>LSAX01000003.1:3600000-4200000 GCA_001557505.1 Reticulascus tulasneorum | reverse complement strand
AACGTACACAGGGTCGAGAACTGGGACAAAGGGGGGGAAAAAGTCAATTTCTCTCACTATAAACCTCCCCTCTTACGATGGCGGCGGCCTACGCAGCCATTCCCAACTCCACCAACCCCGATGACGACACGAGAGATGGATCCTCACAGGCCTCGACGCCAGCGACCACAAGCCCCATGGCCTTCCAAGCATTCGCCGAACCAACCTTTACGCCGCTCTCCATGGCCACCGAATTGTTCTCCGACGAAGAAGACGGCGATGTGAAGCCGGAACGGCCGATGTCAGCATCATGGTTCGGGGCGCACGAGACTGCAGTGGGAGGAGTCGATGGGAAGCCAGCCTGGGTCATGTCCCAATCGCGACTAGGCGGCGCGACAGGAGCCACAGTGGCCCAGAGGCCGCCTCAAAAGTATGCACCACTGCCGAACCAGCACGATTCCGTCGACTCGACCTCTACTTGGACCATGGCGGATTCTCCGCCATCACGAGGGGAAAATGTTTCAGTCACTGGTGGTGGAGAAACATTTGTTGGCAGAAAAAAATCGGAGGAAGAAGACGGTCTCGCGAGGAATGCAAGAGCACAAACACAGCAACCGCAGGAAAACAATAGTACCACCATCAGCAGTGACCGGAGCAGCACCAAAAAATCCACAAGCCTCATTTCGGCTACCACCCATGAGCCTGGCACAACACCGTGTTCGTCAGAGGCGCCGCAGCACCAAGCCAGGGGTCGTGGTCGCGATACGGGTCAGCACCTGGTCAATTCTAATCCATCTGCTTGTCGATCGGCGAGTCCTTCGCCAACCAGCAAATCCGACCCTGCATCGACCTCATTTCCTGTGGCCAACACATCCGACATTAATCGTAATTTTTCCCAATCCTCCTCTTCCTCGAGCCTAATATCCCAGCTGCGTGAGAGCTTGCAGCAACAACAGCAGCAGCAGCAGCAGCAGCACGGTATTACTACCATCATCAACTCCACCACCACTATCCACCGCCCAAACCCCATCGTTCGAACGACTTCCGACAGCAGCGCCTTTACCGTACGACACCCCGTACCCGATTTGAACACTCGTTCTGGTGCTTACGTGGGAAATATCGCCGCATTGGAGAAGACAGCGGAGAGGCTGTCTATGACCAGTTCGATCGAGGACGCCATCCGAGACTTGCATGGGGAATTGAAGAGGAGCGATAGCCGGAGGTCATCCATCCTCGCCGCCTCCAACAGTGCCGCACAGTCCGTCGACGACGGTGCTAGCAACTCCCTCACACAACCCCTGACCCGACACCTCTCTGCTGCTGGTTCGATTCTTGAGGTCAACAACGCTGCACGGCTGGGCGGCTACTCCCCCAGCGGATACATCATGTCGCCGAGTCACAGTCTGACGGGTCGCCTGCGATCTGGGTCGAAAAACTCAAACGGGAGATCCGAATGGGACATCGATACGCTCATGTCCCGACACGGCCCGGGCAAGGGCTCTGCAAGAAGTGTGCAATCTAGCAAGCTGTCCCTTGCTGAGATTGCCGAGTCGGAGCCCGTCGCCTTGACGCAAGATGTCCTGGATGAAGCAGACCGAGCACCTCCGGCAGAAGAAGACGACGACACCATAAGACAGCCGCTGCAGCAGCTTGAGTTCGATGTCGACGAGCAACACAACGATGCGTTCAGTGGCATGTTTGACGACGGACGATTCCAGCGACCGGACTCAGGCCTGCAACTTGGTCAGCAAGATGCGGATCTCACACCCAGGCAAGAGGAGGAGCGCCCTGTTACACGGGCGTCAACATATACCTATGATCCAGAGCACCAAAATGCCTTTGGCGACTTCGATGGGGTCCATTGCGAGCCAGACTTCGACGTCTCTGACATGCCGGAGCCGCAGATCCCTGAGCCAGAGCCACGAATGTCTAGGCCAATTCGACCGTCTATGCCGAGGCCAACATCATATTTCGACGAGGAACTTGGCCAGCAGATGCTGTACTACCCGGCTCGTGTGCCCATGATGCTCAATCTTCCCCAGAAGCTGTCGAAGAAGCCAAAGGCCGCGGCCAGGAATGCGAGACAATCGAGGGTATTGGAGGCAATGGGGCACGGACCGACGCAAGGACATATACAGGAGCAGAGGCTTCCACAGTCCGCCAGTTGGCTCCCTGATCCATTGGAGGGTCATGCCCAGTCTCCCTTCTCGCCAATGTCATCCGGAGAGCACTCCAGCGAGGCGATCCCATCACTTCGTGGGTCATTCCGGGAGTCACAAATACCTGCTCCCCGCCCGGATTCCATGATGCCGGAACTACAGTTCGACCCACTTCCAGAGCCTCCCCCGCCAGTTCGACAACGCTCTCCTCGTTACGTCGAGCCGGATACCCGCAAATCAAAGATGTCCACCCTCGACAACCTGCCGGCTCATCTTCGAGCAAGTGCATTCTTCGATATGCCGTCCACCTCGCCGCAGATAGAGGTCACAGGAGGCTCGGCGATGGCTACCTTGGACAGTATTCTCGATGCATCTGCCAAGGCCCCTGTAAGCGCCTTCACAGACCACGCATTTGCTGGTAAGCTAGGCTCTGAGGTATACGGTCGTGAGAAGAAGAGCCGCAAATCTGCCGCGCTGCTGCTTGCTCAGCGACCCACTTCGTCTATGGAGCAGAAGAAGCGAGGATCTCTATTTCCCTTCGGCAAGCGTACCAGTGAGACGTCGGATGAGAGGCGGAATACCATCACAGGCACGTCGGTGCTAGGTGCTACGGGCAACGCGGACGATGAAAGCCAAGCTCTATCCGGCAGCATCGACGGCGAGGCAGTCATTTCTCCTGACAAGGATGAGCTTGAAGACTCCGACGAATCTGACGAGGAAGGATTTGACGGCCCCCCCACCACTCTTCTCGCAGAACTTCAACTCCGCAAAAAGCAACAAAAGCACCGCACCCGCCCCATCAATCGCGCCTATCCCAATGGTCTGCACTCAACCCTCCTCGAGCTCGATGCTGTCGCCGAAGCTCAGCGCAGGAATCGGAATGGCAAACGCATCAACCTTGCTTGGGAAGACCCTGATGCAAATGGCGAAGAGCTGGAGTCCGATGACGAAGATGTCCCGCTTGGAATGCTGTATGCCGCGAAGGCCGCCGGCACGAACGATATCTCCGCTGTCGTGGCCGAGGCTAATCGACCCCTAGGCTTGATGGAACGCCGTGACTTGGAGGATAACGAGCCTCTCAGCTCACGACGTGCAAGACTTCAGGGCCACGAGCCTCTGACTGTTACAAGGCGGAAGAGCATGATGACCCTTAACGGGCCGATGATGAGCACCCTTCGACTGTCGCAGATGCCGGGTGGCGAACCGTCTCCTAGGGCTGATGAGCCCGAAGTGGAAGAAGTCGAAGGCGAAACCCTCGGGGAGCGGATGCAGCGTATTCGAGCAAAGGAAGATGGTGAGAATGCACTACCGCGGACTCGACCCGTGAGCATGGCTTTCTCGGCCGAGCTCCTCACACAATTCGGCGATCCTGAGGAGGAGAAGGAGAAAGAGAGGGCCAGGGAGGTTGCTCCGCATCAAGAAGAAGAGGAAACCCTGGGCCAGCGCCGTCGCCGGTTGCAAGCCGAGCGTGAGGCTCGCGAACAGGAAATGGGGCTGGGACAGCTGCCAAGGAGGAGACTTAGCATGGCTGATATTCTTGGCGCTCATCCGGTGAAGGAGCCCATCGCCTATGACGTGGAGCGCAGACGTCAAGGGGAGGGGAGGAAGGCCAGGGACCAGGAGCAGAAGATGGCCAACATGAGGGCCCAGATGCCGACGAGTCTGATCGGCCCAAACCTAAACCGCGCGGGCGGCTATCGAGGCGGCGCGTATAACGACGGGATTGGCGGCGGCACTCTCAACGGGCTACCTAGTCCTGGTCTGCCTGCTCCTGGGTTCGGCAACCCATTGGGACCTGGCGGATGGAACAACCGTGCCAGCACAGCATTCACTGGCTACGGCGCACCGGCGCAGTCTGTGTATGGTGGCGGGCTTATGGGATCTCCCAGCGTGAACGGCCTAGCTCATCCTATGCATCCAGGGATGAACGGGTACGGGAGTTATGGAGGAGGCATGAACGGGTTCGGCGCGCCATCACCTATGGCGATGCCAATGCAGATGCAAATGCCCCCGATGGGAATGGGCATGCAAATGCAGCCGAACATGCCCGTGCCCATGCCCATGCCCATGCCCATGCCCAGGCAGATGCCCGTACAAATGCAGATGCCGGGGCAGATGCAGACACCGCCAGTACAGATGGATCGGGTCGAGCGATGGCGACAGAGCATCAGGCCCTAGATTAGGATCCAGGGTGTTGATTGAGGAAGAGGAGAAAGCTTGGATACGACTTGACCATGACTTGCATACAAACCGGACGGTGGTAGATATGGCATATTGGGAGGCGTTGGATTATTCTTTCGCTTGTATAGAAGGGATTGGGCACTACTACTTATATAATGACTGCATTGGCGGGGATTTGTACACCTGTGTGAGCGGGCGTTTGGCTGCTTCTTTTGGGTACCAAGGGACTGCCACGCTTTAGACTCTTATGGTTCATGGGAACCAGAGGACGCCGTTGTGTTCGACGCCTGTCCAGACGGGCTAGTCGGGCATGGTATGGTGTACGATGGAGAATAGTAATAGACTGTGTATATCCATGTCTTCGCATGAACTCTATACCGCTGGTTTCCCCGTTTTTAGGCTCTACTCATGTGGCCTAGGAGTGTCGTTCGTACGCACCATCCAGCCCTGGCTATTAATGGCCTACTAGGTTCCAAAGTTGCGAGCTTGTTGCATGTGCTGTTTCACGGGAAGTCTGACCGAATCTCGTGTGGTACCTGCACCGTGTCTGGCGCGACTCCGACTGTGCGTCTCAATCATGATTCCTGGTCTAGATGAATAAAGGCCGTGCCAACTAGTCTCAACACACGGCCCAGGGACTCAGCCCTCCCGGAGCTTTTATCGGCATCTTTCATCACCCACCGAGAACTTTCCAGGTTGCCCTCCAAATTAAATTCCCCCCATGGAGGCATCACCACTCACACGCCAGCCTCAGCCGGAGGTGTTCCAACCGAAGATCGTCCAGCTGTACGAATCACTCTTCAAGGTTTGCATGCCGCTTTTGCTCTCGCAATACCCGCATCCTCCCGTGCTAACTCGTGTCGGAACCCAAGGTTTGCGCCCCTCCATTCTTCCGTCAGGGGAAGGCCCCAGAGCTTCTGCCCCTCCAGCTGCTGATGCGAACGGCCTTAGGACTATGACGATGCGGAGAAGTCGGAGGGCTTCTGGCGGGAGTTCTTCCTGCTCAGGCCGGACCGGGCCGCCCTGAGAGGCATTCTGGACAGGATCGGGCCTGGCGATGTGCTCCTGTGCGAGGAACAGACGAGGGAGCTCTTCGCGAGGGGTGTAGCTGCTGTCAAGGCGGGGCACGGCGTTGCGGACCTCCATGCTCTAGATGTGTGTTTGTTCGGGGCCTCGGGGTATGCGCGCGTGTGATTATGCTGATTCTTCGTGCCGCCAGACGCTGAGCGTGTTCCTTTCGGCAATTCTCTCGAAGAAATACTCCCATCCGAGTTCGGACATAATCACGATACTGGCGGGGATAGACTACATTGACACGATTTTCACCGAATTTGTGGGCGCGCTCGATGGAATCATCCGCAATGGGAGGAGTTGTGAGTCCGGATTTTTCAAGCTGCGCTGGGGCTGGTGCTGACGGAGTTGTCTGATAGTGGATTTGCGGCAGAAGGCTGTGGAGGTTGTGCTCGCCGTTGCGTCGGGAGCCTACCAGACGAGCTTGCTCACCTACTTTATCCAGAGGGATTTGTTTCCCGCCGTGATGAAGGTATGCAGTCGTCCTCCAGGTCGCGTGACATCCGGCTGACTGAACCAGTTCATACACGACACAGACTCCCCGATACGAGTACTTGAACCCTTCACGCTCCTCGGTCTCCTCGCAAACTACAACAAGTTTGAGTTCCAGAACCCGTACCAGCTACGGATGAACGACTTTGTCAACGAGGCGACAATCAAGAAGATAATACAATGTGTGGGGTATACGTGTCAGAAGCTGCGCATCCAACTTGTAGACATCCAGGAGGACCTGCCGGAGGGCTGGACGTTCAGCAACACGCTGCACATGATTGGGCTCGGAGCTGTAGCGCCTGGGCCAAAGCCGGAGAAGAAGGTGACTTACGATGTCGAGACGGCGAAGCAGATGTTTACGAAGCTGTGAGTACCTTTTGGTTGTAAAATGCAAGGCTGAAGGATCGCTGACGAACTTAGACCTGGTGAGGAGGCGGCGGTATTACTGGCGACTTACGACTTTACACATGCGAACAAGCTCTTCTGTTTCAACCTCGTCACTCTGCCAGCTGGAAAGGGAGAAGAGCAAGCTCTAGCCGGCTACATCTCGCTCACATCCTATCTTATCCAGCATGCTCATCTCTCGCTCCGAACAACCCATTACTCGCACCTCAACCTCATGGTGTTTCGATTGCTGGTCGAGGACCCAGTGCTCTGCAAAAGGATATGCAGTGAAGAATCGAAAGTCCCCGTACGGCTCTGCCGACAGCGGCAACCTTACCTACCCCTGGTTAAGGGCGATCGCATCATCGCCACTTGTGTGCTGGACACGATGATCGACGGCATCAATCACAACCTCCGGCGACGGTTGGACGTCGGACTATATACCCTCTGCGTCGGCATAATGCTCCGCATCATCTCCTACCTCTCCAGATCCCGGACCCGCCTCATCTACCACTGGGCCGAGCTCTTCCGCTCCCTGCTTAATCTCATCCGCTTCCTCACAAGCTACAACGCCGACCTCAAAGACGCCCCCCAAATCGAACTCCTCCTCGATCACGTCGTCAACCTTGTCGCCCTCTCCCTATCGGCGGGCGAAGCGTTTCTCCCCACACCCGCCGCCTACGACGACCTCTTCTACAAGGTCGTCGAAACAGGCGACATCCTGATCAAGTTCAAGGAGAGCTACAAGCTCGGGAACAGGCATAGCAACAGCATCGACACGCTGATCAGCGTGAGCACGCATTACAAGCAGATGCTGACGGACGGGACAGCTCAGGCGAAGAAGAAGGCGCACCTGACGAGCACTCAGGTCGCCGACGTGATCAAGCAGGGGTACGAGACCCTGAGTATCCAGGCGAAGGAGGGGTTGGATACGTGGGAGCGGTATCGGGAGGCGGATGAGAGGACCTTGTTGAAGAAGATGGCGAGGGCGGTAGTGGGGGATGTGAAGATGCTGATGCAGTCGTGATGGAATCCGGGGGTAGATTGGAAATTGAAGAAATCACGACACTTGTCGGTGTCCCTCCCTGTGTAATCTTGTGAATGCTTGAGTTTGTGTGTGTTGGGTGGCAAAGGCTGTTAGACTTCGAGGGCTCCATCAAGTTGCCTCATCCCCATCCTCTGCGACCGAACAATTCACTTTAGGAGACCGAAATCGAATTACAGGTAACTTGACGTACTAGCCCAACCCCCCTGACCGTAAAGGTTGTTTGAATTAAATTTCCCACGGGTTTTCTAGGTATTTCCAATTCGGGTCATTCTGAGCTCCTAGCCAGTGCGGAACCACCTGACAAATCACACCACCTGATTGGCCCGGTCCCACCCGACTCTTGGCAACATGTCATAGCCGTCCGATCAGGAAAGCTGCTGAGAAATTCATAGCCGACCAACCGACATTTCTTTCCTTCCTTCAACCTACCAACGATCTACTACGGCCTCGTCTCTCCAGCATCCCTTTTCGCTGCCCATCAACCCCCTTCGCTATTTCGGCGGCAATGAATGCGCATCGGATAGTCGCGAGGATAGCTCTCCGGAGGAGTTGCGCCTGTTCCGCGGCAAGAAGCGGCGCACTGCGATGGTACTCGAGTCCCGCCTACCAACCCTATCCTCTGTTCCCCAATACGCCGCCTCCACCTAGGAATGATGTTACCTCCGAGAGCTCGATTACACAGCCTCAAGCGCTGCCGAAGGTGAACGAGACGAGACCGCCGAAGACACCTTCCTCGGCTGCGAGCCTTGCAACCGCAAACCCCGAGCACATCTCCGAGCGAGAGGCGCAACAATCCAAGCCTGTCACATCTACCACAAGCTCGAATCCAAGCTCTATCCCGACACCTATCGCATCCGCGACTTCGACGACGACAGCGCCATCTCCGTCGGTACCGCGTCAACGGCCAAAGCTCCGCGCCAGAAAGGCCGCGATGAAACTCACGCCCGCCGCAGTTCTGCAGCTGCGCGCGCTGCTTGATCAGCCAGACCCGAAGCTTATAAAGGTCGGGGTGCGGAATCGTGGATGCAGCGGCCTGGCGTACTCGCTCGAGTACGTGGACAAGCCGGGGGCGTTTGACGAGCAGGTGGAGCAGGATGGGGTGAAGGTGCTGGTGGATTCCAAGGCGCTATTTAGCATAATTGGAAGCGAGATGGACTGGGTGGAAGACAAACTGAGCCAGCGGTTCGTCTTTAAGAACCCAAATATCAGTGAGTGCACCCCAGCGGTTTGTTGGACGGTGGAAGAGAGAACTTCATGCTAACGGGTGGACTATAGAGGAAGAATGTGGTTGCGGTGAAAGTTTCATGGTATAACGGCCGAGACAACTCGATAGAGGCGACCAAATGGCGACACATAGGGTGGTTGGCTGGGAAAGGCCACTGCCGCAATGTCAACGAAGTTCCGGAATATCCAGAACACGACATTCCCATTACAAGTCCTACGCTGGTTCTAGCATGAGTGAGTGGCAGCATGCACAATGTTGACGGCAGTGGCCCGCGTATGCGTGTAGACTAGCGAAACTGTGTATAACTCGAATGCGTGCGGGAACCTGGTTGCATTGGGAGGCGTTTCTGTTTCGACATACATAGATACCTCAGTTCTGTGACTTCAAAGTGAGGATCAATATTAGAAAAACCCATGACATCCTAGCTTCTGCATTGCCTGTCCTAATGCCTTGAACAATGCCGTGCGAAAGCTTTCAAATGGGACGTTTTGGTCGGTTGATTCATCACTGGCCTCCAAGCCGGGTCCAAGTGCGGTCCCCCACAATCGTCTGAAGGCGGGTGGCGTTCCCGCACAAGGGTCAACCTGTTGGCCGGAACAGCGCGTCGCCCCTCCAAAATTCGTACAAACGCGTCTCGACTCCAATTAAACCTCGACGACCGCTTCGACATATTCCTCCCTATGCCTTTGTTGCTACTTCACGCTTCTCACAATGGCGGTTCATTGCCCAATATGCAACAAGCCGGTGAAATCTTCCGCAATTAATAGCCACATTGACTCAGGATGCGAGTCCTTCGTCGAGGAACCGAATACTACGAATGGCACACCGCGAAGCTCTTCGCCCCCCAATACCCAGACGAACGGCACGGGCAATACCATGTCTTCCTCGCAAGTCAAGCGATCGGCGTCCACCTTCTTTCAAACTCCTGCGGCTAAGAGGCAGGCGACGAACTCGAAGGTGCTGACGCCTGTCGTGAATGGATCCGGCCGGGTGGGTGGCGTGAAGAGGAGTTTTGACGACGGGCCGGGCGAAAGCTCACCTATAACAGAGGCAGATGCGAAAATGGGCACACTCACGGTTGAGTCCGGCCCCTTGGTCAAGAAGACAAAGACGGCAAGGGCAGCACCGCTGGCGGAACGCATGAGGCCGCAGAAGCTGGACGACGTGTATGGGCAGGATCTCGTCGGCCCGCACGGCGTGCTGCGGTCGCTGATAGAGTCGGATCGAGTCCCCTCCATGATACTCTGGGGCGGTTCCGGCACGGGCAAGACGACGATTGCGAGATGCATTGCGCACATGGTTGGAAGTCGCTTCATCGAGCTGAATGCCACGTCCACCGGGGTGGCGGAGTGCAAGAAGCTGTTCCAGGAGGCGGCCAACGAGTCGAGTCTTACAGGGCGGAAGACCATTATATTCTGCGACGAGATCCATCGCTTCTCAAAATCGCAGCAGGACGTGTTCCTCAAACCGGTGGAGGCGGGGACCATCACACTGATAGGGGCCACGACCGAGAATCCCTCCTTCAAGGTCCAGAACGCCCTGCTCTCCCGCTGTCGGACCTTTACCCTGCAAAAGCTCACCACCGAAGATGTGGGCCGAATATTACTGCGCGCCATGCACGAGGAGCAAAACACATATCCGCCTTCTAGCTTGATAGACCAGGAGCTGATCACCTACCTCGCAACTTTCAGCGACGGTGACGCGCGGACGGCGTTGAATCTCCTGGAGCTGGCCCTCTCCCTCTCCACTCGCGCGGGAATCACAAAAGAGGACATCAAAGCCGCCCTGACGAAAACACTCGTCTACGACCGCGGCGGCGACCAGCACTACGACACCATCTCCGCCTTCCACAAAGCCGTCCGCGGCAACGACGCCGACGCAGCCCTGTACTATCTCGCCCGCATGCTGCAGTCCGGCGAAGACCCCCTCTTCGTCGCCCGCCGCATGGTCGTCATTGCTTCTGAGGACGTCGGGCTGGCGGATAACACGCTCCTCCCGCTCGCGACCGCCGCCTACACGGCCGCGCAGCAAATCGGCATGCCCGAGGCGCGGATCCCCCTCGCGCACTGCGCTGTGGCGTTGTGTCTGGCGCCGAAGAGCACGCGTGCGTACAGGGGCCTCAACAACGCGTACGCGGCGCTCAAGGAGCCCGGGGTGGCGAGCCTGCCGGTGCCGGTGCACCTGAGGAATGCGCCGACAAGGCTGATGCGGGAGATGGGGTATGGGGCCGAGTATAAGTACCCGCCGAACTACCGTAACGGCCAGGTGAGCCAGGTGTATATGCCGGAAGAACTGGTAGGGAGGAGGTTCTTGGAGGACAGAGATCTCGGAACGGAGGTGGATCCGGATTTGTAAGGGGAGGTGTTTGGTCTCGCCTTGGATGAGAACGGGCGATGAAGAAGTCGGTTGGTTTGATGCCTTTGGGAATGGGTCATTGGCTACGACTGGCGAACTAGTAACTTGGACCTCAGGATTCCAGTCCATCGCAATACTAAGCATGGCATGCTATTGGCCAAATACGTGGCCAACGCATTAGCAGACATAAAGCCTTATGAATGCAAATTCACAGCAAAGCCTGTGGTAATCCAACCTGTTTCCGTAACACTGGAACGGTGTCATCCTCTCATTCTGGGACTTATTCGCCAAACACCAGTAAGATGCCACATCCAGCCAGGTACGGCACTTGCTGCCGACAGATCAGAGATGACAATCCTTGTGCTGTGTGTATAATGATGATATGGCTGCGGAACAATTCAGAGTGATACACATGGGTGGCAGCAGCTTTTATTGACTACTCCCGGCTCAGGCGAAGACCAGGCTTGCTATAGAGTAGTATTCAGCTGTTTCCTGCCTATCATGTCTTGGTCTTTCATCCACGAAACCATTTGGGTCAATTTAGACCACCTTGATTTTGATACAATTCCATCTGAATATACTGATATACATCCATGCGCCCGGACTCCAAGTTGACACCTTCACCCCATCATAGCGCCTCAACCCAAGTGCAAGCCCCCGAACACCTCAAAGATACACACATATCCAACTTCGTCTTGAGACTGATACTGCCAACGCCTGATTCGGAACTTGTTGATCATCCTCCCTTCTTATGTGTAGGCACTCCCCTCAACCTGCCTCACACCTTCAATGGGATGCAGCCAGTTCACACGGTCTTTGGTGAACTGTTCCACCCTCGGTCTCAGCTTGGTCTCGTGCAAGTGGAAATCGTCCACCGTGCCGATGCGTAGGATACTCTGCCCCGGAAATGCAGTGCCGACACGGTACATTAGCGTGCCGCACGTGGAGCAGAAGTAGTTAGTCATGTGGTTGCCCGAGGCAATGGTCCGGTTTTGGCCAAATGTTTTCAGGTTCTCCTGGCCACGCAGGTGCTTCAGGTGCGTGTCTGCGACGGTGAAGTTGGATGCGAACATTGAGGCGGTGAGTTTACGGCAGTCCGTACAATTGCAAACGAAGGTGTCAATGAGACCTGGGCCCTGGGTTGGCTAGTAATAGTGCGTTAGAGCAGAACGGCAAGACGATAGCATCACTGGTTTGGATGAGGAGGAGCAATTGGGCCGCAGCCAAGTCTAATCTGCACAAACAAGTAGACGAAAATGCCAGACTTACAAATGCCAGTTGCACCGCACCACAAAAACATGTCGCAGTCGCCTCATCTTCAGTAGACCAGCCGTCAGTAGCGGATCCGGCCAGCGGGAGGTAGGACTCGGGTTTGTTGGTGGCCATGTTCTTGACTTCGGATTAATCTTGAGTAGCTTATAACCTAGTATTTGAAATCCTTAACAGAGCGAGGACTGGTGCAAATAATATAGTTATTGGATGTTGCTGTTAGAGGGTAGCTTTTATAGAGGATGCCAAACTAATTACTAAGCATGAGGTCGGGCTAATGTTCGACCATAAGTGGATTATCACCACGACGCAGCAGCTCGCGTGGGAAGCTGCATTTGTAATGTTGATTTAGAAAGGACTTTAGACGGCGATCGCCGACACCAATGCAGATGCTAGACAACAATGATCCCGCGCAAGGACGACTTGGAACGTATTCCAGCTCATCGCTATTGAGCTTACAAATGCAGGTGACCGGATTGCATCTCATGCAGATGTTGTGCTGGACTAGGAAATTGGTTAGAATCACCGCGTGTCGGGCTACTTATAAGATGTGATGGCGGATTACTACGAATAGCGACGAGACTATGGTGAATGGCGCGCTTGCTGCTCGCCGATACGCTGGGGCAGCGATACTAGGAGGAGATTGGCAGACCAGGACCGCGTAGGAGCGCTTGGTGCAATAAATGTCGGCACTATCATCCGAGGTGAACTACCTTAGCTATACATTACCCGGAAATCCAATGCTGTTTATCGAGCCCAGGTACAGGGCATGTAGAAACCCCTTTTATATAAAGGTGAACTGCTGGTCCTCGCGCTCTCCCCATTCGACAAGCTTCAACGCTTCACCGTTCATAAAACCTTCTACATACGCCTCGCCCAGCACCTGAAAGCATGCACCGGAAGGTCTCACAACCAGCGGAGCGCTACAACCAAATATGATCACGATCAGATCTCCCGCTCTGGTCTGTGCTTCATGAGAACCGTAGGTGTTGTCCGGTGCCCAGCCAAGAAAGCCGTTCTTAGTGAGCATCAGTCGCCTTTCTTTTGAAGTGCGGTCGAATGCAGCGTAGGCCTCCGCGTAATCTCTCTCTTCGCGCGCATCTTCGGGGATAGTGTCACTGAAACAGTCGTCAAGCGTCATCTCCTGGCCAAGCTGAAGCTTGTCATGGGCGGCCCGCCACAGTTCCCACCGGAAGTAGTAACCTTCCTGGCCCGCCATCCATGGCCAGCCGCGATGCTCGAACTGTGGCGCTGCAAGGTTGAAGGACCGAGGCAGGCTGAATATGGCGGCGTGGCGCGGCTCAGCGGGCTTTCCTCCTGATACCCGTCCGAGCAGGAGAGCATGGCCGAGAGCCGCAGCAGTCTCTTCACGTCCACCGTAAGCACTCCGCCATGAAGTAAACTGAACCACCGTGCTGGCATCCCACCGCCAGTAGCCCCGACCCAGAGCGCCGAGTCCTGCGACCGAATCTAGCACAAATCCTCTGCAGACTAATGCCCCGTCGCCACCGTTATCAAGGAAGCTGAGTTCAGCCCGACGGTCTCCTGCCGCACAATAGATACTCTCAGGTCGTGGTTCGGGCAACGCGGGTGGATCCCAGAGGCCCCAGAGCGGTGTCTCTGGGCGAGAGTTCCGTATTCGACCGTCCCATTTCCAATCTGGAACCCAGGATGGGGTACCTGTTGGTCCCCAAGGGTTCCCCTCTCGAAGCGATTCGAGGCTGTTGAAATGTATTATGAACACACGCGCCACAGTAGTGAATAAGCGCGCCGGACTGGTGGAATAGTCATGTGCTATGCTGGCGGCAACTGCTGGCTCCATCATTCCCAACAAGGCAAACACCTTGTCCCTGGTGTCTTGGCATTGCGACGCACACGCTATATCCAGAAGCCTTCGCAGGCCGAGCCGGCCCGTATTCTCTTCCTCGTGTCGGCTGAGGATGCGGAGGTCTGTGTGCACGAGGTGCAGCCACAATGTGCTGAAGCGCGGATCATAGCTCCGCTCGTCTAGCCCCTGCCTTTTGATTTCCGTTCGTAGTAGCTCGTCCTTGATTAACCACATGTCAGACCGGAACAGGACCTCGATCCCGGCACAGAAAGTTCTCCAATCTATTAACTCGTCGCCGCATCGAAGCACGGTAGCCGACGCGCCGAGCACCACTTCCTGGACGATCCACAGGCGAGACCAGTATGGCCGCTTCATCAGCTCGTTTAGTCCGTAGAAGCAGTTTTTAAAGAACAAACCTGAAGGTAGGTGGAATTCGCCAAAGGGGATCTCGGCACCTCCCTTCTCCTCCACAATACTTGCAAACTGGTGCAGGAGGTCAAAAGCTTCGCCACTGTAATCCCGTTCCTCGCCTAGCCAGGCGACGACGGCCCAGGCGGTGCTATAGATGTCGCGCATCATAGCAACCTGTGCGGCCTTCTCTCGCTCATCTTGTTGATTGATGCACAACGCGTCGATCCATAGCTTGTAAGTGCTGTTGTGATGCCCCGTCCTAGCCAGGGCGCGGAGGGCGACCTCGAGATTCTCTGTCACCGCCACCTCATGTCCGTTAATAACTATGGAACTTTGGCTCCCTTCGGAGCCCCAAGCATATGACAAAGCCGCATAGTCTCCCCAAAGGAAGCGGTAACCGTTCGTAGAAGGTGTACGGCCACATGAGCCCGACAGAGAAGGGTCGTTTTGTGCCGCCCATAAAGCTGCTGCCTTCCTCGATGACTTGCCAGCATTACCCGAAGCAATCAAGTGTGCGACGTAGTCGTTTCTCATATCATTCAATGAAACAGTCTCGAGAACGCAATGCACCAACTGTGAGCCATGTGGCGGCTGCACGAATGTGATCAGACGAATCTCATTTCGGGCTTGGTTCAGCGAGTTGTACGCGACCAGGCGGCGGCTGGACGCCATGCCCTGAACTGGATCCAATTCACGGCCCAGTTGGAGGACCTTAGGATGACAAGCTTCCCTTCCAACGTGTAGAGGTAAATATATCGTGTTCTAATTGCACGGCTCTCGAGGATATGTAAGAGGTGGGGTCTTGATGGTGTGGCAGATGGCCGGGCGTTCCAGATTAGTAGCCTCATCGAGCCCTAAAATGCCTGGCTGGCTTACAGTGGCCTCACTGGTGGACAAAAACTGACAATGGTCTGGCTAAAACTTTTTGCATATTAAAAGGAATAATTTCCTAACCACCATGCTACTGTTGGCCACGGTCATGTCATGTTGTCGACGCAAATGACCACCGACCTGACTAAGCTCGGTGAAAGCTCTGAGCTACCCATTTTGGCCTCTGGAGGCAATAGAACCCGGCTCTTCTACGTATATCTGCACCTAAGTGAGAGCCCCACCGTAGCGCGGTTATTGCAGAATGAAACGAATTAGAGATAAGTTTAGTCTCAACAACCAAACAGCCTCAAACCTCATACCGATCGCTCTTGTCTTCCACAGGTCGGTACGTGAAATACTCAAACGACGCTGGCAACGCCGTCCCGTTCAAATCCGAGGCAGCCATTCCCACAAACGCGCCCGTGAAGCTCCCGTGAGTTTGATGCCCGCCACACTCATCCGAAATGATGGAGGCGTCAAACACCGGTCCAATAGGCTTCAGCTCCTCGCCTTCGAGTGCGTAAAAGAATTGCAATTCCGCCCCCCGAATCGACAGGGCCAACTTCACCTTGCCCTCGTTCGGGATCGACACCGGCTGCAGGAACGGCACCTTAAGGTCGCCAATCGGCCACGAGGCTTCGGATGTCATGAAGAGCAGCTCACGCTGGCCGTCAGAGTGCGCTGTCACAGTCAGGAAGAAAAAGTTATAACGGCAGTAGTAGGCTGTTAGACCTGCAAACTGGCGCTCATCCGTGGGAGAGAAGTCGATAACCGTCTCGGCGTCGTAGGAAAAGTGCGTCTGCCGTCGAGCAACGAGGGCCTGCTCAAACCAAGAACCTGGTGCCTCACGGCCATAGAGGGTGAGACTCCCCCCTGCGGTGGAGAAGATGCGATCTGTTTCTGGAGTGCGAAGCCATTGGAAATCTTTGTGAAGGCCATTGTCGAACGTGTATCTCTTCTCCTTCCAGTAAAGTGACTCGTCGCGAGTTCCGGGCACGTCAACGTAAAGGGATGGGACGGGACCATTCTTGACGTATAGCCAGTCGTCATCGCCCCAGAAAGCCTCTTGGATTGCGGTCTCGCGTCCGAGAACGCAACGGCGGCTTTGCGTTATAGGACGGCCGGTCAAGTGAACGAGATAAGTCTTTCCCTCTGGCGTGTCGACGATATCACCATGGCCTGCGCGTTGCAGTGCAGCAAAAGGGGTATCCTTGGAGGTGAGGATATGCTTCTGCGGATGATCCTCGTAGGGACCCCATAGATCGCGAGAGCGTGCAAGCGTGCAGGCATGTTCGTAGCCAGTTCCGCCTTCGGCCGTCAGCAGGTAGTACCACCCATTCCGCTTGTACAGGTGGGGCCCCTCGACCAATGCCAGCTTAGTCCCCTGGTAGATGTTCTTCTTTGGGCCGACGAGCTTTCCGGCTACGGGATCGAACTCCTGTAGCACGATTCCGGCGAAGAGTAGCGGGCGGCGGCGGTGGTCCCATAGCATGTTTACGAACCACTTCTTTCCGTCGGTGTCGTGGAACAGTGAGGGGTCAAAGCCTGATGAGTTGGCGTAGACCGGATCTGACCAGGGGCCTTCTATCTTGGGTGCGCTGACGATATAGTTGTGAGCATCCTTGAAGGACCCGTCCTTACGCTTGACGTCCGTGAAGACGAGCCAGAATTTCTCGCCGTCGTGAGTTAGGCACGGAGCCCACACCCCGCAGCTGTCCGGGTCTCCTCGCATGTCCAGCTGGCTCTTCCGGTTCAGGGGACGGATGAGGAGCTCCCAGTTCGCCAGGTCTTTCGAATGGTGAATCTGAACGCCTGGATACCACTCGAAAGTTGAGGTGGCGATGTAGTAGTCATCTCCGACTCTGAGGATGGACGGGTCCGGGTTGAATCCTGGCAGGATTGGGTTCCGCAATGGAGGCATTTTGTAGTTTGACCACCAAGTCACTGGACGCGCAATGGGAACAAATCTGTTGGAGTCTTGATGTGGTTATATTGGCGAGCTTGAAGTTCTCTTCGCTCAAGTGCGTCTTGAGAGGTGAGGTGAGGTGTGCGCTTGCTGGTTATTAGCGACCTGATTCGAATATGTTGAGATGCAATTTGATACCAGTAAGGTAGGCTTGATACCGATCTGTACCCAGGTAGAAGGCGCGGGGTAATAATTAGCATGAAAGTATTGAAGTCTCCTCAAGCCTCCACCTCCACTGTCAATTTAGCCGGATTACAGGAATGGTTTACTCGGGTTTGACATTTTATACGACATGGTCTCGATAGATGTCACAAATGAGTCGTAGCGCAGCCCTAAATGCTCCATTTAGCACCCCGTAATTATCAATGGTTCGGGCCTACAGCTAGTGCCATACCATCATGCTCCATGCACACTCTGCACCGTGAAATAAGCCGACGCCAATGGGGGCATGTCGCCAGAACAACACCGCTAGAAAAGTGGCGGTGGCATCATGCGTACCTTGGTGTGCCGGATCTTGTAAATGTGAAAAAGGTGACAACAATTTAGGGGCTACGAATTTCTTGCTGTGGAACTTGTAAATTTTACTATTGAAACAGAGGTTGTTCTTAAATTTCTGGTTGCCTTCATATCTGAGACGACTACATTCTCTGCAACCTCTCGCTACTATCGCTACTATCGCTATATGACGGAACAGGTGGTCACCCAGACGATTTTCCCATTCAGCAGATAAACTCAATTGATTGTCATTATACGATTTTGGGGTTTATGATAGTGTGCTAAGCTCCATCTTGTGGCCGACCCTACTCAGTGGGTGTCAGCCCTCTTCATGTGATGCTTTCTATGCAAACACCTGGTACTTCTCGAAGAAGTTATGGATCAAGTCGGCCATCTTTTGCTCATTCGTCTCAATAGCAAAGTGGCCCGCATCCAAGTACTCGATTTCCAACCTCTTTACGTCCTTCTTGTACGCCTCGGCCCCGGGTGCGATGAAGATTTGGTCATGCTTACCCCAAGCCGCGAGGATTGGCACGTTCGACGTGCGGAAGTACTCCTGGAATGCTGGGTAGAAGTCGAGGTTCGTGCGGTAGTCGTAGAAGATATCCAGCTGGATATCTGCGTTCCCGGGCCGGTCCATAAGCACCTGATCAAGCCAGTACGCCTCGGGCTGGACGGCATCCGGGTTGACAGCACCGAAGGTGTATTGCCATTTGGTGGTTTCCGCCGTCGTCACCCCTTTCAGCGCTTCACGGTCCTTCTCCGACCCAGAGGCCCAGTAGACCTTCGCCGGGTCCCAGAAACTGCCGGCCAAGCCTTCCACATACGCATTTCCGTTCTGCGTTACAATGGCAGCTATCTTCTCTGGCGTCTTCAATGCCATCCGCAACCCAGTAGGTGCACCATAGTCGAAGATGTAGATAGCAAACTTGTGGATATCCAGCGCATCCATGAATGCGGAGATGGTGGTTGCGATGTTGGCGAAAGTGTACTTGTAGTTCCGCTCAGCTGGTACCTCGGTGAAACCGTACCCAGGGTAGTCCGGGGCAATTACACGGTACTTGGTGGCCAGCAGGGGAATGAGATTGCGAAACTGGTGAGATGAGGAAGGGAATCCATGAAGCAGGAGGATGGTTGGCGAGTTGGCCGCAGTGGGGCCGCCATAGCGGTAGAATACCTTGACGCCGTCGGCCTGGATGTAGGAGACCTTTGCGATAGACATGGCTAGCTAGTAACTGATGATGTTGAGTGATACACTAATGTTATACTGTAGATCAAAGATGCTGGACTGTCTGATTCAAGAGGTTGGTAATCCATTCGAAGTCGGGGCGCACCTGGGCTTTTATAAGCTTTCTCATAATGTCCCGTTGTATCCTTTCGTTCCACGGCATGACTCCTCATGAACCTGTTTCGGATGGTGGGATTACTGAACGACCTGCGTTTGTCCCCTGACCACATGTACAACGCGCGCCTTAGTTGGATATTACATAGCTGTTGTCCGAGCAATCTTTTGTCAGCAAGGTTTATGCCAGGTGTTGACGTGTTCGCCCTGTGCCCGCAGTTTGTCCTACCATCTCATGTATGAGGAGTTTATCGCCGACGACAAGCACGCCTTTTGACGGGGCATCGACGGAGATGTTCAAGCCGGCTGTTCAGACGCGCTTAATCCCCACATAATATCCGGATTTGGAATAAAGATGCCGATTGCTTATTAACCACTCGCAAGCTGGCCGAATAACAGCGTGATCAGCAATTTAAGCTCGTAACGGCCAACCATACGGATAGCCTCAACTTGACGCTGTAGCGTCAATCCACCAAGGGTCTCATTAATCATGGCCTCATAAAATACCAGGATGGACTGCCTTTGATCAATTCTCCCGTGCATTTGCATCTACATTAGTCTAGGCAACCCAGCTAGGAAAACGCCTAGGCCCTGCGGAGGAGGCCTAAATGCGTAGAAACAGACTTTGAAGAGCATCATTAGTCCGGCCAACGAGAAGGACACGGATTTGGCATTCAGCTCCGATAGTCACCTGCCAATCTTCTCGATTGTGGTTGAGTATCCGATGCGAGGAGCCACGAATCCATTGGAGCATTGATCTGCTTCCTCCTTCTCCTTCTCCTTCAGACTGAGGAGAGAAGGTATGGTCGTAGGCCTGGGCTGTGATCTATCATCGGAGCACAAGATGGTCCGAACCATTGGCCTTCATGAGCTTGTATATCGTGAATTCAAAGGATCATGAGTGGCCTAGCTTCCGTTACCTCCTCGAATATGTCGCAATCAGGTACCGCTCCCGAGAACTGTCGCTTAAGAATCCCCACTCTTTGGAAAGATCGGGCATCCTCGTCAACGCATCGCAATACCATCGATATCTCCTGGTTTAGAGAAGAACTCATAGCTTGCGTCCGAACTGCTAGCTTAAGGCAGTGAACACGACATCCCGCGCTTATGCCAGAATCATCAGCGTCTATGATGAACTCGCCATCAGTTGTTTGTTGCTCGTAGTCGTGTGGAAGTTCGACTTGTATGGCAAGCTCCCCATCTGTCATGACAGTGAGTGCAGGCTTCAGAAGACCGGAAATGACAAGCCGTCCACCTGCTAACGCCCCGTAAAGATCCGACCCGGATGATGAGCATTCGCTCTCCAAGACAACAGCAAGCACATCAGTGTATATTGCACTGTCATACAGCACTTTGCCGCTGATAGAAGCCCAGGACCAGGTAGGGACACTCGGAAGTCGCTTAGAGGCCATTGAGTAGCCCACTTGACGCTCCCAAAGGAGATCTCGAACAAGATTATCTCTCCACAAGCCCGCTAGATATTCGCTGCCCGACACGGATGCGAAGCGCTTTGCAACCCCTGAAATAGCCGGTAAGCGGTCGTGAAAGAATGTCAGCCCCAGTCGAGAGTATTCTCCAACAATTGAGTGCCATATTTCCCACAGTTCAGCACGGGAGCGGCGGAATAGAAGCGGTATATGTAGCAGGCTCTTTTCGAATGGAACGAACCCCGGAGACCACAGAGCGCGAATGCATTCGCACTCACATGTAGTGGTTTCCATGCACTCCCAAATCAACTCCTCTGCGGTAAAATGCACGACGCGAGGCGAGAGCAGGCGCTCTTGCAGGACCCATGCTCTTGAGAGGAGGGGAAGAGGCCACGGACCGTGGCCGTGAGCTAGGGTTCTGCGGCCACGAACAATATGGTGATTACCATCTGACGAGGTGAATGAAATGGGCCGTGAAATGTGATGGGAAGGGGACTTCATCATGAAGCTCTCGGAGTCAGAGGGGGAAATTGAGGCTGCTAATGTCACTACACTATTGGCGTAGATGCCAGCCATCTTTCCAGCCTCTCCTTCCCAGTCTTCTCGAGAGTCCTGGACGATGCAGAGGGCGTCAATCCATAAATATTGGATGTTCAGCTTCCTTGAGACTGCTATGGCGTCTTGGAATGTCCGAGGGAGAAGATCTAAGGGAATTGAATCCCGAAGACTGCTCAAATTGGCTCTTGTCGTCTTGAACGTGAGATCTCGCCCCCAGCAATGACTTAAGCAGGCGTAAGTTCCAAAGTCATGCTCGTTCGTACAGAGCAAGCGGACTATATCCGGATGGGATACATCCAGAACACGTGTAGGTAGTCGAGGTTCTTCCGGACCAGAGCAATCGTGATTAGACTTGCAATAATTCATCCACGTCAAGATCCGTGATATGGCAGCATCCGAGCCAGTGTTTCCGGAGATCTCACGAGGTATTTCTCCATGTTTTCTTTTCTTCCACGGTCCGTCGTTGTCTTCACCGAGGAAAAGGTCGATGCCGAACTCGAACTTCTCGGTACCAGCGTCATTTGTAGAACCAACGACAATTCGCAGGCCGTCAATACGCATTGTATCCCAGCCGACAACCACATTGTCTTCGTTCAACGGGGCATCGTTCATCTGAATCACCGCAGAAGCGAGTATCCCGCACGTATGGCATCCTTCGTCCTGGGATCTTCGGATGACTGAGAGTGGAATCGCATATTTAATCGACAATGACTCGTCTAACCCTTTACATACGGGACACAAACTCATTTTGTTGGACTAGCTTGCCGTGAACCTGCAGAGTCTATTGGCCAAGGCTTCCCGCAGACTGGCTTGTCGTCATATCCACGAAGTTGGCTAGATTGACTGAGAATTAAAGGATCATCAATAACTATCTCGACTGAGGTCTTGCGTTCTGCAAATGGTTTCTCGATATGTTATATGGAGTGCAAGGTGATTACGCGCTTCTAGCATTGGGAATAAGTTGGCACGAATCTTTAGATAAATAACCCATTAGACACATGTAATTGTTTATCCATCATTAAATTCCAGTGAACACCAGCTTTATTGCATAACTAGCACTACCCTAACGAACGCCAAAAAACTGCCTGGGCTGGCCTGATTCTAAATTTTAAGTATCTAGATCCTCTCTTTCTGCTCCTCGGATAAAACGAAACTTTCGGCCTTAATAACTCGTCTGTCTTTCTTTTTGTCGAACGCAACTTTGAGAACGGAGATCACTGTAGTCTCAACGTGCCGTCCCAGCTTAATCCCGGAGAACTTGACAGTATGCGCCACATCCCCTGCTTTCCCCTCTGCATCATCTGGGACAACAAGAAATGATTGAGAGATTAGCTTTCGGTCAATGAGGTCCTTTCGAAGTTGTATTGCGAAGTCACGGAACGACTGGAAACTGAATAAATCCCCGTTCCCACTAAATTCCGTCGGAGGTTAGTCCCGTTGGGGGTGGGAACCATATGAGTACATGGGATGGTGGGATGTACCTTGGAACAATATCGGGGCTATAATTCCTATCAAAAGTGAACTCGAATATGTCGTCATCGTCCTGTATTATGATGCCGTAAAAGAAGTCTGAGACATACGCGTCTAAGGAGTTAAGGGGTTTGTCGTCGGAGTTGCCGGGCGAAGGAGAGAAAGACTCGGAGCGGGTTCTTTTAGCTCTTTTATTGCTCGCCGGTGTCGGTGAAGACTGTTTCGCGCCTTTAATTGCCATCTTAGCACTCGAGTTTGGCTTGGTATATTATCACGAGACAGGTTTGGCGTTGATGAGACTGGCGCTAGCAGATAGATCGATTTGCCACAGGGATACTATAATTATGAGAATTATGGTCAAGAATACAATGGATCAGTTGGTGAAGCGAATATATATCAAGTCCTCTGCCGCGTTCTATATATAGTACGGGCCGGATTATCTTGTAGTTTATGGTGGCTGACTTTGTGTTCTGAGTGATTCAAGATGCGGCCGCTAGCGCAAGGAGGGTCTTCAGAAGGAATCAAATCTGACCGAAGGATGATCCGAGCTTACTCAAAAGTTGGTCGAATCTGACTGAAGAGGTAACCTAAGCTGTTACCTACCGTGAGACGGTGAGACACTCAGCCACCGGTAGGGAGCATGCAATCAGGTCATCAATTTGCCAATATTACTTCACAGTGCAACGGGCAAGTGTGCCGAAACTGGGTGGAATTTGTCCGGGTCTTCCGTCCATAGACAAGGCAGTGAAGGGTGAAAAGATCGTAGCGATCACACTCAATATGATGCTTCATCGATGCCGCTGAAAACGGGCTTGGCAGAGTCTCTCCTTCCATCGAACCCGGAAGGACTACGGATCAAAGAAATACGGCGGCTTCCCTGCCATTCTCTTTTCCATCTTTGTCGGCTTCGTCCACCACCACGAACGCGATGACGGGGTAATGTGACGGAGTCGTTCTTGGGCTGCAGCCAACGCCTCCCTGTCCACTGGGTGTCCTTCCCTTTCCGCCGTCTGCTGCTCGAAAACAATAAACTCGTCGTCAATTTCTGGATAGTCTTTACCTGAACGTCTGTCTGGAGCTCTGTAGTCTTCAGACAGTGCACGCTCATATCGGTCGCGGAAGATGTGATAATAAGCCATGGCTTCATAAGGATCCCAACGATATCGATTCTCTCTAGTCCCAAGTATAGGAAGAGGGCACCGGGATTGGTCTGGAGATGGGGCGAGTAGAAACTCGGTTAGGGCTGCGAATTGTGCTTCTGTCGGAGGGTAGATGGTGTATCCCCCCTTCCGAATATCGCCATGTAAGTACATTCCATCACACTGTAGAAGATGTTTAGAACTAAGAATCCCAAACTGAACTGCACAATACTCACTTCCTCGTCTGTCTCCCCACGGTCAAAAAGAACAACGCCACCGAATATCTTGGTCTCTGCCCAATAACCCACAACGTCAGCGACACCATTGGGGTATTGTTCGTAGTCTCTGTAGTAGTTATTGTAAAAGAGAGTCGGTGGTGGCAACGCCCTCCGCTCCCAGGGTATCTCAAGTGGGATTGCTTCTAGCCTTTTCGAGAGCCAAACTTCGTGCTCTGAATGTTTGTGTATTCCACCATCTAGACGGTAAAGGTATACAGCAATTTGGTGACAAGAGATTGATAGCAGCTCTATCAGTCGTAGGCTGAATGCAATCGAGCTTGGAACTGTGTCCTGAAATGCCTGGACAGTCTTTGGGTCGATTGTTAAAGTTAGCATGAATATCCTGGACTTCCGAACAAACACTTGCCTTTGACTCAAACACCAATGACATCGCATCGAAGCTCGATCGGAACTTCCTCGTCTGTTCTAGAACACCCTCACAAAGCTTAAGATGGTTCAGCACCGGTAGTCCATTAAGATTCCAATGAGACTCATGGTAGCTGTCTTTGGTTGGGATCCCATCGCCGATTTGCGCATACGTCAACTCGGCGACGTCTATTGACAGAAGATTCGTCAAAGCTCGAAGTAATGGCGCCAAGTGGTCTTGGTCCAGATTTTCAAGAGACATCATGATAATGCGCCAGTAAAATAACGAACAGCAAAGGCGGGGAAGAGACGGGCTTGGGAGTCCATACAATGGAGACGCGAACCTGTATTGGAAGAGCACAGTCCTAGAGTCACTAGATAGTGAATGAAGCTGTGTCGCTTCTGCACAGGCTCACAAGATCTCAGGTTAGCCAGTGGCGGTTCGCGGCCGTGTTGGAGGCGTTGGGGCTGGGTAAGAGCTTGTGGATTGGCTGAGTCAAGTTGCGTCCCCACGCCATAAAATGTTGGTCCAGTCGAGAGGCGCGGCTCCATTTTGCGAACCATCTCTGCGGTCTCAGCACACCCTGCAGAACTCGCCAGGAATCTCACCAAACTTTCAAGCTTTCGTTACTATTACCTGTGAGTCTTATATTCCCTACACAATTAAGAACAGTTTCTGTACGACTAAAGATAGCCAAGAACCCGAAATATGAAGCTTGAGCTACCACATTGATATTCTCATTGATGGCATAGCTCTCATCCAGTCTCATTGCCCCAGGGAAACAAAATTTCGAAAAGGTGTCGCTTGTGGTTTGGATGATGAGAAAATCATAAGGACATATTTTTCCAAGGAAGGCAATGATTGGGCGGAGATATTAAGAGGGATGTGACTGGAGAGTTCAGGATGTTTTACTTTGTCCATCACTTTCAAAGCGACGACTATACAACTCCACTAGATCTGTTAGACCCATTGCCCGATCTCAAGTCTAGTCTAGACGACTAAAGTCTTTTTCTTTGCACACAGGATAAACAAAGCCCTTTTCATTTCATCCTGTATATCCCACATATTGACTGCTCAATCCAGATGTCTTTTCCTGGCTTCCCTGGAGGGCTGCTGAACTTTCTTCAGGCCATAGTCACAGCTGTCTGTGACTGGGAAAGTGGGGGAGCAAGTAATGGCCCAAAATAAAGCAAGCAAGGAAGTATGGCCAGCTGAATTGGCGGTGGCGCTGGTCTACTAGAAGCGGAATGGTCACCTGGCATATGCCGTTCGCCAATAGACCAGATGGCTGGTCGACTAGATTGTGGCGGCTTCACATATGCAACTTACCGCGGAGTATCCCAGATCGGTATGAAGGCCCAGGTTATGAGGATGGGACTCGAAGACGATAGCGTCTCGCATCTTGGCCTTGCGGTTGCGAACGAGGTGCTGCTATTGTACAAGTAGAACGAACTACAACATGTCTATAGTACTGTAGCAAATCCATGGTCAAATATGTTCCTCCTGGTTTTTAAACACGGTGGTTGGATTTGCCAAACGGGCGCTTTCTTATACCACACAGTCCAATACACAGGACGCCACATTTAAGCACGCACCGACGCTATCACATCCCGCATTCTCGACCTGCAGCTAAGATGTCTTGTCCACACCGGAAACAGGGCTGAAAGGCTGCATTGCGCTATCCACGGGAAGCACGGTCTCTCCGGTTCAGCACTAGCTCCGGGGCTGCAAAATCCGCAGCGATGATTCGGGCTCTAACGATGCTTGAGTATGTTGAAACTCAAAGCCGACTGGCATCCTGTCCAATCGACTGAAAAGAGCACGTGGACCTTGGTAGATTCAAGTTGAGATGCGAACTTGTGATTCAGTCCGTTTTGGGTTGTCTAGCAAGCCACTTTACTGATTGAAGGATACTTTGGCTTCAAGTAACGCAGAGGCTGTTTGTGGCTTCTCTGTAGTATACTGACTCTGGCATAGCCAAATCGGGTTTCCGACTGAACTTTAAGGAGAGGAGCTGTGGTGGCTTTACTCCTTGATGGATATAGTAAAGTTTGCTCTTCCCGACAAGCTGAACAACGAGAGACGAACTTTGTAAGAAGCCATCTGCATTATATACTCAATAGTCTGCACAGTGGCGTCATGCGAGACGCTTCATATCACCTTGAGTGGTGAAGATGGAACTTCGACGGCGTGTTCCTGTCTAGCTGAAGTACGGGATGCAATTTTCTCTGGACCAACTATTGGCGCTTCTCAGCATCAACTATTGAGCTGGAAGGAAGAGGCGCTGATAAGACCACACTTCGGTATTCTTGGCTGTCCTGGACCAAGCTGAGATTAAGAACTGGGCAATCGAGGCTCTTGTTGGCTTCGAAGCTCGGCTTGAGATGGAGGACAAAGTCGAAAGAGGACCATGATATCCCAAAGCAGATCTCTGGAAGCCAAAAACTATAAGTAGGAGAAATATCCGACCTCAAAGCCTCTCGCTTCATCTTCAAATACAGAGACGACAACCCAGCAGAAATATCATAGTCCAGAGTCCTAATCAGACAATTCACTTTTCCTATTCAGGCATCAATCAAAACATGTCCGATTACCAGCTCATCATCTATATCGAACCCAGTGTTCTCAGCGACTTGGGAACCTTGACCTTCGCTAGAAATGTCAATGGCGTTGCCAATGTTGTTTTCCAAAGCAAAACCTCAGATGAATTGAGTGCCCGAAACACGCTCGAGTGGGTGGAAGCATATCGTATTGGTGCTGCTCAAAGTCTGGTGGATGGAGCTCTGGTGAGAGACAACACGACGCTTCTCTTACGCTCTGAAGACTTAAGACTTCACAGGTTCAAGTTGGCACTACTCTGCAGGATATCAAGAATGGCTTTGTTTGTGACTGGACGACGCCCTCATCAGGTGTGACGGTCAAAGACATGCCGCCCATGACACCCGCTCCCAGCGGCTTTCCTGCAGGTTCATTTGGTACATTGAACCTTCCCAGCAAGTGGAAAAATACCATATGGTGTTCCACTGGTGCTGGTACCTCCAGTTACAACTGTATTTATGCGGATACGAAACCCAAGTCTGGGCTTACTCATCGATCCTACAAAGTGGCAAACACATTCATTGTCGGTGCTCCAATGATAGATATGATTCCTCCAGCTTACAACCTCACAGCTCTCTTGGGAAGACGATACTGCAAGCGACAGCGTGATTTTCCATCAGTGGTCAACACCATGGTTGGTTTCGTTCGGCGACAACGAGTATACGAAGTTCATCAGTTGGGTAAGTACTTCTCAAGGTGAAGCAGACCGGACTAACTCGATTCGAAATAGGGGAAATGCGCAGATGGGACAGGCGAAGCCCAATGGTGGTCGTATTTGTCGGATCCCGGCAAGCACAATCCTTCGGCAGCCAACGGCAATGACTTGCCAGCCCTCTCAAGATTTTCTTCGGCCGGGGCCAGTTATTCTTCGCCTATTGCATTCCGCTGCAGCAATCTCTCAAACAAGATGTTCAGTGACTATGCAGTGCGCAATTACGCTCAGCGGCTGAGTACATACCTCAAGCAAGCTCGCCCATCCTACCTGTAGGCCTCGAGATGAAGAGACTCCAGTGAAAAGTGATCCTCTGACCCAGAGCTAGTGACTTATATTTCGACGAGACAGAGCATTCGCCAACTTCACTGTCTGTTTTGGCCAGGCTTGACGTGGCTTCCCCGTCTGTCGACCTAATCGCCGGTCATTCTGCGCAAGAGAAGACGTTAACTGCACTTCTGGGGCTATTCAACACTCTCGCAATTGAATATGTCCCTCTCTCACAAGACGCGGACCTTTATCCACTGGTTTCAACCAGTCCTCCAGAAACTCCCGATGTATTGATTACAACTACCAAGTTCACCGGCGGATGCCACGTTGCTACTGGTTTCAGCGTTCCTAAGTGGACCAGCATCGTGGCCGCTATCCAGAAATCCTTGAGGGACGGGTCTCTTTCCCCTGGAGCTCCTATATACGATACCCACACGGTCATCTTGACCATGGATTTCACCAGCACCACCCCGATCAAGCTAAGCGACGCTAAAAAAGCGTGGAAGCAAGCATTCAATGCCATTCCAGCAACTGAACGAGGTCTTCTCAACATAGATGATGCAAGAGAATTCAGCGGCAAACCTGGCATTGACCTGCTCGAGAACGGCAAGACCAATGGGTTCTAAGCGCTTGGGGTTGATGTTCGAGATATTCATGGGACTATTGAATAGGAATGGCTATGACTATCATCTTCTCATTTTGTTTTCGTGTCTGTCCATTTCATTGAGCAGTTTTTCTTGACAAGTTAGCAACTCTCAGATTGATTAATACGATTTCTTTTCTCCTTACAGATCCTCAAACGGTTGTATTCTAGCGATAAGTCTCCATGAAACGGGATATATATGGCAGGAGACTAATAACTGTTTCTGGGGTTTCTCTACGCACGCTTTTTAAATGCCAGCTTGATATGTGCACATCCCTGGATGGCAGTGCTTCAATGTTTGCAAGTCGGGTTGTACCCTGATATAAATTTCGGCCATCAATTACCAGCAGGTTCTTGAACTCGAAACTCTTCCTGGGCAGGGCTCGTTCCGAGATCTGGCACAACCATAGGGAGCTAATCGATAACATCGGCCAAATCGTGACCAAGATTATCCCCCAGTACCTTGATCAGCGTCCCGTCATCAAGGTCGAGCACCCACACCATTGTTCTGGTCACCACAGATATTAGCGAGAAAACAAACAAACACGCCTGATCCAAACCAAATCTTTTTACCCACTCAGGCACCTCTCATCAGCATGATCAATCTGGATGCCGAGCGTCTGTGCATCGTCACACTATATCCAGTCAAAGGGCGGCAATGATGTTATGACGTATCTGGCTCAGCAACAAGCAACCACGACAATAAATCTGGTGGTGGTAGCAGTTTGGATAGTATTTACAGTAGTGATGGAGCCCACTCTCTTGGTATTTGGATCATGAGCAGTTCAGCGACAATCGAGACTATGGCGGCTCAAATGAGCAGCTATAGTGCTGTGCTGTCTAGCACAATTTACATACGATCGGTTCTTGGTCACTGTGGGTAGTATGGGAAAGAGGCAACTTTCAGGCAGAAGCAGATAGGCTGTCTGAATAGCTGCGATATTGACCATAAGCAAGTTGCCTCAATATAGTATATATTGTTTTAAAGATAGATTTCGAATAACAACAGAGAGTGTGAGAATGAAAAAAGAAATTGAATGTCTCATATCGTCTCTTACCTCAAGAGCAAAGATAACCAGAATTATGTCCTATGACCTTTCGAGGTGGATTGATCGGCAGAGATGAGTGTCAACTGTCCTGGACTCCTGATATCTTCTACAAGCTGACTAGCCAGTCCAGATGTCTAGCGCGTAAACTGCGCGACCAGTCGCTGTCTGCCAATTGTCGTGTTAGTATACAGACCACCCATGTAGCTAGAGAATGAAATTCACTTACAAGCCTCGTTACAGCTTCTGACCATAGAGCTCTGGACAATTCTTGGGAAGTTCCTGCACGGTGTGCCCCCGTCCATCACGTCAATCAGACTGAGTGACTCGCAGTGACCCTCACCATAGAGGAAGAGGCAATCGTTGTTAGAATCAATAGTGACCCAACCAGAAAGTATGGTCTCATATGAATGGCATTGACCACGAGGCATGCTAGCCGGCGTCCAATCTCCTCGCTGGCAATCTAGATGATCATGAAGGGAGGCTCGGATGATAGCCTGGGCAGTGGATATGCCTGCTGCAAGGAAGAGGCCACGTAGGAAGAGCTGAGAACGCATGGTAAATCCAAGAGATGACAGATCTGAGTCGTATGTAATGTCGATGAAGAATTTGTCCTTTGTTAGGGCATCCCAACGTTTATATATGCATTTGTTGTTAGATGCACTCCTTGCCGTGAAACCATGGTTCTTCTCAAAAATTGCGAGCTTGCAAAGCGAAACGGGAGAAGACATTGCCAAGAGGGATTGCTTACCTCTCTCTAACCGACTGTACATGGACACAGTCTCGCTGCAGCTACTTGTCGCCATTCTCGCACAATGCAGTTCGGACTTGTCCGTTGCCAGCGTATTGGCCACCATGCAGCTAGTCGGAATTCTGACTTGCAGAAATATTGGAGAAGAGGAGTTTACCATGGGAAACAGTTCCATCAGCGCTCACTGTAAAGCCGACAAGAATGAAGGTCGTCAGAATGTGGTTGAAATGGCGCCAATCACAGACACTGACTGACAACACAACTCCGCCCAGGTGCCGGATTTCGGGAACTGGGTGGTGTAGGGCAAGTCATGCAGCATTCCCAGGTTGACAAGTTTCAATAGGCTGTGCAGTCATCTAGTAAGTATAGAGTAGCCTCTTCTCAAACAGCCATATTACTTAAAACGGTTCTATTAGCCAACCTGGGTTTATTCCCCAAAACGGTCATATCATAACTCCAATACAGACTAGATGTAGAACCCGCAAGTAAATGGCCAAAATCATATATCGAATCCAACTCCCAAGGAATTTCTGAATTCGGATCGCAGTAAACCAGTATTATCGCATATTACAGACTATGTGATGTGAATTACGCAGAATATAGAACCTGATCCTCGTCGTCATCGGCTGGTTTACTACCGAAACAGTAAGCCATGGGATTTCTCATATCCTTTCGGCCGAGTTGAACCCAATAGCCCGAAGCACTAGAGGACCTAGGCAAATCGCGCCAGTGCCGCTCCTTTTGCTGGTAGATACGCTGCTCTACAACTCGGCCATCTTTTTTTGCTTGATCTCGTCGTGGGTGGTACATGCTGCTTGGTATTGCAATGGTGATCTCCCGTATGCTTGCGCTGAGCGTCCTCAGCATCGCTTCGATTGGAGCCATGATAGTTTCCTCGGTGATTTTGTAGCGTTTTTCGTCTGAAACCAGGCCTGCCGGCCATAAATCGCCTTGTAGCGAAAGGTATAGCGTTTTGATATTGGTGAGGACAGTTGGGATGGAAGTTAACAAGTGCCTCATTGACGAACCATCGGAATCTGGAGGATCGGTCGACTTGGCCTCACGGAATGGGAAGAGATGCCAGACTATCTCAAGGGATGAGATACTTGCCCATCGTTGAGGTGGAAAGAGCTCGTGAGCGTGACGAAGGATGACCATATCCTGTATGTGCATTGTGTTGGTTGAGTATAAGACGTCTAAGCCTTCTGCGTATCTTCCTGAATGTGAGCTTCGTCACATACAAAGATTATAGGTACTCACGCCTGCCGGCATGTCAAAAGCCAGCCCATAACTCCAACAAAACACTTGTCTGGAAACACTCCAGGCCAACAGTCACACCAATCTCCCGCCCCGCGATTACAATAGTCATCGCAGGCTGTCACCCGATGCCAACTAGGCCCACCAGGACTATCGCGGTGGCAGACAGAGCTAAACCAGCACCATCGCCGAGGTTTAAACTTGTCCGTTTTTACCAGTAGCTGTGGCATCTTCTGCGTGAGTTGGCGGCTGACGTTGCGGTTACAGTGGGCGGGATACGCCGGTATGGTCGTTAGTGGGATGGGGGGATGAGTGAAAGACAAATCAATATGTATGGTCTTGGCACCAAAGGCATAGATTAGAATCTGGCGACGGATCTCATGCGGCACGTGCTGGAAAGGCGAGCCGTTGTATGGTAAGACCGGGTTGGGGATGGGTGTGAGGGTGGAAGACCTGGTGCCGGGAAGCAGCGGGAGCTGTGGCCGGCCTCTGCGGGATGAGAGCTGCTTGCTGAGCCATTTATATAGAGGGTTGGGCATTCTTAAAATGGTGATCTAAGCAAAGTGGAAAGGTGGATGGTAAATCAAGTGGAGTGATAACACCCGCAGATGCTTTGGTAGCCGAAAGGAGCATGTCAATATACACACTATTTCGTCTTTGAGTCACGTGGTACCTCGCCACTGTTCGCCAGAAGTGGCCCAGCTTCGGCCTCCGGCCTATTCACTCAACCCTCACATTACAATCAAGGGTTAATCTTGGGCTGGCTTTGGCTGGCAGGACAGTATGACAGAACCGAATGGGACCCCGGATAAGTATGAGTCCATACGTACTTTATAGGAGTTCAACAATATATTATTGTGGTAAATGCCCGATTTTTCAGCCATCCGCCTCCCAAAACCTTTCTTTTGCCCACGGATATCCATGAGATCTATTGTCCAGACAGCCAACGAAAATCGTTAAAGAGCATTAAAAAATAAACCAAATATCGCGATAGCATAACAAGATTTCATTTTCACCTTCCCCCTTTCACTCTCATAAAAACCAAAAGAATCCGTAAGCCGCATTTTACCAGGGAGGAAAAGACTGAGGAAGAAAATGGCTCCGGAACCTTAGACAACGGCGTTGTACACTCCAGTTTACTATGCTGCCATAGTCCTCATAAGCGGACTGAGCCATGTCTCAAAGTCGGCAGGATTTGTATCGTCTCCATCCAGTCGTAGAACAGATATCAGAACCCTGTAATCCCCATCGGGCATGGCAATAGCCGAACCGTCTTCGGCCACCACACTGGTTGGGTCCCACCACACTTCGCTCAATCCCGGTAGCAAATTGTAAGCATAGGCGAGGTTGCCGTAGATGGGGATTCCGAGGAAGTAATCCACCGTTGGCGTGGGGTTATCTTGTAGTTCGTACTTGATAGACGGGTCGAAGCCGTATACGGTTGGGACGAAAGTGGTATTGGCGGGTACAATGTCGAGGCGGACGTATCCCGAGAACTGGAGCACGCTCACTAGAACGACAGGGAACTGGTCGTAATAGCTGTAGGTTTGGAAACCAGTGTTCGGGGTTGGCACCCACGTGAAGCTATTTCCATCTGGGGTGGGCGTGTAAGTGTAGGCAGCTACAGCAGGGAGGGTGAACCCCGTGTCGTCGGTGAAATCCAGGTATGGAGCCGCCCTCCGTGCAAAGGGTACCCCAAGGTACGGGATGGAGAACTTGTCGTTGTTGTTCGTTACCACGAAGAAGCCAGAGAAAACAGGTCCCTTGTGGATCAGCTCATCTGTCATGGCAGGCGCTGTGATGACCACCTTGATTGTAACGGATTTTCCACCTGGGACGGTGACGGTTGCTGACGAGATATCCGCGCCTCCATAAAGCTTATACTGCGGAAATCCTTTGTCCATTGCGTAGTCGGGCAGGAGATTAGGGTATGGATAGTAGTCTACGTATCCGGCACCTTTGTGGGTGATAGTGTACGTCTTTGATCGCGTCGACTTGTTGGTGATGGTGATGTTATGCGTGTTAGTGCCTGTCTTGATCATGGTGTCCAAATCCCCGAGGCGAAATTCAGAAGGCGAAACTGTGCTCTGATAATTGATTGCATTGTAAGGGTTGATCAAGCCTGATCCTTGATGTGCGACCGTTGAAAGGATCGATTGGTCGTATACCCACGGCAGAGGAGTTGCAGTGCTCTGCAAGAGTTCCCTTAGAGCTTGAACGCTTAGGTTGGGGAACTGCGACTTGACCAAGGCGTACGCAGCAGCGGCGTATGGGGTAGCCATGGAGGTTCCGGAAATTATGCTATACCCTCCCCAAGAACTCAACATGGGCCACGTCGACAGGATATTTCCACCTGGCGCAGAGAACTGCGGCTTCACCTCCACAGTATCCCAGGTGGGGCCCATCGAGGAGTAGTTGCTCATGAGACCGGCGCCGGTTTGTTTGACGCTGGCAAAGGCTGCAGAGTTGAAGTACAGCTTGTATTTGAGATAGCCACCGCTTTTCTTGAATCCGTCGTCGATCTTCAAACCGCTCTTGTTGTCGAGGTTTAGGTACAAGACACCGTCGTCGAGCTGTTCGGGGAGATTGTTCTGTGAAGCATATGGGTCGCTGTCGTTGTTGACGTATTGCAGGACATACTTAAATCCCTGCCACATATACTTCATCGTGCCCGGCCCACAAAAGTTAGGGGGTGTCAGTATGATGGTCTTTGCTGGATTCGTGACTAGCTTTCTGGCAGTCCACCAAGCATTCCAGCTGGTGTCGTCACATCCGGCCCGTGAATAGTCGTCAGCCTCAGGGTCCACCCCGGTTCCAATCATGAAAACATCGTAGCCTTCAGGATCCGCCGGCACAGGATAGACGGATGCGTATCGGAACGATTTACCACGGGAATCTTGGCCATCGTAGATGACGGGGAACTTCGTGTTGGATACGGAACCAATGGAGACGGCGTAGGGTCCCACTGCTGGGGATGAGGGATAATAGAGTCCCGCCTGGCCGGCGTTTCCGCTGGCAGCAAATACGGCAATGTTTTGGGCATAAAGTCCGTATGTGGTATCCGTGAAGGGCTCATAGGTCTCAAATGGGAAGAAACCACCAAGGGACATACTGACGACATCCGCTCCGTCAATTCCAGCCTGGATCATGGCTCGAAGAAGGATTTCTGTGGTGGTGAAACCGTCACAAGTAAAAACACGGTACATGCCGATGGTGGCTTCTGGTGCAACACCGACCATGCCAAAGCCGAACCCTTCGGGATCCTGCATACCGACAATACCTGTTACGCGTTAGCTTAAAGCGGCTCTTCCGGTTCCCGAGTTCGGAAAGAATCGCGTCACGAACCAGCAACGTGAGTGCCATGTCCTCCATCGCCGCATGTTGCCAATGGGTCTGGACCATCTAAGTAGTCGTAATCCGATACGTATTGGGCGCCGAATCCGACTTTGAAGCCTGGACCAAAGCCCCCTCCCAGCGATGGATGTGTATAGTCAACACCGGTATCGATGATGGCGACTTTCATGCCCTTTCCCTTGATACCGAGATCGTGCAGCCTATCAACATCGCAAAGCTTCAGGTGGGAAAGAACGTCAGCAGAAGGACCGGCCTCAAATTTCGGCAACGTGACGTCGCGCTTTTCCTTCGAAGGCACTGCCTGGGTAGTCGTGTTTGACAAAGTCATACCGGGACGATGAATTTTCCAGATCGGGATAACGGAGAGGACGTTGGGAATGGCCATCAATTTCGCCTCTGCTGTCACGTTCGTTTCACCGAACACGTTGAGGGATAGACCGAAGAAGTAAGTGGGGTCGGTATATTCATAGCGGACTGAGTAGTCGAGGTCCGCCGCACGTTTGTGAAAGGCGCTTATTGCAGAAAGCCCTCGTCTGCCCAATCCGTCGGCCACATTGGCAAGTTTGACGATGTACGCCCCCGGAATGATCTCAGAACCAAGGTCGACATGCCTATTGCTACCGGTGAGTGCCGGGGCGGGAAAGGATGGGACGGCAGACGCGATAGACGAGAAGGCAGCCGCGACGACAAGCGGTACCCAGTGGGAGATTCGCATCTTTGCTGCTATGAAGAAGCAAGTGGCTATATCCCGGCGATTGCTTCAACTTACTTCCTGTCTTTCACTCGCTCTCTCTGTCTCTATTCCTCGGGTGGGAAAGAGGCCAGCTTTTATCAAGACATCAGAGCTTCCGTATTGGCGAGGAGCGATACCGCAGATGCCTTCATCTTGGCTCGCGTCAATGTGAGGCCACCCTGTGCGTGATGCAGACGGATGAAGGAGATAGGCACGAACATCCGGCCCGGATGATGTTCTCGTCTAGCCCTGGTCCTGGATGTCATTATTCCCAGGATCGTCGAAGAGACGGCTGTCGCGAATCGCTGCCCCTAAAGAGTGGAACTTCAAGGACTTGACTTCTACATACGGCCATAGATTGAAGAATCTCGTTCGCCCTGTGCGCCACGCCAATTCTGAGCTTGCTAGAAGCAGTTGACAATGTCACCCCACCTTCTACTTTTAGAAACCCAAGCATACTAGTGGGGGGGCTGTCTGTTTAGCACATGGCGTTCGTTCCGATGCTACTCTACTTGGCGGAAGTACTACTCCGTGCCAAACTGAAGCCATGATAACCCAAGTGACAAGGAGACCCGGAAGGTCAATTGGGCCAATAGGGCCAATAAAGGTTAGAATCGAGCATGATCGTGGGATATGTTGTATTCTTCCTTGCTTGAGCCATTGGCCGTCAGGTTTAGTCTGTGTTTGTTCCTCATCATCAGGATTTGGGGTCATCGAGACCGCATCTATACCCAGCCATGTGGTGACACGATGCAGGTACGCAGAGAGACATGGCCTGCTGTACCTGAAGACCCAGTAAAATACAGAGTAGAGAACTCCCAAAATGGATTTAGACTTTGCTTGGCGATGAGTCCTGCGCATAACTTTGTCATCTGCGTAGCCAAATCGTGGTCATCTAACTGGTGACCTGCCGGCCTGCTAGCTCTTGTCTGCGCAGCATTCGACAGGTTGGAGCATCGAAGTCTCGCCTAGTATCACCATTCACAAACCTAACTTAGACAAGCTTATCTAGTGCTAGGACCAAGTAGGGTAATCCTCTACCATTCCAGTCAGCGAAAATACGAGGGTCCTCGCTACCAGATAAGCTTAATTACCTTCCTAATTAAACTTACCCCTCGTATTGCTTCGACCATTTGCACGAGCATATATTCTCGACAAATCGATGTTCACTGCAAGAAATGGCATTTCGATACCTGCCTTCTTTAGATCTTCTAGTGTCTTCACGATAGACTAACGTACTTGGGTGAGGTGATCAAAAATCCTCCGGTTCTGACGGCCGGGAAATATCAACAGGAAGACCAAGAATTAGTGCCGTGGGGGCCGATTTAAATGCCCGCCTTGTCAGGTGGAAGCGTATTATTCCGCAAGATTCCTCCACCGCAGAGGATCCATGGTCTATTCTCGCCGGATTAGGGCATCGCTGAAGTGCTTCAAGGTTTCCATCGAATGAGTCCAATTAGACAGGCGCATCCTTGCACCTACTCGGCCACTAATACCACGGGCAGCCCGCACTGATGGTTGTCATAGCGCTTCCTAGGCTAGGTACTTGGATTTACAGGGCCTCTAGCCTCCGACTTATGCTTAGCGCAACTCGCTAAATGGAGGGGTCCAGAAGGTGGCCTGGCTTCCGTGCCGTTCACCGACACTCGTCCGTCCATCTCTTGACTCACAAGTCTATTCACGTTGTCGTAATGGCGAATATGTCTCCTATGATATGCCTCGTACAATAAACATCTTGGAACTGGTCTCATTCGATGAATCAATCGAGCGTGGTTTTGTAGCTCAATAACTCTCACTGGTTCCAGGCCGTTCCACAGCACCCCCTTGACAGCTGCACGTGTAAGCTCAGGAAGCCAGAATTCTCGCTGTTGAGCTGCTGTGGGCACCTAAACTGTATTGCAGGGCCTCTTTATATTGCATTCTCGGGCCATTTTGGTCGGCCATGATGAAAGCCAGCGTACACCAAGGACCAATCCCGTGGGAGAGTAAGCCAATTCCGTCGTTCTTCTCGACCTAGTACATCTTGTTATGCTACACCAAGCATGCCCGGCGCTGTATAGTTCGTGATAGTAGTCGGTCACTATGGATATATATGGGCTTGTGTGTGATGCCAGGAATCTCAAGATATGTGTAAAGAAAACTGATTTTTCTGTGCTACGAAATGTGGTAGCCATTCATGTGCCATTGTGGCATTTGAGTTGTCAAGTGGTGCAGTATTACCTCCGGAGTCATAGCTGAAACCTGATAATATCAAGCTTTAGAGTTATGGGCATGCAGGGCTGTATAGCAGGAGAAATACTTTTAGAGGTTCAGTGCGTAGGACTTGCCTGCAGACTTACATGGGTAGTAATCATCCATAGCCCAATCAGCAAACTGGCCTTCGAGTAGGAATGAGCTATCTTTACATAACATTATCCTATTCTGTGACTAACTATCTATTCCGAATCCTACTTTGCCTTGGAATGAGTCGCTTGTGGGCTTATAGGAGCACATGATTAAACAACGATGAGACTGGCATACAGCTGAGAGCATTTCGTAGAAACTGATATCTCAGTACAGCCGGGCTTGAGGGATACAGTGGCGGCATCTGAGTTTAGCACTGGCAAAAAGACTTTGCCCTCAAGACTTGCCAACCATTAAAATATCGACGGCAACGCATTAAAGACCTACTCGCGGGATCTCCTAGGTCTACAATCAGAGACATATTGCAGGCCTGCTGCACCGCTACACCTTAGTAACCACGGCAATCTAACGTTATCATGACGCAGCGGTTCTAAGCATTGTTGTATATGCTCGATGAAGTGACTACTCATTCAAATTCAGTAGACTATTAGTCAAAGCCCTGAAACATGATGACCGTCGCCAACTCCGTATCTTCATTTACTTAGGGCGGTGCAAAGGGAGCTAGCAGTTATGGTTGGTGTCGCGCATATCTAGGATCATTGAAAGGAAGAATGTTATCTATTCAGTGGATTCAGCTCCGTCCAGGATTCTGCAATTGAGATGAAGAGCGGAAATGCAGCCCATGTACATCGATACCATAGCAATGCTGCAGTGATTCAGCCTCCAAGACTAGATGAGTCCATGCGTGCTTCGCGTGTAAGAGTTGATACGTCTCAATCAACTTGATTCTATAGAGAGGAGGCCAGTACATCTAGCAAACTTAGCTGGCTTCGAATAGTTGAGGTCATAGCAGCAAGTCCACAGTTCTCGAGAGGGAAACCACAATCGCTCATGATCAAACTAACTAGATATTGTGGGGGGTTCTTATCTCACAGCATGTTTGTTGGCTGTTTGAGCCAAATATGGAACCCGTTGCGACGGCCATGCCGACGAGAGAACCCAGAGAAGTACGAATCGGTACATGATGGCCAAGGCTGTACGCCCTTTTCAACGTTAGTCGTCTCTGTGGGTTTGCGATTGAGACGGTTCAAGATGCCGTTATCTCCGTCACCTCTCGGAATCAAAAAGGAGGCCCGATTAACCACGCGTTGTGGATAACTATGGTTCCAGCTTTCTCGCCAAGCACATGCAAAGCTGCATGGAGCTCCATGCTATGGACCGATGCTAATCTGTATCCAGGCGGCAGTCCCGAATCATTACTAAGCACAGCCCTACGCAATCCACGTCACTATCCACGAGCCTGTCTGATACAGCAAGCCAATCATATATTAATCCGATTCTGCTTTCGGGAATACAAACTGCAGTTTCTTCCAAAGCCGACAGCGGCGGTCGAATTCAGAGATTCCCGCCGGCGACTGACCCTTGTTCAGCCCTAGCGGCACGGTTTAAACCAAAGTCCCTTTATTCCGTCCACCAGATAACCATGTCGGACATACCGGCGTTCGCTCTAACTGCCAAAATGGTGGAAGGAGAGTTTCGTGTTCCGATCCGGGTCGTCAATGTCACGGGGCCGAATCCTCCTGGGAGCTATGACATAATTGATGGTTATACGTATAAAGTTAATGCACTGTCACCACCAAGTTGGTGAGGCCCAGCAAACTCCAAAAGCATTCACCTCTTTCTACACAACCTCAGCATTCTTACGCTCGTAGCACAACAAAAACTCGAAACATATCAAGCACAATGTCTATGCAAAACAAAGTCGTTCTGGTGACTGGGGGATCAAAGGGAATCGGAAAAGCAGTTGTCCTTGCTGCCGCGGCGGAGGGAGCGAGCGTGGTGGTTAATTACCAGAGTGATAAGTCGGCGGCGGATCAAGTCGTGCAGGAAATCGGCAGTGATCGAGCATTTGCATTTCAAGCTGATGCATCCAACATCCAAGACCTACAAAAACTAGTCGATGCCACGGTCGAAAGATTTGGCAGAATTGATGTCGTCATGCCCAATGCCGGCCTGATGCCGATGCGAACCGCCGAGTCAACAAGCGAGGCCGACTTCGACGCGACATACAACACGAACGTCAAGGGTCCATACTTCCTGGTGCAAGTAAGTCATATTCCGAGCTGCGTGGATGATGGAATGAGTACTAATCAATTTGGCATGTAGAAAGCTCTGCCGCACATGCAGTCTGGGTCACGGGTGATATTTGTGTCGACGAGTCTCTGCCACGTATCCACCATCCCACCTCCCTACCTACTTTACGCCTCAACCAAGGGAGCTGTCGAGCAGATGACGCGATTTATGGCCAGGGATTTCGCGAAGAAGGGTATCAACGTCAACGCGGTCGCTCCAGGGCCGGTGGCGACAGATTTCTTTTTCAAGGGCAAGTCAGAGGAGCTAGTCAACATGAACAAGGCCGCAAGTCCGTTTGGTAGGCTCGGAACCCCGGAGGAAATTGCGGACGTGGTGATGTTCCTGTGTCGCAAGGAGTCTAACTGGATTACCGGCCAGGTCATCAAGGCCAATGGGGGGATGGTCTAAACAAAGGGCTTTAACAGCAATATAACGATATTTACGATTTAGGTATGGATAGGATATGTATAGGTTTAGCGGGAAGCTGGGCTTTCAGCAGCGACTATTTGGGCTAAGAATGCAAGCTGGCACGGTCAAGGAAGATATGTGCCAAAGATCAGGAACTAAGAAAAGTGAGGGCGCAGAGCAGAGTTAAGGGAGGCGAGCACCTCAGTTGATATGGTCAGAGATTGCAAGAAATAATCATTCATTCCAAGTGAACATAGTATCCATGTTATGACACTAGTAAAGGGAAGTGCCTTTGATTAGGTATCTGCCAGACTACCCTAGTTGGGATAAAATCCGTGATTTGAAACACTTGGTTTCTTGATTTCGCAGAACGCGATCGTCCACAGGCCATAATGAGAATGTGCCCCATAGTCGAAAGATAGTCTTAAGCTTGATGCCTATGCGGCATCCTTGGCGGGTATGTTCTTGAGCTTCGGCGGCGTGAAATGAAGTTTATCTTTGTAGAAGACACCATCCAAGCTGTTGTCCCCCTCTGTAGCTGTCTTCAATAAGTCGATATACCGCGCCACGTTGTCTTTAGGCTCAGAGTCCTCATTGTAAAGCTTTCTCCCTTCAAGAATTTCGGTTGTTTCCACCTTCGCTTTCTCGTCACCTTGTGGTTGTGCTGGATGGGGTCCAGAGGAGTGGCACGGCGCGGTGATGGCTCCAATAGCCAGGAGGGCTAGGAGGGATGCTTTGAGAAGAGATGTCGACATGATGATACAAGTTGATACAAGTTGAGTTGGTTTCAGAATGAGACTGGCCTGTTAGGGAAATAATAGAAAAGTACCCAAATATATACTGGTTCTAGACTCATACGGAGATACAGGACACCTATCTCCACTATCTTGTACTACGGTGCGGCGCACATTTCATCTTTGGCTAGACTACATGGTTAAGATTGTTTGGTAACATAATTGACCTACATGCTATATTTCTCCCTAGATGCAGTGAGAAGTGATCGTTAATAGCTCATTCGTTGGATGTTTGCATTAGTGGTTTGGGGAGCAAGAAGGCACTGTGAGGCGATGATGGTGGACCCAAACCCCGAATGACAACCGTGGCGCAGATGGGGCGTATAACCGGCGTTCAAGCATCCATCAAAGTGCCAAAAGTCATAATTGAGAGCAGTTGTGGTTAAGGTAGCTAAGGGATATGATAGATGATTGGCCTTTCACAGCATAGAACCTCAACCACTTAAAATTTATTGGTCCCAAGATAGAGATTCGGCATGGGCTTAATTAGGAGAGACTTTTAGGTTGCGATGAGGATGGAAATACAAAGTGTAACCCCGACGTCAGGAAAAGGAAGATGCGCCCATCAGGGAAGAGTAACGATTGCTTCCAAAGAAGGTTAGGTAGGAAAAGAAAATCCGTATCAAAAGAGTGTTCATGATTCAGTACCTTAGCTTATATAAGCTCGGTATTATTTCGGGTTAGTGCTCGTGTGAGGGGTGGCATTCCGTACCTGGATTCAGAATAGTTTCTTAACTCCGATCATTCGCCACCATCCCGACACCAGATCTCACGTTCCGCCAGTCGTTGATATCATCATTTGTTCTGACGTTACGATCTCATTTCAACATGGTTTTGCGATCATACCCAGCCCCGAATCGGCACTTCCAGTATGGTGCCGAAGCGTCTTGGCTCTTCGGCCATCTACAACCGATCTCTAAGGGCTTGTCACAGCCAAAATAGCTTACCAACGAACCGGCGATTCTACTCTTCATCACCGCGACCAGCCAAACCTTCCGACTCCTCGACCCAGAGCCCGACTCCTGATAACACCCCTACCGCACCGAAAGATAATGGCATCTCGGAACCAGGGCCAATGGCCCGCCGGCTCGAAGAAGCTACTGAGGAAGCCTTGCTGACAGGTGGACGGGCCGGTCTGCGAGCTGTTGAGGAAGCCGGATTCTCAGAAGAACTCAAGGAGAAGCTTCTTGACAAAGTTCAGAATGCCCATTTCAGGTCCCAATATGCCGCAGCTTTTGCCCAGTCCGCCATGCCAAGCTCGGCCGGAGATGGCTCGCGCGCAATGGCTTCCGCCCAAGCATGGACTGGCGAAGAGTCACAGGCCGATGCGGTGCTTCGCATGTTGGACGATACGAAGAAACCACTAAAGCCGGAGTCGCGAGGAAAATACCAAATACCCCAACCAGTTGATTTACGAATCCGCCGAGAGCCGCGCCGGAACGCCGCCCAAAGAGCTGCTGCGGCTCGAGACCGTGTGGCCACGTATACGGGCTTGGGGATAAAGGAACAAAAAGGATTGACCGATGAGGAACGTGAGGCAATGCGGAAGGAACTACGCGAACGCTTCGCCCCTGCCTCCCGCGCAATGCCGAACACCATGACTGGGCTGGCAGCACTGGCAAACGAACGCATTGAAAACGCGATTGCTCGTGGGCAGTTCAAAAATATTCCCCGGGGAGTAGGGGTGGAAAGGGATGCGAGAGCGGATAACCCGTTCATCGATACGACGGAGTATATCTTAAACAAAATGATCAAACGGCAGGAGATTGTGCCGCCTTGGATCGAGAAGCAGCAGGAGCTCGCCAACGCTGCGCGGATGCTGAGGGGAAGAATGAGGAATGATTGGAGCAGACATGTCGCGCGGATGATTGCGTCCAGGGGCGGAAGCTTGCACGAGCAGATGAAGCGGGCAGACGAGTACGCCAAAGCGGAGGAGTTACATAATCCCCGGAAAAGGAATATTGAGAGCATCTCTGTACCGACGAACTCAACGGACGATGTGGTCATGGCTAAGATGCGGCAGCCGGGTGGGAAACCCGAGCCTCCAACGTCCGAGTCTGCGATGTCCCAACCCCCCTCATCGAAACCACCTGCCTTCTCTTACAACCCCCTCCCGCCACCATTCAGAGATCCTGCTTGGGAAGCAACTGAGCACGCCTACTTTACTCTTGCGATTGAGAATCTCAACTCCATCACTAGATCGTACAACTTAATGGCGCCCGACTTGGCAAAGAAGCCTTACTTCTCGCTCAAACGAGAGTTGGCGTCTTGCTTTGCAGATGTAGCGCCCCAGGTAGCCAATCTAATCAAGGATAGGGCGGCGCGGCCTGCGAAACCGCTGGGTGATTTTGGGGGCGATACGAAAGGAATGCTGTTCGAAAGGCTTGGAGGGAAAGGAGGGGCGACAAGGGTGTATGATTCTAAGACCCCGAATTATGGGTTAAAAGAGATGTGGAGGGATATCTGGAGCAAGCCTGACAGCTGAAGCTTAGGGCGTGATGTGCTGCTTGTGTTTGTTGCAATCATGTTGGATCTATCCATAACACCCGCTAATGCAAGTTGCTACTGCTAGCTAGAATACGATGTGACATAGCAGAATGTGCTCTGTCACCAGACGTCTTGGGAGCCCCTTGTCAGCGGCTGCCACCTTGCCCTCGGCCCATTAGCTCTACCGAGTTGGATTTGGAGATGTGTGTGGATGAGAATTTATTGTACCATAGTGCATTCTACGCCGTGTCTGGTGTTCCACCGTATCATTCTCATGATGCCGTTGCACACTCAACTCCATCCATACCAATGATACTCCACCCGCTGCCGTCTTCCCCACTGCTTGCCAAAACAACTCGAAAGACACCATTACCATCTGGGACATTGTCCTGACCCCCTAACTCCATATTCGCATCCATTCTTGACGCGCCAACGAGACTCTTCACCTTCATCACCACCTCAATTCCTCTATCCGTGTTGCTCGAGGCCTTATCGGCAGATTGTGCACCTAAGGGCTGCAAGGCGTATTCGCCATCCAACTTAACTGTGCGGTGAAAGACCGAGGGCTGTGCTCTAGCGGCATAGCCCAGGAAGTCTTTCAACGTCTCGTTTGAGCCTAGATGCCAAGCGTTCATTCCCTCAAATGTCTCCCATGTCAAAGATTCAACGTTCTCTGTTCCGGAACTCTCGATCAATTGTGAAAGGTCGGGAAGTTGCAGCTTTTGACCCCCAAGACGGAAGTCTCCGCTTGTTGGATGGGCAGCAAGTTCAAGAACGAGGGCACTTGCGTTGCTATTTTGGTTACGATAATATCCGTTACAATGGTCGTTGTAGATATACCAAGGCACCCCGGGAACGTCTTGCCGAACGTAGATTTTATGATTGGGTTGCAGAGGCACGGGTTGAGATACGTTCGTCATGATGGACTGAGTCGACACGAGTTCTCCTAGGCGAAATATTGACGCAACGAGGGACGAAAGAAGTGAAAGTTTAGTTGAACAAGCCATTCATGGACTACATATGAAGCTAAATAAATGAGAGGCCACCCAGGACCTCTTTGTCGAGGTTCGAAATGTATTATTGATTTTTACAGATGCAGGTGGGTGTATGTGCACAGCCTCCAAGCCTTGCTTACATGCACTGCCTCACAGCGGTGTGCCGACATCAGGCCAGTGAGGAGTTGACATTCCCTACTATCGCGAGTTTTAAGTTTGTACAAGACATACAGGTTTCCAGATTTGCATCTTATCTGTACTCTAAGTCTGCCGGTGTTGCATTGTAAGGCCCTTTATTGACTAATATCAACTACAATAGTCGAGTCCGTCACTGCGGAATACGAGCCTGACATTGAGGTTTTGTGGCTTCGGGTTCTCGTCCCCATTTGGTAATGAGAGTTATCAGAGCATTGGTCGCACCTTCCTTTCTCGGCTCTGCCGTTAATAGGCTTTGGCGAGTACCTAGTAGATCTTCGGGGCCAGTCGCTGGTTGTGTCTCGTACTCCAGAGCCAAGAACAACATCGACGTCAAGGATTGGCGCCAAGGAGGTGTCGTAACTGTTATTTTCTCGCAGTCATACTTCTGACACATCATGATCAATATATACAGCGGCAAACGCCGATCATAAGCGTATAAGCCTCCAGAATGTAAGTACAATGTCCATCACCACCTCGAGCCTTTTCCTCGCTGGACATTTGGCCTCCATTTTCCTGTTTTCGAGCCTTCCTCTCCGGACATGCAATCAGCCCTCAAGAACGGAACTCTCGGTGAATTCCCCTGATTGCCGGAGCTGCTGTCGACGTAACCGGAGCACTTGCAGTCGCCGTGACTGCCGGAACTGTAGGCGTCCCAAGAGGCACACGGGTCGTAACCGCCGGCAAAGTCGCAGGCGTCTTGGTCCAGTCGCAAGCACTGCCAGCAGTGGCCACACCTGCGAATGGCGCTGGCTCTGAGCCCAAAGTCAATGTGGTTGCAAGCTTGCCTGCAAGACCCATCACAGAGGAGGCGGCGCAGACATTCAGAGCCGGATCAGGCTGGCCATGCTCCCAGGCACAGGTGGGAAGACCTGAACTAAAATTAGGCTCGGTTTGTTGGAGTGCAAGTGACCCGATCTGCTTACCAGTGATAGCATAGGGGTTGCAGAAATATCGGCAGTTTGCAACAAGCTCGTTTGTACGGACAAATGAGCCGTCGTACAGCTGCAGCCAGGGGCTAGAATATCCACTTAGAATATGTCCAAATAGAGCAAGTCTACGCGTTGAGACACTCACTTGTCAAGCGTGCTACAGTCAGCTCGGCATCCTGCATGCAGGACGTCTCCGACCTTGGCTGTGGCCCTGGCCTTACAGCCTTCCCACTCGCATTCTCGAGCTGTAATCGCCGCAACTGCGGTGCAATTAAGCGATGCAAGAGCCTGCTGCACAAAAGGAAGGGCGACTAGGGCAAGAGTAGCAAATCTCATGGTGGCGGTTTATATTCTGCGGGATCGAAACCTATATCGAAAAGTCTCCTGAAACTCATGCCCAACTTCGATGTGCGTCGTCTGAAGATATATGCTGATGTTGTCATACTTGAATTCAGTTTTACCCCGCAGCGAAAAGACTGCAAAAGATGATTTGAAAGTAATGTTACGATGTCGGGATATTGTAATCTGGGTAATGAGCGGCCCGGCTGAAAGATAAAAGACCGAACCTGCATGTACGGTGGATTTGGGCCACCTCCAAGACCCAATTGTCCAATTATGCGTTCTGTTTCCTTGAAATATGTTCCGGGAGGCTTACTCGCTCAAGTCGATCCCATGATTAACTGTGGGGGGTTCGGCGGAGCCTCATGTTGCGCTCACCGGCACTTCTCTGTTGAGGAATATCCATATGATCGATCCTATGGCAGATGGTCCATTGAGCCGATTGAATTCTGCCTTGTTCCTTGCGGACTTCTACCCCGTCCTTGGCCTTGATGGCTTCGATTTCGAGATGCACTGAAATGCAGGGAGACCAAGATCGGTTACATTTGAGCAAGTCTTAGTACACTTCTGGCTGCCTCATATTGGGTTACGAGAACAGTCTCAGAGTTGATATGATTTGGAGTACGAGAACGCTGGAATTCACCATTGCGGTACAGACAACGCGAGCAATTACCACATCAGTACCAATTCGAAGATGGGAGTTCAAGTCACTCGCCGATTACTTGCGGGCAGATGGAATTGAAATAGGTTGTGCAACTGCGGTGGTATGACTACTTGTCTCAGCTGGCTTAAACTGTTGAAGCTCGCATATAGCCGTAGAAAGATGTCAGGTCAAAGAGGAGAGGAACCATGGCGGGGGGAAGTAGCTACACGTCGGTGGTAGTCTTCAAAGCCTCTTCGCTTGTATTTGCACATTAGCGTAACAAGACAACTGAGTGGTATGCGTGCGGAGGCGGGTGCTACCACAACCTGAACATTATACTATTTTAACATGAGGTTGAAGGTGCTCAGGTACGTTAAGGTGAGCGACCAGCACACGATCCGGAATCTCCAGACGCGATTTTCCGTATCTTGTTTGCCCAGTCTCATGGCAGCCAAGCCAGATAATTGCTCGGAGACACATTTGATCTGCGAATCAGTATCACATTAGGATTTTTGTTGTGACACAACAAAGATCACTCTCGACGGCTCGACGCTTTGCGGCAGGAGGGGGGGGTGGTATGGGAGTGTCAACCGTATCATTAGCCTAATAAAGCGATCAAAATTCTAAGGAATGTTCGGATCGGATCCTATTTCTGAAGTCCTGATGAGTTCGTACCTGGGGCAAGATTCGGGGTCGAGCTCTGGGTCCCGAACAGACTCATTCAAGTGAGAGTATGGCCAGTTAATCTATCACCGCGTATCTGTTGAGACATTTGAGCTGAAAAGATCGTGTTGATGAGAGACCATCTCGATTATCCAAGACTTCAACTTTTCTGTTTTTGGAACTATCATGTCATAAATACCCCTCGATTAACTTCCACCATTTCAATACTCCAGATGCCTCTAACCTTGTGCTCCGTCCGCAGCTTGATTGAGCGATCGAACCCTCCTTCCCGAAAAGTGTTATACAATGTTGATGGTGTTCTTGATAACTAGCAGTCAAAAGAGAATATCTGAGCCGCTACTGCTCGTTACGGGAGCTTAGCTCCAATACGAATGACGAAGAATTAGTATTCAATGTCGCATTGGCGGATGTGATTCCTTTGACGTAGTAGTCGAAAAATGCGGTGGAGTACGTCATGTATACAGCCGCCTTATCAAGGAAATTCGCCTTGTCATCGGGGGAGAAGTTGGCGGATAACGTAGGGTTTAGGCCATAGGAGTCGGCAACCATGTAGTGGTTGGTATCCTTAACCATGACCCAATAGCTCGGCCCAGCTGCGTTGTTGTAGACTTTGCGCTGAATCCAAGTGGTAGTCTCAGAAGTCTTGTTGTCCCCTGTAATTATCATCATTGGAATCGTCATCTGGGCCGCGCTCCGGGCTAGTTGGGACCTGGTGAGAAAAGTAGGTGCCGCAAGCGGAACAATGGCCTTGATACGAGAATCGTGAAGTGCAAAGGGACATGACAAGTTTTGGCGTGCCGGAAATGCGCAGGGACTGACGTCGACGAGGATGGGAAAGGTCGGGTCCAGCTCCACTGGCGACATGGCATAATCACAGTACATGGGCATCCCTCCGCCAACAATGTTGGTATAGAATCCGCCGAGAGAGTGGCCGCTCATTCCGATTCTGTCGGTGTCGATAATGCCGTAAAACGGAGATGACTCGTTGTTAGCAGACTCAGTTGTCTGGGCAAGCGCAAACTTTATCTCCTGGGGGCGATAGGTGAGCCCGTACTGGGTCTCCCGGAACCAGTCGGTGTACAGTTCAATCACAGCGTCGTTGGTCTGTCCGAGTACCGAATATATCTGTGCTAGTGCCAGCGCGTATAACTTGGATGTAATGTTGGCGTTCCTCGCATCGAAGTGCTGGATACTGACAACAACGTAGCCGTTGCTGGCCAGATTTTGGGTGTAAAAGTAGTATGCATCATTGACGGCTGCCAACCCGGGGGAGAAGACAATTAGTGGGTAAGGGCCGCCCGAGGAGTCAACTGGTGCGTCTTGGACTGCCTGACCAACAATGCCGCCGGCAGAAACATAAGGCTCCGAAGAGGATGACGGAAGGGCAGGGTACCAATAGCTTAGAGTGACGCCGCGTCCCTCGAAACAGTAGGTTTCGAAACTCACTCCGACCTTGTATGTCCCAGTTGGCTCCGCGGTTGATACATTGACAGCTGGTAGAAGCGGGCGTCCACCCAGCCCGAAACCGGTGTTGAATGCAGGATCGCAAGAAGGCGTTTGGGCTGAAACGGCAACAAAGAGAGATATCGCGACATTCAGTATCCCCGCGAGGGACATTCGAGATAGAGCCATCGTTGTATAGAAATACTGGCAAAGACCGTGGATAAGTTAAGACAGTGAACAAGATGAAATTGACTTGATTTATTGGTTTTCTCTCTATCCATTGAACACTTTATATACTTGTTCTAAGCAGCAGAAGTCTCTCGGAGAGCACCTCCAGAGGGCAGATTCGTAAACTAAACCCAACTGGGACAGGTCACTCTGCGCCTCAACCCGCTATGTATACATCTGTACGGAGTAGGTTTAATTGAATTGCGTGCTTTACCGGGAATATCGCACGTGGAGGGGTACCGCAGCTATATTTGCCGAACAACGGCCAAGTGCTTTTCTGAGCATGGAAAATTTGTGTCGTTTGCCTCCAAAAGTTTGGTTACGCATCTTCCCAGCCAGGGTTGAAGCCGGAAATTGGACTTGTCTCATGACGGAGCTGGATTCTGAATACGAGGATAGAAAAAAATCAGTACTTTATTAGGCACCAAACACTGCGAGCTTCCAGCACACCAGCAGCGTGCGATATTCAGTTACATGTAACAAGTAGCAGCGATCAATGGAAAGCTTAGAGCTCCATTGTAAGAGTGTGGTTGTTGTATGCGATTCATTTTCGCGTTATACCCCACCATGCGCCACATGAAAGAGAACTGCTAAGCCTGTCAAGTCCTCTATAGAATGGCTTGGCGGCTCAGTTGCCAACACGGTCATCGGCCATTCCAACAGGTCACCCCAATCTGGTCCCAAGTAGACTGTTGCGGCAGTGGCAGCACGCCGAGCCCAGCCATCAAGAAACCAACGACCAGGCGATCGATGCATAAAAGCGCACCAGTGAATATATATCAACAGGGCAACGGGATGGCGCCCATGGAGAAGTTCAACAAACTCGGGTCTACAAGGGTGGCATCAATATATATATAGTCGGGCGAAGGTGAAAACCCAGAGGTGATGGAGGGTTGAGTAGCAAAGACGACTGGGGTTGCAAGGAGAACAACTTACTGAATGACAGCTGGAAACCCTATGAAGTCAGACCAGTTCCGAGGGTGACCCATCACCACCACGACCCATTCTTCCAAAGCTTTAATAGCGAGGAGGCAGGCCTGGCGACTCTCTTTAGACGTGGACTTTGGATAGGTCACAGTATCGAGCCTCTGGATGGCTCGAAGCGACTGTTCATCCACAGAAAATCTGAACTGGCGTTGACGCTGCTTCAAGAATGCTCTCAGAAGACTTTGATCAAAGTATGGGCCAACCTTAGCGACCAGTTCTGAATTTTGTCGCAACACATGAAACATTTCAAGAAAGTCGAAGGCCTCGTCGGAGGCGGACTGGGCAGCTGCGAGTTGAAATATGGTCATGCCAATTCCAAAGAACAGCACAGCTTGCCAGTTGGTCTGAAATATGGGAATTAGCTATGGGTGTTCTGCGTGATGGGCCATGGTAGGAGTGGAAGTCGAAGAATAGTGTAAGAAGATACAGGAGTGGGTTCTGCTAGCTCAAAGAAGGTGAAGTTGAAGGTACCCGCGAGAGCATCAGAGCCTAAAGGGTGTACTTACCCAATTCACCTCTGTTCCTGATCTTCGAAACAAATTCGATGCCTCGATGTTCTCTTGAATCGCTGGAACATAGGCTAGTGAAGACCCTGGCGAGCAAGTCGACATGCGGAAAATTGATGTCAGTGAGGCCACCAAGGGCCTCAGATAATCGAAGCCGAAGACCTGACTGCCAAGCACTCGCTTCCACCATAGAAAGGACAGGGGATTAACATCTTGGGAAACGGGATCGAGTCTCAATATCTCTGTGTGACCTTCCTGGACTTCAAAGCTGTGCAAAGGTGTGGAAAATTGTTGTGAAATCGGGGATGTACTGGAGGCGGATGATGACAGATCAGACCTGGGCGAGCTTTCGAACAGAGCTTGGGTGGCAGTCTCCCATAAGCCGCCGCCACTGTTGTCAGGGTCGTGCCGCAGGTCGCTTGATGTTTTCTTGCTTTTGCTGGGAGGGAGGTCCGGCTGGCTCAATGCGAAATAGTCACATTCCACCTTCCGCCTCTGGCAGTTAGAGCAGACGGGTGCTTGTAAATTGCACTAGAGGTCACATCTGATTCAGCCACTACAGGTTAAAAGATGGCAGTGACGCCTCGAAGGCACAAACCCTAACATGTCTCTTCTTGCATTGGCCGCATCCCTTGAGTAACACATCAGCGCTAGGCGTTTGGGGCATCAGGAAACATGAATCTTACGTTACGCGACTTCAAATGGGACCGCCGGGAGCCAGGAGGCATTTCGGAGCTTCTGAGAACAAAAATGATGTTGTAAACTCTAATATTTTGCATCCGTAACCAGTCCGCAGTTGGTTGAGCAAATGGAATAGGAGTCGACTCGCGCGAACGAGGTCCATTATCTTCATGTTTCCAAGATCCTTGGCGGCATGTTCCGATCCCTTGGCATCCTGCTGGCTATTCCGAGTACGGTTTAGTTTACGAGGCAAACCCCCTGCCCGTCCGCATTCACTATTAGCCCCAATTCTCGCTCCACAAGGTCTGGGTGTCCAATCCCTCAGAAATACCTAGTACTTCGTACGGGATTCTAAAAGCACGGTTTGCAGTCCATTGACCTGGGCTGTAGTCCGTATCGACAAGAAAGACACAGGCCACGCGTACAGATTACCGTGCTCCATCGTAGACAATCTCCACCGGGTCCGTGCGATCCATGCGCTGTGCCAAAGCTCGGTGACAATCAGATCAAGGTGGTGAACAACGACAACCAAATCAAGCCAAGAACAAAGGATGGCATTGCTATTGAAGCTCGTCATCCGCTCGGCCCTAGTCATCTTCGTGTGCTCATTTCAGCAAAACCTGGATCCCTGGCTTGAGTCCGAGATAGATTATCTTGCTTCGCTGGGCTCCCGGCGTACTGCCTCTGGCCCTCACAATCGACTGATTGACAGGATCAAAGGCCAGCTCGAGTTGCAAGGTCTCCATGTTTACGAAGACATCATGACGTTCGCATACGACGACACTTCTCTCGGCCCGGTTGGCCTAAGCATCGACGGGCAGAACATTGCTGTCTCTTCGTCCGTCGCTTACTCGGGACACACCCCTAGTGAAGGCGTCAGTGGCCCGCTGGTTAGCCTCATCGGCTCGTCGCAGCCACCAGACTGGACGCGTGCTCAAGGGGGCATTGCCGTTGTGAATATTACTAACTTCCCCATCGACCCAAGGGCCATGCTACCTCTCTGGCCGGGGTCTTCTGCGTGGGAATCAACGGTTCCTGGAATTCCCAGCACAGCTGCCAATACCTTCATTGTTCATCTGGACCGAGCGAAAGAAGCCGGGGTGAAGGCAGTTGTATACGTATGGGAAAACATCAGTGATGGCCTTGCGTCAGGCTTGTACGCCCCCTTTCATACCCCTTACCATGACATGCCGGCACTGTTCGTGTCCGGAGAGGCGGCTCGCTCTGTCAGAGCCGCTTCAGGGTCCAACACCAATGCTAGGGTCACCCTGCCCGGCCAGCTGGTTCTGGATACCCCCACACGCAATATATGGGTCATATTCCCCGGCACTGAACGACCACACGAGTCTGTAATCATAAATACGCACACTGACGGAACAAATGTAGTAGAAGAGAACGGCCACATCGCCCTCTTGTACTATGCCAAGTCCCTGCTGTGCTCACCACCAAGGCGTACTACGATACTCGCCTTCATCACTGCGCATATCCATTCTGCTCCTTTTTCGAAAGCCAAACGTTCAACCACCCGATGGCTACTCGACAACCCAGATCTATGGAATGGCACATCGCCGAGCCGGCTGAAGGCTGTCTTTGCCAGTTGCGTCGAGCATCTCGGCGCGGTTGCTTACAAGGAAGATGTGCCCTCCAATAAATACTACAATACACATGATCCCGAGGAAGAACTACTCTATGCTGCAACGCCTGAGCTCGCAGAGCTGACGTACCGGCATTGGACTGGAGCAATACCGAACGTCACCCGCATCATTAATCCAAACGTGGGACCACAACAGCAACCTGGTGAGGGTCTTCCGTTCTTGCTAGTAGGAATTCCGGAAGTCTCCTTGGTCACGGCACCCAGCTGGTTGTTAAACGAGTTTCCGAAAGACTTCGATGAGAGGAGCTTGATTGATATGGGTGCATTAAAGAGACAGATCCAGAGTTTTGAGCGGATATGGCGGGAGGCGGATTCGATGGAATCTTCGGCGATTGGGACCATTCCCGCAGAGCATGAAACCCGCCCGATCCTGAGCAGCTCTTCAATTCTAGGAAGCCCAGTGGTTCAACAAAGGCCACTGCATGCGCATGATTAGATTCGTCTGCATCATTCTCGATACAATATCACTAGGTCGAATGTAAGGCCGCACAAGCCACTGCATGCTTATGATTAGGTTGGTTCGCCTGCAACATTATCACTAGGCCAAATGCTAAACCGCACAATATAATGGACAATAGGGCGAAGATCCAAGAAGTCTCAACCTCTAGACTCGAACAAAATCTGGTATAATAAATTCCCATGCACAAACATCAACTGACTCCTCGTTCAGTCATAATATCTCTTTGGTTGCATTGGGATATAATTGCATCACGCAACGCCACGAATCCACGAGCCCCTGATTCTCTGCATCAATCCAGCCCAATCCAGTACCCAGGCTCATGCCTCCAAGTGCTTGTCACTCTGGAGGGTTCCTGGAGCAACAACATCGTCGATCGTCTCGTCGGTGAATTTAAGATCGTCTTCAATAGGAATGGTGTCTTGGATGCGCATGATGACTGGAGCGGCGATGAATAAGGCAGCAGCGAGGCAGCCCCAGGTGGCCCCGAAGATGACATCGAACGGCTTCTTCAAGCCGTCTAGACGCCAGAATACCGCTGCAGTAAAATGTTAGCAAACTCTTCTTGAAGGTAAGTGTGTATTGGGTGACAAACCGGCTCCGGCAGACTGGATGCCCTTGTAAAAGCCAGCCAAGTTGGCCGCCTTTCGGCTGGAGTTGGAGAGCGCGCCCATGTACCTGCGTCTAACGTTAGACCAGATCTAAGATCAAACCAAGGGGGAGTTTCATACCAGTAGATGCAAGTCTGCCACGCGGCATCGAAGAATCCGTAAAACATGTATAGGAATAGAGGTCCGATATAGTTCTCGCCACCATCTGTCCAGTCCCATTTTACAAAGCCCTCCGACTCAGCCACTTCTCTTGGAACCTGCTTCTTTTGCCAGGCATAGCCACCGCCCCAGATAACAAATGTCAGCACAATCAGGGCACCGAACGACACCCGGGCACGCAGGCTTCTGCGCGCTGTGCTGAAATCGAGCGCATAGCCAAAGACCAACGCGCCGATGATTTGAGATAACCAATAGAGCAAGTTATTTAGTGCTCTGGTCCTCACGTTGAAATGGGCGCCGTTGAAACCATTGCCCTGGTATGTGTAGAAAGTGTTGGAGCTCCAGAACAGGGGGAAGAGGAGCACAATCCAAGGGTCGTCTCGAAGTGTCTCCCACAGGCCCTTGAACTCAGATTGCCATGAAGGATTCTTCATTATGATGACTTTGGATCCATCTTCTCGCTGAACCTTGCCGGCGTCGCAGAGGCCGAGGGCGAGTACGGCACCAAGGAACATGAGAACAATGAAGGCGGCGTAGGTTCCGTCGGTGACAGGGCCGGCGATCTTGTTGATGTTCTCACCAAGGGGAATCTGAAGCCGTATTAGCATTTATGCTGCCTAAACTGAAGCCATGATGCAGCGTGTTCTCAACAGGAGAGAAGTCGTAGCTTGGACCAGTGGGTAAAAAGAATATGTAGGAGCGAGTGTCTTACCAAAGACCCAATAACAGCACCCAGGTTGAAAATCATCCAAAACCACGAGATATATCGACCCTTGCTATTCTCTGGCGGGTAGCTCATCATGATGGCACCTTGGGCTGTCCAGAGCAGACCCGCACAAACACCGAGGAATGCGCCGGCGAAAATGTTGAATCCGCGGTTCTTATTGTGCGAATAGCTCAAGAAGCTAGCAGCGTAGATGCAGTAGCCGAGCCCACCAATTGAAAGCGTCAATCGAATTCCCAGGCGATTAGCGAATGTGCCGGCGAAGAAGCCTACAACGGCAAATGTGCTGTACAGCGCGACGTTGGCATCATCCTGGACGCTGCCGTCGACCTGGCCACCACCACCCAGACCACCGAGGGCATTGAACATTCCCGGGCAAAGGAAGCAGACGAATGAGACCATGAGAAGCTGGACTTTTGGTGAGGCGTACCAGAGCTCGCGCTTGCCGATTTTGAAGCCTTTGTACATCCATCCCTTTGGTCGGGGGATGCCGGCGCCGTTGAACGTTGAATCGCCGGCCTCAACATGGTGTGGGACTGGCTGGGTTGCGACCGCGAGATCCGGGATATTCTTCTCCTCTGCCATTGTGGCGTCGCAATTGTCCAATTCACGTCGTCGTCGGGGATATTCTTGGCGTGGAATGCGGCGTTCGGCACTTGCTGCAGTAACTCGGTAGTTGAGGAGCTACTGGACTTCTACTGCAAGATGTGCAGGACGATGAGTGAGATGCGATTGGGAATGAACCACGACGCTCAGTTCTCAGGGATAAGGTGAATCCAGAAGAACGAGGGGGAGGGGCAATTCCAAGGCTCGAGGATCAGCGACCGAGTTTTATTAGAGGTCCAGCTGCGGTATGAGCAAGCTATGGACGTAGATACGCCTGCGGGGATCCGAAGCTGGTATGGAAGGTAGGTAGCACGGATAAAGAGGGGGAGCCAGAGGAAAGGGTGGGTTGATGGCGGAAGTGCGTGCAGCGAATTAATGAATGATATGGAGATGAGATATGGGTGGATAAGGGCAGGACGATCAACAAGAATTAATCGGGGGCCCTGGAGCCGGCGCGAATATATAAAAACGGCCAACCGTATCAGATGCAAAGGGATCGTGAGCTGTGGGAGCTTAGTGCATGCACGTATGTGTGTAGTAGTAGTACAGTGGCCAGGGTGGCGTGGTATGGTAGCAGTTGATTTCCCTGACGTGCCTATTTGCCTATCAGAGATGGGTTGAGAGGGGTGGGAGCAAGGGGAGCAAGGGAAGGTTGTGGTGGTATGATGCTCCCTGGCGCCAGTTCAAGCTACGTGACAGCGGGGGCTTTGACTAGCATGTATGTAGGAAGCCAAAGGGTAAGTAAGCAAGCAGGCAAGCAAGCAAGCAGGCAAGCTCTCACCCACAATCCAAGCTCCCCCACCTCTTGTGGTTGGATTTGGTGGCGGTTCGAAGGTGACACCGGGGATGCGGGATGGGAGCGGAGAGGATGCGAGAGGCTTTGGTATATTCGTAGAGACGGATGGCCAACGCTAGGAGGTAGACTAGTTGTAAGCCGAATGGCGTTGTCGTGTTTACAAGGCCGACGAGCGAGGAATGCTGGGTAATCTGGGAATGGCAACAACACGAATTCAATGTCAGGAGCCCGAGAAGACTGGAGATCTGAAGACTGGGCCGTTAAAACAATGTGAGTCAGGTCGCCAAATACCGAGAACAGAAGCACGCGACACCGCTAAACGAGGTAGTCTGCAATTACGGACGTACACACCTCGATCACTCCGGTGAGGAATCCGAAAAGACGCCGTTAGGAAATAACTTAACTAGAACTGCTAAATTTAACCTGGGACCACCGTCCGTTCAAGGGGGGGGGAGCCTCCAAACGCAACAACGGCTTTTGTGGCGCCAACCAAGTGATGCGATCTCCAAAATTCCCACGGCTTGAATGGGGGGAGTGGTGGCGGATGCGCATCAGATTCGGTGTATGAATGGCGTCCACGAGGGAAGCAAGCGGCGGCTTTCGTTATCTCTCACCTACCCAAGCCCGTCTTCAAATTCAATATGCGGACTTCGTATAGGTTATCATCCAGAAGGCGGTTCACCAATTCCAAAGCACTTCCCAGGCATTGAACCCACTCTGCAGGCATAAAACGTTAAAGCCGCCGCATCAACAAGCAACCAACCCGCACCTACAACATGGTATGAACTGTACGTACAATTGGAAACAGCGATAGCAGGCTCGTGATATCAGATACTAGTGGCCAGTCCGTCGCCAAAAGGAATCCATGCCAGTGTCCCGCATATCCCATCTCTTCCTCCATCCTCCCCTCCTCTTCCTCCTCTCCCCAACGTTGCTCGATAAGGGAAAGGACCGAATACAGAGGCCTTCATTGGCCGCGCCACTTGGGATCTGAAGCTGGGGGCCCGCCCCAATTTCTCAGCTGGCCCCGTGATTGGGCTTCTTTGAGGCTGCTAGCGGGGAAACTTGCTGTGAATTGTCCGAATAGGAAGGCCGTTTTCCATCCGAGTGCCGAGCTCTGAATTGAATAGTTTGATGGGCAGTGAGGTCATTCGGAGTGCTCGTACGTGAATTGGGCCATCGGCTTTCGTCGTCTGTTAATATCACGGTGTTGAATGCTTGAACGGAGATGATAAATAGGTCAAATCCCCATCGTGATAACGGGCAGGGGCTATCAGTAATCAGTACATCCACCATAAGCCCCAAGATCGGCCTCTCAAAGCTTACAGTATTACATGTTGTGCACGAAGGTTGCGATCAGATCAGGGTACCACTCATCTTCCCCACTGAATGACTATGAATTTAGTGAGGGGGGGGGGGGGGCTCGACCCGCCACATGCCATGCGGAGAAAAAGCGAAATGGTGGCTCCAGACGATGGTGGTGGTGGTGGTGGTGGTGGTGGTGGTGGAGGCACACGTACATAATGTCCGATCTGGTCGTACACTGGCCTGTGCTGGCATGTAACGTTTCGTAGATTAGAGGTTCCCGCCCCCGGCGACATTCTGTTTTGAAGGTCGCGTCTTCCAAACTAGAGCTCCCAATGGTCTTGGACGGGCCGAGAAGGGGGGAGATTCGTCTCGCCGGGTCCAGGGAAGTGATAACGACGTTGTTGTTACACGAAAGCACAGCGGCCACGAAAGATAACAATAGGACCATCGTGTTCAAGGATGAAACATGCTCTGCGGGTTTGGGACAGACGATAGGGACTGGGCTGCTTCACTGCACCTTTCGTGCTAGGCGTGACAGAACTTCAAGATGACATGGAAATGGGGCCGATGGAGCTTTACGAGAGAGATACCGGGGTCTGCACCTTCCCGTCAAATGCCGTATGCCGCCGTTGGGCTGGCTGCCCAATGTCCATCCATTAAACAGCATCAGCTTTTGAGTTTAACGAACGTCCAAGCACCTGGCTCTCTATGCTAGTCCCGGATAGTGCTGTTTGCTTCTTGGTCTAGAATACACTCAGTATCTTGGGAGAGAGCTATCTGCCACCAACATGTCTTACCCCACATCCATCCATCCACACTACCTCACGGTCGCACCACACACAACACTGCGCTCGAGCAGTTGTGTGTTCGAAGGACGGTACTTATTAGACGCCTTTGCAGCATGCAGGTTACATCCGAACGCCATGGTCAATTGGACCGTTAATATTCAGGGTCCGACCAAATCGACCTTTGACCAGTTCGTCGCCAAGGCTGGCATGTGGTGTGCCTTGACCTAGTCCCCAGCCATCTTACCTAACGAACACTACGAAGTACTGACCGGTCAATGGGGACCCCGGCACCCCAGCTAAGGGAGTAGTCACGCGGTCAAGCTGCCTACATACCTTGGTGCAGGTTGCATTTCAGATAACAGCAGGCCATGGGCAAAGCGAACACCATCAATTCAATGGCAGCCCGGTTACACCTACCTGTATCCGCTCTGGCATCGTCACATGAGCGGGGACGATTGGCAGCTAGCTCTGCTTGCGAGCTTTGGCATTGGAGGTACTGCTCTCCGTCGGCGGTTCCACATTGTCGGGTTATTATTGTAGTACTCCCGTTAGGGGTATTGCTTGTAGATTACCTATTGATGCCGGCGACAAGCCGTTGGGTTTCGAAAATAAGGTTCACCTTGACCTGGATCAATTTTGAGTATCCAGCTTCCTCCAAGGCGGCTGAGTCGCCATGTAAGTTGATCAATCATCATCCTGCCGCTCCTATGCCGCAGTGAAACAGCTTGCCCTCCGCCGAGGGTATAAATTCAATCGACATCATGAACGACCCGACGGGAACGATCTGGACATTGCTGAGAGTAGCATCGCAGGCTGTTGTTTCTTCCATGGTATAACAGCCAGCACGACTGTGCTTCATGAGACGGCCTCCCGCCGACTACATACGCGACCCCTCTCGATTCCAACCCTGAGGAACGAACTGCATGTACAGGAGACAAAGGGGTTTGTTGTGCAAGGAGACATCTTCAGTCTATTTAAAACCTTCCGATCCATTCTTCTCGGGTGATTGGCAGAGTCACATGAACTCTGGCAACGCGCATAGACACATATATCACTTCCTCCACCGAATCGGGAGGGACACAAATCACTTTGGGCTCACAGCAGAGGGAAAAGCATAGGCACGCAGGTATAGTAAGGATTTGAATCCATTGTGGTATCTACTCCACGCAGCACCAAGGCATTATACAAATTACCTTACATATACACTATTCCTCGTTCGCTTCTTCTTTCTCCTCCAGCAGTCTTCTACCAAGAAAAGCGCCATTCTCCCCAGGCTATTTGAAACCCAATCGAAAGACGCGCTTTCGTCTGCGCACTAGACTCCCTTCACCATCCTAAAGGAAGATGGCAAATCCTTCCCAGACCTATCCCCCCGAGCGAACGACTGAAATCCAAAGAAGGGTTGTAAGGGTATAATCGGTACGGCTAGCAAGCAAAAGTGGCAGCGAAACCAGCAGTCTGTGAAAGATTCTTCGTGCTTTTGTTTCCCTCCCGGCCCATGCGTGTGTAGATAGTAGACAGGCCTCGCACCCCGCGAGGGGTCCAGAGGGTTCGAGTAATGTGACATTGTTCTTGCGGAGCGACGGTGCGAGGATCATTCCTGGTCTTGAGAGAAAATCAAAGGCCGAAATGGCAAAAAAGCAAATAAAAGTAATAATAAATGGAACTGTAACGCCTTTTGGTTGTGCGACTGATGGATATAGTTCATTATGGACATGAGTGAATCGTTTTCGATTCCGATCTGTTGGTTGACGACGACTGAGAAATATTGGGTATCAAAAGTGAAGTAGAGACTAATGGTGATATGATGGATAGATAATCGGAAAGTCGTTCTCGGCGCTCAGTAACCAGTGGGGGTATCCGTGATAGTATATGCTTCCTTTTTATAGGATTAGACAGGAGCTGGCGTGGCTGTGCCTCGGTCTCGTGCCATCATCCAAGCAAACAGGTCTCCTCTCTGGGCACCGGGAGGGCCAGGTGTCTCAACTGGTGTGCGCGCCATTATCTCTCGGGGTTCAAGGAGCAGACTCTTGCGGTAGTAGCTGACTTGGACGTTGCCCTGGTCACTTTCACGGACGCGCACGATCTGGGCTTGCATCCAGTCTTGCATTTCAGGGAGCTCGTTCAGTCTGTATGGGATCTGGAAGCGCTGGAGCTCGCCGATGATCTTTGCGGTACGAGTGTGCTTGTCAAAGTTGACAACCGTCAAGCCGCTGCTGCCATCGTCGGAGCCATCACCGCCAAGAGTAGGTAGTTGTTTCGTGGCCGGGTTGCCAATATCGACGAAGGTCAGATCGGTCAGGAACATGCCGAGGAATGGGAGGCATGGTGGTACGTGATCGTGCAGACGACCTCGGAGAACCTTGTTGTTCTGCGACGGCTCAACAATTGCTTGGAGCGTCCGAAGCATCTCTCTCCGCTTTGGTGAGATGATGTCCCACGTCTTTCGCAGTCTGCTGATTGTGCTGCTGTTCAAACTGCAGATGATGGCCATGAGACCGTCATAGTTGTGCAGATCGAGACATTGATGGGCGACCTTGATCCACTGCTTGATGACTGCGGCTCTCTTCTTGACCTCGGGGTACTGCAGAATCGTCTCGGCAACTAGGTTGGACAAGTCCGTGGAGAGCGCAGACATGGCCTTGACGTTGGGAGCATCGACGCCACCCTTCTTCATCCACTGTGATGCCAGAAGCTCTTCGGGCATGATGGCGCAGAATATGTTCATCTGCTTGATGGTGAGTTGACGGGCGATCTCTAGAGGATCGAAGTCTAAAATGGTAGGACAGCTGCCACCAATTTTCCAGTTGTGGAGAGAGTGGAGCTGGCTTTTGGTTGCGACAATAGATGGGAGAGGTGTGTCGGCGGGAATGTACTGGGCAAGGGATGTATTTGTCTTGCCCATGGACGACACCAGGCGAGGGACAAGCAATCCTTGGCTGGAGACTCGCTGAGCGAGCTCCAGTAGTCGTCGACCAGCTGATGGGAGGATGGAGCCAAGCTGGAAGTCGGCAAACCGCTCAATCATAGCCAAAGCATCTCTGTCAGTCTCGTCGCGCCAGTGGGACTCGAGCCAACCCTTGAAGACATTGTAGACACGTAACCTGACGGGGCCGGCCATGTGGGGAGCCTCAGCGACGTACTCGAATCGATCAATAAGAGCCTCGGCCAGTTTAACGGGAGTGCAAAACAATCTGAAGGTAAGATAGAAGGTCGACACAAACATGGCATCGGGGGTGGACTCGTGCGTTGTGAGACGCTCAACCAGCGCAGGCAGTGAGCCACCTGTGACTTGCCCCTCTTTATTGAACATGAGCTCATGAGCGAAGGTCTTTTCCAGCAATTTGGATTCCACGTCGTCCACCTCCTCGTTGTGCGTAGAACTAGCAGAGGTGCTGAGATCAGAAAGAGATGGCTGATTCTTGGGGACCAACGTGTGATCAGGTGTAGTGGCGCGGGTTGATGTCTGAGACACGAGGCTAGATTCCGAGTCCCTGCTGAGGTACGTGCTACCGCTGCCAGCACTGGAGGCAGTCAATATGTCGGACCGGAAAGAGTGGTGGTACTCGTGCTGGTCGTGAGTGGGTTCAATTGGGCTGTAGTCTTCTGCGGGAAGCAGAGAGGTAGAAAGCTTAGGTAGTGGTGGCAGTAGAGGTCGAATCGAGGAGATGGAGGAAACCATGCTCGGTGCACTCTCTTCCGCGTAAGAAGGAGGTCGGGAAGAGGGTGGCGAATATTGAGAGAAAGATTGAGCGTGTTGGTGCGAATGCTCCTCATCGGGTGTGGTGATGAGAGGGACTTCAGGAAGGGGCTTATCGGTGATGATGGTCAGCCGTTGTTGTGATTGCCTGGACGATTGGCCTGATGATGAAGTCTGGGTCGACTCGGCGATACTGGCCGTCTCGATGGCAGTTTCAGCCAACGAAGGCCGCCTTGAATCGTCCGACACAATATCCAGAACACTCAGGTCGATCCCCAAATCGCCAGCCTCCACCTCAAACTCAAAATCACCCACCCGCTCGATCATCCATTTCGTCTTGGCCACACATTCGCCAGCCGCCTTGACACATCCGGTCGCAGCAGTCAACAACATGCTGTTGTCCTGGGGCATGATCACATCTGCCTCTTGCGAGGCAGCATGGCGGATGATCTCGGCTCCAGCGTCGACCAATTCTCGTATCCTCACGAACATCGTTGCTCGTGACTGGATCAACTGATCCGTGTTGAGCGTGTTATGCGAGCACACGACGTCAATGACAGCCAGCAACTCTCCACCCGAAGTGGCCGATTGCCTGATAGCCAAGGTCAGCTCCGGTCGTGACTGAGATTGCAGGTGCAACCTCCCGATGAACGACCCCAAGTGCGACAAGAAGGTGTCATGGTTCTTGCTGACACGTTCCGAGACAAGATTCTGTGGTCTTGACAGCGGCGACGGACCAGCGAGAGACACTCGATGCGAGATGCTCGATGACAGGCGGTTGACCTGCATTGGGTTGCTCTGAGACAGCCGGTGCGAGGCATTTGTGCCTGGCGAGTAGACGGACGACAAACGCTTGTTAGCAGGTGCAATTGCCGTTTGTGCCGCTACGCTTGCTTGTGACGGGCCAACCTCCGCCGCTGACTCGTTCGTTGCCACGCGGGAAGATGCATTGCTGGCGCTGGCCTGATCTTGACGTTCCTCAAATTTGGTCTGCTCTGCTGGTGGCGTTGGCGGGATGTACGACTCTTCCATGACGGTCGCCATCACCGTCACTGCCGGTGCTCGTATCCTTCGTTCCTCCTCCAAGACGTCGAGAAACCGCACGCCTTTGGTAATGATCTTGAATGCCTTCAATATCATCTCGTCGATAATGTCGTTGACATCCTCCGGCGGGTTGAGCGTCCCCTTTTGGCTCTCTTGTAACCGTTTTGCCGTCTTTACCAATGACGAAAGTTCCGAGAGTAGGGACTTCCTCCCTCTTCGTAGGCCTTCATTTCGCTGGATAATTGCGGATTCTCTTGTTAAGCAGTTTGTTCGCTCCTTTTGGCACGTTAGCACCAAGATTTATGGCATAAGCCTCGCATGATTGTGTGACATACCAGAAGATATCGCACACCAGCAATGATGCCCTTCATGAACTCTTGGTTTCCAAAGATTTCCCGGTCATTCACCGACGTGCTACGTAGGAGATCCCAGAAGTTGAGCAGTGCTTTCAGCAAGTTCCTCATCTCCTCGGGGTCATAAGACTCGCAGTAATTTGTCGGCAGCCATCCTCTTGCGCCGGACACCAACAGTGTCCCGTCTGCCCAGCCATTCGTATGTATCGAATGAACCAAGATGACGTCCCCCTCATTGAGCGGAAGTGTCACGCTGGAATCGCTCATAGCATAGTTGGGATGGAAGGGGTAGAACGCCCGCAGAAAGTTGTGGAAGACTGGGGTCGGTATCGGTTGCTGAACGAGATCTTCCTGGGAGCCGTTCGGCGTTGTTGGAGGAGTCATCTGGGAGTGTGAGTAAGGGTTGTTGGAGCTTTGCTGCTCCGTATGTGACGAGCCATCGCTGAGCGAGTCTGAACGATCCTTTCCACCGAGGTTGAGAGGAGCCACTTGGAGGCTGGCCCGCATGGTATGGTCGCTCAGCATTACCATAGCTGCTGGTTACTCTTGTAGAGAACCATGGGCAAGAGACGGAGTACACAGGTATGCCGAGATCCTTGGAAAGAGGTCGACTTCCTCCGCGGACGGGGATGTGTTAGTCGTCGTATGCGTCGAGGCGTCGAACCAGCTCGTTTTGGGAGTCTCGCGTTGTTGTATGTAAGTGCGTCGTGAGCCAATTGGTCTCGGTAGTCGTCCTCAAGTCTGTCGGGATGGCGAGTGAAGTTAGCTACCACGAAAGCTTTGCGACAAGTATGACGGTAGGTGTGTAAGTTGTTTTGGTAGGGGAGTGACAGGTGGATATGGAATGTAGGGAGGAGAGAGCAAGATGAGTACACAAGTAGTGGAGGGGGACAAGCGGAATGTCATAGCCTCAAGGCACTCAGCGGAAGCATCCTGACCCCGGTCGTGGTGGATAGCTGCATACCAGGGTACAGGGCTTGACTCGAGGGTTTCGGGAACCCCAAGAGGTTGCCCCACGAGTGCCCAAAGCGAGCAGGGAATGGCACCATTCCAGGAGCAAAAGCGTACCTTGTTGGGGTGGATTGGGGGGTTGAAGATCAATCCAGGATTCCCGACCTTTACTTTCTTTTTTATTTACGGCGCCCACACAATGCCTTCAAGCAGATGAAGCTTCCGGGTGGTCTCAAGGTATGGAGAAGAAACGAAGGAGGAGGAGGAGGAGGAGGAGTAGGAGTAGAAGGAGGAGGCACGAGGGAGAAGTCCGGGGAATGAATGGACAGCAGAGAAAGAATGTTTGGCGGGCAGCAGCAGCGGACGGACGACGACGATCCCCAGCAACAATACGACCCTGACAGTATGTCTGTCTGCCTATCTGTCTGTCTGTCCGCTCACCACATACATGTGTAATGTAATGTGCCTCTCTGGGTATTCGTAAGCCTGGAGGTCAACTGGCTGCGGCTGCATCAGCAATGCATGGTGGAGTGTCCTCGGACTTGTGCTGTGACTTGCGAAGTTTGGATATTGACGAGCTAAAACCACCGACTCGCAAGAATAAGAAGGTCGAGGCGGAGGGGAGGAGTGCCGTGCGCAGAGCAAGAGTGAGTGAGCGAGCGTGTGTGTTCAGATTCCCATGGCGTAGGTAGGGCCCCGTGCTACTAGTGTATCTCTTATTGTCATATTTCATACTAAGTTACTACGAAGAAGTAATAATAAATGACAGAACACGGACGCGCAGCAGAAGAGCTGGTGACCACGGTGGTGGGTTGTGGACTGGGTGATGATGATGATGGTGGTGGGCAGGCAGCTAGACCCCCCGATTGAACCTGGCCCGTTCTCCAGCCACCACCACACGACCTACCTACCCACCAAAGGTACCTTACTTACCCTGCCTACCTGCATACATAAATACGTACTGTAGCACTCCGTCAGGCTCATAATCTGCAGACACTTACTTGAGGAAGAGAGGGGGGGGGCTTTCTTCGTCCCCTCTCTTTGTGCCGTCTTTCTTGGTGCTCTTTTTTCCCTTTTCTTCCGTCACTGGAAGGCCGTTGCTAGGGTCCAATCCTAACTTCACCCCTCATCAACTGGTGGGGTGGGGGGGCTTAGCCGGGTGAGATTGCAGAGTGATGGGGGCTATTGAGGAGGGGGCGTAGGCGTGGAATCGGTGTGTGCGCAGGAAAAACAGAAAGAAAAGAAAAAGAGGCAGCAGCAGCCGCCACGTACCGTGAAAAAGGAACCGGCGGATTTGTTAGTGGCATTTCCTAGGGAAACCAGGGAGTTGAGCCGACAGGGGACCAGGGATTGATTAAGGGAGACCGGGGCGTACCCGGAACCTTCAGACTAGTCCTAAGGGCAGGGGTTATTTCTGTTAGTGGACAGGGAGCCCTGGCACCGGTGGCCACGCCGGAGGAGCAGCCACTGAACGCCCCTAACGAACAGTCCCATCCACGCCGCGGGCACCTTCACTGAATACCTGGGCGCCACGGCGGGCACCTGGGCTCGTGTCTACCTAGGGGGGGGATATGCGTGCAGTGGGTGAGTGCCATGTCCGCCACTGCACCCGAGGACCCAAAAAAAAGATGGACCTAATAATTAAGTTAATGGCTACAGTGCCTCAAACCCCCTATCCGGCCGTCCCCCCCCCCTCTGGAGCGAACTTCATTCATGTCCATCATCGATGATCCTCCCTCCTGGGCTCCCACATCTGCCCCCCTCAAGCATTGGCGCGGCCGAACGTTACCAGCAATTCTACTCCAAATGGCAACGCCCTCCCAGACCCCAGTATTGCCTCTGGATGGGATCTCCAGCATGGCCCAGATTGTTGGGAGTTTCAGAAGAGCAAGCAGGCCTTGTTGCTTAGTAAATTGCTATATTTGATGGCACTGATGATATTCCGGGAGAGACCCCCAAAAGAAGAATATTGGAACCGATGATATCACTGTTGGTCACGCCGTTTCTGAATCCCTAATTATCTCCCAGTACTTCGTACATACCTCTGTATGTACTTACCTTTGCTGTCTATCAAGACGCTCCATTTGAGCGAGCGTGGGAGTCTAGCGTACGGTGACCATTCTTCCACTTTCCTTCCACCACCAACGTAGCAATAGCATTTGGTAGTGGCAGATGATAATAACGAGCCCACGAGTCAGAATGGGTCTCCTCCAGCCCGGACAAAGGCGAGTCTGCCCCATGCCTCTAGTCATTAGCCTGGGACTGTGTAGGTAGACAAAGGACGATCCCTATAGCCGAGACGTAAGGTAGTTATTGCTCTAGATACAGTATGTAGACAAAGTATTCCGACAGCCGGGATGGACGGAGTATGTAATCCGCCAAGAAGAAACGTTATGCGGAAGCCGTTTTCCCCACCCTCGCGCTGTGTTCTTTTCTTTTCTGTTCCCCCTCCCCCCTCCCAATATTATGCAAATTATTACCATGTCACGGTCTCTCTATTTTGAGCGCAACTGTGACAGACTTGTGTGTCGAAACAAATCGACAGAGAAAGCAAAACGAATGGGCGTGTGCGTTACGGTGTTTGAAATGTGCTTCAATCCAAGCGTGTGCAGCTTCGTTGCTCCGTTCTTCCGCGTCTGCTGCATGATACTCGCCATTCCCCCACTCTCCTTGGTGGTTCTTGATGGACGTGTGATGTGATGGATCATCACAGCACACAGCACACAGCATAGCATAGCACAGCACACCCGCAGATATGTGGAGATTTCACTCGAGTCGTTCATGTCAGATTGAATAATGCCCGCCGCAGGGGGAGGGATACAGATGCAGGCAGATGTCTACATCAACCACGCAACGCATCCCCAGTCCTGATTTCACCGCCATTGTGGCTGTCGCCTGCGTCGTCCTCGCATCCGCGGTTATCGTACCTCGTGCATCCTGTGACTCCGCTGTTTGTTGCTTGTAAGCGAAGCGAGATGCATTCGATCACGCTCCTCTCTCCCCTCCTCTTCACCTCCCCAAGCATCTTCCTAGAGGAGCTCCTCGCTGATCCCGATCACGGGGCTTCCCTTGCGGCTATCCGCAAAGGAGCACTGTTCGGTGCTTAGCTCCGAGAGTTTGCTGGTCATTTCTGTTTGAGCAGAGAATCACTCCTGTTTGGGAGCATGTAAACAACATCTTCCTCATCCTCGTCGATCATGCAATTCTCGCACCGAGACATGCCTCTGCCCCATTCCTCTACCCCCACTGTCGCACAGCTACATTGTCATGTCTTGCTCAAACGAGCAGAGAGGAGTCGTCATGTTTACCTCCCCCAATTCAGGGCTGTTTTTGCCAATAGCAATGACAGAAGGGCCCCGAGGAGGTACGTATGTATGCGGTTCGAGATTTGCGTGGCAAGACAAGTCTGAGAGCTCCAGCATGAGACATCACGAGATCGATGGGCATTGGCCGTTGGACAATGACTGGCGGTCCGACTGCCACGAAATACTGCATTCAAACGGTCCCTCTCTCCGCAAATGTGTCAACGGTATTGGGAGCCGTCCCGTAATGATGCTCGTGTGTTTCCCGAGCTCCTGGCGTGCCGGCGTTGCATTCCAGCCCGTCTCTAAATGTGTGTACATGTGTGCTACTATTGATATTCTGTCGTTTGGAATAGAAGGCTATTTGTAGACGTCGATCACAACAACCCGTTGCAAACGACATTCCCACCAGTCATCCGCATTCATCGGGGGCGTTTGGGTCTGCGTTTGGTAGAATGTCTCCTCATTAGTTGGTATTGTTCCAGAGCGGGAAATAGCATCGTACCATGTCTCGCGGTCTTCCTCGGGCAGCCAAACCCGACAAAAACATGCCCCTTGGCGGAGGGCCGCATTTTGGGCCTCACCTCCGAGCGACTGGAGACCCTTCCATTGTCCGCAAGCGCCGCCTAACGCCTCTCGACAAATCCTTCCAAAACATGCAACACACTACACGTCTCATCCCCAATAACATCAGCCGCATGACCTTCCCTCCCCACGATCTAGGAGGGAGACTTCCGAGTCTCCCAGAGCAGAGATGCAGGCGAAGAAGGGCTGCCTCTACAACAAACCAAACACAAGGACAAAATCAGCGAAAATAAAGAACGCTCCTCTGAGCTCTAGGAATGGGCAAATCTTCTCCTTCTCCCACAAGAAAAACGTTCAAGATGTATGCAAAGCGCCGTATCAGGACGCAGCCCGATACAACCTCGGTCTGAATCGAGGCGAGGACTTCTGGATTCGGACCAGTTCGGCTGCATTGTAGGTGTGACCGATGGCACCGTGATATTATCGAGTGTGATTTTAACTTCTAGGTGCATACCTGCTACCATACGTATGATGCCATCTCTACTCTTATTATTACTTCGTCCGCATTCATTCGCGCTTGCTTGCTTCATCCACACCATTTTTCGGCCGCCTGTTGAAATGAGGTGCAGGTGAATGGTGAGGTTCTGCGGTGGCATCGGCTGATGAAGCGCACACAGCAGCAAGCCACCACCATGAAATAGGGCCAATTACACCAACCGGACTCTACGGAGTGTAAGGCCAGATATTGCATACATATATACTGCGCTGTGATAGTGGTGAGGGCCATTCTATTCGTGATGTCCACTTCGAATTACCTCACCGGTCTGCTTCCATCACCCTCTTCCGTTACGGTATCATCATAATTGTCATCTTCGTTGTCCTCGTCAGCATCTCGGAACTCCGCTTCTTCATACGTACTGTAATCATGGCGTTTTGATCCACCTTTCATTCTCGTCGGTTTCCCTCCCAGCGCCACATTTGAGAATAATTACCACTGGTTCAATCACCAAACGTCAAGACTGTCTGTTGATCCTCCCTTCAAGACTAGGGTCATTCAGCTTCTTGGTACGCTAAGAACACCACTAAGCTTCTCATAGGCTACTCCTTACTGTATTTAGAATAGTGGCTGTTAGCAGTGCACTACCCATCCATGCCTGCAAGTGCCCCCAATCGCACCTAGCGCCTCTCGAGACATTGCAAGGCTTTCCCTTGCTCGTCCAGGGGGGCATTCTCTTCAATCCTCACTTATGTATCCATGTGCCATGCAAGCCTCCTCCCAGACGCACGAGCATTCCCGTGTCCTCACCACACGTCGATATTCGCTGCTGCCGACGGAAAAGCTGTCACAAACCTTGTCCTCTCCATGCCGTTGGAACGAAGACGGCTAGCTTCTCCCCTCCGGCTCTTGCTCCGGATGGTCAGCACGTAAATCAGAGTTGACTGGTGCTGGTTTTCCATCTCAGGAGGTAAGTTTATCGTTTGTCGGGCGGGCGGAATGGCACGCCATGTGGAGAGATAAATTAGTGAGGCAAACGACGAGGAGACTATGGGGCTGATCGCCACTGTGCCTCTCTATGCCTTGAAAAGCGTCTTGCCTATCAGGTGCCTAGGCATCGTATTGAATGCAATGGATCTACAGTAGTGGGTTGTTCATGGCAACAACCCGACATCTACGAGATCTCCAGCAATCGAGCATTATGCAGCTTCCCAGAGACAAATCTACAGTTCGCAGCAGCTCACTCATTGCGTCTACAATATTCCCGCAAAAACTCCACATCATGCAGCTAGCGAGAGAAAAAGTCGAGCTGTTTGGGTCGGACGAAAAGAAGATCGCGGCTGTTCCGACTAGCGGGGTGCTTATCCTTTTCCCCCCTCGCCTCGGTTGCTCGTCTTCAAGGTCCAGGCTTACTGCGTAGTACGAATTGGGTCTGGGGTGGAAGGATTCTTGAGTGCCTGCAGCTGGCATATGCAACGCACGCACCGAACCTGCATAATCACCGACCGCAGTGTGGGCCATTCTCATTATCATCAGACTATTACCATCAGTGCGAGCTGCAAATTTCTTCCTGCGCTTTCGTCGACGATTGTTGAATCGTGCCATCACCTAGCGCCTGTTGTGCTTACGGACCCTCTGAGCGTTTAGACTCAACTATGCGCTGGGGTTCTATCAACAGTAATCACCCCAGTGGAGCGTCCTTTGAAAGTCCGACCTCTTTCATCTCGGCCGGAAGCATCGCGGCTCTTTCCAGGGCGTCAAGACCAGGGCCCTGGCAGGATACCGACATATTACCTGCACGCACTCCAGTCGGACAGCCAAGATTGGCTCTTGCAGTGCTGCTGTATTCTGTGCTGCCCCTCATGTGGTCATCAATGATGCCATGTATACCACGTATATTCCTGTCAATATTAAGAGCGCCTGTTTCACTGCTGTATACGGTGCTGCAATCTGGGGAATAGTGCCGAGGGGACAAGTGAAGCAGTCAGCGATCAACGGCTGGACCAGGATACAGGAACGCATCCCGGGCGAAACCCCATCGAGTTGTCGTATCTCTGAATTATTCCCCCTACGTTTAATACCTACGCATCAATGGCTTCAGGCGCATTGTCTGATCAACCAAACTATTGGGGTGACTAGCGATTGCGAAAAAGTTGACGAGTGCCTGGACGTAGACAAACACCTTCCCGAATCCGCTCAGAATTGGACCCTCAATGTCTCCAATACAATCATTACCGGTCTAGCATGCGTCAAACGAAGCTAGAAATCTTCAACGTTTTCCCCTTCCAGCCCACTCCGTGGCGTTGGTCAGCCCCAGCCGTACTAAAGCTTTCACAGCTCCGGAGGCTTGGGCCATCGACGCCAGCACGAGACCTTTCCCAAACTTTCACGACATCTCTCCTCGCGTCAACTCCCGTCCGGAAAGCCAACGCCAATGCCAATGCCTATCGATTCAGCTTGACCGACTTCGGCAAGGCCTCGTAATGAGAGAGGTGTGTCCCAAGAGCTTCGGGAGGGGCGAACCCCCACCAGCTCTGGTCAAAAGAAGCATAGTCCGTGCAAGGACCTTACACTTCTTTTCATATTCCGACGTGCTTGGGTACTAGGGGCACAGTTTCATAATTTCCACAACTGCACCTCAGCATGTTCTATGGTTTCACAAGGTTTGCTGTCTTCCATCCGAGGACAACGGACGACAAGGCTGTTTGGCCCCTTTTTAGTGCTTTGATCGCTGCCCTCAGCCTCGGAGGGTTTTCCTCTGATGTTGAGTTTGGCCTGTTCCGACGAAAACGAAACATCACTCTCACACTCTCCATTTCATGCATCAGCGCGGTAGGGCTGTGTGGTCTGGAACGCTCCTCTTCCGAGAAGCACAAGCAGCTTGGGGGTGCTTGCTTTGTTGCATCTCTCTGGTCTGTCGTCACCGGTGACGATGGCCGCAGCCCTCTGCATTGCAGAGGTGCCAGTACGTCAAGAGGCGAAGTCGGCCTCCCAACATTCGTCTGCCGTTCAGCACTTCGTACCCATGGGGCGATTTCTTTCTTGCCCTGCAGTCTGGGCCTTGACCGGCAGGATGCTCTGATGCAGGCTGGATTGATGTGGACCATATTGTGGGAATGATGGTTTGCCATCGGGGAAGTCTCCCGCACTCTACTCCTTCATGCCGGTCCATTCCGCCACTCTGATGGGGAGTCATGCGTCTGTCCAGACATACTTTTCCATGCTGGCCATCACTCAGAATTAGCAGTTCGAAGGTTCTGCTTGCTCTGTGTCATGCCAAGGTGCTTCCAGAGTATTATATGTTGTGGAACTCGCGGTCATGTATGTCTCGGATTGATAGCAACCCGGCAATCAGCAACTGCGGTCCTCACGATATGGCTCTGCGTCCTCCTTTTGAACGAGTTTGGTGTCCTTCTCCCCCAGTTGACGAGGGTGTTTCAGTCGCCTTCTCGTTCAAGTTTGCTCTCAAGTGGCTGTGAAGCTCATCCATTCAATCACATCTCAGGTTCGTATCGAGGCCGCCCATGGACAGCCATTCCATTCTACGGCTGTTGGTGATCAAGATCTCCAGTCTCTCAACCCGGTCAGGTTGTTGATATCTAAACTTTATTCCCATACCCTCGGGAGCTGCCGTCTAATATTGACATTAGGTACCAATAAACACACACCTTTTATTCGGGTTGTCGCTGCTCATGGGCGCGCATTTAGTTGCCTGCGCATGACAGATGCGCATCACATCTCTGTCACTACATCCGATCCATCCACTCAGCAGGGAAGTCGGACAGGACAGGCTTCTGCATCCTCGTGACTCGTTTGCGATGCAGGCTGGCAAAGCGCAATGCGTTCGTCCAGGCTGTTGGTTCTCCAAGCCCCCATCAGCCGATCTAGATCGCCATCGCAATCCACGCATACGCAGACGAGTTATTTCCAACAGACTAACTCTCAAGCTTGGCGTTAGCTTCGGTATCGGGTTCGATGAAGTCTATAGCAGGACATCTGGATCATCCGGCCCTCAACTCGTCAATCGCCATTGGATCGGACCCCCAATATCCCCCACTCCCACAACCAATCTTGTTGCAGCCCGTCGCAACGCCGTCGGTTATGCTAGCGACTAGTCAGGCCCTATGGGGACCTCCCGCAGTGTGACGAACTTTCTTTTTCTAGAGTCCTGATAAGCCACCCAAGTTTTGGTGGCGTCTTTACTTTTTTTGGGGGGTGATCGTCTATGCGCACACTAGGTAATATCACGCAAGCCTGTTCTGGAGCACCAGAACGCCACCGTCAGCGCGAGGGCAGCAGGCGGCCTGACCTGATTCCTTTCATCAATTCTTGGGAGCACAATGCATTTCCCCAGGCGGGGGTGGTCTCCGTGGGGAACCTTTATTATGGATCAAACCGCATGTTTGCGCTCATGCCATTCTGAGACCAGTCTCGATCGATAGCACAAGGGAGGCTAGATGTTAGGGTGAAGCGCGTGGGCAACTGGCAGCCCCCTTTGCGTTAATGCTGATGTTGAAATATCACGCTGGCAATACTTGGGCACCATAGGACAAACTACACAGGCCGGTTTCGCTACAGGTATATGGCAGGCCCAATTTACTCGACAGCTGCATCTTGTCGTATTTCTTCCTGGCAACGGGTTAAGGGAGTGTGGAGATTTCCAGCTCCAGCAGCTTTTCCTCATGGAAAGGCCAAACTTAAAGATCGGAAGCTGTACTGCTGCCAAATTTGGACGGCCCAGAGATCCAGCGTTGGAAGGCTTCCCAATCCGGGATCCAGATCCTCGCGGGATAACAAGCCGTCTTTTGGTTGGCGCTGATCAAAACCCCGTATGCTGGTAAGCCCTAAAGAATTACAGAAACTTTAACTATCGAAACTTGAAGCCTTGGCATAAAGACTCTGAGTGCCACTTCGATGCAAAATTGTTTTTGTTTTGGAACTCATCCCCTATCTCTGCAGAGATGTCGGCGTTGCTGTCGATGACGGCTCGGCACTAAGCGTGACGGCTTGACGCCTCATGTGACGAAGGATGCAACCATAGATCCTCGCTGGTGGCGGGTGTTTCAGCAGTCGATGAGGCGTTAGGCCGGCTGATGGCGAAGATGGCATAAGCCCCAGAGTCGGATGGTTTTTTTTTGCGTCTATTAGTTAACTACATATCTTTGCAGCAGCGACTTCAGCTGGCGGGGAGAAAGCTTCGTCCCAGTGGGGATGATCCTGGCACGCAACATTTTCTTCAAGACACGGGATACAAGCGTCTTTCGCACTTGTTAGCGGCGGTCCCTGACGATCCGCCTCGGGTTATTTCAGAGGTGTGGTGTCGACCTTGGTCTTACCATTGGCTGGGTTGGACACCATTTCCCGGTGATCTTCGCGGGTTGAAGATTGGCGAGCTAAGGGACGGGATAGCAGGCTAGCGTGCGGATTTCTTCAGCATTTCATTGGAATGTCTCACTCTGTTCCTCTCACAATCGTTGCTACTACTGAAAGCATTCGTCCTTGGCAGATGGCCCGCCTTTAAGACGGCGCTGTGTAGACGCTGGAGGCTTCTCAATGAACAGAATTGATCGGCACAAGGTGCAGAAGCTTAGCGGTGTTCGTGGATATCGTGAGCCATTCAGTATTTCGGCACAGTATCGGATTTCCTAGTGCATCTTGGCCACGGGAATCAAGCAATCCGAACGCAAGCTCAAGACAATTTCCCACTCGATGAGATCTACCGCCACAGAAAGTATCCTCCTAGCTGCCGCCAAACTCAATCTTGGACCGGGAATGTCATTTCCAATATGCCACGTCACGACAATCTAAAGCGGCAGTGGCTATCGATTGGTATTCAACTGCCGGCTTGTGATCGACCCCCGTGCTTGATAAGAATCTTTCACTCAGATAACCATACGAACACTAATCAATTCATCTGATCCCGAGCACGTCCAGCAAACCTTACAATCTAGTAGCCCGCATGGCACCAAAGGCCACGAAATCACTCATCTAGAAATCGGGGCTAGCTGTTCGCCTATTGGTTGCTGCCTGGAAATTGAAGCTCCTGGCTTGTCTACAACACTGCTCTAGAATCTAAAACGCTGCCGTCCAAAATTCGGCGGTCCCTCCGGTTTAGGACCCCCGAATCGCGGTCCCACCGCCGTGCACCAACGTCGTGTCGGGGTTGAGCTGCCTTGAAACGGAGTCGAGACTCGCCTCCGTTCTGAAGATAAGTATCTGTCGTTAGAACTCACTCCCGATGCCAAAGGCGGGAAGATCGTTGCACACGAGGCAAGATATTCTGCCAACGTAGACCGATGGTGAAAGTGCGGAGCCCAAAGTATGGACAAAGTTAATGACAATTGGGTGTGATCAGGCAGATCGAGGTGAGATGTTTGCTGTTTGCTATGAGAAGACTACTATGCCACATCCCCAACAACTATTCTCGTAGCTCCCGCACGTAAATTGCGGAGTCATCTCTGGACTGTAAGGACTTCTGTTTCCGAATACGAATGCGTTGCCTTTTCTCTCATAATCGAAGTGCTTCGCCATCCGCTGCTCCCAACTCCGTAAAGGTCTCCGGTAGCTGTGTGTACGTCGGCTTTTGGCTGTGGACAATGGCGCAAACGCCATTGTTGTTCACACCAGGAAAGAAATAGAGCTCTTCGGGTCAAGCCAGTCAGCGCCGGAGTCACTTAAACAAGCGTCCGTATCGACTCGCAGGGATCCGACTCAGTCATGCCTACCGCATGGTATGCTATGACCGGAACCGAATAGTGCAGCACTAGATATGGCCTTGCAGAAAGGATACTCTCTGTTTCGCAGATGCAAGCATGAAATTTAGAACGCTTGGCCAGGATTGTTGTAAAAATCTCGAATATGCATTGGGCATCGGAGGTCGTGAAACCTTCAGTGCAGGATGTGGATTGGACCAGTGGCCTTATCCTTACGGAATCAGAAGTGCAGCTTCAATACAGCTGGCGGCATGCTGACTATATTTTGCTTATTTGTATACTTGTATGGTCCAGTCAACCTAGAATTCAGCTGTCTAGTCACCACGAACGTTATTCAAAGTAGGTACCGGCAGATACGCAATACTCATTGTCATGGTTATAAAACCATTCCTCGTGGCATCCGTAGAACTGGACTTTAGCATGGGGACGTATACACATCCATGACGCAAGACATTGTAGCGATTCAACAGCGGGTCGAGGAGTGGACTGAAGCAATGCTGCCGGATCCATTGGTGGAAGGAAAAGTGAATCACGCGTCCACTGTCGTGAAACCTAGTTCTTGGAAGACGGCGAATTCTCCTCGGCAGCCGGATATCTTCAATTGCTAGACATCGGGCCTTACTGAAAGACCCACAACACCGTAGATCTAGGTCCAGGTTTGTTGTTCTTGACACGTGAGTCCACCAGCATAATGGCATTGCCAGCATAGTCACGAATCCCAGCCTCCAAGAGAAGAAACAAGACCAAGGCCCTTCACATCCCAGACACACATGTATCTAAGCCATACTCTGGAGGTAGTTGCCCAAAGATTTATGCAATCAGATCTCGCGGGCGATGCAGTTAGCACATAGTGGCGCTTGCTCGGCTCTTGACGGTTATCGGATACAAAAGCCAAAGAACCCTTGGCCCGAATGCCCAGTAAACCGCGCAGGACCTCATGTTCAGGGTAGGTATAACATGTCCTGTCTGCTGATGCCTAGGCCCTACATGCTCGTTTATCCGCTTCCCGCTATGCTTACCAGGACGCCGCCGCTCGGGACACCAAAGCGAGCGCTTAGAAAAGCCACCAACAAAACAAGATTCAAGGCCAAGGCAGTGACAGCTTATCGAGTCATGGTATGTAAATAATACCTCCGAATCCCGCTGACAAGATAATGAATCGTTCAACGACGGCAGACGGGTATCTGTAGTGTGTTTCGCAGATGTTTTCAGGCAATCGGGGAGACCCTTAGCATTGGCTTACGGGTCTGGTCTCGGACAGGAAATGCACCACGTGCTGACTCATTGGGTTCGCCCGATTTTTCGAGATATCAAGGATTAAGCCAGCACAAAGAATCAATTCCGATACCTCTCGTATTGCAAAAGCCAATGGCGGCCTTTGAAGTGGGTTGATCATGATCCTCGTTGACTTTAGCCGGGAAACCACAGCTCCGGGTCTCAGAAGCGACCCCAAACTTATGCGTCCGTACTCGGTTGCAAGTTGTGCCCCTCTCGTCGGAAGTATCGATGAATCGCCAGGTCGTACCCAACACGCAGCGATCATAATAGCGTGCGTAATCATTTCCCTCCAGGTTCTCGGACACCGTTGCGCAATTGACCCCTCTGTCAGCAAGTCGTTGTTTTGGGTCTGGTTCAAGGTCGTCGATCAGGGTTGCATTGGGGCTCCAAGTGTGGGAGACCAAACATTTGGGGTAATTCGGAGGAGAAGTTTCATCAAGGTGACAGCATTTCCGACTCTCTGACATGCAGAAGATGTACATGAGAAGAGCCAGCTCATTATCATTACCGGTAATTGTGCGCCTAGCGACTGTCATGATTGAGAATCTGCCCTCTAGCCATGTCCTGACAGATAGCAATGCACCAGGAGACCTCCTACTAGCCAGCGCAAGTTGGAAGCTCCATGCGCGTAATATGACCATCGCCGCTCGGGCATTTAAATTTGGAGTTCTCATCAAGTGCGTGCCCCAATCGACGCAGATCCAGCGAGTCGAATTGCCCCACCGTCTATCAAGCGAACTCGCTCGATATCGGGAGTGAACCTTAGGGACTTTGACATGCAGCGTCGAAGAGCGAGCAAACATGCAAGATCCTATCGGGAATGTCTATTGACCAAGGGAGGTCCGGGGCCCGGGGCACGATCCCCGCGCATCCTTTCCATCCCTCTTACCCATTTGCAGACAACGGTGGTGGTGTCACTGCACCGAAGTGCATGGGGTCCAAGCTCAATCATTGGGATGATCAGGGGGATAAGTGGGGGTTTCTATCTTGCATTCGACGAGTTCCATATTGGATTGTGTGACTGTGCTGCGCCATAGAAGTTCATGCGACGACCTTCGGAGCTTTTGGAATTGTTTGCAGCCCGAGTTGCGGTGGGGCAGGGAAGCTTTCATTTTGCCTGTAGAAGGGGCATATGTTCGATGAAGCGCAGATGATGTGCACACCACTCTCTCTGTCAAGGACACGACATAGCTTGACATTGGGCGGGTGCTTGTGCATATATATGCATTTGCTAGGGTGTTCTGATTGCATCTGCGAACCTTGAGATAAAATGCTACTCAATTGCTAGGTGGAGAGAAACGAGGCCGTACCACTGCTGTTCAGTTTGCCTACTGGGTTGGATGAAGCTGATGGAATTCAGAGTCGCATCGCGATGAAATCATGTCCTATTCAATGGCCTACTCAGAATTTAAAACCAAGGTTCTCTTACACGATTCCACGTACTGCAATCGATAACCCACAAGAATACAAGCCTGCTAAGATACGACTTTCCCCAAACTCTTCGCATCATGACTCAGAGACGAAACCACTACTGTTATCAGCACTTTCGCTCCCCTGCGTAACTACCTGCTACCTCGTTACGCGTTGAGCTGCCTGTGGCGATGTGTACTGTCCAGCCCTCGTCTACCCACTTGGTTGTTGCTTCCTCGATAAATAGGCTGTACTAGTTTACTTTTGTTTTCGATGTGATATTTCCTGATAGTGTTTGTCACCCGTCAAAGAGATCAAAGATACATGTTTGTGTGAAGGAGGACGACCAGAGAATGACGTAGACGTTGATACAACGCTTTTTGTAGAATATGACCATATCTGAACCTCTCCCCTCCCATCATTTGTTGCCTTGGAACGGTTCCATGCTCAATCGTGTGCCTGGAGTAAGAATTTGCCTGTGTGGATGGCATTCCGTCTGTCTAAGGGTTTCCTAGACGATGATATGGCAAGCACAATAATGAGCCACTGGGCCAAACATGCCTTATTGGACCTGGGTATTGACTGATACCAGCGCGGGTTGCCGCCGACGATGCAAAGAAGTGATGATTAAACTGGCTAAGAAAGCGATAAGGCGATTCAAATGACCTTATGGCGCCAATTAATATTTAGTCTCTAAAGTGCCATAAGTAAACACCATTCTTGCAAACAGACTTTCCATTGTACCGTCGTAGATCCAGTGGATCTATACTTGTCACTAGGTCCTCGAGGTTCTAGAGTCACAGAAGAAATGCTCAGTCGACCACATTGATTCCAGCACTTGCCATACGCAGCCGTACTTGCAGCACTGAAGAAATAAACTTCTGAAGGATTCCAAACCGTAGTGATAACCTGTGGTACGGAGCATAAACGGGTAAACAAACCAAGAAACTACGTAGATAAGAACTAGATGTTCTTTTATGACTTCCTCGACTGTCGGCCACCCTGATTACCTATCTGTGAGTCGTTTTAACCAACATTTGAACCTGATCATCCTATAGACTTCGTGGGCAAGGCTTCTGGGACACAAAACGGTATCTCTCAGATGTCCGGCTCGATGGAGGTCAGGTGTTCTGCCACATTTTATCTGTCTGGAGTGACTCTGGTACTTGTGACTTGTATGCCATCTATAGTATTCATTTATTAGCTAAATGCGTACGCAAATCCTCTGGATGACCGAGAGGGTAGGCCGATATCTGCCTTCAACTAGTCGGGAATGCTGCAAACGTTGCTGTCTGTACAGCGCCGTTCAGGGACCGCTCTAAAGATCCCTCCGTTTCCCATCGCCAATGTCAAACACTGCTTCCTTGGCTTCCGGTGTACGAATGCAACTGCTGAGTGGTATTGGCGTTCGCCTTGTAAACACTTATCCGTGGCCTGGCACAAGAATCTCAGATGCCGGTTCAGAACTCCGAAGTTCGTACGGCTGAAGGTAATGGACAGCGAATTGACTCCATGGCAGCATGGTCTTCGCCTGCGTGAATGCGCAGAAAAAGAAGAATTGGCCGGAGTACGGGAGAGGGGCGACCAAGCTATGGACTCGAGGTACCGTTGAAGTATAGATAGAGAACATATGGAGAATTTGTACTGGCTGGTAGAGGTACCTCGACAGGAATAAACGAAGCGCCCATAGTATATATGGGCTTCGTCAAGGGCCGTGTTTTGACAGCTGTAAGGCTACCTAGAAGGTAGTCCGTACTAATCAGCACGCTAGAATGCTTCTCTCTTAGTACCTTCGCACTCGTCTTTATCGCATGTCTAGTAACTGGGCTTTGCCCATCGATCTTAATTTCGATATGTTAATACCAGGCTGACTATACTGGGTAGCGTTTTGGATGCTACTCTGCTAGCAGGATTATGCCGCAGTTTGTTTAGCCGCGCTCGATAGACTTTTCAGGGTTTATACCACCTAAGTGAGGCAGGTCCCTGAACCCGACCCTGCGAAGTCTACGTACCAAGACGGGCTGGTTCAGGCAGGTTCGGAACCAAACGAGGACATGGGACCACCTTCAAGAGGAATGCTACTAACGAGGCATTCAGAATGGGCAGGAAGGGCATTCCCGTCAGGTTGTGCGTCAAAACGAAGCATTCACAGGCTTGACGTTCTCATTAATTTCATTTTAGTAGCGCCACAAGACGAAGAACGTTCCACCAACAACTGCTGTCTAGCAATTCGTAATGGTCTCGACAATCCCCTAGCTACCGAATGGCAACAAGTTTAACTCTGGCGACGCGGCAGACTCCATGTGCCGCAATGGCCATTCCAACCCTCGCCGAACTGTTTTGTGCAAGCTTCAGTAGAAAAAGATGATATGGATCGGGGATTGGATGCCCATTTACCTGAGGGCTGTCCGGGTGGGTATGGTAGTGCTCCAGCTGCAACGGCATTCGAAGGACGCCACGAAATAGTCAAGTTCTTAGTCGAAGATTTTGATGTGGCTGTCGACCAGGCTCTCGAAGACAACAAGTTCGACAGCGCTCTAATTGCTGCGGCATCATTTGCACACCTAGATGTGGTTGAACACCTAGTCTAATGGGTGCAGACGCGAACCTGGCCACTCCAACTGGAATTCTTGGTAGTGCTCTTGCCGAGGCTACATTCTTTGTGTAGTTTCGAGTTGTTGAATATCTGGTCACAAAAGGCGCGGACGTAAACCTGCTTCTTTCTCAGGGAAACTTGGAAACGCCCTTGTGGCGGCAGCATATGCAGGGAATCGCGAGATTGTCAAGTTTCTAGTTGAGGAAGGAGGGGCAGACGTAAATCTGGGTCTTATCCACGGAAAGTTTGGCTGCGCTCTCGTTCAGTAGCATATATGGGACAAGGTCACGACATAGACCTCCTCGTCGAGGATGGTGCAGCCGTTGACCTGCTTCATTCTCATGGAGAGTTTGGAACCACCTTGATCCCAGCGGCTAGTGAGGAACGAGTGGAAGCTGTCGAACATGGTCGAGAAAGCCACCGATGTAAACATGCATATTCAGCATGGCAAATATACGAGCGCACTGGCAGCCGCTGCTTATGTTGGCAATGGTGAAGTCGCCGAGGCCTTGATCGAGGCTGGAGCCGAGGCAGGATCTCACTTGGACGGGTTCCGTTTTGAAAGCGTTCTACTAGCCGGCCGGACAGACGGGAAGTTAGATGAATACGACACAAGTCTTAGGAGTTTGGAAGCAGTCAAGCGGGGCAGGGAAGCGACAGCAGATCTGCTTCGACGTCAAGGAGTAACGTGAGGCTTCTCGTCAATTCACACACCACTTTTCTTGCGTGCACTGCTCTCGACCGTGGCCATTGCCCTCTTCTGGAGACGCAGCCCACTCTTTCCTTAGATTGCAAGCCCTGAATAGGTAGGCGAATTGATAAAAGCAGGTTCTCCATCGATGCTTAGCGACGGAAGGGAACTTTGTATGAGGTAACACATTGCTTAGTCTCGCACACTCTGATTCGCCGTACTTCAAGCGGCGCGTTGTGTTTATATTCTAGAATATGAATGGTGTTATCTTGGCTTGCCAAACTCATGTTCTCTTCAACTTTAGTAAGCCCGACCTGCCATCGCCATGGTGGATGATACATAGTAAGTCCAACATCAAACTCTGCCCTCCCGCAACATGCCGCTCTGGCTCCTGATATCGCGGTGCTTCGTTCAAGCACCCCCAACGGGAATCGGCCGCATGGCCCCGCATATGACCTGCTCGTTGGTTCCGTCGCGTTAGTAACTCTTTTGATCCTTTCCGTAGTCTGCCGAACTTCCGGAGAATGGTTTGGTCGCCGAGAAATACCAACATGAACTGTGTGGAAGATAAGAAGTTTCTTCAGAATTGCTTCTTATGGCTAGGTGGTGAGATTTACCCTTTCTCATACCTGCTAGCCCATGTCAGCACGTTCTTAGAGCTCTCTTTTTTTAGACCAAGCTAAACCATTTGAAGTTCGCTTACACGTTTTCGTCCAAGGCTAGCGACCGTGACGACTTAGCTTGAGAAAACCCCGAGCCAAGGTGGTATTGCAGATGATATCCCGCAGAAAGAAGCCGTGAAGTTATTGCTCCTTTAGCGGGGAAATAGGGGTGCGATACGAGAACCAGTTTTTTATCCATTCGACCTCTCGATGTTTCTAGGCCCAAATTGTCAGGTCGTCACCCATGATGCTGTACCGACCGCCTGGTAAGTTCCATACCCAGCCAACGAGGGGGTTGGAAAGGGCCCTCAATCCAAGTCGTAATAGCAATAGCGGAATGTAACTGAGCGGAATAAGAGGTTAATCGCCTGCAATGGTTTAAGCAGCTGGGCGACACACAAAAGGACCCACGTTTTCCAGCTTAATGAAGAAGGTCGCGACGATGCTAGGACTGCTGGACGAAAATAATCTCCCAGGTCCCCTTCCGTGGACTTTGTGGTCGAATTTGTAGGGATGGCGACCTTCGAAAGAATTCATATAAACCTGGATCGCATGCGTGTTGACGGGATCTTGATACCAGGCACTCACGAGCGGCACTAAATACGTCAATATACCGCCGACATGCAACTCCGAACCTCGTTTGCGCTCCTGCTCAGCAGCGTGGCCGCTGCAGCAAATCCTGTCGTTACGACTCGTTCGGCTCTCCCAAATGCGACAGCATTTGCTGCCAACAATATCGCGGCGCAAAACATTGTCGGATACATCATCCAGTTAGATGTGCAAACCGGCCTTAGGGCACCAGACTTTCACAGCCGAGCTCGCAAATTGTTAGGCACATACACTGTCGACCGGGAGTTTGAAGACCAGGAGTTCTTCTATGGAATTGCAATCTCATTTACTGATCGTGATCCTGCCTCAAGAGCAGCCGAGATCAGCACCCTCTTGACATTCGGGGATGTGAAAAATGTCTGGCCGAACCGCTTTATCTCACGTCCAAACCCTGTGTTTCTAGGAGGCTCGAATAGCCAAGTTTTTAATTCAAGCTCAAGAGATGTTGGCCAGCTGGTTGACCCTGTCCAAATTGCTCATGTGAATACTACAGGGGACATCAACAAACCTCTGGGAATGACTGGCATTGACCGGCTCCATGCCAAAGGAATCAAAGGGAAAGGAGTTAAAATTGGCATTATCGACTCTGGCGTCGACTATCGGCATCCTTCCCTTGGCGGCGGCTTCGGAGAAGGATTCAAAGTTGCTGGAGGTTATGATTTGGTCGGGGATGACTATGATGAAAGTCTAGAGCCCACCCCAGATGACGACCCATTGTCGACTTGCAGTTCCGGTGGTCATGGAACCCATGTCAGTGGTGAGTTCCATCAGTTATCCGCCGTCGCGAGAAATGTTTTAACACGGCTACGTTAGGAATTGTTGCTGGTCTCGACCCTGAGGGCCAAGGATTCGGGTTGGTCGGCGCGGCACCTGAAGCATCCCTATACATGTATCGTGTGTTCAGCTGCGTGGGCGGTGGCACTACAGATGATATCATTATGGAAGCAATGATTCGCGCTGCGCGAGGCGGTGTCGATGTCATAAGCATGTCACTCGGCGGTGCATCGTTCTGGACTACGGGCGACCCGTATGCTCCCATAGTGCAAGCTATTGACACCCTCGGTATAAGTTTGGTCGTGGCTGCAGGAAATGACGGCATCAACCATGGCGCTTATTTCGCATCGTCTCCCTCTCTCAACAAGGGAGTGATCTCGATTGGATCGGTAAACAACGCCAATTTCCCCCTTCTATACTCTGCAGCAGATTCTCTGGAACAGACAATCAAGTACGGATCATTGTTTCCTGTGCACGATCTAGAAGGAGGATACAAGGTTGCTGTGGCCTTTGAGGGTGAGTGCACCCAGCCCGAATGGTGGGATTCAGTTGCCCAGGAGTACGGAGATACATCCACTTTCATTGTCCTGGTGGACATCTCCTTCGACTGCCTGAGCTTCGCTTATGAATACGCCATTCCTCTAAACATCAACAACCTATGGTTCTATTTCCAACAGGAACGACTCGATATGGATCTTCCGGGACCTTCCCCTGGCATTGCACCTGTGTTTCTCCTTTATAGTGAAGCACAGGCAATCATCGCTGGTGTCAAGGAACAAGGACAATCGTACAAACTTTCTTTCCCCAACCAGTCAGTCGACGACTATGTGCAGCCTGCAGGACAAACAGTTAGCTTGTATAGTAGCTACGGGCCGACCTCGGAAGGTTTCCTGAAGCCTTCGACCAGCGCTCCTGGCGGCCAAATCCTTTCAACTTGGCCGGTTTTCAGCGAACTTGGTGGCGGAGGATATGCGCTACTCTCAGGCACGAGTATGGCTACGCCCCTTGCAGCCGGGTGCGTGGCGCTTATCAAATCGCAATATCCCAAACTGTCTCCCGCTGAGATATTCCGTTTGATTCAGAGCACGGCCAGGCCCCTCCCTGTCCATGGTGCTGACGACCTCCTGAATACTGCTGTCCAACAGGGGTCCGGAATGATTAACTGCGCCGCAGCTGTCATAGCCGGGCGAAATACGGTGGTTTCGGCCTCGGAATTCAATCTGGGCTCGGACATCAGTCCAAAGTCGAGGACTATCACTATCGAAAATAAGAGCGCTAAAGCACGAACTTATAATTTTGATCACACTGCAGCGGCTGTGATTGACCGCCTCCCGCTATTCCCCGAATCCATCAACTTGGACAATTGGATCAACTGGCTCCCAATCGATGTTCTCTATTCTGCTCCAGCATCAGTTGCCTTCCAGACTTCATCTGTCACTATTCCCGCAGGAGGAAAAGCCACAGTGAAATTCACCATCACTCCACCAATCATGGAAAGCGCACAGCTCGACAGGCTGCCCATTTACTCTGGCTACATTGTCATTCGCAGGAACTCGTGCGAAAAGTACACGATTCCCTATATGGGGGCACTTTCCCAGTTACAGACCATTGATACAGCTTCTATCATGTATCCCCAGCGAGTTGAGCCTCAGCCTCTGCCTGACATTCCATATCTACCAGTCATAATGTCGTGGGATTGGAGTGTTCGCAATAACGACATTGAAGAGTATATCGGGGGCTGGGATAACAACTACCCTGCCATATGGCTTGCCATTCGCAACCCTAGCCCATACGTTCGGGTTGATGCTGTGCCTGTTGACACATCGTTCAAGCCGACCTATTACGGGTATCAAGTTGATACAGTGCTCCCGAACAAGACAGTGACGCCTCCTATCGACGTTGAACAGCTTGATGACTTCTTGGGGGCTCAGTCATACGGAAATATCCTTGCGTTCATCACTAGCAATGACAGGCCATACAACCCTGACAACTATGTCTACCTGCCTGAAGGTTTCATCTACGGATGGGCGCCGTGGATGGGGGAGCTTTGGTTGAACAACGGTACCACATATCAAGCGCCTGTTGGAGACTATCGGTTCTTGGTACGTGCTCTCAAAAGGAGCCTGAACATGGACTGGGAGGATGCCAATCAGTACGAGAGTTGGTTGAGCCCAATTATTAGGCTCAATCTCACCTCTTGTGTTGGACCGCCGGAATACTGTGTTTGAGAGTAGGAGATCTTAAACTACATGAAAACGGCTTTCTTCTTACATAAGCTTCGAAGGATCCTGTGATGCTAAGAGCTATGTACAGGGCAGAGTAGGATGAGGAGCTGCAGAAATAGAAATATCGGCCGTGTTCCACACCATGTACAGACATGGCAGATAGGTTAATAGATAAAATCTAACTCTATATATTACTGTCGAAAGGTTTGAATAGATCACATGAACGGATCTAAAGACTGCCAGCATATTTAGGTTTGCAATTAGAATGTAACCCCTCCCTCCAAACGTGACGTTGCTCTGACCACGAATATGTGCATCTCTCCCTCATTCCATCCTTATCACTGCCCGAAAACGCGCAGTGCCATTCATCATTGCTTCTGAGAACAGTTAACCTACCGCAAATAACTGTACGAATGGGAAATAAGTTACCAAATGCCTCTTTGGCATTTTCAAGTGGCCACGTCTCCACGAGACACTTGATATTCTGTAGATTGGTGAAAGCAATAGCATCCTCAACATCAACGGCATGGCCTGAGGGCCACGTATGAATGGAGAGACCGTAGTGAAGCTACTTCAGTTAGGCCTTCGTTCTTGCGTTTCACAGGATACAGATTGGCAACCCGGCAACCAGCTTACCATTAAACCAGTGTTGACCGTTATATCACCGGCAACTGACGCATGGATTAGTGGTACTGGACTTGGAAACTAGGCGGTAGACATGCCGACGCCTTACCTGCCAGGATGAGTAGTTTTCCACATGGAGATAAGCCAGTTAGCAGAGGCGAGATGGCATCGCCGCTGGGGGCAGTCGTTAGAATTAAGGCTGCACCTCCAAGCGCCTTCAACTGCGCACCCGGATCTCCCTTGCTAGTGTCAATGTACTCATGAGCTCCGAGCCCTCGAGCAAAGTCTTCTTTCTCCGAACTCCTGGAGAGGGCCACGACGCGGTATCCGAATTTATTTGCGTACTGAATTGCCAAGTGTCCCAAGCCTCCGATCCCCTGAACGGCAACAGTCGACCCAGCCGGTATGTTCATCAGTCGCATTGAGTTGAAGGTCGCAACTCCTGCGCACATGATAGGTGCATATTCCGCGGCATCGACACCTTCTGGAATTCGAACGCCGGCTTCAGATCGCAATTTGCAGTACTGCGCGTCTGTGATTTGTCTTAGAAGCTTGGTGTCGACATTCCACAACATATGAAAATACTCACATCCGCCATTGGTGGTTTCACCATTGACCACACCATTGTCACACATCTGGTGAAGACCTTTTTTGCAAGCATTGCAGGTGTCTATCATGGAACCGATGTCGTATTAGTAGGGTTGAGTTGTGTTCGGTAGATAGGCATTGAGAACTGACTATCGTGTCCGCCATGCCAGGTTCCTCCGATGCGGTCGCCGACTTTCCAAATGGACTCTTCAGGCCCAACTGCGGCGACATGACCGATGTATTCATGACCCGGGACTAAGGGACTATACCACAGATGTTAACAGCTATTTCTTTTTATGGCAAAAGAAACTCTAGCCCTCTGTAAAATTAGATGCATCTTTCCTGCAACGTTGTACTTACAAGCCGCCCCCCATGCCATTGACTTGAACGAATCGGTCAGAGTAGCACACGCCACATGCTTGAACCTTTACCAGTACCTCGCCTTTTCTTGGAAGCGTAAGATCGACTACCTCGACTGTCAATGGGCCTCCATTCTCCTTAAACACCCCTCGCTTGAATGTTTTAGGGAGGTCGGCGGCCATTTTGACAGATTTCCAAGGGGTTTTAGTTTGGTGAACCTAGATACAAACTGCTGGGAGGCGAATGGAGTTTGGAGAACAAGTGTTTATATTGAAGCGACTGAAGATGATGCTCGGGTTTTATCTGCGCGTTGCGGCCCACTAAAATCCTGAAGGAGTTCAAAAGTGCATCCTTCACGTGTGAGTTCAGCTTGAACTCTCTAATTACTGCACCATGAATGGACTTCTGTTAAAATTGGTAGTATCTGACTGGCTGTCATTTGACCAATTACAACGATAAAATGTCTGGTGTCAGACGTAGTCTGACCTGAGTGCCGTTTGGGGCAGCCCTCAATTTTGAGTCCAGCTGAAGCCCTTGCCTCAGGGGTATGGGTCAATAACAACTGATTCAACCGCTATGCGATGTTTGCATCGCAATCAACGCACTCGTGCACCGATTTCATAGTGCACAGAGAACTATATAGGGCGCTTGGCTAGTCAATTCTTATCTAATAGATGCATCACATACTTGAGGGATCATTAATTATGCTTCTACGAGGAGGGGGCAAGTACGTCAATTTGGCCTTTTGACACTGAGAGGGATACGCGGGCCATAAAACATAACCAAAATGAGCGTTCCATCCCTCCCTCCTTTCCTGCCCCGATCAGACCCCGAGAACAATATAAATTCCCCCATGAGCTTTAAAATGAAACAGAGCGGCCTAGAGCTGTGATGTTTTGCATATAAGTCAGCATCCACAGAGAGGCGCAAACCCGCGACAACCAGAAGCATGTCAGTTACACCCAGATGAGACAGGCGAGTCTACAACAATGTTAGTCCGATAGGTTGGTAACTCTCGGCAACAGCCATTTAACAGTAGTGGTCGCCGTAGAATGTTCGGCCAACCGAAGCATCTGAGACGCCGCCACAGCTGCCACCGTTGCATCGGCGGTAACCAAGTGCAGCCTCGTTGCCACAGCCCTCCGTCATTCCAATGTGGTAGTCGATAATATTTTGGTATGACCAGGTTATGGCCTAATAATTGCAGAAGAACGAGTTCTCGTTTTGGAAATAGACCTGGAAGTCACGAGTTAGATTCTTGGCCATGCAACGGAGGGAGCTCTCTTCCGCATACCCATCCCGTTGTGCCCGACTCGTAGCGTCCATGTGCTGCCGCGTTCTTGGCTGCCGCTCGGTTGGCAACCCCCATGTTCTCAATGTTGCCGAATCGGCCTGAGCAGGTAACTTTGTCGTCTCGGGCTTTGAGTTTAGCCGCCGCGGTGGCGTTGTTGAAGTACTCAATGTCCTCTGCGGTGACGGGCTCCAATTCGTCCCAGGGGGTGAAATCGACAACCGAATTCCCATCCTTGTCGGTGTGGGCCAGGTAGAGGCCATTCTCCTGATAACTAGCCTCACGCAAGGCGAGGGAACTCTGAGCACTGGTTACGGGCTTGACTTCAAGAGCTGATCCGACTGCCGGCGCAGCGACAACAGCGCTGGAGAAGAGGGTGATAACATTCAGGAACTTCATTTTCGGGAGATATGAGGCGGAACACTGATTATGATCTGGGTAGAATGACAAAGAGGGCTTGGTGGGACTGATATAGATCGAGTCGAACAATGTGTTATCTAACTTGGTTACTTGAGGATGTGAAGATGTTGTGATGAACTTCTCCTTGAACAGGAAGAGACTGCCCCGTTTATATTTTTGTTCTCCTTTTACTCACTGTGTTCCTCTTCAACGGTCTCATCTTTTATCTACATTCACTCTATGGGTGAACCGACAGCCAAAATTCCAGCTGAGCAACCGCAGAGACTTCTACACCTACAGCTGACTATCGGCCGAGTGTCCAGCCCCCATGACTTATAAGCTATAGCTGACTTATCGGCCGAGTGTCCTGCCCCGTGGCTCACGGTCGGGGGATGGGTTCGGCCGGTGCGTCGGATGGAATCCGGAAAATGAATACGCTTCCTCGGCCAGGAGGCGATATGCTCACAGCGGCAGGTACATAATTGGCCAGAGGCATTTGAGTTGGTTATGCGGAGTACGAATGCTGCATCAAGTCCCGCTTCATAGCAATTTTCTTACATGTGGGGCCAGCGACCCTCGCATGGAAATAGACCATTCCTTGTGGTGCGGTTGCGTTGAGGATTGGGAACCAAACTCAGAATTCTGTGGCTCGGCGGAAAATGGCAGCCTAGACAGGATTTGCCGGAGTACGCACGTCAAGTTGCGGGATTGGCGTGGGGAGGACCGCTAAGCACTTGTCTAAATCAACGATATATCCACGCAGTGCTTCTTGGATACCAGGGATGGATTCGGCTTTCTTACGCGGACGAAGATGCTTCCATGGTCGATCGTCCAGCGCACGCGCGCAGTAACCTGCTGGTGTGCGCAACTAATCAAAACGTTCCTGTTAATCTTAGTCAGAGATATAAGACATGATCGATTACTATGGAGGGGGCGAAGTCTAACTCTGGCTAGGAGGTTGCCGCTTCATGCTTCATGTGCACTACTCCAAGTTTCCCTGGGTACAACCATCTTGCTCGGCTATTGCGACCGGTCTTTCTTCACTTCCATGATTTCTAGGCTCTCGCAAACATTGTGCCCACTGCTTTCATCTACCACAAGAATTTGAACGGTCTCGTGATATCAGAGGAACGGGCCATGTTGGCGACGCACTCCGTAGTCGCCCCATGACCTAACTCGCCTCCCTCCAGTCGTTCCGTGCATTGTCATGAGACCATAGTCACATATGACCTCTGAAGTCTGCCTTTCTATTGCTTCCTTTCGTTTGTATTGCCGGCCCGGGAAAACCCTGGATATCTTCTGCCTAGATTGGCCCAGTTCTCATTACTACCAACTTGCTGCATCACAAAGACCGCAAGAATGGATGTTGGGAATGAGTTGCGCATATCTACATCATCATGCTTGATAGGTATTGCCAATCTATCTGAAGTCTTATTATGGACTAAACATTCTGATATTAATTCCACTTATTTGTCTGGTTCCCATTACAGAAGTATTCTAAAGTTGTCAATGGCCAGCGTTAGACCTTAATACCGCCTCTATCAAATTATCTACGGTTAGTGTTGATAGGCTAATAGATTCAAACAACAATCTTTTCATGTCTACCGCGGACATAATATCCTTGTCTATTAGCGGTAAAGACATGTATAAGTAATGCACGATTATTTGATGAGATAAGACGAGATCCCAAAGAAGTAGCGATGTCAAAGCGCGGTCTATTTAAACGGCCCTATGTTCCAACAGGGAACATAGCATGCAAAGGGAACTCTGCAAGCTGGAAACTGTAATTATACCTACGCTCCTGGAAGCTGCGAATGGGCTTTGGCTTAGACTGACTAGTAATAACGCCGAAAGGAGCATGACATCGAATCATTTGTTGACAAGAAGCCGAGGCGGCAGGATGAGATTTCATGGGCTTGAGTTCCGGGTCGCACACTCAGACATCTTAGCCCTTATCTCAGTGGCCGCGACTCATCTCTGGGGCTCTCTATACCCCTTCCTTCCTTCCTCCACTATAGAGCGATGTACCTCTGAATTGCAGGTATCCCGAAGAAATTGCATGTAGATCAATTAATCTCCCAAACTCGACGCCCATGAACAGGCGATAGTAATGTATAGAACCCAGTGACTGCTTTGCGCGCTGGGTACATAATATGGGAGTTGTGACAATGTGCTTCGGCTACTGTAACTACCGGATGCTCCCCACTGCCACATACCCAGATGCCCACGTGGATATTTGCCAGTCCCCATATTAGATTGCTTCAATGTGGGCCAAGCATTCTGCTATCTGCACATTTCGAAACTCACAAACCCCAATCGCGGTTTTACTACTACTTCACATGCATCTACCCTTGATATCCCCTGCGTGATCGGAGGATCTGGCAGGTGACAAAGCTCTACCTGCCCGAGCTGGACGGCTCCTGGACTAGTATGGTTGTTCAAATACCACAACCTGCCTATCGGGATCTCAAAGGATCGATCGAAGGATTACTTTACTGGCACCCCCCAGTACCTACTCTCCACTGGACCATTATTTCCCCACTAAGAAATCCATCTAGCAAATGATATCACACATTAGATGATATATTTTTGTCACCATCCAAGTAAGTTAGATAAGCTTGCGCTTTAGACGCCTTAGCGCGTCGTGCAAACATCTACGACAAGCCTCAAGCTCTTAACAGACTTCTCAAATCGTCGTGGTGGCAAGTGGTCCTGCTAAAGATATGCGGAACCCTAAGGAAGACATCGCCAAATATAAAGGCACGCGTGAGCTCCTTGCCATGTATTGGAGGTCGGGGATAAAAGCACTGTCATCAAAGCCTTCTGTGAGCCCTTTGTCTTCACTCGTCTGTGGCCACTGCTTTCGCTGCCCACCGCAATGAGACTCCCTCTCTTATGCACGGCAGCTAGCTTGCTCTTGACCTGCAATGCTGTCAGTTCGCCGTTCGGTGTTATAGACAGAAAAGGCATCAGCACCGATCCTAAGAGCAACGGCTTTATCATCGAACTTGAGCCAGGTATCAGCTTTACGGAAAGGCATGTTATTATTCCTCGCGGCAAAATCTGCAGACCGATGCTTCATCTCTAACACCTTTCCAGACGTGTCGATTCCCATGCCGAATTCCACAAGAAAGCTCGAGATCTGGATGTCACCTATTCTGTATCGCACGAATTCAAAAATCGGGATATCTTCTATGGCTTGACCATCGCCGCCGCCGATGATACTAGTGTTCACGACATCAGGAAGGTTCCCGGTGTCAAAAATGTTTGGGAGAACGTGATTGTCAAGAGACCAACCCCCGTCGGACTCGATAGGTTTGTAAGCCCGGATGCAAACCACACCAGACGGGCAACAAAGAGAGCGGAAGCCGCCCCCACGGTTGCCCATGCCAATGGCACAAGCAACATCAATGCACCGTCCACGATGACCGGCGTGGATCAGTTGCACAAGCTTGGTATCAAAGGAAAAGGTGTAAAGATTGCTATTATTGATTCTGGTGCTGATTATACCCATCCATCGCTCGGTGGCGGATTTGGAGACGGCTTTAAGGTTGTGGATGGGTATGATTTCGTCGGTGATGACTATACAGGCCGCAACTCCCCTCAGCCCGATCCTGACCCGATGGCCAGCTGCCTTTACGGTGGCCACGGCACCCACGTTGCAGGCATTGTTGCTGGCCAAGACCCAGAAGGTGTTGGCTTTGGATTTGTCGGTGTTGCTCCAGAGGCAACTTTATACATCTATCGCATTTTCGGTTGTTTAGGCGACACTGAACGAGGAGTAATCTGGCAAGCAATTGAAGCTGCTGTCGAAGCTGAGGTAGACGTAATCAGTATGTCTCTCGGATTTTTGAATTATTTCGACTCAACGGATCCGTTTTTGGCTTCCGTTAAAGCGCGAGGGATAGCTATTATCGCTTCTGCTGGAAACGATGGATCATCTGGACCTTATCATCCGAGCTTCCCATCAGTCGACAGCTCGAGCGTCGGTGTCGGCTCCGTTAACAGCATCAGTTTTCCAACACTCTATAATGCTATCGGAAATGACGATGGTGTGGTAGAGTATGCCAGGATTAACCCGATGGATCCTGGCCCGTTCCATATCTTCCTGGCGGACGACGGTCCCGAATCTGGGTGTAATTCTGAGGCCTGGGATAATGCGGTTGCAAACTTTCCAGATCGCTCCAAGATTATTGCTCTCGTTTCACCCGGCGGTTACTGCGAAGGTCAGACCGAGACCATATTTCCCGAGTACGGCATCAGGCAAGGTTGGTTTGGCACAGACGACGTATCTGACCTAATCCTTCCGACGCCAGGCTACTATACGCTAGACTTTGCTCTTGTCCGAGAAGCAGAATTCGCCAAACTTATAGCTGGGATAGAGAAGTACGGAAGGAACTACACTCTTTCATTCGACGACTCATCCGTGCACGACGCCATGCAACCCACAGGTGGCATGATAAATGACTTCTCCACGTTTGGTCCGTCAATCGAGATGACGTTGAAGCCCCAAATTTCGGCACCCGGAGGGAACATTTTCAGTCTTTGGCCTACTACTGAGGGAGTTGGATATGCAATCCTCTCTGGAACGTCGATGGCGGCACCTCATATTGCCGGTTGTTTTGCTCTGTTGAAAAGCGCATTCCCGAGCTTAACACCTGACCAGATTCTTGGGCTATTACAAAATACCGCGGCTCCGGTACCTGTAATTGGTTTCGGAAGCGCAGGCCAAACGCTCCTCGCAGCCATTGCTCAGCAAGGAGCTGGATTGGTTAATGTCTACAAGGCATATCAGGCTCAATCTGAGACAGTGATCTTGACGAACGAACTCAGTTTGAGAGATAGCGCTACTCCTGCTCGACAGACCATTATCATTGAAAATAAGTCATTGCGGGAAAAGAGATACACTTTTGCTCACATAGGGGCATCGTTAGTCAACACTGCTCCCAGGGTTCATGGAGACTACTATGAAAACCAGATATGGGACTTCGATGGCAATGCTTACGCGTCCTATGCGTCAGCAGAATTTTCTTCGGAAGACATTGTCATCCCGGCTGGAGATACTGCTAGCTTCACAGTTGCTATTACTGCGCCGGAGGATATTGACCCTGACATGCTCCCAATCTACGGAGGCTATGTCGTCATCACAGATGATGTTATGAACTATACGGTTCCATATCTTGGAGTGCCCTATAGTCGGAGCACCGATTCCGACACTATCGACTTTAGCAATGTCGCTCAGAAGACGATAGGAGTCATGCCTCCGGCACCTCCTGAGGGGGTCCCGCAAATCCCCATAATGTATGATTGGTTCAATAATGTCAGGATCAACGATCTGATGGTGTTTGACTTCCGCCCTCCTCATTACGGTTTCAATTTCTATGTTGCAATCCGACAGCCAACATCATACATCCGAGTTGATGCCGTGCACCCCCATCAGGTCGTACATCCGGATAGATACGGCTTCGACCGGTGTTATCGTTTTGAAACCAACGATCCAAATCTTGTCATGGAACCAGTCGATAACTTCTTGGGTATGCCGACTTACGGCGAGATGTTCTCTCTTGCTGGTGGAGAAGCTGAAAAACCAACCAGCGGAGCCCAGTACAGGTTTCAACCAAGCGATGGGTATCAGCCCTACGGCCAATTCACCGTATGGACTTCGCTAGCAGCCACGGTATGGGCGCCGAATGGTACAATGTATAATCTACCAAACGCAGACTACCGGTTTCTTATTCGGGCGTTGAAATCAGGGTATGATGCGTACGATCCGAACGGGTACGCATCCTGGCTCAGCCCAATCATTAGCATAAATGCGACGGCATCCCCAGATGAGGAAAATTAAAAGACAAGACTTTGCCCAAGCGAAGATTTGATCTTATTTCTGAGCTGGTGAAGGGATCAGGCGGGAGTCAGTCGAGCTACCTGCATTGGTTCGTCGTGATATTCGCTCTGGACTTCTGGTAGCATGGCTTGTATTGATAATGGAGCTAGCGGGTGTAGAACATGTCGAGCTTATCAGGACGCGAGATACACTGGACACCCATATCCCACATGTTAATGGTAGCCGCAGGTTGATAGCAATTGACAATAGCAATCGATGCGTCTCTATCGTCCACATTGTTAGATATAAGTTCCCGCCGCCTCGCCTTGCCTTATCACCCCGAGATTACTGCCGTCTGATAATGCTGACGTGGATGCGCAGACTCAGGGGTTATAGAGCAGGTGTTTGAAGTCCATCGCGGAGGAACAAAATCGGCAATAAAAAGTAAAGGTCTGAATGGAAGGGTGTAGAGCCCGTACGAGCCAGAATGTGCGAATCAGAAACGGGCATTCCTGACAGCGATACGGATATGAAAAGATTCACTTGCTCTTCCCTTATGCGTGATGGGTTTTGTGAGGCATTCAACAGATAGCAGGGCTCATCATGCGAGCTTTACCCCCCGTATCGTATTATATTACTGCCAGAGCCTCAAAGAGAGTATAGGCAGGCTCTAAAGCAGCGGACCATAGTACTAGCTTATCCCAACCAGGCACATACGGGACTGAACGCTTACGCCTGGTGCAGTTATTTCATGGCTTAATGCGTATTTAAAGAGTTGAAAATCCATACTCATGGAAGGCTGCTGCGGAAACTTCTAATTAGGAATGACATTGTATATAACCCGATCCCTGCGATCACGCAGATGCTTAGACATAAGGGATTGTTGGTAGCCGTGGAGATTGGTGAGCAAGCACTGGCGGTGTGAAACTTCCTGGAGGGTGTGTTCGACCGCTCGCCCCCAGTCTTACGCCCCCCGTCCTACGGCTATAATAGTTCAAAGTGGATCAGGTGAGCGAACTTTAGGCCATCTGCCGATGGAGTCAAATTCATTAACTTGAATACCCTTCTGTAGATCTTGGACAGGTAAGGTACAGCGTTGTTTCTTTCTTATTTGAGCACCTGTGTTGACTGAGGCATCTTAGGCCACCGAATTTTAACAAGGTGGTCTGTGGCATATGTGGCTATACGGTCTTCATGGAGCGCTACTGGTATTTCGGCATCTTCAAGGACAAAACTTTAAGGGGCGTAGCCTTTCTTTTAAGTTCATTGTTGCGCCCAAGCTCAAGTTCATGATGTGAGCAAAGCCGCATATCTGCACAAGTGCATTCTTCCTAGCTACCTCATGAGAGACCTCGGTGTGAGCAGAGGGAATAGGACACTGAGATAGAGCTTTCGCGAACTCATATCGAGAGAATGCAACCAAATTTGTAATCTCATTGAAGCCTATTTTGATAGTCGCGCCTGTCGCGGTTCCATTCCTGAAGTGACAACAGCTCTACGCTATTTCAGGCAGTACGAGCAGGCTCGAGATCACCTAACAGTCTTAAGAAGCGAGGAAATGAAGGTGCCAAAGGGGTATCGCCCCTGAACCCTACCTCGGCATTTTGCCCGTCGTATATGGTAATCATCCCTTTTTGGTGGCGCGGGCCGGCTTGGATCTACGACTCCAATTAGACGACGCTTCATTCAAAATCTGCCTACTCGCGCATAGATACAGAAAACCGCACTATGTGGGTTTTGTAAGCCTGTCTAGTGTGTACTTCAACAATAGCTGCGCCAAATTGCTGAGCACAAGTACCGTAATGTTACAGTTGAGCTCCAATATGTAAGCCCTAACATACTTGCAGTTTAGACTAATCGCACACGTGCTGCTCTCTGATTGTTCGTTTGGTCCAAAGCATGATTATCCTAGGCCTTTTTTCAGAATTAACAGCCGACCTATCTGTTGCGTCTAAAAGGCGCGAACGGCCTGACTTGTGGGAAAAATGCGACATCGCAGATCTAACCGATACAGTCAGACGTTTCATTAAGAAACTCTGTTATATACCGGCGACCAAATATAAGTCTATCCGGGGACCAGCATGACAGAAACGTGTTGGTTCATTGCTGTCGCCAATACAACGTCACCCCACTGGTCTCGGCCAACAGACGGGACGGCCGAACGCTTTGCTGTCTTCGATACCGAAATACCAGATTTCGTCTTACCTACCTTTGTCTGTAGAAGGTGCATTTGGGTCATATTAGCATTGGCTCTCCGAGACCAATATTGCCACCACGTGCGAGTTGAACCAGGCAATTGCTGACCATAAATCAAACTTCATTATGTCGCTGCAGTGGAGGTGCGGAGTACCGCAAAATGAAATGCAGGAGTCGAATTATCCTGGCCACTTGGGTATTCTAAAGAAAGAACTTCACAGAGTTGTGGCCGTCCTGTATTATCTATAAAGATGGGATTGAATCGTGCTAAAGAAACCAACTTCGGCAATACGCTTGTCAACCCCAGAATCCCTGCATTGGTCTGTCAACTTTCTTAGGATATGACAGTCAATATGGCGCCGTCTCATCTTTTCATCAAAATTAGCTTTATGCTGCTGTCTTTGTCTTTCGTAACAGTCGGCATCTCTGCCCGTGTACCCTTCAACTCGCAATTGCACAATTGCCCCGAGCCGTGCGTCTCTGGGAGCAAGCCTGACAACTGGACCTACTACCATGACCTGAGCCGGTTAACTGCGTGTAGTCGGCCTATGCTTCTCGACTTTTCTCTTCACAACGCCCTGGAAGATCCAAGCACGGATGTCACCATCCGAACATGCAGCTCCACGCTTTCAAGTGGCGTTGAGCTGCGAGATAATTCTGGCAGATCCTCCGTCTGTGGTGCCTCGTTTGAAGCCACGGCAGAATTGCAGTTGACGTCAGGGTTTGAGGCACTCGGAGCCGAGACGCCCATTTCTAGGGCGGATGCAGTCGAGGCGCTTTCTCTTCTCTACAGCAATCTCCGCAACGACGCAAACTGCGACAACACAAATGTCTTCGCATACTACGGCTCCGCTGCTGTCGGTATCTACACTGGTTCAAAGATCCACAACTACAATTCTGCCGGGTCGGCCGCTCAAACCTTCCTCGACCACGTCAGCAGCCTAGACCCTACAATCTCCACCAATCTGATGATGCAGTGGTGCGGATCTGTATCCGCCCCACAGACTGCTGATTACAAGTTCGGTATTGTTCTTGGAAGCAGTGCAAACTTGCCACTCATTCAGAAGGCCGTCAAGACTTGGAGTGAAGCCGAGTGTCTTGCAGAAAGTGCTGATGCGGGAAAGTTTTCTCTCGTTAACAGCCCTATCTGGCTGACAGCTCCGTTGCCCGTGCCGGTTTCCAACTCGTCCTCAACACCACACGTGGCCGGAACACGCCGAAATGCACGAGTCCTTGCTGCTCGCGCAGATTGTAGGGCCATTCAGGTTGTTTCAGGCGACTCTTGCGGTGCTCTTGCCTCCAAGTGCGGCGTTTCGGCAGCCGACTTTACCAAGTTCAATCCGGCTGCAAATCTTTGTTCGACCCTTGCAGTTGGTCAGTATGTCTGCTGCTCGTCTGGAACTCTGCCAGACCGCACCCCGAAACCCAATGCAGATGGATCATGCGCAACGTACACTGTTCAATCCGGAGACTGGTGCGCGGCGATCGCGACTCCCCGAAATCTCACTCCGGCGCAGCTCGAAACGTTCAACAAGAACACCTGGGGATGGACGGGCTGCGCCAATCTCCAGCTCGGTATCACAATGTGTCTCTCGGCTGGCACTCCACCCATGCCCGCGGCGATCTCGAATACAGTCTGCGGCCCGCAAGTTCCCGGCACGAAGAAGCCCACAAACGGCCAGTCTTTGGCGACACTCAACCCGTGCCCGCTCAATGTGTGCTGCAATGTCTGGGGCCAGTGTGGAACCACGGACGAGTTTTGTGCCTTGAAGATATCGCCTACGGGTGCGCCAGGCACGACGGGATGCATCTCCAACTGTGGCAATGCGATCGTCAACAACGGCTCTCCGCCATCGTCATTTATCACACTCGCCTACTTCGAGGCCTGGAATGAGGGTCGGCAATGTTTGCATATGGATGTTGATGAGATTGACCCCAGACGCCACAGCCATATCCATTTTGCCTTTGCCGATATCACCAGCGACTACAAAGTGGATATTAGCGGAGTTAAAACACAATTCGACAAGTTGGTGAAGATGACTTCTATCAAACGTATCATCTCATTCGGCGGCTGGTCGTTTTCTACGGAACAGGACACATTCCCCATCTTCCGTGAAGGAGTGTCGACCGCCAACCGTCAACTCTTTGCCAACAACGTTGTCAAATTTATCAATGACAACAATCTTGATGGAGTCGACTTCGACTGGGAGTACCCCGGTGCTCCCGACATCCCAGGAATCCCCGCGGGCTCTCCGAATGATGGCAAGAATTACCTTGACTTCCTGAAGATGGTCAAGGCCGCATTGCCTGCTGGTAAGACGGTTTCGATCGCGGCGCCAGCTTCTTATTGGTACCTCAAGGGCTTCCCGATCAAGGAAATGGGAGCTGTCGTAGACTACATCGTCTATATGACCTATGATTTGCATGGACAATGGGATTACGGCAGCGCATGGTCCAGCCCGGGATGTCCGAACGGCGATTGTCTTCGCTCACACGTCAACATGACCGAAACCAGACTAGCCCTCTCCATGGTGACCAAAGCCGGTGTACCTGCGTCCAAAATTGTGGTCGGGGTCTCAAGCTACGGAAGGTCTTTCAAGATGACCACGAAGGGATGCGACGGGCCGTTGTGCAAGTATGTCGGGCCCGAGTCACGAGCGGCTGCGGGTCCCTGTACCGAAACTGCAGGCTACATCTCGGACGCTGAAATCAAAGACATAATTGGACGGAACGCTGGTCAGATCAAGTCGTGGTATGACACTTCTAGCGAATCTAATATCCTTGTCTATAACGACACCGAATGGGTCGCATGGATGGATGCCGACACTAAGCAAAAACGAGCCACCTACTTCAAGTCGCTCAACTTCGGTGGCACAACTGACTGGGCTGTTGACCTGCAGACCTTTCTTCCTGGGGATGCTTGCCCTACAAATGCGCCTGGCTGTGATAAGCTCCAGTTTCACAACCTCGCTGCAACTGGAGTCAATTGGCGTGTGCAAACCTGTACGAATCCCTGGGTTGTGGATGCAGCACTCGAGCAAGACAAGCGATGGTATGGTGTTGGCAGTGACGCCGCATTACTTGATGCGATTGACTACTGGAAAGCGTCGCCAGGTCGCGGAGGCCTTGCGTTCTCCCAATCCATGAGTAACTTTTTCAACGGACCAGAAGGGATGAGATGCGAAGTTGCAGTCGATCGAAATGGATGTGACAGCTTCCTCCAGTGCGATGAGACAAACAAGCCTGCTGGTTACTTCGTACTTAACTCTATGGTCGCCTTAGACAACGTAAGTTTGTTTGCGTCTCTCACGGTTTCTGTATTGTTAGACTGACAATACATACAGATCATGATGAACTTTTATAGCGCAATTGTGAGAGTTCAGGTCACAGTTGCGGCTGGAGCGGGCGGGCTTGCATCAACCTTCGCCCCAATTCCTAAAACCGATCAAGCTGGGAAGATCATATTAGATATTGTAGGCCTGAGCTTTGCGCTCCTGGCTGCACCAACGTGGAACAAAGGTTTGTATTCCTCAATCTCTCCGTGTCTCGCGTGTCTGACATGTCAATAGCTTTCAAGAAATTAGTATACTTCAAAGATAAGGGCGATGAACTAGGAACCATCAAAGACATGACAAATGGGCTTGTGTCCAACGGAATAACCATCGTCAAAGACAAAATGCCGCAAGTACACTCCCACCCAGCGTAGTGGAATTAAGACTAACACCAAGACAGAGCGTCATCTCCAGATGACTTCTCCAAAGATATCGTGGAGGCAGTGACGATTATGGCTACGATATGGTACGAAAGCACGGCAGAGCTGCTGACTAAAACTTTCGATGGGTCGGACGAGTCTGTCGATCAGTTGGCAAAGCTGTTCAAGGATGGAAAACTCACCGCAAACTCTTACGTGCCGCTCTCTGATTTGGAGATCCAAGGTATGATGGCCACGGCACTATACTCTATGCTGATTCCTCTTGCATGGCGTCTCTCTCCAGACAATGGAGTGTTTATTGTCGATACTGAGAAGGGGTGTGGCACATCCTTCGACACGGGCGATCTATCAACCGATGACCAAAACAAGTCGTATATTTGCTACAATGACAGGTCCTATTACCTCATGAACTCCAAAGGCGAAGAGTCGGATATCATAAGAGACTCAGATGGCACTCTTATTTACATAGAGAAGAAAAGATTCAGTCTGCCCCCTGGCATCGGCGAACTGGACGGTACGAAATGGGGAAGCGTCAAATTATCGGATATCATTCAAGGGTAATATCATACCAGAATCCTCACATGTTGCTCTGGCCAGCTAACATTTCGGGCTCCTTAGGTCCGTTAACTCGTACAAAGCAAACGGAAATAAGAATGGCGGTGTCGAGGCCAAACCAACTCTCACCACTGAAAACTTTAGCAACTTTCAAGACATGGCCATAACAGCACCGGGGGTTATAAACCTGCCCATCTGCACCCTAAAAGAGGCACGTCAGAACTGGGGATTTGCGTCTGATGGAAATTCTCGCAAGGGCGCCAATTGGCCATGCGGGCCATGGGAGTGATAATGGTCAAAAGTTCTTTGATGTCGAGGGCCGGTCCGTAGCCATTCTGTGACTACAAGCACTATCGGCGTTAAGTAGCTGTGAACTTGAGCTCATGTACTCAAATAGATCCCCGTTCTTCGAGAAATCAACTTATCCCAGAATGCCTACTTCAGGAGGGGGATGTTTTGCCGTTTAATGCATTGATTAAAGCATTTGTATCGATTACTTTCGAATCAACTAGGTAGGGGAGTCTAGTAAAACCCCCCTAATAGACTAGAACATTCGATCAGACTAATTTGCCCCGCACATAGTCCAGTGACTAGAAAATATGCTGGCTCTCAAAGGCCGTCACCGTCCGAGATGGCCAGGATATCATGCGAAACCTCACTTTTGACCGGGAATGAGTGTCACTTCTTATCGGTTCTTTGGAGTGCTTTACGGCAGCCTGGTATATTTGACGTTATGCCCTTCATAAATATGTGTCATGGCTGGCTAGAAGCATTTCAAGTCGATATTGTTCCAACCCAGAAGTGCCTGGCCATACATTTGTGCGAGCAGTATCAATGCGTGGGATATCCTTCTAAATTATATACCAGATGCAGAGACACCGTTGCTTAGCTATGAACTTTAGGTTGTCTTCCATCTCTGTACGGCTGAATATCTGTCTTCAGAGTGGCTGGCATGTGCGTTTTTTTCTTTCTTTTTGGTATAATTCTAATTCTCATCTGCAAAGAGCAACAGCTGCAGTATGTTGAAGACCATACTGGCAAGACCACATGGTAGACTGATTAGCTGAATAAAACCCCCGAAAAATAAGTTGTCCTATCGTTTCCCACTTATAGTGTATCCCTACGTTCTCGAGAACGTTCTCGGAGGCAAAGAAACTTCCTTTATCCACTGTTTGTCCGTGGGAATGGCGGCTAAATCCGAGACTGGCAGGGTCAACCCAGTCATGACTCATTCCTCTTCTGTCTCACTCTCAGACAAGGCAGCATCAGTCTTCCTTTCCTTTCTTTTCTGAAGAATAGGCAGTCCGATGCCTGTCCATAAGCTCAGGGCAATGGCAAATGATAGTGAGCCAACCCAGCCATGCGTCTTGGAAAACGATGGCGCCTGCGAGCTGGGAAACATGAGCTGCTGATACGGGATAACAGCTGCTTGCCCAACTGAGACCATGAATCCCAGTAAGAAAGCACGTTTGTGTTGGTCACCACCACAAGCCTCGTTCGCCCAGCCAGCAATGAGCGGCGAGAAGGAGCCGTAACAACCAGCCAGAATAAATACTGCCAGTCGCATAGTATGCGGTACCGTCCAAGCTGTAAGTGTTGCGTACACGAAAACAAGGAGTAGCCCAAGAGCAAGGCAGATGGGGCCGCGACGACGGAGCTTGTCGGCGATATAGCCAGTGGAGACCATGAACACTAGGTTGACGGCTCCGATACATGTGGGGATTGTGTTGATCTGGGGAATGGTGTACATCTTAGTCGATCTCAGGTATAGAGAAAAAAACTGGATGATGTACGTGCTTCCCGTTAACATCCAGAAGCAGTAAGCGGCCGTAAATGCGTACACCTGCCATGAGCTGAAGATGCGGACTAGGACGGTCCGGTCCATTTTGCCAACTGGCATTCGGCCATCTTCCTCAATACGCTCTCTGGCTCGCTTCCGCTCCCATTCGTTCAGATAGAAAGCCTGTGTGGTGTGAGGAGTATCGGGATGGCAGAACTGTTGACATCCATTAGTCAGTATAATCACCTGGAAGGTCTATTTGACTCAGATGTTACCTACCACGCCGTAAATGCAGACCGGAATTCCCAAGAGGAAATCAAAGATGAACAGCCACCTCCAGGCAGACATCCCACCCTTGCCCTCCATTCCTGCATATAGCGCAGCTTGCAAGTATCCCGAAAACATTTGGCCCATCACACCACTCATGACGAACAGTGCCGATCGCCGAGCGAGCTCGTTCTTTTTATACCAAGAGCCCAGAGTCCACATAATTCCCGGCCAAGCAACCGACTCAAACAGTCCAATGAAGAACCGCAGAACGTAGAATTCATGAGCAGTGTGGCATTTGTGGAGGAAAAGTACAAAGAGTGACCAGGAGCAGAGGCAGAAAGGCAGCCAATACCGGGGGCGCACAACCGTGATGATCAAGCAAGCGAATGGGCCGCCAATAATGCTGCCGATGCTGAAATACGTGTTCATCCAAGAGAGCTCATTTCCTGGGCCGAAACCGAGGTCTTTTGCCATCCCGGACACGTAAGCATTCGGGATGTTGTCTTGGTCCAGCTATCTTGTGTCAGTTCACGTTCTAACCTTTGGTTGTGTACGCGTCTTACTTGTTTGAGAAAGAATGTCAGGCATGAGAAGCTCAAGAGAAACCAGTCAAGCTTGAAGATCAATTTCTTCTCTTCCTTGGAAGTTCCTGGTTCATACCAGTGAAACCACCCGGACGGGGATATTGTTGGTGTCTTTGGCATCTCATCCACTGTAGATATAAGATAATTGGCTTGTTTGTTTTCCATTGTGCCCAAGACGCCTGTGGGTCTAACATTTGCATCTTCGAAGGTCATTGTTGTAAGCGTTGCTATGTTTGCCGGCGGATATTTGGTGGATTCACTTGAACAAATTTAGAGAACGTCTATCAGAGACTCCAATTTCAAGTCTAGTTGATTGCGATGCCCAACTTGAAGAGTAAGAATGGTCTCCGAGATCGTAATGGGGTTATAAAGACTAGAAGAGCCCCCATAGTCCACGCGTCTCCGATCGCTGTTCAAGACGGTCTCTTCTCGGCAAGCACGTCACGCCCACTTAGAGTCTCGAGATATTCAAGGGTTCATTTGGTTCCTCATCTCGGTGAAGGATGATTCAGCAAAGGTAAAGATCACCAGTAACAAACACGATCAAAGATGAGGTTGTGACGCAGATTGTAAGGCACGGATGCGCACAAACGAGCGGAGACTTACTAATATAAACCGAAGCATGGTCGGTAAGCTGTTTAATAGATGGGGCTAGAGAGCGATCCAAGGTGACGGAGTTCCACCCCGTCACGAATATCTGTGGATCCGAATGTAGGTTAACAAGAAGCTATCCCCAACACAGTCTGGGCGTGGACGCTGTGGATGGATTGAGACAAAGAAAGGTGGGTGTGGGGGCAAGATTACCGAACCTTTGCCAGTCCTCAAATAGACGCCCCCCATTGCCAGCCATACAAAAGTGGATTACACATCCTCGTGAAAAGCCCCCATGCCCCATTCCGACTAGAGCCGGCAAATTCTGATCCGTATGCACGCTTTTGAAATGGAGACTGAGATATTTTGCGTACTAGGTACAATGTAGTAAGGTAGGCAAGGTAGTTCGGGGGTTGACTTTCTGATTCAGAGCCAATGCCACTTTCAAATGGTGTAAAGTTGCCCGACAAGGCGTGCTTCCTTGAACAGCTGTTGCATGAGATGCATTGAAAGCGCCGCCGCCTTATCATCATGGATCTCATTAGGAATGTGACCGCCTTTTGGCCGACAGCATCGGAGTTTCAGTCTCCATGGGGTTGCCGCAGCGCGCTGCAGCCCTTAGGTTGATATCCCACGCGTTAGTATCCACCAAGCACCACGAGGGAGGAAATTCTTCCGCGAAACATCCCGATTGCAACGTGCCGGACCCATGACCAAGTTCGTGGGACCAGGATTGTTTGACTCGCGCACCAGCCCTGCGGGCAGTAAGATGCGGGCACTGAGATGCACCCTTAATAATCACCTTCCACGACGGGAGACGAATTGGTCGTATTCACTAGTGCCGCTCGGTGTTTCCCGTCTTCTCGATTGGCAGGATCGGAATCGAGTGAATTCAGAACCAACCATTTGATAAATCGCAGTCCGCTGGGTGACGACTTGAAGCGCTAATTAGGTTTCATGGGGTGTATGCGCCGCCTCGCCCTAGAGACGCTTACGCTGTCTAAATGAAGAGGGGCAGTGAAGATACAAAAGAGACGACATGAGTAGTCTGTGGGGCTCGCCCCTTAGCGAAGGAGAACCATCCCGAGTCAAGAATAACGCCCTTGGTGGTCTTTAAACTTAATTTCTAGTTCTAATGTTTCACTGCCATGATGTCCCGCATATTGGAACTATACGCGATATGGGTGGTCTAGTTAGCAGTAGCCGATGTCTTGAGTGCCGCATTTGATGAAAAATAACTCGGTGAATGAGGTCCATGACTTACGTTGAAACAATTGCTAGTACTGGAAGAACGAAAACGGATTTCACTTTGAGCAACAATAACAAGGGTGACTAGACAAGATACCTTATTTTACGAGGGAATCTGCAGCTGGATATGATCTCTAGAGTCTACGTGGGCTCAGCATCTGGTCACTTCATATGATCTGATAACCCTGGATCCAGTAGAATCCAAATGGTTATTTCCAAAGTTGTTAATGGAGCAGATTCTTGAAGCAGCGGATTTCATCATAGTAATAGTGTCGTAACGTCGAATCCCACGTCTTCATAGGGAGTTTTATTATCAAGACTTGGGTCACCAACTGCTGAAGTCAAAGATGACTAAGGGCTTAGAGAGCAAGACGAGCTTGCTTCTCCCATGCATGCATGTGCTTGCATGGTCTTGGAACTGCACCAGCGAGTCAAGTTCGTGTCAAAGATGCATGGTCGGCTGATGCACAAACGAGCAAGGACTGGCGGCTTCCTGGGATAGCACAACTGAGTCGCACATTATTGTTACAAACGAATAATATGCCGAATGCTGGTGTTTAGATAGCTGCGAATTACCAAGTCGTGGGTCCATACGGACATACTCCGCCAAGAGGATCGCCCTTACATCAGCATTGTAAGCCAGCGACTTCGAACAAAAGTAGGGTAGAAGTATGAGCACCATTGTGCGCCACAATTTGTTTGCAAGATTAGACCACCAAGTAAGTGCCCGTTGGCTGGACTGCAACCCCTCATTAAGAGACGGTTCGGAAGCGTGAAGCGTGTGACCAGGGTAGCCACACGGAAGAAAATACAGAGATACCCAACGTAAGGCTAACTAGTAAAAGAGTGACGTAAAACTTTCTACTTAGGAGTAGAAGAAAATATGCCTAGGTGATAGGGTGGCATGGAGGTTGTTGTGTGTCACGATGTTGCAGTAGTGCCTCCAGCCGTATTCTAATGAAACCGAGCCAACAAGTCTGCATGCAGCAGAACAATTTCAATCGAGAGCTGTTTTAATATAAACGAGAAAGTCTTCACCAATGGAGAATCTCAGTGGCACATTCATTGCGGGGAAGCGTATAGACCGGGCATCAGAGTTATTTGCCTGCCTGCGTGTAACTTGAATCGAGCCGACATTGACGTAATGACAAACCTTACGGCCAAGAACGTAGGCATACAGAGCTATCTGCTGTGGTGAAGGGCGTAGTAATTGATTTACTAAATATATTATGTATAAGGAGCGTCAACGCTCTTCTCTTCTAGTGTTTGGGTCTCTTCGTTTTCCTCAGCACTATCTAATTGAGATTCCTCCAAAGAAGACGCAATGCGTTCAATCTTCATCTTTTCTATCTTGACTGCGGTCACCGCTCTGAAAATCCCAGACCATGAATCAGTTGCTGTCCATGGAGACAAGCTTCTAGTCCGCAGGTATGGCTGCATAGTGGGAACTGCCCAGTGCCCCAAGAAATGTCGCAATGGCGGTTCGAAGCAGTGCACAAACTCATACGTACGTCACCACATTTTGAATACATAGATAGACAGTCGCATGATTCCTTACTCAATGAATGTACAAGCTGATCTTGGACTGGCGTAGTGCTCTTCAAACAATGGCACGCCTTATGGAAGCTGCGTATGCAAATGCTGAGTCAAACTGCGCATGAGTAACCGCCATTTGGCATTGGCAGACGTCTAGCACTGCTGGCCATAAGCGGGAAGGTTGGGGACAGACAGCTATTTGTTGTGGAGGCGTAATGGGGGATTGCTGTGGTCAGGGTGCGCACAATATCAAGCTTCCATATTAAGGTAGCCAAAGATGTTTACATCATAAAGTACAAAGTTGCGATAAACGATCAGTCAGCAACCTTGCTTTGCGATCTGCCCGCCCCTTCGAAACACTATCAGTACTTAAATGATCAGCGGTACATTTGTCTAGCTTGGTGGGTCGACCCGTACCGTCGGCACGGCGGGAAGCTTGTGTAAGTTAGTCTAGACCTCCCTCTAGTGACGCATGCTTTGTTTCGTTGGATGTGTAAAACGATTGCATCTTCAAAAGTCTCTAGCCATCTGCGACTGTGAGGTTGGATGAGTTTCAATTTCTGGTATCATTTGTACGACTTTAGTCTGTCTTCAATTTTTCTTAAAACGTTTTTTGAAGAGATAGACACGTTTGTTCAAGGAAGAGTAGATCGCCAAAACGAGTCTTACCTGGTTGCTCTCACCAGTGCTTTCCGGTGGACTGGCCGCCCAATGTTCGTCACAAGTATGCGCCATACGATGATTTACTTTCTAAATGGTAGCGCTAGTGCAAGCGGCCTCATATAGACGGAATACAATTATAGCCTCGCGCTTCAGTGTGCGTGCCCCTGAAAACAACGGCTGATAACTAGTGACCGAACACGCGAGAAAGGACCCCAATGACAGGGTGGTGGATGCTAAGATTAAACTCACCGTTTGCGTCGTCAGCATGGTGGGGGCCGCCGTGTTCTTGCGCCTGAGGGAGGTGTCTTCCAAATCCCTGCACATTCTTAGCGATGAACTGCCACTCGGTTTACCATTAGGGATTGCGTAATTAGATAGCTCACATATGACCTTGGGAAATGGTATTTATGGAAATGGTATGCGTGCTGCGCCAGGTTTCCCAGGGGCTCTGATTCACTCATTCTTGACTTCGGCAGGTTCCAGGGCCTTCAGCCACTGTCAACCCCTGTGTGCATCGTTGGCATCCTAGACCTTACGTACCACGAATAAGCCCAGTGGGCTGCAAAGCCTGGGAGCCAGTGCAGACCAATTCATGCAGTGCTGGTCACATTATGTACGGGCTTCAATAGAGATTCTTGGGACCTAATTGTTGAGAGCAATTGAGGACTCTTGCGGCAGCAGTCAAAAGAAGGCGTGACCTAAGAAATTCAGAGTTCCACATGCTCCCCCCTGGGGCCATGGCATTGAGTGGAGGCTCCGAGCAAAGGGATTTCGATAACCCCAACAGATAAAGACCTGCAGAAAAGCACCAGAATAGCTATCGACAAAATTGAAAGAATTAAAGGGGAGTTGGTGCAATTCATACTGCGACATATGTGACACTGAGCAGGAAAATTGCCGTCTGCATTCACAAACACTTCGATGGCTTTGAAAACTGGTCATTGGTATCCCACACAGTGTCAAACAATAGCTAATTGTGTTCTTGTTTCGAAAGGATGAACGGTCCGTTCGATGACGGCCAACTCGGTTTCAGACCGAAAGATTGCGCATCCATCCGAAGCGGCGGAAAACGCGGTATGAATGACGCAGCTTTGACTAGCTTTTCGGACGAGCAGCCGGCCTTACACAGTCATCTGCGGCATTCTGTGCGCAGACCAAGGCCCCGTCTTACATGGTTCTCTGCCCGTAGTTGAGAAATGTATGACAGTGGCTAAGATTTGGTTCCTGCGCACCAATGGCTGAATCTCCAAGAATGGGTTTTCTGAGGTAATAAAAATTACTTGTCTTAAGCCGAGACCTTGGTTGCCCCGAGGTCCGATCTGAACAGCTCCAGCCGCATTTCACAGGAAGCTCACTGGTGTTGAACAAAGGGGATTGGATGTGGGAGTGGCACAACAAGGATGTGAGTAGCACGCAGCATTCAGGTTAATAAAACATATATACGCATAACAATATAAAGTCGACTCGTCGCTGCCTTCTAGTATCTTGTTTCCAACTTTGCTCATCCATCTCTTGACCTGATCCCTTTCTGTGGCAAACGCTTTCTGATCTGTAAAAATCTGCATTGGGGCGACACCCGGACCTATCGTGACGATGAGATATCATGGCCCGCTTAGAATTACAATCGTGGCATCGATATTTCAAGTCGCTGCTCTAGCAACGAGATGTTCTCCGACGCCAGCTGTAACCTGCGTCAGTCTTCACTCATGTGTGACGAATTCTGATTGCTGATCGGCCGTAGTGTAAGAGCCTGGTTGCTGCCGGATTGGCGGAGAAGGTTTTATTTCCAAACCAGACAGGCTACGAGGCCCGCATCGACTCCTACTGGTCCATCAGCGCCGCCTTACGTCCATGGTGTATGGTGCTTCCTTCCACGGCAGAAGATACTTCTACTGTCATTAGAACTCTGGTACTGCACAACTGCACCTTTGGGATTCGCGGAGGTGGTCATGGGTCTTTCCCTCTATCTAACAGCGTCGAAGATGGCGTAACAATCGACTTTGGTATGCCTCATGTTTCTTCCTCACAGCCTTGGTAGGAAGTACATGGCCATGCTGACATCAACAGGTAAAATGAATGCAACAACATACAACGCAGACAGTAAGATGGCTTCGCTTCAGCCAGGCGGTCTTTGGCAAGACGTCTATGAAACATTAGCTCCATATGGCGTGACAGTAGCTGGCGGCCGTGCAGGCAAAGTTGGAGTCGGGGGGTTCCTCACTGGGGGTGGCAACTCGTTCCACTCCGCATCTCACGGCATGGCTTGCGACTCGGTCGTCAATTTTCAGGTAGTCATTGCAAATGGATCCGTCATCAATGCTAACGCTCGGGAGAATTCAGACCTTTGGGTCGTCTTGAAAGGCAGTTCGGCAAATTTTGGTTTGATCACGAGGTTTGACCTGCAGGTCATCGAGTTTCCAGATCCTGCTCATCCAAATATCTGGGGAGCATTTCTTTCTTTGGATCTAGTAGCAGCAGATGCCGCCATTGACGCCATGGCAGAGTTTACTGAGTCTGCTCATCTGGACCAGAACACGACATCCATCATGTACTTTGGCAATATTCCCGCGGCTGGGGGGATGGTTCTCCATCTCGGCCTTGAAAACACGATGGGTGCCATTGACCCTCCTGCGGTTGACGTGTATCGTAAGGTCGGCCATGTACTATCCAGCAACAGTGGTGTTGTGCCCATGACCGAGCTTGTCAGGTCAGAAAATCCTGGTCAACTAGCTGGTCAAAGGTAAGACAGATTGTGACTTGGGCTATAGAAGCTGACTAGTTATAATTATATAGGAACATTTGGTTTACCCTTTCCTTCAAGAATGACGCCCGAGTCATGAAGTATGCTGCTCAGCAGCACGAGAGAATCGTCAAGAAGTTAACGGAAACATTGTCGGAGGGCAAGAACTTCAACACAATGTGTGCTTTCCAGCCGATGAACAGAATTATTGCAGAGCATGGGGTTAATAATGGCGGCAATGTTATGGGGCTCGATTACTGGATGCAAGATGGCCATGGTATCATGTTCCTTGCAGAACTTGGCATCCAAGGGGCTGATGATGAGGCGAAAGCGTATCCTATTATGAAGGGGTGGGTTGATGCTGTTGATACATATGCCAAAGAGCTTGGTGTCAGCTGGGACTGGAAGTATCTAAACTATGCCGCCAAAGCACAGGATCCTCTCCTTACAGTTGGGCCAGACGCCCACGCCAAGCTCCGGGCTGCTTCAACGAAGTATGACCCAGACGGTGTCTTCCAAACTTTGCGCATGTCAGGCTTCAAGATTCCCCGGACTGTTTGAGGAATATCGTGAGGAAATATCTGCCTTTCTTTTGATTATCACCAACAAAAGGATATGTATCCGATCTATCAGCTTCTGTTATTCCCTCCTAGTAGTAAATAGAATCAACCATCAACACGATACCAGGACCCAGATGTTATTACAGTATAGAAGCCCATCACGAGCATGAGTTATTAGGCTTTAAAAAAGAGGAGAGCTTGCGTTCCCTTCGGATTGAAATGGACGTGGGGTGGCCTGGGCAGCTTGAAAAATATATGCCAAGAAACTTGCCCTGCTGCTAGCCAATAACGCAATAGCGCATGGGACGAGAAACATCATCGTGACTAGTAGATACACCAGGAAAACGAACATTGACGGGCCACCGGGAATCCTTCCGCTGGCATCATCTTGATTTGTAATGTTCACTTGAAACTATACAGTTGGAAGGTGATTTAAGTCGATGTTGATGTCCATCCAAGATCAATCAAGTTTTGCTTTGTAGTCATTCGTTCGGATTCTGCAAACAGCTGCGGATTGTCTACCTAACCCATTATGGAACCCTACACCATTGACCCTACCACCCAATGGGAAAACTCGTTAAATATCCTCGATCAGTTCGACACATACCGCACTGCTTACAAATATGTTGATGACCAACCCATATACGCCTTCTTTATCATACCTAAACAGCTACCCCCCGGACCGCGTCCCTTGTTAGTGCGGTTTCACGGAGGCGGATGGTCTGAAGGACAGGCAGATGCTTCTATAAGGCCATTGTGAGCAGTGCCATACTACTAACTCTAGTAGTGTCTAGAGCGTCTTGATGCTGACAGATTATAGTTTTCTTGAGTTGGCACTTAAACATGGCGCCGTAATTATAGCACCAGACTACCGACTTCGCCCCGAGCACGAGGTAACTGATTCTATTGAGGATATCCGATCCTTCTGGGGATGGGTTGAGAAGGACGTAGAGAAACTCCTCCATAAAACCCTTCCAAGCCTCAGTCTAGATATTAATAATCTTCTTATTGGTGGCGAGAGCGCTGGGGGCTATTATACCGCGCAGACGGCTCTTCTCAGCCTTACCAGCTTACCAATCAAGCTGCTATTCTTGCAGTATCCGGCCGTCGACCTTTCAACGCTGCTCACCGTACCGGAGGTACTAGGAAAAGAGAGGTCTTATGATATTGCAAGTGCGTATACGGCGATATACCCATACTCTATAGTAGAGGAACACCTGGCAAGCCTAGAGCCAGGGACGATTTGCTCGCGGGCCAGGTTCGGCAGCAGGATGCCGCTTTTGCATGCCATGGTTCAGGCTAAGAGATTTTGCGACATTTCGGGAGACATGTCTTGGATCGATCCAATGACTAGTCTGGAGACGGCCGGACCGCTGCCACCAATTCTACTATATCATTCGAAAGAGGACGAGGATGTGAGTTTATCGTTATTTATTGCGTGATGATGTGTACGTAATTGCATGATAGTGGATGGACTGACAAGGTGTAGCTTCCGTGGCAACAAACAGAGAATTGGGCAACGAAACTCAAGAGTCTGCAGCCGGATGTTCCGCTATATCTCACCTACCAAACTGGAAGTCATGTCTTTGACAGAAATCATAACATGGAGACGCCATGGTTGAAGGAGCCACTTCAGTTTGTGCAAGAATACTGGCCAGCTCAACTTAATGCTGCGTCGGTATCAGAATGATTGTTTGATAGGCAGCTAGCTTTGGCAATCTATCAAGAGTCTGCGTTGATACTGGATCATGGATCATGGAATGAAATAAATTGTGCGGAATTAGCCGTCTTTGAGAAAGTAGACACCTGAACTTGGTAGAAGTGCTAATCATAAAGTGTTGAATGTTGAAACTGGGTCCATGAATCAGAACTGAGTGCAAATTTATACCAAGCGTTGTTTGGGTCCCAAGGGAGAAAATTCGATCTCTCATCATATGCTGTTAATTTTAGTTCATCATGCTATGGACATATGGACAGCAAGTCTTCTAGCAAAGACCAAACCGAATGTTCCCTTTTCCAAGAACAACATCAATATCCGGCGCCTTGACAGCACTCATATACAGCCGATCTACGCAATGTGTTGTATGATGAAGCTGCTGAATGATGTAGTCCATCTTTGTTCCGTTGGTATAGGCATGGAGAACCCGCTTTAGTCCCCAAGCACAGTGCACGAGGTGTTCGCGCTCGGTCCCGTACCACTTCAGCCCTGAATCTGCGTATCCCATGAGCTCCTCCATCGTGAGTTCACGCGTTTGCGCACGATCGGCATATATACCCCACCCCGTATGAGCCCAGCTCCAAGAATCTCGGAGATACTCCTCAGAACCGAGTCGGCTGCAGTCTGCTGGCAGCCAGGCCTTAGAGAGTATGTCGAAGGTACACCCAAGCGACTTTGCCTCGGCTATGGAGCCGCCGCAAGACAGCCTCGACATTTCTTGGGAGGACGCACAAGTTGGACATATGACGGCCAGTCTAATCCAGAGTGTTGTCATGAGGAAAATCAAAATGGCGAGAGCGGTCGACAAGGCGTAAAGAAAGTGTACCCTTCGACTGAGTTGGGAAAGTTGGAGATGTGCCTCATCTTTCTCGTCAAGCTCCGACGATGGCTCATATAGTTTAGATTTTGTGAAAAGGGTTTGCTCTTCACTAAGTGAAGTGTATGTTCTCTTGGTAAAGAGGCGCAAAAGAGAGGTCATCATAATCTTTGGACCGAAAATGGATAACAGGTCGAGCAATGCTCAGAAGGAAAACTGGCGCAAGAGACACGATGAGGTGAAGAACTAAGTTACTCGAGAGAGTTTGACCACGATTGCCCACACTAAGATCATGGCAGGCCGGCTATGCTTGGCATTTCCAATCGGATCAGTTGTATCAAAATCCGAAGACACGTTCTTGATTGGATTGTATCACTGTGTCAATCATTAACCTGAGAGGAAACGGGCCGATCGCAGAACAGGAATTCCTCGCCCGGACTCGAGGGAAGTTGATGCACAGCACAGGTAGACGTCGTTATCTACCGCCGTCCCGCGATTGTCCTCCTGGTCGCGCACAAGATTGGTCGCGGGATTCTAGCCGAGGTCTGTTGGTTGTGTTTCTGCGGTGCCTTGCTGCGCCTGTGAGGCGTTGGAACACCGAAGTCAATGCTCATCTATTCGGATCAGTCCCGCACCAATTACAAGCCCCCTAGAGCAACTAGATGATCTATTGTGAGTGCGCCCGGGCAGACGGTGACTAAAGCAGCGACATTTATCGAACATCTCGACAGTCTGTCGATAACCAACACCTCTTGGCAATATTCCTATGCGCTGGATCCCGCCTGCTCACCGACACCACCAAGTCATTCTAGAGGCGTGAACCGTGTTTCCATGGGTGGCTGGCAACCATCCCCGCTTGAGCAGGCGGAGATCAATACGCGGTCATCCGGAACGTCCTGCATATCGACTGGACTACTTGCATTTCTCAGAAAAAGGAGTCTTTGTTGTAAGTGATTGACGGCACAAGATTAAAACCGCGGTCACCGAGTCACGAAGAGCGGTTGTCCATATAAGTCTGCCCATCATCACGCCATCTTGTCTATCTTCTCCAGCCTTCTCTTCTCAAATACATCGCCTTATCAAACCAGAAATATTAGAACAGCAATTCAAGATGAAGATTACTTGCTTCGCTCTGGCGTTCGTTGCATCGCTTGCCATTGCTGCTCCAGTCGAATACGATGCCGTTGCCGATGCCACAGCGGACGATGTTGCTTGCTGGATGGACTGGATCATCCCTCACAAAGTCAGGCGAAGCGTTTTTGGCGACCTTTTCGAGAAGGCTTGACCCCTTCAAGACTCTTGGTTAGTGTCATCGTAAGTCCGCAAAAATTGCAGTATTACAACTTACACTCTGACTTGCAGAACTTAAGTGATCCCGAGCCAAGATGAGCCGAGAACAAGGCCGAGAAGCTCGCTGGTGGGTAACTTGAGAGCACTTGCACAGTATTTGGGACGTTTTTTGTGGTTGAAGTGACGCGAAGCGATCGACTTGAAGCTGCTTAGGCACTGCCCCTGAATGGATATGAGACAAGCAAGGAGCATGTACCTTAGACTCCAAATATCGTTCTGTGGACACAAATACGTGATGTTAGTCTACACTACCTGCTAGCACACTTACGTGAACGAATCAAGACGACTTGCCTAGTTCGGAAGCGGGGAGGCAAAAAGGCTGGACGTAGTCTAATCCCTTTATGTGACTTCATTAAGCTTGAGATCTATCACAACTATGTGCTCCAAGTTTTTGAACGACCATCACAATGAAAAACAAGTATATTATAGTGCTATCTACAATCCAGCCGTAGTTCGATTGTACCTTGGAACGGCATGCGGCCCATGGTATCGGTCCAGCATCCATGATTGAAGTTTGTCGAAGTTTCGACACACGTGCGGCACGTCAGACAGCACATAATTGCGATCCAACCACTTGAAGTACTGTGTTGGGAGCGGGGTCATGTCCCCGTGGCACATGACGTACTGACGGAGCTGTTCGAGGCAGTGGTCTCTGTGCATCAAAGCTTTCTCTGGAGCTTCGTAACCCTCACGGTATATATCCGGGTAGTACGCTCGCCGTAGGTGGTTCTTGTACCCGTCAGTCAGAGGCGAGTCCAGGAAGGAGTGGCCAGGAGAGCTTACAATGCAGTGTAGTGTGTGGAACATATCGATGCTACAGTCATGCCCTCTCAGAATGGATGGAACGCCAGAAATGAACCGGGTGGGATTCTCTTACCCTGCTAGATAAGCGCCGAACTCGTCATCCCAGTAGTCTCTGTAGTTGTCTCCGAATGAGTTGTGCGCTTCTTCTTCGGTAATACGGAAATATCGTCCTGAAATGTTGAAACAATGATAGTTAGGAACTGGCTTGTCTCTGTACAAAGCGATCATGGAAGGAGTAGAAGCCCGTACCAAACACCAAGTCCTCCCAATTCTGATCTACTTCAGGGAATATTCGAGGGTCTCCAACGTATCGAATTGGGTCGGGGTTCGGAATGTACATGGTGCCGTCGTCCATGAATTCAGGGGCACCATTGAAGACCGTTTCCACGACTTCGATGTGTTGGCGAGCGTCCACTATACAAGTTTGTGGTCAGCCAGTATTTGGTTTCAATGTCCGATCGTCAAAACTTACGGAAGTCATTCTTGAAGCCTGTTGCAAATGTACCCAATTCGCTGAATCCAGGACTCCCTCTTCGACTGATCCATAGAATAACCAGAAACAAGATGTTCACAAAGCCAGAGAGAGTAGCCAAGGTCCATGGCAGTATGGCACGGATTTTTGCTTGTCGACTGTGCACTGCTTGAGCCGCTGCTGATGACTCGGAGCAAGAACCATCGTTATCTGAAATACGGGAATATTTGAGGTCGGATTCCTCCTCCCAGAAGAATTGTCGGAGGAATCTGGAATGCTCAGACATGGTGATGGACTCTGTAAGGTAAAGCTAGAGTATCAAGGTTGTGATCTGGCCTGCCACAAGTCTGTAGAGAGGCGGATAGTGGTGAAGGTAAGGAGCGCCGGTGGGCGACTAGAGGTACCATGTAGAGTTACGTACTGAGGCTCAACAGGCAAGGAATTCCGGAAGCCATGGCAGACAAAGGCCGCATCGTACGGGTGTATGATAAGACACGAATTTGCCAAGCGGCGCAGTCCCGTCCTCTCAATGCTGTCAGACATAACGGCATGCGACTGCCAACACTTAGTAGCAACCGACGATTAAAGCAGCAAGACTTCACGCAGTTAAACCAACTTAAGGTTGCAATCAATATTCGGCAGGCTTGCGGGGAACTTTTGCACTCCACCCGGCCTTCCACACCGGGCCGGCTATATCATCCTTGCATGCATCTGAAGGACATGCCTTTCGCATTCTCGGCACCGCCAACTAACGAACCCTCACCCCCCTGAATCCCCTGCCTCGTTTCTGCCTTGATAACGGGGCTTCATGCCAAATCTCCGGTAGCAATCTTCGAATCTGTCGTTACTTGAATTCTTCGTGACAAATACTTGACAAAGGGGTTTTAGTAACCCTGCACTGTTTGGTTTATCATAGCGCCCGCATTGCCATCCAACTCCGGGGTTCAACCCGCAGACATCAACCTGCAGCCATCAACTTGCAAGACGTGAACTCTTCGACAGCGGCGAGGTTGTAAAGAAACAACACACACCCAGGAACAACGGCTCCTTCGACAAACATGTCATTTGATCGACTCTTCCGCTCGGACCGCCTTGTTTACAGGGCTTTGTCCAACGACCCGGAGGATAAGGCATTCATCCGCGACGTCATGATGAATGACCCGACAACCTACGCCCAGAGTACCAGTCGACTTCTGGCACCGCCTCGTACGGAAGACATAGACAAGGATATGGTCGGACTAGCTAAGGCCATCCTTGCCGTTATGATCTGTCTCCCTACAGAACCAGCCTCAGTCAAAGCAGACAACTCAAGCTCCCAGCACGCGGTCGCGGGGAGTGGCTCGGCAGGCCAGTCTCCCCCAGCTAGTTTCACTACAATTGGTTGGCTCAGCCTTGATGCGCATGCGCTCACCAGACATCACCGAAACTGCACCCTAGGGATTATGCTCGCAACTTCATATCAAGGGCAAGGCTACGGCGCCGAAGCCGTTAGATGGTCCCTCGACTGGGCCTTCGGCGTCGCCGGGATGCATGCAGTGCGGTTGGCATGTTTTTCATTCAACAAGCGCGCCGTTAAGTTTTACGAACGGCTCGGCTTCGTCAAGGAGGGATTGCGGCGAGAGTCGTACCAGTATGGATCTCAGTGGTATGACCATGTGCTTTTCGGGATGCTCGAGGATGAGTGGGCTTCTTTGAAGGGCACCGAGTCCATCTGACAAGCTCCTTCTGAACTATTGTAAAGAGAAATCTCCAAGCTGGCACGGATGTTGGGAGGCTCCTCGGTAGCAGGGTCCTCGATGGTAAAGGTAGGGATCAGCCAATTCGAGAGCACTCTTGCGAGCGAGAAAATAGTGGTCCGCGATTGCAGAGGGACGAGACACAGGGTTGGAATGGTTCATACCTTAAAACGTAACATGCATCCTAGGTATTCAAACGGTCTGAATATGACTGACATCTTGATTCAAGTCCATTTCATTGCAGCTCAGACATAACATTCGCACTGCTTGTGGCTAAGTAGTTGATGGTCCTCGAGTAGCCGCAGCTAATCTCGCGTGGGGTCGGCCATAATTGGTAGGTAGCTACATCAGCATAACGAATTACTGGCCTACGAGATGATGCCGCTAATCTCAGGGACGACCCCTCAATTCAGGGCTGAGGGCGCAGTGGCCAAGAAAGGGCACAAGCCGCGAACAGTTGGCGAGGATTGGGTGGAATACGCCATTTAGCCATGCAAATGTGCCTATCGCATGCAAGATGAGATGGGAGTGGAGGCCGCCCAGTGTGGGGATGACGCAGTGTCCACGTACTCCACCACCAAACAGTCAGGCTGCCAGAAAGATACATGTCCCAATCAGCCAGGTTTGCTCTGTGATGAAATCTCTAAAGAGAGCATGATTACCGCCCGATCATTTAGGATTCAGCTGGGCCTTTGAATCAACAAAAACTCCATTTGGAGCCAGTTGCCATACCACAATTGTCGCGCAATCAACAAGGCGTTCAGGTTATAATTAAGGCCCAATAAATCACGTCTGCCGAATTACTCGACACCGCTATCAGCCCAAAGTTACCAGAGCATCGAAGCCCACATCTGTCGCGCCAGTCAGTGCTTATCATGTTCGGCCGCGGTGCTGCAAATGAGGCAGCCGCTCACCACCTCTTGACCCAGAACAACGCAGACGACGACGACGAAGCCCCCGAGATGGTCTGGGAGCAGAATTCGACCTTGTCTGAACGAAATATGTCCACTCCTCCCGAAATATGGGAACAAGATCCACTGCACGCAGAAAGTCACGAACTCCAGCAAGTATCTAATTCCAGCTCCCGAGCTCCAGGTTCTCGGGCGAAGAGGCCGAGAGTGCAACCAGAGGACCATGGGGAAGCTGGGACAGAACTTGACCAGGAGTTCGACAGGATTTTCAGCCCAGTAAGTAGCGAGTAGCCATCCGCACGTAAGAACTGCACATTAACGCATCGGCAGGTGAAAAAAGACCAACAGGAGAAGGCAAAGTTCCACGGTGAGCTTGATGCTGCGTGCGCAGCATATTCTGCGCGGCTCGAAGAGATGCGCGACGTACAACGTGAGCGTGAGTCGGCTATAGAGCAGCCATGGTTGATCGCTCGGCGAAGGCGACAATGGCAGCGCACCGTCGTGAGACTTAGCGGCCTAGGAACCATCATGACCTGCTTTTGGGGCGGCACGGTCGCGCATCTCGAGGAAGTTCCGCCGGAAATCCCATGGCCGCCGCCGCACCTCACGAGAATGAAGGAGAACCACGACGAGGAGAAGAAGGCACTGCGCGAGGCACATCTGGCTGTCGTCGACGAGCTACATGCAAAGTACATGCCCGATCGGAAGGAGGACGAGGAGCCGGACCGGAAACATGTCTGTGTAGAGAGAAGATTGCTCCAAGAAGTGCTTGGAGATGGACCGGTTCCGTCAGAAGATTTTGGCCAATGACGAGCGGAAGTGCGGTCAAATCAAAGAATGTACAAAATTAGTTCCCGGTAGATTAAATCTCGAGATACCCTGTCATATTAAAGGTACGCCATGATGAGCCTCGGGATTGATGCAAGTGAATTGATTGTAGGGACGGAAGCAAGGAAGAAAGCCGGAGCTAGATCGCCCTATGGGCTTGGGCCCGGATTTACAGGCAGCGACCACCAGGGTTATCGCCAATAAAGCCATCTCCGGGTCCGGCTGGCAAGCGTTTTTCATTGGACTCTACACGCTTTACCTAGCAATAACGGCATTATTTCCTATTGCTATGTAACTTGGTAAGCCGACAGGCACATTTGAAACGACTCGGGAATCCACCCTTGCTCAATTCTTGGTTTGGCGAAGCCCTGTTCGTGAGCTTCCGAGCATCAAGATGGCCGTATCAATTAACACCGCCCCTAAAGTCCGTCGTCTATCTATTAGCAGGCACTGGCGATGAATGCAATGAGTTGCGAAACATCTATAAAGGAATTCGAGCGCATCACAATTAATTGACCTGGCTTCTTCAACGCAATCCTATCGAGCAAGACATTCAATCCACAAAACGATATTTCCATACCATATTTTAGACTTTAGCCCTCGATTTCGTATCCACCTCCAATGGCGACAGCACCCCTCACATCCACCCAAGGTTGGGTCGCCCTCGACAAGGATTCTATCGGCAAGCTTGTGTGGCAGGATCTACCGCTGAGACCTGCGGAAGATACTGATGTCGATATCGAGGTGACGCACTGCTCGATCTGTGGAACCGACACCCACGCCCTCATAAATGCATATGTAAGTTCACCCACCCAGATTGGCAGTATGCAGAGCAGATTTAACGGTGAACAGGGCTCCACAACCTACCCGTGCTGTATCGGCCATGAAATAATTGGAACCGTCATAAGAGTCGGCAGCAAAGTGACCGCCTTCAAGTTCGGCGATCGTGTTGGCGTTGGCCCGCAAGGTTATGCCTGTCTTGAATCTGACTGCGCTGCATGCGGAAGAGGATTCCCTCAGAGATGCCCGAAATTCGTGCAGAGTGCCAACGGAAAGTGGAAAGATGGGAAAAGCATCCTTCACGGTGGATTTGCGAAGGTGCATCGAGCGCATATGAACATCGTCATGAAGATCCCGGATGGAGTTTCTTCTGAGAGTAGGTTTAAGCCGGGTTTCGGTTTCTCCCCCCTCGCTGGATCAAAAGGAACTAATGTTGCTGCAGATGCTGCTCCAATGCTGTGCGCGGGAATAACTTCCTGGGCTCCTCTTAAAAGGCATGGCGCAGGGCCGGGGAAGAGCGTTGGTATTCTGGGAATTGGTGGAATCGGCCATTTCGCTCTGATCTGGGCAAAAGCTTTGGGTTGTGACAAAGTTGTGGCCATCTCTCGAAGTAGTTCGAAGAAGGACGATGCGATCAATGAGCTTGGGGCCGACGAGTTCATCGCCATGGCGGAGGACGAGGACTGGGCAGTCAAGAATGCGTCTTCCCTCGACATTATCATTTCGACATCCGACTCCGCAGATATGCCTATGAGAGAGCTACTGGGTCTTCTCAAGCTCAATGGGTCATTTGTAACGGTAGGCGCCACGATCGACTCGCTCCGCGATATCAGCACGTATACGCTCTGCGCGGGCATGTTGAAGGTCGAGGGGAGCTTCTGGGGTACTTACAAGGAAGTGGAAGAGATGTTTGAGTTCGCTGCTACCAAAGGTATCCGTCCTATAATCCAGGAGCGTAAGATGGCCGATGCCAACCAGGTTGTCATCGATCAGTACAATGGCAAGGCGAAATACAAGTACGTCTTGGCAGTTTAGAGAAAGAAGGATAGACCACATAGATTTTAACTTAAATTATGCCAACCTAATGGAATTCTGCTTCTCCTAGTCCTTATCGGCATTGTCGAGTTTGATCAATGATATTTGCGCCAGGTAATCATACAGGCGCAATGAGCAGCCTCGCCCCCTAGTTCTCCTATGAAGTGATTCGACGTTCTGACAGCGCTATCCTTCTTATCAGTCGGATGCTGTATTGTTCTCAACCCAATATTATCGTTTAAACTCGGCGTTCGGCGTGTAAAGGGGGTTTCCATGTAGCATAAAAAGGCAATGATCTAACAGGAACCCAACCGCATATGGGCCAGATAACTCGGCCAGCAATGCCGAGCTAGGGGCTTGAGCATATGCCATTGAATTGGCTCCGATTCCGAATATGTACCGGAGTCTGGATTGGAAGAGAAGGGGATGCGCACCCTAGAATGATACCGCTGCTTGCCGGACGGTGGCCGCCCGTCCACAATTGTACGGTATGTGATATAAAAATTCGCGCTAATCTTCCTAAGGGTTTCCGCCCCACCAATTTTTCTTGCATCGTCATTCACGAGCGACTCAACACATCATCACTGATAAATGAGTTGCAAGCGTCTTTAGAGGCTCGCCATCACCGGTAATGGCCTCCTCATCTTCACGAGTCCCTTCCACAAGGGATGTAGTGGTAGGAGCCCGAGTCGACATTGTTCTCAAGGTCGATCAGCCGACTGGGCGCACTGTCCGTGGAACCGTACGCGATATTCTGACTCGTGGTGACCATCACCGAGGCATCAAGGTGCGCCTTACGGACGGAAGGATAGGAAGGGTGCAAGGTATGGCGAGTGAAGCATCAACTGAAGTCGACAATTCTCAAAGCCGAGCAAGCATGCCACCTCTCTTCGCTGACACTGATCCATCTTCCGCTGATCGCGTCGGTTCGTCGCGACTAGTAGGCGGCCACGAGGATCAAGAGGGACCAGCGGTACGGAGTCTGGGGTTGGATGCCTACATTAAACCGGCACGGCATCTAAAGAGAAAGGGTGTGAAGGGACAACGAAGCGCCCCAGCCGATCAGGACTCCGAGCCTGGAGAGCCTGCCTCCGATCTCAACGAACTCTCTGCAACACCTGCCACAGTGACTTGTCCTGTCTGTGGCGCATTCGAAGGCGACGAGGCGGCCGTTGCACATCATGTCTCTAGTCACTTTGACTCTTGAAAGTCCGCATAGGAATTACGGCCCAACATTTGGCTGGACAGCAACTGAATATTTGAAAGATAATTACAAAACCTTGCTATAAAAAGGTTACAAAACTTGCGAAAGGTTGGAACGCGGTCCGCTCCCTAAGCAGCCACGGGAATGGGCACTGGCCCGACTGGGCCAGAGCTCGCCCCAATGTTCGCTTGATGCATAGTCCTTACGCCCAGTGACTCATGATAGTCTACTGCGGAGTGGAACATCTGATGGTTCGCCCACATAACGATATCGCCTTCGCCCAACTTAGGCACCATAACATACTCCGGCTTCAACACGCGCTCCTGGATAACCTTCAGCCACTTGCGGATTTCGACCACATCGTCCACAATCCTTGGCTCTTCGTCGACGGATGATCGCAGGAACATCTTGCGAACACATATTCCGTGAACCATGAATGCCTTCTCTTCAGTAACTGGATTGACCCATACCATGGGATACCGCTTGACGTCCTTTTCTTCATAAGGGCCGAGATTCTCAAGGCTGAGTTCTTTGCCCTGGTCAACCAAGCCGAGGCCGTTGGCATTGCCCTTGCAATTGCCCATCCAAAGGTATGGGTACGGGGCATACTCGACCCAAGAGTGATCTGCTAGTGTTTTCTCTTCATCTGTCATGAGGTCGTAAGTCTGGACACTGCTGAAGAATGCTGTGAGTCCTGGTTCGGATGTTTTTGTCTGGCCTGTTCCATCATCCCAATGGATAGTGATCTCGGGGCTCGTCGGACGCTTGATGCATCGCAGCGTTGTGAACCACGCAGGGTCTCGCGCGTACAAGGGGGCGTCAATGTGCCACCGCTGGAAACGGGTATGACCAGCTTTGTACTCATCCTCCGACAACGGTAGATCATGGAACTCGTGGTACGGCGCCCTGGTCAAAGTCTTGTTGAGAAGCCCGTAGTGGTTCTCGCCTTGAAATCCTTTGCCAATTATCCTCACATTCTCAGCCCCTGGGACTCCCATGATCTCGCGCCCTTTCTGTGTGGGTCTTAATATCCGACTCAATCGCCTAAGTTGTCTTTCATTCTCAGGAAAGGGAGGGAAACTTACGGACAGAACTCCACCTTTCTCGTTGAATGTTTTTACATCACCGTGTGAGTGTACCAGTGGCGCTTTCGGATCGAACCGAGTCACGAGCTCCCATTGTTTGATTGGCTCAAGATCTTTCTGGCCCTTGACAACGACAAGCTTGTGTGTCCAGATGGCATCAGAGAGAGCCTGTACATCCACATCTAAAAGTGAGTTTGTCAGTTATGTGTACCCAAACGGGAACTTGCAAGTCTTCGGATGTTCATACCGCTGATGTTGTTCAAATCAAGGTCGGTGATGACAGCTCCGAAGTTATGTTTCTCCTTCGGAGTCTTTTCCATAGGGGCGAGCGTGAAGCTCGGGTCTGGGGTGATTGTGCTCGGCGACATGATGGTGTCGGGGTAACTAGTACTTCGAGATGAGCAGTTGTGGAATATGCAACAAGAAATAAGAAGGAATTGTTGCAATGGTCTTGGTCTACGCGTCTGGAAATACTGGTAGCTTCAGCCAAGGGTATCGATATATCTGGTCCTGGCCGGTCGCTTCTCGGCAATGACAGTATGGATTCTTGGTTGTTACGGCTAACCGGACTGGACTGAATGCCACAGTCCGGCCCACTCTGTCTTCTCGGCATCATTGGTGCTCTGGGTATTCTTTTGCACGCGCGTCACGAGTTGCTATCGATCCAGAGGTCACGGCCCTAAAATTGTTGGGTGGCTTCGCGGGTAGCGTATCTCGGCCGAGGCGCGGTTGGTGTCCTTATCTGCAATCTACCAACTCCCCTGCGAGGGGGCCATGGGGCTCGGCCGAAGTCGAGGATTGATTTTCCAGCTGGAACGAGCTGGGAGGATGAACTTTGTCGCGTTCCTGGCCGCGGGGGTGTCGGATTTCCACGACCCCGCCATCCCGACATCCCGACCACGATAGTCTTTTTTGTGTTATCTCGACGTCACCGCAAACAGAATACCGATTACGCAGGTGGCTGGGTAGCTCGAAGTCTGTTACCATGACAAGTTGCTTTGGGCTGATGAAAGGAAATCCACATAGGATACTGAATAAAACGTAGCTTTTGACGAGGGAACAAACAGTCCATCTCTGCAAAACATTGCATTCTTCATCAAGCAGCTACTATTCCTGGAATCAAGATGTCTCCACGCGCGTTGTTTGTGCTCTTAGCAGCCTGTATGGCCACTGGCATCCTTGGCCATCGACATCATGCAATCGAGCGACGAGGTGAGCAGGTCCCGATTGGGGACCAGTCCCTGAGCATCAACGGCATCAACTTTACCACAAGAGCATACTGGATGCGCCAAGCAAACTTGGCGCTGCTAAGTCCTTGTGCCTTTGGGGCCTTCGGAACGGTCATCGTCAACCATACTGGGGGTGGACTTGGTGAACTAGTTTGCATAGGTGCAAACAGCAATAGAGCGACTGGAAATCCTACTCTCCACGGTATGCCGACACGATTCATTTCATGGTGGAAATACTAACAAATATCAGGCGAGATCGCAGCCATTTCCAATTGCTCCGCTGTCCTCACTGATCCAATGGGATCCTACAACATGACACCGAGTGCGGCATTGGCGGCATTTGCAGACTTCACGCTCTACACCAATGCTGAAAGCTGCCCAATGTGTGCAGCCGCTATTCGGTGGGCGGGGTTCAAGGAGTATGTGTACGGGACCAGCATCGAAACGCTCATCGAAAAGGGCTGGGGACAGATTCGGATCGCATCGATTGATGTCTTCTCCCAGTCGTTTGACCTGCCATTGCCGACGAGACTCGTTGGGTCGGTCTTGGCCAATGAGACGGATCCATTTTTCAACTGGCAATATGATCCAAATGCGCCGTGTCCTGAGGGATGTACCAGGTCAGGGAGCACTTGCGCGGCTGCATGAGGAGAAACAGGTTGGGATTAGAGTTGGGAGATAACCTGATTCTTTATCTTCACTAGAAGTAGGCTGCGTATAGCTCATATCAAAAGCAATGAAAGTTCACGAATCATATCTTGCAGATGCCCAACAGCTTAGGATAGTTAGTCACACTGAGAAACAGAGATGTTTAAGTTTGAGCAGAATGGCTTCAGAAGTTCTTCAAATGACAATTTATATCAGTTTCAGCCCTCTGAGCAGTCCTTCACAAAGACACTCTGTTGAGAGAGCACTTGGTCGATATTCGTGACATGGTGCACCGAACTTGAACTGGCACAAAATTACTTAGGAAAAGTGTATTCATATAAATTTTCAGGCGTTTTCTTTCGTCGTTTCTGCTTTTGTAGAACACAGTAGGCCTAACACGACGGTTCTATACAACGGATACAATAACCCCGTGTCCTACACACAATAGCTCTTAAGAAAAAATTGTATAGACTAATTCTTGCTTGTTTACATTTGAAATGGCTTTTGCGTACGTAGATTCCACACATACAACCCTAAGCTGCTGCTGTTACCGTTGCCGCTGATCCTTGTCCTCCAATCTTGGTCGGTTGATTATCTTCATCCTCCGCCTGCACCTTCAACTTCGCCTGCAAAGCCGTAAACTGTGTCGCCATGGCCCTGGCGTTGAACTCCTCGCCAGTCACAAGGGGGTACTTCTTTTTTGGTCCCTGAATCAAAGAATCCTTGCGTGGTTGGTTGAAAAACGCGATGCTGTATCTTTCTCCGTAGTAGTCCCCGGGCTCCGATGGCGCCTTGACGCGGTGGAATGTGGACTTGAAGCGGTCGTCGCTCCAGCTCATGAGGAGATCACCAATATTGCAGATGATCACGCCAGGCTCAAATTCCACTTTCGTCCAGGTATCGCCTAGGGCGAACTCCGTAACAACTTCCCGTCCAGGGCAGATTTCCAGGCCTGACTGGCCTTCGCGCTGAAAGAGAAGTGTAAGGAAACCCCAATCTGCATGCGCACCAGCGCGGTGGTATATCTTGCCGTCGTTTGTCTTGGGGGTCTCAAAGTAGTGCAGCAGTCTGAGGACGGATTGGGAGTTGGGCTGCGTGACGTCATGGTAGTTCTTGAAGTAGTCGTCTGCGAATCCCAACCCGCGTGCGAAGCACAGCATAAGCTTCTCTGATACCTTTTGCACGCGGTGCATGAATGAAAGGCTGTTGTCCTTGAAGCTGGGAAGCTGGTCGTCACCCATCCAAAGACCGTTCATGTTTTCGCCAAATTGCAGCTGGTAGGACTCCTTGGTATCCGCGGCGCCAGTAGAGGGTCTGATTTGGGACATCTTCTCCCACCCAACGTTCTGGGGGCTCCAAGGTACGGTTGCTTTCACTTCGTCGGGAAGCTGGAAAAAAGATTCGGAAACGTTGAACATGTCTTGTACTTCGGATTCGGTGAGGCCATGATCTTTGATGGCGAAGAAGCCGACTTTCTCGGCGGCATCGCACAGCTGTTCCGTAATCTCCTCTATGCGAGAATCAAAGTCCCGAAGAGAGATCTGTTACTTGTTAGTGGACGTTCTGGGTGTCAAGTTACATTAGGCATCCCTCTTACTTGAGGGATTGGTCTCTCTGCGTATTTGGTCTGTTCCGCCATGTTGGTAATTGAGATTGATAATAAGCCGAGTATAAGGGTATCTTGCTGCTTCTGTGATGAATGAAATGGTTTGAGTTTGAGGTAATTGATGATCTTGAAAGCACGGTTTTATGTTCTTGTCAACAACAGAGTGTGAAAGCTTCGTGACAAACTTTGGAAGCGAGGCCGAGACAAGATTCTAGGGCAGTGACCAACCGATATGTTTGATCGCGCTTCGCCACTCGCGAGTCAGAAGTTTCCTGTGCGATCTTTTGATAGGAATGTTGTTTCTCATTGGTGTTGAGTACTAACATCTAACCTGCTATTGGATGGGGGGAAAGGGTGCCTATCAAGAAGCACGCCTCGGCCGAGGTGAGACAGCAATCTCGGCCGCCTATCGATTGATAGGGACAATCCCCACTAACCAACCATTCGGAGCAATGGCTTGGACGGGGGGAAAACTGGCCAGCGTAATACGTAAGTCAGTTTTATTTCAATGATCAAGCATGGATTTGGACTGCAGCGAGCAGATTCTCGAGCTAATCAGGTCATCCTGGCAGAACCTCTCTCGTTTAACACACCATCACAGGGCGAATACTGGATCGAATTAAGCAGCAGGGATGGATCCTAGCGGCATTGCTCACGGATGAATTGGATCTGGTTTCAAGAATTACTTTCTCGTTCGTTAACGCGTACTTTATCTTGTAATTGTGGGATTGATCATTGTTCACTATCTCGGGATTACATTCATTCCAGATTTTCGTGCTCATGCTCAAACAAGGGATGATTAGACCAAGGTTCTGCTTCCATTTCATCCTCAACACTGCAATCTACGTTGTTAATCAACTATTGCGCGCCCATTTTGATGCCACTCATCCCGTCGGATGATCACTAGCTGCCACATTACATTGATGCATCACCCTCGGGCCATACGACTTGGGGAACTCAGTCTGATAATCAAGTTAGCGAGAGGCCCCAGCTGCTAGGCATACCGTCACTCACAATGCTATGCCATAGTGCCCTGTTGTACCACAGGATTACATCCTGCTCTTCATGACGATGGGCGTATATGTTCTCAGGTTCCAATACCGGACGCATAAGTCTGCATCCGAGTTAGCCATCATCCTGTCGAGAAAGGGAGTAAGTACCACTTACCCATGCATGAAAGCCCTCACTTCTTGCAAATCATCCACAATCGTTTCCTCGCCATCGGGACTGCTTTTGAGATAGAGCTTGTATGCTCCTTGCCCATGCACTTGCAGTGACTTCTCCCCCGTTTTGGGATTCGTCCAAACCATGGGGTAAATGCAGACTTCCTCTTTATTCCACTTGGGCAGCTGGTCCAGCGGCTTCTCAAGCCCTTCCGTCTCAAGTAGATGTCCCAGTCGAGTGCTATGGGCTCCTACCATCCATGCAAATGCGTGCGGCGCGTATTCGATGCGGCTATTCATGACTATATCTCTGGTCTCATCATCGAGCAAAGCCAGAGCCCGGCTGCCTGCCACTGTGGCAGTTGCGCCTGGTGCTATTTTCATTTCTGTGCCAGTCCCATCGTCCCAGCGCACAGTAACATCCGGACCCTTGGGCGTCCGTACAGCTAATAAGCAACCAACACGCGGCGGTGGAATGGCGTACAAGGCAGCATCAAAGTGCCATTGGTAGAAGCGGGAAGCACCAGCTTCGCGGTCCTCGTTCGAAATATGGGGTGGCAGGTGAAATTCTTCGTGGTTGATTCCCTGAACTTCGAAATCCGGAGGAAACCCGAAGTGATCCTCTGGTAAGGGGCCACGTCCTAAAATGTGTACTTGTGGCTGGACAGGAATTGCTGGGCGTTTCGGGAGACCATAAATCTTCAGACCGTTGTGCTGAGTTAGTAGCGGGTCGGCGCCATGAGCAAACCCGCCAGTCGTCTCGTCAGGGTCGAAGCTGCAAGTCACGTCAGCCTTAATTCCCAATTCCCCAGTGCAAGTATGACTTTCGTACCTAGAAGTCAACTTATACTGCTGTTGTGGCTTCAGCATCTGCGGTTGCTCCTTGAAGACAAGAAGCTTGTGGGTATGGAGTGCATCTGATATGAAGTCGAAGTCTGCATCGGTGAAGTTGTTCAAGTCAATCCCGTAGACCAATGCACCAAAGTCTACTTTGCTCGTGGGTCCATGCTCAATTGGCACTATTTTTCCAGTTGATGACTGCGCATGCGGAAGGTTGAATTGGATCTTCTTGGTAGACAGGTAGAGAGCTGTCTCCTCTTCCGTAACAACAGATGAAATGACCATTGTGAAGAAAATGAGCTGGATATTTCAAAATGGCGGCAAGGCAAGAATGCAAAAGAGTGTCTAGTTCACGTTGGCAGATATGTAGAAGTCGAGTCCGATTATCATTCCAACTTTATCCATACTCGAGTCAGCCTGTGCGAGGCCGAGACTTGGTTCAACTTCGATACCGAAATCCACTAGTAGGATGATCGGGCGAGCATCCCCACCACTAGACATCAAAAGCGGAGCTCGGCCGAGCCAAATTGGCACCTGGGACTGGTGGGCTTGTTCTGTATCTCGTCCCTCGGCCGCAGTATCTGAATCGCGAGACGAGAAAGTCGCGAGGCTAGTGCCATCCAATCCTGTGAAAAGCTGTATGAATATTGTCCATACTCAACTGTACCTCAAGTTATCTCTACATTGATATGATTGATCTGTTGTTGTCGTTATAATCGCAGAAAAGCCATTTACCACCACGATGTCAGCCCAAAGAACCTTTACAACCTCATCCGGGACGCAAACACATTTTCTCCAAACAGGCAATCCCTCTGGAAGACTAGTTTTTTGTCTCCACGGCCTTGGTGGCTCGACAGAAACGTTCACTCCTCTCATACCATTCTTCCCACAGGATTTCAACGTAGTCCTAGTCGACTTCCCAGGCTTCGGCGAAACACCACGTCTCGAGTCATCCAAACAATACTCCATCGCCGGCCATGTCACCGACTTACACGATCTCGTCGCATCTCTGCAAGCAGCTCCTACTTCACCGCAGAGCGGTATCATCCTCATCGGCCACTCCCTCGGAGCCATCGTCGCCTTACAATACGCCGCGCAACATCCCGAAGCCATCGCGGGGCTCGCATTGCTCGGTTCCGGACGTGCAGCGGGACACATCCCGGCAGCCAGACAACGCATGCTTGGCCTCGCCGCAGTTGTGAGGCAAAAGGGTATTGGGTTCGCGGCAGACCTAGCCACCAAAACTAATTTCTACGAGGACACTGAAAAGCGACATGTCGATGCTATCGCTCGCCAGGCTGTGTGGGACGCAGTCGCTGCATCAGACCCAGAGGCATATGCCCAGACATGTGAGGCAGTGGTTGATTTGACTCATGTGGACCCCGAGTATAGCCGGATCAAGGCTCCGGTAGTCTTCATCGCGGGAGACAAGGACATGATCAGCCCAGTTGATAGATCTAAGGATCTGAGTGGATTAGTCGGAGGTGAAAGTTGGATGGAGGTAGTCAAAAGCGGACATCAGCCGATCCTGGAGGATCTTGAAGGAGTGAAGCGGGCAATTGGCGTTCTGTTTGAAAAGATTTAGTATTTTCTGGTGTCAAGATGATAAACTATATGTACGTGCACCTCATTTCAAAGCCAGAAAGAAGATAATCAGAAATCCAGCAGTATCGATGTGCTAGAGAGAATCGCTACATTACTTTCGTGACTTCATAACTAATACTTACACAGAGGACCTAATCCACTCCATATGAAGTGCTAGGTGCCTCCTCGATAACTAAAATATCGAGAAACAATCGTTGTTTGCCAAATAAAGAAGATTCTCAAAGCCATTAGTCCCTTCTAAGCTTCCTGACGGAAATGCGAAGTTGAGCTCAGGTTGGCCAAGGGGGAACAAATCGACGTCCTGTGCACCGCTGGTGTCGTACTGGAAGGCCGCGGGCTCCTGAGCAGCTCTTCCGAGAACGTCAACAGCAGCTGTGGCGCGGGATGGGCCGGGGGCCATTTGTTGAGTAGTAGCCCCGTTGCCTTCACAAAAAGTCTTCACAAAGTGAGGCACATCGAAGCCCTTAGGTCTCTTCGCCGTGCGATTTGGCCCATCACCCAAAAATCCTGCGTCCTCTTGTGACCTTTTCTGTCCATGGTTGGACGATGTTTCGCTGTTCGCTGCTCGAGCCACCTCAGCAAGCATAGCTCCAAGAAGCTTTACGCCTCGCGCCGCAATCATACTGTTGCGACATTGTCGTAGGATTTCCAGGACATCTTCTGCCAGATGCCGGTGCTCCTCAGTCTCCAGTTCGCCCGGCCCTCGATGCAAGACATCCAGTATCAGAATGATGGATGCCGCGACTGAGAAAGCTTGGTGGATCCATAGAATTGGGCCATCTTCCTCGACCACAGCCTTGTATTCCTTGATGATGGTTTTGGATGCCGCTATACAAGTCCGCCGTGTGAAGGCAAAAGCTGGGTTCGTGAAGCTTTCGGAGAGGAATGAACGATGAATCATTATGATTTTATGACTAGAGCTGATCGCCAGAGCACGACGCGCCCAGGGAATATAAGAGGGCCACTCTGGTTCTATAGGAACATTCGATAAGAAGATCGGGCGGCCGGTGGTGGCAAGTGCGCGTAAGTTTGCGTCCCAAGTCAGAACTTGTTCGTATCGAGTGTATGCAGTATTGCATGTCATCAAACCATCCTGCAAATGAGGCATGATAGAAGCGATCTCACGAAGAAAGCGACAATAGCTTGTGCTCGTGGGTTTGTCCTCCGGTTGCGGGATCATATCCTGGTCATCACAGTTCGCAGGCGGTTCGGAAATAGAATACAGCGGATTTATGAGGTAGCTCTCCGAGAAGGGAATGCCAAACCAATCTTGACTGCATAGCTGGCACCAAACGCGACGGCCAGTCTCCTTCTCAACTACGCTGCCGCCAGTGTCACGCCCAAGACGATGCAGTGCCAGGGACTGGGCGATCCTCACAGCTGCTGCAAGATGGATACTCTGTGCGTTAGAGAATCCCAGCATGTGTGCTGAGATTGTCAGTGTGGCAATTGTTTGACAAGATAATATGCTGAGGTTGGCAGTGTATTCGGCCTGGTTGAGGCAATTAATGGCGGCCTGGTACCATCGCTTCGATAGGAGTTGGCGTTCGGGATCGCGGAACCCCCACACCTGTGCACGCTGGGCTGGTGCGCACACAATGCTGGCGGTCAACACCGAGAAGAGGAGGGCAACCCATTGCAAGTTGACACCTCGGCTCTCGATTATTCCGTTATAACGGTTGTAGAAGACCTCCAGTTGGCTCCGGAAAGTAGGTCCAAAGTATGATCCATGATACCATAGCAACGACTCCTCGTGATAATCGATGAGCTGCCAGACCTGTCGGGGGCTTGGCAAAAGCAATTGAAGCACAGCAGGCTGCGAAAACTCTCCAAAGCTGTGCTGGAGTTCTTCCTGCTGGTGCGAATCGCGAAGGTGACCAGAGCTGCTACTGACGATCAGAGTAGCCTCGGGCGAGACGACCGTCTGGTAGTCCGGGTTCTTTCGCCGACCCCAGGCCAGGAACTCGAGTATGGATGCTGCGTCTTTGACTATGGCATCGCTCGTGTCCGGTCGTTGGCTTGGCAGGTTTATTACAGGTGATTCTGGCTCGTCCAGTCTCGGGTCGACTGGGCCCGACTCAGCTTCGGATGCGGCGTCGTTCGTGGGTGGCGTTGGATGATGTCTCTGAGTATCCGACGAAGCCGCCTGGCGGACCTTGTCCTCGAGATCGGCAATCTTGCGTCGGAGAAAGTCAAGTTCGTGGTGATTCGAGTGCTGCGGAATCGAGGCAGAGCGTTGCGACACCGATTGGGAGCCACCCACAGCTGTCGGAGATCCTGAATCGATGGCCTCGGAGCCGCACGAGTCTTGTTCGCCTCTGCGAGGGTGTTCGTGTCAGCAGGTGTGAGCAATTGGAGGCCTGAGTATCGGCGACCTACCGACGAATGCAGTTATTGCACGGAACAGTCTTTGAGCACTTGACTTTGCGGCGCGTGCAAGACGCACATGCAAGTCTTCCACGATTTACGGGATTTGCTGACATTGCCGCACAAGCATTGGAAGAGGCTCAAGATGGAGTAATGGTAAGGGTGGAACTCGGACGAAGTCATCCTCGTATCTGCCTGTCTGCCGCCTTACAAGAAACCGAGCAGATTGAATCCATAATTACTGTATGTGCCTTATCGCGAACAGAGTGATTGGAATCGTGCCGACTGCAATTGGCTCGGGCAGGGAGTCGCCATGGATTGGATCGTGGGTTGTGGTGGGGATGGATCCTGGCAAGCAGTGGCCGGCCGGGACCGGCAACGATTGACGCCTGTCTAGCGTGAAAATCGGACGAAATAGCGCCTGTAGTGGACAGGGCCACGCACACCCACCGTACCTCACTAAATCCCCTATCTAATGAGATAGGTTGCAGTGATCGGCCGAAGCTCGGGCGAGTGCTGTAATACGCATTTGTCCTTGGTTGCTATCGCTGATAATAATTTCAATACCAGCAGTGCCGTTGGTTACCCCAGCTGTTGATGAAGTGCCAGCTGTGACGGGTTAACAGGTTGTTGTCCATCAGGTGCTTACCAAGGTTCCGTCCAAGAGCTATCGCTATGGCAATCGGCCTATCGCAACAGATTCAATTGACCAGATTTGCCTTGCTAAGATGGCCACCAGATAAGGCAAGATAGGAGGTTGGAGCACAATGACTCGATACGTGCTCTGGGAGTCCATCCTTTCCGGACTCGGTTCCACTTCAATTCAAATATCAAGGATCGCCATCGCTCGTTTCTCAGGAGGAAATGAACGACAGACTCGTTGCGATATCCATCACCATCTGTTGCTTCTGAGTATCATTTGCTTGACTGCCGTTTGAATTCTCATTCTTGGCTAGGATACATCCTCCATCCTGCGCGACCATGGAGAAAATTGCTCTACGCCAGCGCGGCCACGCCGCCAAGGAGAAGGCCAAGCTCCGGCTGACGCAGCCGTCGAGCTGGAAACTCCCCAAGCAGCCGAGCAGCATCGCGCCGGCCGGTGTGTGGACAAATGCCGACATGGACCCCGTCCCGGCCGAAAGGCGGACATGGGGCAAAGGTGCCTTCATCACCTACTGGTTCTCCGACCTGGTCACCATCTCGACCTGGACCTCCGGCAGTGCCATCATCACAACCGGCCTGACATGCACCGATGCCATCCTCATCATGCTGGTGGCCAGCATCTGCAACGCCATCCCCACCGTCCTCAACGGCGCAATCGGATCTGAACTGCACATTCCCTTCCCCATTGCTGCTCGAGCCAGTTTTGGTTATTATTTCAGCTACTTCTGCATCGTCAGTCGGGGTATTCTCGCTCTGTTCTGGTTCGGTGTCCAGAGTGCTCAAGGAGGGACGTGCGTGAGAGCTGTGAGTTTGTTTCTGGTGCCTCTTCCCGCGCGAGATGTATTGACACAATCCGCCGATAGGTCATCACTTCCATTTGGCCTAGCTTTGCAACATTACCAAACCAGCTCCCAGCGTCGGCGGTGCTGACCACCTCGGGGATGATTTCCTACTTCATCTACTGGTTGATTCAATTCCCGCTGCTCCTCATTCCCACACATCGGCTCCAGTACATGTTCTGGGTCAAGACGATCATCACTCCACCCATGGCCCTTGGCATGGTAATCTGGATCACCGTTCGCGCCGGTGGCCAAGGCGACTTCTTCTACCAGCCTGCCACAGTTCACGGCTCCACTCGAGCTTGGCTTTGGCTGGCAAACTTGGTAAGTTCTGAGATACCCGACTCTTCGTGATGCAATGTTGCTGACTGTGATTCATAGACGAGTGTGACAGGCGGGTACAGTACTCTGGCTGTCAATATTTCCGACTTCTCGCGCTTCAGCAAGAACCCCCGTGCCCAGTTTTGGCAGCTTCCCGTCATTCCCATCTTCAAGACCATTGTCGGCATATTCGGTGTCGTCTCAGCATCAGCATCACAGTCGATTTGGGGTACGCCATACTGGAGTCCGCTTGAGATTATCGGAACATGGCAGAACACGCCCGGTGGTCGTGCTGCCGCATTCTTCTGTGCCAGCATCTGGTTAATAGCACAGGTGAGCGTCAACATCAGCGCGAATGCGGTCTCCTTCGCCAACGACATCACCACCTTGTCCCCAAAGTGGTTCAACAACCGAAGAGGAACCATTTTCGCCGCTTTCATCGGCGGCTGGGCCTTGTGCCCTTGGATCATTGTTGCCAATGCAAAGGCGTTCTTGAGCTTCATGAGCGCCTACGCAATCTTCATGGCTCCGATGGCCGGCATATTAATGACCGACTACTGGTTCATCAAGCGCCGGCGCTACGACGTTCCCGCTCTGTATGATCCTCACGGTATCTACAGGTATGGGAAATACGGCATCAACTGGCGAGCCCTTATGACCATGGTCATCGTCATCGTTCCCATGTTGCCCGGCCTAGCGGCGAGAGTGTCACCGTCGACAGTGCACATTGGCCAAGGAATGACGAACCTCTTCTCCTTCAACTGGCTATATGGCTTTTTCTTGTCTGTCTTCTTATACTACTTCTCCAACTTTTTCTTCCCGGACAAGGAGACCCTCATCCCAGCAGTTGTGCATGGAGCCGATTCTGTCGTCCTTGGTGTCGATACAGACGTGGAAAGCCAAAGTGCGGGGGACAAAGGAAGCGATTATAAGACACAATCGACAATGGGAGTGGAGAAGAACGCAGAGGCTTGAAGAGGCGATATCTCGCGGGTTGTGAGGTTGTTGGTGCTGGGAGAAGCTGAAATTACTGTATCTCTTGGCACGCATAAACTAGCTTACCTAATGTATGAATGGGGTCATAATGTCAGACAAACCAGTTAACTTGCCCCAAAATAGCTTCCGTAATTTCATGATGCACCCCACACGTGATCTCGTGAACCCCTGGTTGGCGGCGCAGCAAGGCAATCCTTGAACTTCGCCGTTGGTTTCTTTCGTTTCCCCCCATTGCATCATTTCTCAACCTCAGTCGCTCTTTAAAGTGAGGGTAATTCGTCTTGGAACCCCCTCCAAGTCGTTGCCCAAGCTCCAGCTGCAGTCATGCCTTTCACCAGATCTCATTCACGACCTTCATCGCCGACACCACAGTCTCGATCACACCTGGAAGACCTAGCCGCGCACCATCAGCCCTCTCACGCGCCTGTAGTGCCTTTCAGTCGATCATGGCACCTTGCCAAGCTCGTGCTGGGAGGTATCTCCCTTTTCAGCTGCATCACCATCCTGCCTCTGAGCATCTACCTCCTGATCACTTTCAGCCGCGCTAAGGCTTCAGTAACCTCATTCTCAATCTGCATTATCATAATCGGCATCACCATATCCTGGTACCTCGCCGACACCATCTCTCGCTGCACGGCCGGCGACAAGCGTGGTCTCCACCCAGGCACTGCCGTTGCACTACACCTCATTATCTGGCTAGCATGTGCGCTGACCTCATTCCTCTTTGGCGCAAGTTCGAGTTGGACATCAGGCTATCGGTACTCGACTACGTACGACAACGGGGAGACGACATGGCATTACGTTCCCATCGATGACGGGACGGCACCAGTATACTATGTACTACGTAGAGTGGTATTTGCGCTCGTCAGCCTTTTGTTGCTGGTTCACTTCATTCTTTTCGTGCGAGCCTGCGTCGAAACGCACCAGCGAAGAAGCGTTACAAGGACGCTTGTTTTACTGCCGAATGGGCAGTTGACTGGTCCAGCCATGATGCATCCAATGATCTACCTCCCACCGAAGGGGACTGCGCACCAGCAGTACGCCGCATATCCGCAAGTGTCTAGCCAGTCTACACTACAGGGTTACTTTGCTCCCCCCGCCGCACCACCAACGGCGCCGGCTGCTACGCTGCGGGACCCTGTTCCGCCGGCGCAGGTAGTAGAATATTACACTCCTCAGTCTAGGTAGAGGCTACTGAAATGTAGTATATGGGATAAGGCGGAAGCGAAAGGGCTGGACGAGACAGGATTCGCTGTAACCGACTGTTCCTCCATAGCTGCGATCACTTAATCTTAATTTAATTTCCAACGAAAGCTTCAATTCAGACCTAGTAGCTCGCTCACTGATCAAATGTATACCAATAGAGGGAATGACAATAGCTCAATTTTCTTCTGCATGCTAAGAGTTGAGGTTGTACCACCAACCACATATCCCGCTGGGCATGCAGGGTTACGACCTCGAGGCATCGCACAATCACCAACATTACAAAAGCGTTCCGGCCATGCCATGCAGCCGCGAGTGACTACAAAGTTACAAAAGTGAGGTCCAACAAGCAGCAACAGTTTAGATACATATCGTTGGGAACTTTGTAACTTAAATATTACTTATATAGGTATCAAGGCGCGAACAATGTCCTGGCCCTCTCTACTGATCACATTATTCAAAGAGGCCTGCCCAGACACCATCATAATCAGACCAAGAACCCGCAATAAAAAGACATTAATTGCTCAAACAATTGAGTCTGTCTGGTAGAATGGGTTGTTCGGATCATAGGGGAACTTCCTCACGACCACATCACCGGTATATCCCCAAAGATCTGGCTCCGTAGGTTCATACACCAAACTACAAGTCTGCGCATTTTGTCCAAATGTCTCAACCGCTGTAGCCACGCCCTCCTCGTAGTTAATACGAACCATGTTGACGGTGTTTCTGGCCTGGTCGATATCAAAGTAGTTGCTTGGCGTGAACTGGATGCCCGAGTGCGCCGTGGTGAACACCGTAGTTGGCAGATCGCCCGTGTGCGGGACGTGATGCATGCCGAGGTTAAGCCAGACGACCAGATCTTCCTGTAGCAGACTCTCGCCATCAAAGAACTTGGAGAAGTCGACTGGCGGGTCGTGCACGTCCTGGCTATTGTATGCGTGTGCTGCCTTCGGTTCGGTATCCTTCTGGCGGGTTATTTGGATGTCGTATTCAGCCCAGCGAGCTGCATTGGCGAGATTGGTGCTGTCCTTCACGGTGAGATGTGCAGTGCCAGTGTACGGAAGTATACGGTAGCCGCGGTACTCGCCGTACTTATTCGGAGCGTCGGTATTAACTACGAGTACCTGCTCCGCGCTATTTGCGGCCCAGTTGAAGCGACTTTCGTCTTCAGTCTCGATCATTGATCGTTCCAAGGTCATGGTATTGCGAGATTTTCCCTTCGACCACGAGTACTCTTTCGTCGCTGGTATCACATTCACCAACTGAACCGAGTTCTCCATGCCGAGGATGTCAAAGTCGGCTTTGTAGTTCAGAACATGGTCGTGCATACTTCCACTCAGGAAGTCATGGATATGGAAGCCGTAGTCATGGTTCTTGGCAAAGTAGGCCGACTGGATGTAACCCGAGGCGCGGACCTCAACAGAGATCGATCCGTCCATGAAGAAGGTGTAGCTGAACATGTAGTCATAGTTGCCGACGGTCGACACAGAGCGGACTGTGAAATGCGTGTTCTTAGTTGCAGTGACGTAACGACTTGTGCTATGTCGCGACATTGGGAAATCGGCGTCGAACTCGAACAGACAGATGCTGTTCACATGCGTGTGCGTGGTCTCGGAGACGTAGAACGATGTGTTCAGATATGTCGAGTATGCCGGACAATCGTAACCGGGAATCAGTTCGAAGGCATATGGACCAAATCCGTAAAAGCTATCCAGATAAGAGATTCCAGATTGGACAGGATCATTGCCTAATATTGTTAGTAAGTGTTCAGTCAGAGAACAATTCTCTTCAACTCACCACCATAGTGTGCGAGTGCCTCCTGGAGGCTGAGCTCGTAGAGGATCCGCTCTCCCTTGTACTTGATATCGTACAACGCGATACCGGTGTCTCGAGTGAAGCCGATATAGAAACTGTAGTCCATCCATTCCACGTATTTCTGCTCGGAGTCGACAAAGAAGCGCGACCCGGCAGGCGCTACGGTGACGGGAGGGTGCTGGCTGTCCAGCGGTGCGTTTGGCCCTCGATAATCTGTTTTCGCCCAAGGACCCTCAATGTTTGCACCGTTCTTCTCGAAGCCTGGAGTCCAGTACGCAGTTCGGAACTCTTCCGTTGTAGCATAGTATACGTCGTTGTACAGCCAACCTTCCAACGACCACTTGCTTGGATCCCGGCCGGTCACATCTGACATGAAGAAGAGGCCTAGTGGCAAGAGGGTTTCAGAGTCGAAGATGTCGGTGGGAAAGTTCCAAAAGGTGTCCCAGCGGATAATCCTGCCATCATCCTGCCATAAAGGATCGATGCCCCAAATGTCCAGGGTGTCGTTCTCCAGACCAAGAGCGGTACCGCCCCACAAGTCGAGGGTGATGTCTGCTACTGACTCGCTGATCTTGTACAACCACTCTACGTACAGAGCTTCGTCGGCATCAGCGTCCAAGTTACGGACGTGGCCACCATTCTTTTTCGTGTATGGATACTCTAAGGGCTCCCATACGGTGGTATCGTTGATTGGCAGAGGTCCAACAAGAATGTCGGCGTAATATGGAGTTTCTGTGGCGCGATAATCGAGAACAACGTGAGCATACTTGGCGGGAAGCGGACCGCCACCGTCAACATAGGCTAGTGCATGCGTCTTATTTGGGACCATGGACTCAACCAGCAGGCTGTGTTTCTGTCAGCACTCGATCCGAAGGCAATTGTGGCAAGGCTGATCACTGACACTGTATTATCCCACGAGCCAGCTTCTTCTGAAATGGTAAGATTCAAGTCTTCCTGTGCGAACAACCATTCGACAACGGAAGCAGCCTCCGGGCCACTAAGAGATCCCCAGATGTTGGTCTTGGGAGCCTCAGTCGGCGCGGCGGTGGTAGCAGCGCAAGCTACAGTTGGCTCAGGATCGGTCTCGTTTGACCACCGACGTCCCTTTATACTTTGCTTCAAAGTGTTCATCAGCTGCTTTCTTCCGTGCTGCTTTGCTCGAGTCCACTGCGCCTTGGGCTCAGGATTGGGTCGACCGAAGACATCTTGCGCAAATAGACTAAACACAACGGTCAATACCGCGAAGCCACTCGAGTTGAGGAGTATTGGGAGCTTCATTGTAGCGCAGAGGATCGCGGGGATCTTGGTATCGTGGGCAGAGCTACACCACCTCGACAACTTGCGGCATGCCGAGAGCTTCTTCTTATGTACTGCCAATTGGAGCTCCCCAGCAAGCCCCGAGTGGCAGCTATGAGCTGCTCGGGGAGCTAGGAGCTGTATACGTCATGCTGCACTTCGCCGTGGGGGGGTATCGCCCAGCACAACCTCATCTGGTCGGCGCCTCCGAGTCAGAAACCGCCGTCAACAGCCCGAAGCTTGTCGAGCTGCATGCATCTTGTGCTGCAGGCTCCAAGGAACCATGGCCAGCCCCACCTGCGGCTGGCAGTGTCAGGGTTGAGCTTTATCAGTGTGCAAGTCGAGCTGATAAGACGAAAGCTTGAGTCAAAGGCGTGAGTCGGACGTCTCCATCAGCAATTGCGGGGACATTGCTTGCATTGCCGTTGACACTGCCATGGCGCTGGGATTGCCCGCGACCGGACATCAGTCGTGTACGCTGGACTTTTCCGGATTGCTGTCCATCGTGCCATCCCAGGTTCATGCCTGGTGGCGGGCATTCTGGGGCATGGGCAGCTCAGATGCACATACGGACTACATACCGAGTGACCCGAGGGTTCCGTCCGAGCATGGAGATAAGGTATTGATACACAATCCTGCCTGCAGGCGGCTATGTATCGGCCCCCGAAGCCAGGGGGACTCAGATGCACTGCTTGCAGGAAGTATACGGCCCGCCTAGTCAATAGTTTACATAGGAAGAAGCCATTGCTGATAAGGAAATAACGCCACCATTTGGCCAGTCCATAGGCAGTGGACCCCTCCCAAGTCATAAACAAGAAATGATGTCCAGTCGTCAAGCGTGGGGAATCGCGCGCTCAAGCGACTAAGAGCATAGGTCTGCCTTCTGGTTTTAGAAAAAGATGATTTTGATGATACTAAAATCACTACATGGGTAGCAGATTATTTGCTGGCTGCCTGTGACATGATAGAAACGACTAATGGCTGTGTTCGCAAGATCGTTCATGTTTGAATCCGGGCTCAGATCTTTGTGGCGGGGTAAGTTAACCCCAGCCCATTCCTGGCAGCGAGAAACCCCGCATGCGCCAATCACACAAGAATTCCAGATAGCGTACGGAGTAGAAATATACTCAAGAGGCTGGGCAATAAGAAACTTGCGATTTCCACCTTCTGGTACGGGACTAGTGGGTTCAAGCTCATCCCCGATGCATGAACTCCCAGAACATCTCTCGGTACTTCGTACCTTGTTCAGTTCGTGCTTTTCTTGAAAGCATTGAATTTGCAGCAGCATTTGGAGAGGATTGTGTTGGCCAGCGGGTCCTGTCGCTGTCGCAACTGCTTCTTGGGTAGTTACGGACTGTATCAGCCTTACCTACGTACTTCATTATGGGTAGCTTTTCATCTTAACTTTATTAAATAGACCATGTGCATCAAATTCAAAGTTGCGACTTCAGCCTAACTGGTAGCGGGGCGGAGGAAAAGCCAACATAAACCGTCTTCGTAATGCTCCAACATCTGCATACGGGGATGTCTTGGACGTAGAGTGTTGGCATTTCGTTTCCTAGTGCTAAAGTTATTTGCGAAATGTTAATTCACTGAATAAACAGAAACAAACAGCGAAGCTAACCGGTTCAAGGTTGAGAAAGCTTAATTGAAAGTTGTGATGAAGCTTTATGTTGACAACCTGTTTTCATTGCAGAAGCCGACGATTCCGTTACAAGGAACCCGAATCCGGAGAGGCGATATCTACAACCGCTCCGCCGGTCGCGTCGAGATCTGCCCGTTAAAAGGACACCACTGCAGGGGAGCCAGGTCATCTTACATCATCCGGGGCGCAACAGGCATGTGAGGGCATTGTCCGAATTCCCGAACATGTGGTAGTCATCTCCCCGCAGATGCTTCATGCCGAGCAATTCCTTCCTCTCGGCAAGCGGGGCAACTATTAACGGGAACGGCTAGCTATGTCTTATTTGACAATGGTAGCGTCGGGCGCAGCCGCGGCTTGCCTCCGGCTGCAGATCGCGAGCCGGCAGCCATCACATATCGAGAAAGGCTGGTCCAGCAATGCCAAGAGTTTAGCAGACCATCAGATGAGCTTGATATCGAATGGTCGCGACATGGCCTCGCGGCATGGGTGGAGTTGAGTCGCGAACCCTGTTCCTGAGCCACTCAGGTGATACCAAGGCCCCAGATTCTCAATCTCCGCCTTATTGTGAGCGCATCTCTACCCCGTATGGAGTATTAATTCGGACGTGACAAGGTCTCCCTTCGTGATTGCAGTGGATAGCTCCTCTTCAGTACGCACCGTGTTCTTCAAGGCGTGTTCAATCTGCACCGACTGGCAGTCTAACTACTAAGCTTTCTGTTCTCACGTACATGTTATGGAATTTGAGTACCCATGGTCTCTCACAAATATGCTAATCGAGAGCTTCCGACGGAGATTCGAGGCCCGTCAATCTTAAGGAATTTCACGATCACTATAGTCCTTTCTTAGTCTACTATTTAGTCATTCCCAAGTAACAGTAGAAGAATACGAACCATACAACCAATTCTATCAGAAGGTCTCAGAAGGTCTTATAAACAAATTCGGCAGGGGGTAATAAGCTAAGACCAAGGTTAAGCTGAATCTCCCCAACCTTACTTTTAGAGGGGACAGCCAAATCGAGCGATTCTCGTTAGTCATACTTTTTTATGCATGTGGCTCTTTTTAAACTCCAAGACAACGTCTTATACTCATCCTTTCTCCGTCTTACCCGTCAAAGTTAAAGAAATCTTCAAACATTCTTACCGATACCCTATTATAACCCAAGTTTACATGGCTCCTTCAATATCTATGCAAAAGCCTTCAGACACCAGGGTCAAGGGAGTTCTGAGACCATGTCAGGACGTGGTTTACTTCTCATTCCGAACAGCCTGTGAAAGCTTAGCAAGCATATTAGAACGACTATTGAAGACATTGCGAGTCAAAGTAATGCTTACTCAAGTAAGCGTAGGGCTCAAAATTCTAGACATGTTTACAATTGAGGTAAGCCTTCCGCCAACCGGACGTGGACCAGGCTACATGCCGGGTAGGTTACTGTCGTACTCATTACCAGCAGCACTTTGCAAACTTGTCAAGGACTATGAATGACTCGTACAACCGGGCATTTGCCTGGCATGTCTGCCAGCCACTCTCAAGTTGAGAGTCTCAACTGTACCATTCCAACTACATTGCTACTCCAAGTCTCTCGGTGTCTCGGGAATTATCCTCAACAATTGCGGTAAACGAATACTTGCAAATCGACTCATTTGGTATATAAGTGAAGATAAAGTCGCATGAATGACAACTTTCATCAACAGCACAGCACAGCACAGCACAGTATCAGCATCAAATAACCTAGTTCATAACCAATACCTCCATAACTCCTACAACATGCACGTCTTCCAGCTTGTTGCCCTTGCAGGCTTCATGCTCACTCCGGCCTTTGCGATGCCAGCCGACGCAGCTGCTGCTGATGCAGCTGCTATTGATGCAGTTGCTGTTGGTGCAGCTGCCGCTGAAGGCGAAAGCGCTCCAGCTGTTAACTGGGGTGTTGCTATTTGCAAAAACCACAACTTCGAGTCTCCTTGCCTTTACTTGCCGACCTTCCCGGGTAGCTGCCGTATGAACTTCCTGATAACTATTTGCATTCTGATGTTTCTCCCTTTCTCAAATCACAATGCTACTCTACGAAATCTGCCAGCTAACAGCTCCTTGCAGAGGATTTCCCAGATGGCTGGAATGACAACGTGTCCGCGGTCCGCCCGGATGTCAAAGTCGGCCAATGCCGCTTCTTTTAGTAAGTATTTCCTTGCTTAAATTTCATGCCTGTTCTTCGCAAGGACCTTGATCAGAGCACTTTACAGAGTCTAACACAAATAGTCATTACGGCTGCAAAGGCCGCAGCTTTGTTGCTTCGTTCCCCGGTTTCAGCGATCTCCGATACGAAGCCCCGGGTTTCGATGAGCAGCTCAGCTCCTACACCTGCACTGGCTAGCCCTAGATAGTCGAAGCCCTATGTACCAACTCGTCAAACGGGAAGCGGTGCATATGGCGACAAGCCAGTGCCAAGAGTGTGTCAATCAGAGCCTGACGCATTGCCAGATATAAAGTTGTGAAACTTCATGTATACTACACGTACTGCCATGTAGCAACATAATCAAACTTTTCGATATCTAATTATTGCAGTTGCCCATGCTGGTGAATCGAGACTACCCTATCCAGTTCATCGTGTAAAATATATTGTACTCTTATTCTTGGATACGACAAAATCTGTCGTCTCGATAAAGTATCAAAGTACCTTCAAAGGCGTCGCATAATGTCGATGTCAATAAAGGGATGGTGAACATGATTGGTTAAGGTGAATGCCTATCTTGTTGATACATGGTACTGATGTCCAGCATGATTGCTGCTGATTGACTATCATCCATGAGGCTCTCGTCATCAGTTGTGAGGAGGACAAACTTGGAAGTTCTGAAGTATTACGATAGTGTGTGTTGAATTCAACTTCAGTCCGGTAGGACGTGAAGGGGTGGTGATCATATTGCGATGGGGGCAAATATCACAATGTTATGAGTGTGTACGTTAACCCATAAGCGATACTCGTTGATGGGCACACATACCGGTTTGATATTAGTTCTAGGGATGGTAGTCCGTGTTCATCAAGTGAAATTCAGTTACTCTCCATACTCTTAGCATTGGCCAGTCTGCCGAGTCCTATTCCTGTGGTCAGGTTATGGCATATACTGTCAGACAGGTTGAATCATTGCCTAGAGTGGCGATCTATCTAAGCCTCTATACTTGCATAGTTCGCTAAACTTTTGGCATCAGAACACGTTAATTATAGTCATTGCAAACTAATGGGTTTTGGAATCATATCACTTCCACCAACCCATTCTCCATGCACCACTTCCTAGCCTCCTCAGACTCAATGCGCAGTATCGACATAATACCATCGGCGTCCTTCGACCTGATATCCGCACCCATGCTGAAAAGAAAATCAGCCGTTCTATAATCGCCCTTTCGCACCGCCTGCACGAGAGCCGTCTCGCCTTCGGAGTTGCAAGCCTCCAAGTCTGCTCCAAAATGCAGCAGCAGAGCAATGCAAGCCTTCACCCTCGCAGCCACTGACTCATTGCCGTCAATATCCACCATATTGGCCTGATCTTCCACAAGATGCTGGTACCCGATGATGTCGTTTCGCGGAGCATCGTAGAACGCCGTTACGCTCACTTCATCGGCATGATGCAGGGCAGTGGCTCCGTCGGTGCTGCTTTTCAGGTTCGGAAGGGCTCCGTATATGATAAGCAGAAGAACCAGGATCGGCTCGCGCAGAGAGACAGCAATATGAAGGGGAGGCAGGTGGTTGTAAGCATTGGGATCGGCGCCAAGGTTGAGCAGGGCGATTACGGAGTCATAGTTCTGCACCGATATAGCGAGCTCGAGGGGCGAGCCTGGAGTCTTTCCATCTTCTGTGATTTCATCGGCATTATATCGCCCGTCGAGAAGAGCCTGAACTGCCTCCTTGGTGGTGGACTGCCGTGGCACTTCTTCAGTGGCTCTACAGAGAAAGGCCAACAGGACAAAGTTCCCATTCGCGGGACTGTTTTCCAAGGTGTCGCGAGTACCTGTGATGGCTACAGATGTGAAAAGATCCTGATCCGCAAGAAGCTTGATGTCGGCACCCAGGGAAATGAGGAGCCGCACGCACTCGATGCTCCCCGTGCTGGCCGCGAGCTCTATCGGGGGAACGCCGTGATCCGATCTGCTGTCGGGCTGCATGTTGAAATTCTGGACAAGTTCTGTGACTACATTAGTACGAGAAACATAGTAAAACCGGAAATTACTTTCCGCGAATGATATCTTCCTGGCAATGGTCGACTGCGACGTGCAATAGTGTGAAGCCTCCCTTCTTTCGGTGCAATAGTTGCATGTCCGACTTCAAGGCCGCCACGAGACCGGTCCTATTCCCATTGATAACCATAGAGAACAGCGGATCGCTCGCTGCGCCGTGAAAATCAATATTGAGAACCGCCCTCTTCTCCATGTATGACTTCACGAATGAATACAGTAGACTGGGCTCGAGACAATCTGTTGGAAAAGACTGCAGTCCGTCCCGAAAAGCCTCCTTCTCTTTCGCCTTGGCATCGCCCTGTCCGAGGGGGAAGAATATAGTGCAAATAGCACTTTTTAACCATACCTTCTTTTGATCAGGTGTCACGGATTGATCAAATCCATCAAGCAGGCCGTGACCGAGGACTTGGACATGGGCAACATCTGAACCTGTCTTGGCGGCTAAAAGTTCGAACTCACGCGCCGCGACAGGGTCCTTGGGTGTGCCAAAGCCGCGGGCGTAGCAGATTGAGAGAACCAAAGCAAGGTCTGTGGCTTCTTGGGTACCATGGACGGCTGATGAGTATCTAGCCAGGAAGTCATCAAGGAGCAATGACTGGAGTTGTCTTGGGATGTCGCTAAGCCTGAAGGCATCAAACTGGATGTACATTAGCGATTTCAATGCATCCAGCACTTGCTTCATATACCTTGCCGAACGATCGTTGCGGTAGACCTTGACTCATACTAGAAACCATGTTGGGTCTAGTGAATGGGGTTCCAGCAACGTTGTCGAGGCGACTCGTGCCTTTCGTCTTTTGCATGACCACAGTTAGCCTGATGCAAAACCAGTAGTATTGAAAATTTATCTGAACCACCCGACAAATTCGCCTTGCACGGTGTGACTTCGACGGCGACGGACTTTGTGCTTTCTAACATGGAGACACTTACTATCTCATCATCTTGGCTCTGTGGCATGAAGATGTTTTCCAGCCTAGACTCCATTAGACTCTTTGTGAAGTAATGTACGGAATGACATATTGTTATACCCTTGAGGCTGGTTAAACACTAGATGCATATGCCCCAAAGCAATGTGTCGCTCGTCAGGTTGTTTCCGTAGCATTTCTGCCATGGCAACCCATATCTGGAACCACAGCAAGTCACCAGTATGGAGAGTGGGTTCACACAGACTGGCTCGCGTCGGCGTTTGCATCTTTCATCCAGATTTAATGTTTTGATTTGGGTATCGTGGAAGAGGAGTGATAGATGTGCTTACCGGGCGAAGGTCTGGAGCGTATACAGTAATGTGTTCATGCAGAAATTTGCTTGGTTCTTCGTGGAGTTTCCAGTTCTGAATTTCCGAGGCGTTTGCATAATCCTCGATGCCGCTGCCATATGGGAGTGTTGAGAAGAGCGAGTACGACATGAGCAGCCCAAATGAGTACAGATCCCTGGTTATTGTGTTGCGAAAGGGTCGAATCTGTTCCGGAGCGTCTGGCATACACTCCTGGATATAGTCAGTGATCCGATCCCAGCATATACGTTGCACTGAACTCCACGAGATCCATGCGAACAATGCCACGTACTGGGGCATTCCAATACAGTGTCCCTCCAATCCTGAACTCGCGGTCCATAAATGGGCTACACAATCCGAAATCAGACAGTTTTGCCAGCAGACGATTTCGGGCCGGAAACAAGAGGATGTTTTCGGGTTTTAAGTCCCCGTGGACAATCTTCATCGCATGCAGCATGGTAACTGCCTCAGCAACGTCCGTGAGCAGATCGAACATCAGCTGCTGCCCCTCGAGGCTGAGGGGATACTGGGAGCTGATAACCAAGTCATTCAATCGTGGTGTTGTCGAGTCGGCAAGCTCCACGATCATTGCGGGCCGATAACCGGCTATGCTGTTGTCGGCCGCTATGGCATCCCAGCTAACACCCAGGAGATCGACGAAGTTCGGATGCGCCCTGCACCAGGGATGATTCATGACCCGAAGCTCTCGAAAGAGGGATCTGAGCAGATCCGCGTATTCCTGTGTGTGGGCTTCCGCCTGTGACTGCCCCATGGCGACTCCGAGGTTCACTCGCTTTACCGCAACGGCCTTGTCCTTGGACTTCCAGAAGCACTTAAAGACGGTCATGGTTGTTCCAGAGCCGATGGGCGCCCCATCATTCAGATCTTCGAGGTCGCTCGCATCGCAGACTGGGAGCCCAGTGCTGTGAAGATGCTGGGCGAATGTCGTTAAATCCTCAATGGTACCAGGCTGAGGTATTTGCGCACCCACTTCAGCAAGGGCCAACTCGACGAGGCTCGTAAGAGGGTCCGAACTCCAACCACCATGGCTAAAAGCAAAAGAAGAGCCATATTCATGGCTGGAAGACATATTTTCGTATCTTGGGTCCAAAGAGACCCATGCATACGCCGTCGAAGAATAGCAATCTGTCGGGTTCGGGCGAGGCTCCGTGGACATGTTGCGGCTTATGCAGGTCTGAACACACCTCAGGTGTCGTGATCTGGTGATACAAAGATGAGTTCTCTGATTCGCTGCACCTATTCTATCCAATAGCCAGCGGTCTATGCGTTGGGGACGTGGTTCTCGCGACGACCTGAATACAGTACATTCGACATAACAATAGCACTTCAACATCTATTCCCACATAAACGATAAGCACCGCGAAACTCAGCATCAGGAATGGACGTCCTTGGCGCAATCACGGGCTGCTCTTCCCTCGCTCTTGAGATCTTAGCCTTCGCCAGAGCCGAGTTGCAAGGCCGCGGCACCGAGATGCTCATGCTGGCGATTGATCACGACGTGGCCATCCTCCACGATTTCGCGCGAATCTTCGCCACAGCAGCTAAATCTGACCGCATCAGCGAGCCGGACAAGTTCCTCCTTAATGAGGTTTGCCTCGCCCTTCACCCCAGCCTTGTCGCCATTCACTCCAGCATCGTCCGGCGCAAGATGGCGGCGCAAGATGGCGGCGCTCACAGCAACCCGCGCCAAGAGGGCCACGGAAAAGGTGCGCGGATTCTTGTATGGGAAGGCGGAACTGCAGGGAATAGGCAACGACATTTTTCGGTGGACAGAGAGGTACCATGTCCGGTTTGGCTTGCTTCCGCCGGCTCTCCAGACGCAGCTGCTGGCGGAAGGCACCGACGGGGGTGGCCAGTTGTCGAGCAGCTTGCAGTCTCTCCGCGATACATTCTTGCGCTTGAGTGTGCGAGGTCAGCGTGCCACGGGCGATGCACTGCGCAAGACGGAAGAGCAGGTGGTCCTACGCCCCGGCCCTGCATCATCACGCATGTTCGCCACTTTGGACCAGCAGACCGTCGTCGTGGAATTTAAGGCATACAATGTTACCCTTGTCGGAGACGGTCTAAGGGAGTTTGAGTCCGAGGTAGCTTCTCTGATAAAGCTGCTCAGCGGCGCCGATCCACCACTTTGCAGAATCATCAGAGGAGAAGGATACTTCCATCAACCCGCTCGCAGCGCATTCGCCTTAGTCTATCAAATTCCGAGAACAGTAGTCGTTCCCGACGACGCGACATGCCCAACAACACTTCTCGATCTCATCAAAACCACCCGGCCAGCGGCCAATAGGAGGCCGCCGGTCGAGCTTCTGCCCCCAAAACACGCCCTCGAGCAGCGCTTCGAGCTAGCAAGGAAGATCACCACTGCCGTCATGTATGTACACGTGATGCAGTACGTGCACAAGTCAATCCGTACGTCTAACATCATCATGCTCTCCAAGAAGATGGCGACGGCAGCGGCATCGGGGGGCGCGGATGGGTTCCCGAGGCATCTTGGCGAGCCTTTCCTATGTGGGTTTGAAGCGGCACGCCACGACAAGGCGATCAGCGACCAGAGGGGGGACACGCACTGGAACAATAATATCTACCGTCACCCAAAGCGCCAGGGTCTGCACCCGCAGGAGCGGTATACCATGAACCACGACCTCTACAGCCTCGGCGTTGTCCTGCTTGAATTGGGCCTGCAGCGCTACCGCAAATACAAATCAACTTGCAAGTTATCCAAAGCTCGCAATCAATCCAAACCAAATCCAAGATATCCTCAATCCAATTCAATCAATTTTAGATACTTCAATATTTGTTTGAATTGCCAAGCTATATCACATGACTAGGCACGTGTTTATACACGTGAATAGTCCTTATCTTTAGCTCCCTAATCAAAATAAGAGGTAAAATAGTCCGTATTATGAAACTACCACGTTTTCTTAGCGCGCTTTCTTACACGTGTCTAGTCATGTGATATGGATTATTCATACGACCCCAGCGAGCCTCAAGCCCAGCGTCGAGCCTTAAGCCCAGCCTCGAGCCTCATATCCAGCGTCGAGCATCAAGCCCAATGTCGAGCCTCACATCCGGTGTCAAGCCTCAAGCGCAGCTTCGAGCCTTAAGCCCAATGTCGAGCGTCATATCCAACGGAGCATATCTTATCAGATATAAGAACTTAGACCCCTGCTTCTATACAAATAGATCAAATACAATCAAGTTCAATCAATTCAATCAAATCGAAGGCTTCAAAAACGCAATCAATCCAAATACGAGGCCATGTTTGGATTGATTGTATTTGCGGGAGCGCTGTGGGCCTGTGGCGGCCGCTCTCGACTACGGAGCTTACGACGCTTAAAGATGCATCAGATGATAGCATTGTAGGTGGGCTTGTAAGAGAATATCTCAAGCAACTGGCCTCGCAGAGGTTGCCGGTAGTCATGGGATCAAAAAATTGCGATGTCGTGCTGTTTTGCTTGAATATCGACGGCGATGGGCAAATTAGCAATTCAGCGGTCATAGAAGAGGTGCTGAAGAAGATGGAGGAGCTCGCAGTCGGCATGCAATAAGAAAACTCCACCTACACTAGGTGCGTATTTGAAGTCGACGAGCTTGTGCCCCTTGATACGGAAGTCAAGGAACAGCTAAACTGTCTCTGCAGGTATCTGGAGAGTCAGGTACAATGTGTAGTGCTCCCGTGGGCCAGCTTCCTGGGGCCGTGTTCTGATCTTCTTCCGACCCTTAACAAAGCCCTTGGACTTCGACTGCGTCGCAAAGAAGCTTTATAGCATATCATTTAACTTGATTAGTTATATTGAGACACGTGTCAACCAACACCCAAAGTGTGTATATTACTGCATATTGAAGGGTGTGTTATGACATTACCGCGGTCGACTATTACGATATAGACTTGTGCGACTATGCGATTTGATGTTCTGCAAACGTTGTTTGATGTCACGACGTTCGGTAACCGGTTCATTTTAAGATCAGATGTACCGCAATATAAATCAAGGGAAGAACGACAACCCAAATATAACTATCTCAAGAGTTCTTCATTGGGATAACGCGACCAATGTTATTCTACAAGCCAACTGTTACTTAGAGGAGAAGAGAATCTTCGAACCATTACAGGCCGCACACCGAGTCCATCCTTGGGAAATGTATGAACCATGGCCAAGAGGCACACTTAATGACATTTCAATTTAAACCGAGACAAAGTTCAAGCCGAGATCATGGAAGTAGGCGATCAGGTTCTGTGTCGTGTATAGTTCGTCCACCAGCCCCGTGCACTTGTTCAAGACAAAGAAATCCGCGCCATGGTGAGTCACAGGCTCTCCCACCTTGACGGTACTATTTTCTCAGCATTATTAGTGAGTTTTAATCTCGCAAAGGGCAGAGAAGAGGCTCATCGAGGACAAAACAACAGGGGGGGAAACAGGCGCAGCACGCCGAGTTGACAAAGGAAAGATGAAACTCACGTAGGCAGAGCAAAGCCTTCACCCATGATGCCTTCCAGTCTCCACTTCAATCCAATAAGGTTTTTATCGCCAACCGATCGGTCCTCGACGATGGTATAATTCTGCCATCCAACCCTCAGTTTCTCCGCAAAGGCAGCGAAGGCAGCAGGGTCGGGTAGTGTGACTACGTCGCTGCTCACACCGGTGTTCGAGGGGAGTCTGTCCCACACAATGATCGGAGATGGCGAGAAGGTCTTGTTGGCGAAGGAGAAGTCACCATCCCAGATGTTGAGGTAGTTTCTTATGATGAGTGCGCGGTGTTCGGCAGTTTCATATTTGCCAGATGGGGCGGAGCAGCAGCTGTCAGCGGCGGTGGCGGAGAGAAAGAGAGAAGAAAGGGGGAGAAGAAGGAGAAGGAGAGATCGCTGGATGATAGCCATTATGAGGGTTGGATGGATTAGTCGGCAAGGATTTGGTGGATTCGTCCAGGGAGAAGCGTCCTCGGTATGAGCTGTATGTATGTTGTCGGTTTCTGGATGTGCTGCCGGATTGTACTTGTATGGCCGGTTTGGATGATGCGCTACTGGTTTGTTTTATACATCACAGCTATACAACTGTAATACTGTATAGCCTCATGGGCTGTGGCGTCCGCCCTCCTCCGGAGCCCGCAACTGAGGTTCCTTTCCGACGATTATTGTCTCTGTCTCTGCCGCCCTGTTGTAACCCGCCTTCCTACGGACGAATTGGACCTGACATTTCAAACTCACCCAAATGTTTTCCCGACAGGTTCGCTCTGTAACCAGCCGTAATCGTTCAGCCACGGGTTGACCCGCCTTCCTACGGACGCATAGACGCACGGACCTGTACACACGACGATGCATCGGGGAGATTTCCAAAGTCCCGCGAGCTTATTTTCTGGCCTGTACTGCAAGATCTACTCTAGTGGCGTCCCATCTTTGCCCTAAAAACCCGCTGGGTCCGTAAGGTTGGATTTGAGATCGGTTTTACGTGGGTATCTGATGAGGCTGATTTTTAGGGTTCGCTTGGCGATGAATGCACTGCTGTGGGTGCTACAATTCGTTTACTGGAAGCTGGAAGTGGGGTAGAACCTTAGGCCATAATTCAAGTCGAGTAGTTCACTAGGATCTAATACCGGTATTCATGTACTAAGCCGTCCAGGGCTGATTTACACAAGATATGTCTCATCGCCAACTCGCACGAGGTTTACAGCTCTAGAATTTGATGATGAAAGTGGGTGGTCGGCTTGTCTAGCAACCCGTAACAAAAGGCTCAAGTGCAATTGATAAGCAACAAAGAAACCCTCGGCGCAATTTCACAAAACCCCAACCACACGCAAAATCACCAGAAGTGAAGTATTTGCTCCCTGCCACCTGTTCTTCGCAGACTTCGTGTAGGTGACGGAATGGGGATGATCAAACTTTATTCTCCCATCACCAGTCAAGCATCTCCTGACCACCATCCAAGGATCTCTTCCACTCGACACCCATCTGCTGACAAATAGGGGCAAAATTCCCTGCCTGTGCAGCAATGAAATTCTTGGTAGTTGTGTACTGTCCCGTCAGTGTATTTTGGTCGTCATTCATATCACCAGTGTAGTAGTGGGTTTGAGTAGTTGTGGATTGCAAAGTTGCGATGGAGAGACAGAAATGGTGCAAAGAGGCGGCGAATTCTTGTGCGATGACTTCTTGGCTGTTAACGGCGCAAGAGTCTGAACCGCCGCCTGACTTGCGATTTATTGAATTCACCCACGCATTGCCGATGGGCACGCTGACCATATTGATAACGAAGGAGACCACAACGCCTTGGAGCACCGCGTTGGCGTTGGCATAATTATCGCGTGTAAAGTAGTCGAAACCGGCTCTGCCTAACGTTGCGCATGACGAAGCAAATGCGTTTGCGATAAAAATAGAACCGGTTGCAGTATCTGATGCTGCTTGCCCAAAGCAACCTGTCACAGCGCCGCATATGTCGCGCTTCTCGAGAGAAGATGCACCTCGAGAGATTGAGGTTGCTGGTAAGGCGTGGAAGCTGTCCAGCCCTGTCTCTTTGAAGGCATAGGTAGAGCTGCCGAGTTCGATAACTCGAGGATTCTGGTAAAACCTTCGACAACCTGGTCAAAAGTAAGGCCGGATTCGTCCACATACGTAGCATAGTGACCCCATCCGGCTGGGATGGTCAGGTTTCGAGGTGTGACGCTGGGGATTCGAGGCGGAATGCCCAATCCCACGGTGAGAGAGACGAGTGCAAAGATGTGTAGCGTACAGGCTTTCATGATGGAAATGTGACGACTCTGAATTGAGACAAAGTACGAAGAAGTATCAGGATTTCGATTCAAGGCAAATCGTGGGTGAGCTTGAGAGTTTGAGATCTCAGCACCGACTTGGTGACTCTCCACCTCCTTTTTATATTCAGTACGAGCCATCTGAGAATTGTTGACGAAAGTAGACTTCTTCTACTACCATCGAAGATCGAGGATTCATTCTGCTCTGCGCCTTAGTATTGTTGATGTTGGCTGTTGACCGAAATTTGAACTACAATCCTCGCGGCGAATCGGCGAGCCGTAAATTTGTTGCTTCGCTGCATGGCAACATTGCGTTGGTTCTACTTGGTCTCCAAAACATGGTCACTCGTCGTGTTGTTGAGCCATATAAAGACAGTTTTCGCAGATCAAATGACATGAGACACAACAGTAGAGGATCATAACCTCATTTGGAGTAGCTGTTGGTGAAACGGAGTGGCATCTTCCTTGGCAAATACCACCCACATATCGTGCGACCAATTATTGAATAATAGTCAGACGGGATAGAGACCCAACTAGCCTTAGCATCTAGCGCAGCTTTGCCACACAGTTTAGCACACCGCCTTCGCCAATATGCACTTCTGACCAACGCTTTTATTCAACTTAAGGACGGATTCCTCAAAGTTTCAAACTCACACGCCTTACCTTCTGAATCTTTTGAATGGTTTCTCTAGTACTTCAACTCTAGGCTGTGAGTGACGGATAATACTTTTCATCGGAGTTCTCTCTGCACAGGCCAAGACGCTACTTCTCTGATATTTGATCTACATCCAGGCTGCTCCAGCTGCAACAAATGCCACGGCAATCCCGCGATGACAAGGGGAACAACCAACACCTGTGGCACAGGCCGCACATATCCTTGTGAATACGGTCCTGATTTGGCCGAGTATGCCTCAAAACCTATCTTCTGGTGTCTGGGCATTTTCGTAGTCGTCTCCTGTTTCGCCACCTTCGCCGCAGCTGGACCACACCGATCTTCAACTCACGGGCCGTATGACATCAGACGGCCACATTTTGTCAAGTGGCTGGCTCCATACCTGACTTCAAGGCTGCGGCAGTTTATCGCAATTCTTGTCTACCTTGCCGTGCTTGGCTTGCAGCTGTTAGAGGGGCGTTGGGTTGTTGTGACTGGATATCGATGGATTTGGGAAATGGTAGGCTTATGGCCTGCCGGCGGGGTGTTGGGTCAAATCCTCTATGCTGCTTCGGTATTATTCCTGATATCTTTTGTTGTTGGCACTGTTCTTTTTGGCGGGTTTATCGTTATATGTCAGGTATCTTGTCTCCTTGAGCTTGCATGTTTTAGCCCTCCCTCTGGGACGGTGTCCTCTGGAAATAGTAAGAAGGAAGAAGATCTCAGGCTTCTAGGCTCGGATAAAGCTGGTGCCTCACTATAATCTAGTCAGATCATACATAGTCTGACTTAAGGCAGTATTGGAGCAACATTCTTAGAAAGCAACAGAATAACTGCCACATCATTCAATTCTGAGTCCTATTGGTGGGAACAGAGGGCCTAAATCGTTCGTACTACTGCTGCAAAGAAGAAAGCGCTCTACGTGTAACACTAAGATCGGGCCAAAGCACTAGGCAAGCGTCAATGTATCTGACATGGATTGCGGCAAGGAAATGTTCTGGAGCCGATGAGCGTTGGGCGGTTTTCTCGTAGTCGTTTTATTTGAACACCAAACAGGGTGATGCTGACACAAACATTCCAATATGATTTCAAGCAAGCTGTTGGTATAAAAACAATACACGACATGATCTGAAAGTGACCGTGGCCACCTGGACACTGCAGAAAGCATTTGGCCGGAGCTCTGCTGGAACCAGCAGCGCCACTCGACGTGCCAACGGTGATGCTATGCAGCGAACTCATCACTATGGCGCTTTCTCCGGGCGAAATCGGCGACGGTTAGGCTGCGCCACCCCGTTGAATCCAGCCACACGCTCCCTTACGACCATCGAGCAGTCTTGGTGGCGGCTTGGGTATCGGCACACAGACTTTGCTGCCTCGATCTTTCGCCTTGAACATGCAAGTACTGCAGGTATCCGGAAATGCGTGCGCTGGGTGAGGTCCCTCGGACTCTCTGAGTATGTTTACGAGCTGCCAACTTCGTGGTCGCATTGCATGGCGGCGAAGAAACTGGCTAACTCTACAGCTTCTGTACAAAATAAAAGAGCGCGCCATTGAATCCTTCATGACTGATTGAGCCTCTCCGGTTCTTGCATTTATCGACATTGTTCGTCCGTGTCTTTGTGTACTGGGCCGCAGATTACTGCAAGCGGTGAGTGGACATAACTGTGCTCAGAAAATACAGGGTCGCAGTCGTCTGCCTCATGTGCCTCTACCGGACAGATTAGCGAGAGGTCCGTCTCTTACGGGTGCCTTTACCGAAATCTTAAGCTTTAGTTTGCCAAGAATTGCTACCTTGGTATATTGCTTCCGTACTTAAAACAACTCAAGATGTATCGGATACCATGAATGACAATCTGTCATTTGTAATCGATACCACGCTGTGCTGTCTAGTTTTACCCTCTCCTTACTCACAATAGCCTCAACTACTGGTCTCTCCTTGGAAGTAAGGGGCGGGGCGAAGCAAACTCCTGAAGAGTCATGACACTTATGCGAATGTAGGTCCGTCTCCATTAATTTAAACTGAAGATGCTCGATGGGCCACGGAGCCCATCATCGCATGGAGGCTTGAGGGCGAGGATCTGTAGGGGATTGGTTGCATCGATGGCCGGACGCCTCCACGTTGTTCCCGTTGTCGACGACTATTGGTCAAATCCGTTGTAAAAACAATCCGCAGGCCATCTCATCCATCCTCAAGGATGGTATGACGCCTGAGCCGCAATACGTGCAGTTTATCGAATGACATGTTGTTGAACTCGCCAATAGGAGACCCAGAGGCAGTGAAGTAAGATTTACACCCCTGCTGCCTGCGGGATTTGTTGGTTTTGACTGAAGCATCGCTGCGCTGCCCTTTCATCATCGACACTCGTGTGCAGAGTCCCAAAGTGTGGATAGCTAGCTGGGCAACCGACATCCTCTTCCAATTTGCTTCTGACCTTCTTAAGAACGGATTATCGTCGGCTTTTGGCCCGCTTAATAGCGTGGCAAATCCGCGAACAACTGTTATCCGCCGATGCTCTTCATTAGAACCTCGGTGGAAGACACCGGGCCGTCGGGTCCGTCCTCTGAATCAAACCAGGGTGGGAAGAGCTCTATGAGTAATGGATTCACGCGCCTCGGTCCATTTTGTGACGGTTGATGTTGGAAGAAAAACACATTTTGACGAGTTCATACCATCGTTTGCCCACGGGATTGGCAGGATCACCAGCGTTTACAAGTTACAACTGGGCAAGGATTGCTTCTAGAAGCTTCTCAGTCGCGAAAACTGCTTGGATTCGGGACATCTTCAAAGTAACCACGATAATATAATTTCTTCATCATGTGACGCCGTTCAGATCGTTCGGGTGATCTCCAGTCCTCCATACATAGTTTATGTCTGCTTTACCGCAACATTTAGCCTATTTAAACTGCCGAGTCGACACTTGAAAGAAAAATATGGATGATAAGGCAAATCAGCCGACGTCACCAATGAAGAACTAAAGGACAGCAATGCATTTCCAACTCAGCGCCTTAAATGGCCTCCAGGTCATTCAACTCCTCCTTCTCAATCCATCTTCCAAGTGATGATTCCAAAGCCTGGCGCAGTGGCTACGGGGTAGCATTCAATATCTACAACCATGAGGATCAACACTCAATGCTTGTGCATTCTACTGCAAAGCGTGACCGTTTTCGCGAGCTGGGAACAACATCCAGTCGTTGAAAGTTTCAGGCGGTCATGGCCGTTTCCCGATGACGGTTCGGCACCGATGGGTTTCGAGGCGCCATGCCTCGCCGTCGAGAGCTTCCACGCGACTCATTACACATTAGGAGACTTGAAAAAGCCGCCATCAGCACTGTCACCATACGTCGCGGCCATCAAAACTCTGTTTGAGGCGCGTGCGTACCCTGGTAGCTGGGAAGGCGTAGACCATGGGGGATCCAACCGTGAGTTCGTGATGATGGAATACAAAGACGTGCCCAAAGCAGTAAGAGACTGGATCGATCAACGGCTATGGGACAAGCACGAAACAGAGCATCTACCCTTTGTATTGGAGACAAAACCAGTCCTGGAGAAGAACGCCAAGCAGCCAAAGGATGCAGAACTGAAGGAGCAAGCTCATATCAATCCAGAAGACGAAAAAGTCTTGTTCTTTGCGCCAGGTTCAATCTATACGATTTTGCCTCTCTGGGTGGCACACAACAGCAAGTGTCGAGGTAGGACATACAAACCGCACATCTATTGACACCCGCAGAGCGATTGATGTGACTAACGTTGCGCGCAGAAGCCGATTTTACAGACCTTTCTCTATACAGGGCCTCGCCTGTTGACCGCAAGATTACCGCATGGCCAATCGAACATACGAAGCCCGATTTGAAGCACGGGAAAAGGGACATCACGTTCAAGATCCAAGGTCAATATGTTGTTGAAACTGAAGATGGTAAAAACCACAGGCTTGCATGGGAGAGGATACATCACGAAGTTAAAAGGCAAGAGAGGAAGGTGAAACGAAGAGAGAAAGACTCGGCAAGGGCGACAGGGGGCAGCTTAAGAGACAAGGATGAATTATAAGAATGACGGCGCAACGAGTAATTCCATGAATAGTAGAATTTACAGGAGCGTTGTTAATTAGCAGATCTTTTGTCAGCAAGACCTCGACTTGAAGAAAGTTACAATTATGCCATATTATCGTACTACTGTAGTCCTGATGTAAAGAGCGGCTACGTGGGCGGGATTTCGCGTACACCGGGCTGAAGAACATGATTTGAAGTAGCTGCTGGGTTACATCAATTGGATAGATAGCAGCTGAAGAATGCGGTAGATGGTGGCGGTCGGACAAACACCAGCTCCTGCCTTACAAATCGCTGCTTCTCGAACACTGCCAAGTGGTTCGAAGGAATCGCCAAGTACGCCAGATCTTCTTGGGGCAGGATCAGCAGCAAGTCTCTATTTCTGCCAAGCGACGGGTTGGCCGATTTGTAATTCGCAAAATGCGAGAATGAGGTCAGCATTTCGTAGGCTCTACGTAGTGCCTGTGTATAGATAATGAGTATATATAACGAGGGAGTGAAGTTGAGATCGCTAGATCTTGCAAAGGTGATCAGACAATCTCATTTGCAGACCTCCATCTATCATTACCTATAGATCAATCAGCATTTTAACCCTCATAATGTCTCATTTGCAATATTCCTCTTACCCCGGGTTCGGCGAAAGAGTTAAGAAAGATTTTCACTATAGCCAGGCTGTTCGGATCGGAGATGTGATTGAGATATCCGGACAAGGTGAGAACGCCCTCATAAACCTCGATTGCGAGGACCCAGCATTCATCTCGCTCGTTCGAAATGAGGCTAACACAACAGCACTAGGCGGGTTGGACCTCACCACCGAGGAATTTCCGACCGACATATCGAAGCAGATCGACCAAGCGTTCGCGAACGTCCAGTATACATTGGAGCATGCTGGCAGCAAGGGCTGGGAGCAGGTCTATAAGGTCCGCTGCTATATTGCGCCGCTGGATATGGAAGAGGTCGGCGGATTTCTTGTAGGGAATCTGCGAAAGTGGTGTCCAAACCATCAACCACTACTTACTGTGATCGGGGTGGAAAGTCTGGCTCTTGAGAACATGCGCATCGAGATCGAAGTGGCAGCCCACTTGGGCTCCTGAGACCGAAAATGAGGAGGTTTCTTATGAATTATGACGGAAAGGTTCAAACATAGATTCAACTTCAATGCAAAAGCTTGCGTCAAAGACTTTGCCTTCTGCGTTCCTTGGACGAGTCGCTGGATACAACGATCGCGCGGGTACTGTGCCTGCGGTTGACAAACTTTGGGCCATTCTCTTTTGTGCAATATGATTTTTCATTTGACAAAACAGCTTTGGAGCTCGCCAAGTTTGGACGTTGGTTGAGTTGCGCACCTCGGCTGCCGCCACTGAGGCGCAGACTGTTTAGCAAACTTCTCGTATCTCGCAGTGAAACATGCAAGTACCTCTTTTCCAAGGCGCCACCTTGAAATCCTAGACTTTTTAAACATCGTGACAAGCACAATATAGATGGCATCAGGCAACAGGCGTTTCTCGTAAGATACTTGTTTCTGTTTGGTATTGATCACGGGAGCGGCCTTCTCTTGCCCGGCTTAAGTATGTTTGCCTTGCGCAACTTTTGTTTCCCTATCCAATTATTACCCGTTGCATCCAGCAATTGGTGCGTCTAGTCATGACACACGTTCCTATATAGGTACCGTCCTCATTTACCGTCTGCAACGCCGAGTTGCAAACCTGGAACCCATAACCGAAGGGCAGACAAGCCATGTATATCCTCACGTCATTAACGCCAAATGTCCTCCTGTCCTGCTAAACAATCTCCTCGAAGAGTGACGGCACAGACCGCAGGTGGGGTGGCAGACCACCTAGATTCTCCCACGCTCTAGCACCTCCCTTTCTACTTCGATCTCACCTGTGTCAGCCGTCCGACGCCGCTCGACGACCCACCGCGTCTCGCCGCTATCTTCCTCTTTGATGTATGAGATGCTATCGGCCGAGCCCTTATGCTTGTGTCCCATACCCGGTCTCCGCAGCGGAGCTGGGACATCAGAGCGTACCACAACGTTTGGGTGCATAGAAGTGTCAGGACTTTTCATCCAGATGCCAGAATTGGACATGCTTGCTGATGCTGAATAATCCTCGCCTTTGTCGGTTTCCATCAAAGACTGGTATGGGAATGGCTGGTGCTGTGAGAACTGCGACGTAGGAACGCTGGCAGGACTAATGAGATCGCGAGCTGGGGGTATTGGTGGCGGCGGAGAACCGATTATGGGCATCGACATCGTGAGGGTAGGAGATCCGCCTGCGCTCCCTGCATCTGAGTCGCGGCTGAGAATCGAGAAAGTGGAGTTCTTGCGCCCATGCCCACTATGGATGCCCAGAATGTTGCCTGCGCCTGGTCCCCATGGCGAGCTTGATCCATCGCCTCTTTCTGATCTAGGCGACCCTTCTTTGCTCGATACCAAACTCGCCTGGGATCCTCCCCAAGCCCGGGTACGCAATCTTAGAAGTGCCGACAGAGTCATGTTGTCATCTCCGTCAGCCATCATTGCCAGCTGTGCCAGCCCGGGACTGAAAAGGTTTGACGTGCCGGATCCTAGCGGCGGAACTGAAAGACTCATAATGGAGTTGCGATTTGAATACTCAGACCGCTCCGTGATTGGAGTGAGGTTTGGCTCCCGAGATACCATGCGCCCTGAGATCGTTCGGCTGACGCCCGAAGGGCCAAAGAATCCGCCGTTCGCGAATTCGAAATCCTTGCCGCCATTAGACGAGTTGGAACTGTCTCTGCTATGGTGTTGTTGATTGACTGGAGCAGAGTAAAACCCAAATTCTTGGCCGTACCAACCATCAGAGTCATTCGCAAGAGCGCTAGCATTTGCTTCTGCAATGATGGCATCGTCATCGAGCTCATAGTCGTCGAGATTGTCGTGTGGGTAAAGGTCATCGTCGTAATCTTCGTAGTCATCAGGAAGACTGTTATCTGCTAAGTCATTTGTGGACTCTCCATCAGGCAACCTCAATTCGCTCGGTGGAGGGGAGGAATCTCGTCGAAATTTGCCATTGGCAGCTGCTTTGTGTGCTGCAGCGGCGAGTGCAGCCTGATAAACCGCCATCTTCTCGGTCTCGGATGCAGGAAACCCTGGAATGGGCGCGGGAAGTTCCCGGCTGGCCGAGATCTCGTCATTCTCACGCTTTGGCCCTGCTGTAGATGGATAGTGCTGGATTCCTGTGCTGACCGAGGTGTGGGTAGTTGACTGGGAAGTGCCCGATTGAGCCGACATCCGTGATGTGCTGTCCGATACCCGCTTACTATGATCTTGGGTCGCGGTTCTGCTTGACTGCGCCATGGCGAACGCGCCCGGTATGGGTCGGCCGTACTGGTCCGTATCGACGTTGTCAAAAATGGACTCGTCAAAATAGGTACCGTCTCCTTCTCCTCCAAAAGAGTCTCGTCTGAACCCATTGACTTCGTTGATAAGGCCATCGTCATAATACAGATCGTCTTCATGGTGATCATCGTCGACAGGGGGCACTTGATGGTTTTGGTTAAAGGCGGCAAGGTTAGATTTCTGGGCTTTGACATTAATATCCAGGCCTTGTATGGCAAGACCAGTGACGCTATCGTCTGGATTCGGCTGTAGAGTCTGCTCAGATGACACGCCGGGCGAAGGCACAGGATGAAGATCTGGAGTAGTGTCCTTCGTCATGGCAAAGCCAATTACCTTGCCATCGTTGTCCCTAGGCGTGGAAAGCATGCCCGCGCTTCGAGGACTTGCCAAAGCAGATGTTGGATTCGATCTTTCAAAGACAAAACCCGCAAAGTTTTCCTGGTCGTTGTCAGGGTCCGGCTCTGCCTCCTGCTCCATCTCTGCTGCAAACTCCTCCTCGTATTCGTCTTCATAATCCGCGTTGACGCCAGGGATACGTTCTTCTAGACCATCATCATCCATCATGGCATCATAGTCGAATCCGTCGTCGTCGAAGTCGTCAAATCTCGAGTCTCGTTGGGGATCCGGGTCCGCAGTCTTCTTCTCCAACTCGCGCTGCCGATGTCTCTCCTCGAGTAGCTTCTCCTGTTTGGCGGCACCGATCATATCGAAGCTGAATCGAGAAGACGTGCTCTTCATGTGCCGGGGAACAGACGACAAGATATCTTTGCCGGATGCATCGGACAAGGAGATACGCCTGGAAGTGGTTCTGGCGGAAGGGTTCGACTTTGGGAGACTTGCAAGCGCATCACCAGAGGCAATTCTCGAGGCCGTCGATAAGGATCGGATCGACATGGCAGTTTGGTCCTTGGGGGAACTACAGGCGGCTGTCCAGGCAGGGGCTTCTGTTCCAAGTCTGAACCCCTCCTCGTCTTGCTGGATGCAGTGTTGCTTGTTTCTGGCGTTTGTATCTGGGCAGAATTGACGCTGGCCGATAGTGAGAGACCAGAGTCGGATGCATTGCTTCTATTTCTTGCGTGCTGTCCGTATGTCAACGGCTCGAAACTATCCTGTTGTGAGGCCCTCGCCAGCTCTTCTTTCTCCTCAATTCGCGGTTGCTCTACCCTTGTATTCTGTCCCGCATTCGCTATATCATTGCTTGAAACAAATCTTTTCGGTCTCGGGGCGCTGAAATCGTGGATCCTCGTTCCCCTGATTCGAGGATCATAAGATGGCTCTTCCTTTCGTTTTGCAAGTGGTAGCGGTAGAAGATCGGGGGCATTCTGACTGGTCTTCCTCCGTGCCAGCAAGGTCGACATTGGATTCTTCAAAAATGGCAAACCCTTCTTCCCCTTGGGCACTTCCCCGTTATAGCTTGCCATCGCAAGTGTAGGCGGCTCGCTGGTCAATCTCGTCCCGGCCGGGCGTTTCCCAGCGGCGGGATATCCCAGGTTCTGATTTTGATTCTGATTCTGACTATGCAAATCCGTAGGCGTTACAAACGACGACGCAGGTTTGACGTACTTCAACGGCTGTGGAGGAGGTCGAGCTGGACCAGTCGTGACTATTGGCGGGGGCATGGGTTTTGACTTTGAGATGTGACTTTCGTGACTGCCGGCACCAGTCCCAGCACTCGTGTTCCCTGCAGATTCTGGTCGGCGTGCTGTAGCTTGTTGGCCACGTCTATAGTTCCGAAGGGCGACGCCACCGATGAACCCCGAGTCACCGTTGTAGGGCGATCGCAAGGGTTGCTGTTGTCTCGGATCTTGCGTCATTGTGGATTCGAGGTCTTGCATGTCGAGCTGAGGTTCGGAGTCGGAGGACGTAACGCGAGATACTGGAGGCAGGGAGGGCGGCAGAAGAGAGGGATTGGCCGAACTCGGACGGTTGTCAGGATTGGGACCACCATCTTGAGGAAATGGAGGATGTTGAGATTGGGATGGGGAGCCATCCCAGTGAGTGGGCTGATCAGGGCCTGGCGAAGAGGGATTCGACGGCGCGCGTCGATGGAACCGGAGGTGGGAGAGCATCGTGAGCCGAGTTCTGGGGCTCGACGAGCTGATGTCTATGAAGATAAGAGGCGGCTGAGACGTCTCGGGAAGGAGGAAGGTCGGCGGGCAAATGCCCTCGGCTTGGACAAGTGTTCAGCCTCCAGTGTCAGACGCGATCATCTCCTCGCTTCGCGAACCGCGGGCATTGCTCTTGTCTCTCAGCCTATCTCCCAGTCGCAGGAGTGTAGGTATAGATAGATATGAGCGTTTGAGATGCCGGAAATTGTTCAGACAGTTCGAATACGGGTGATTCGAGGGATAATTCTGGGAGGAACGTAAGTTGGAGTAACCTGCAGTGCGACGGTTTGCTATCTTTGCTGGTCAATCGCGAAAAAACGATGGCCGCTCGTATTGCCTGGCTTTGGCCAGTGCTCCTCTGCTACGGCCCAGCAGCACTCTGGATGAAGTCGAACGATTTTACTGGGCGAATCATTGATCGGCCCACTATAAATTTCCGACGCAGAGGGGAGCATCCAGGTAAGGTACATTCCCCAGTACCTTACCTAGGTACCTAAGTACCTTGCTCACAGTACGAAGTATACGGGTTGTCCTGACAAGTGTGGACTTTGACACTGTACACAGACTACCTACCTGCCACCAGGAGAATACAGTGGGAAGTTGGCCAAAACGCACTGTCACCACCCTCAACCCTGAATGGCCATTTTGGTGATGAGGTTTGTTGGTCGAGACCTGTTGCAACTTCACCGTCCCAATACCAGCAGGACGTGGATGGCCATTATGACACACGATGAAATGCTCGAGAACCGGGAACAGCACAAGCAGATCATCAGATCACCACCGTCTCGGGCCTTCCCAGCATTCATTTGGGGCGGGACAAGGATACAGGGCCTGCCAATAGTGGGTTCCTGGTATTCATAGCGGATCTCGGCTGTTCCCGCAGCCCCCATAGCAGCTGCCATGACATCTCATGCCGGCAAGATGAAACCATATCATGGATTGCGACCCTTTGCCTTGTGCCTTTGCCTCGCGATTGTGACTCACTGAAAACCTGTGAGACCTACGTCTCTCTCCTCATTTCAGCTTTTACTGCCCATTCCTCCGCTCACTACAGAAATGATGGTCGCTGTTCAGGAACACGTTGAAACAGCCCACGTCGCAGGCACAGTTATACGTAGAAACAGCTTGTCGCAGACATGACGGCGGGAGAGGGTCGCCGCTACTGAAAAGGAATTTGCACCATTTCTTTTGTTAATTATATTCTAATTACCCCTGGAGGATTAGATATTATCCATCCCACTCCTAGATGTCAGTCGAGCAACAGAGATGATGTTGGGAGCTCATGTGTTTCCTGAACCTGCAAGGTCAAGGTTCTTGAAGAACTCACTGTCGTGATCAACGAGACAATTAGCTTCGGCGCCCAAGGTCAGGGCAACGTTGGATAATGAAGCCAGGAGGGTTGTGAGTCTACTCATGAGTGGTGGATGTCTGACTTGGGAGAGGTTCGGCTGTTTCCTCTGGTTCGATAAGAGTGACGTCTTGACAAAGAGGCTTACAATTTCACCCTATTCGCTGATAATCTTCCTGACCAATAACACCTACTTTGATCAACAATGACTGTAACTTGAACAACTTCTCATTTATTAGAAGTCTAACTCGGCTCTACAACTATATTAAGCCGCGTACGATCAGCTCGAAGTCAGGTTGCTCTCACCCCTTCTTGTCCCCAAGCAGCAGAGTTCCCCTCATCATCTGAATCACACTGCCACACGAACTTACACAGATTTCCCTTATTTTCCAGGATCAACCCTTCATTCAACTGCGCACATAGCCAATATGTGTGTCTTTAAATACTCTCTCAGTCGATGTGTCAGCACCCCTGAGTTTCCTAACAGCTGCGGTATGATCTACCCCTATCCTGCTGGCATAGAACCCTGCCGAGAGGACGTCGACCTCAAAGAACACCCTGTTATGTGCCTTGGTATTGTGCCCACTTTCCCAGACCCGGTGGTGAAGTTTGCCGAGATTGGACACTATGCGAATCAGCCGTGCCCAGCTTGCTGCGCCAGGCAGATTATGGCCAATGAGGCTCAGAATCGCAGTCGCTGGGACACTGAGAAATCCCAACTGGAAGCAACTGTCGGTTCTTTATGGCTCGAGGCGAAGGCAAAAAAGTCAAAGGCTGCAATTCCGGCACAGCACGTTGCTAACTTGCGAGTTGAAGTCCAGACTACTCAAGCCCGCGTCTCTGAACTTGAGTCATATGTGCCCACTGGAGTCCAGATTATCCGGACCCAAATGCAAGCCCTTTGCAATACTGTACAGAGTCATGCTGAAACCGAGTTTAAACAGGTTGAGGAGATCGTTCAATTTGGCCTCAACCATGTCGGCATGAATGGGCCGGTCCTTGAGCTTACCCTTCAGACCCTTGCCCAGCGCAAGGCCGTTCTCTGTGAAAAGCTTACCGAGTGTATCCAGAATGCACAAAATAGCCTTACTGGATCTTCTTCCAACGTCGCCTAAGAGCTTTAAAAACAGCTGTAGAGGTGTGTCTGTAGAATTTTGAGCTGCAGAAACTGACCTGTAGTCCATTCTTTACTGCTTAGTGATAGTTATTTGACGATAGAGAATGACGAAATTGAAAGTCGAATACCCTCTCTCCAAATTAGATTTTTTAGTACGTGATGTGTTGAGTGTGAGGACACTATTTCAGACTCTGCCTAAAAAACCAGCACTTGAATCTGTCTTTGCGCTGCTGGGCTGATTCTCTGCTGTTGGAACCGCATTTATCTCTGACTAAGTTGACTGAAGACTCGATGTCTGAAAAAGGGTCTCAGACATAGTATTGTCAAAAAGTTAACATTTCAGTCTCCCGTCGGTTACCTCTGCACTGCTTGACAGACCCACCCCCTTTCTTTTGGGGTAACCTTTCAATCTGCCCATCGTCCTCTCCTTGGTCCTGTCGGGATCTTTCCAATGTGCAAACATTCGCATTGTTATTGAGCATGATGGGAATAACAGACAAAGAGAATCCCATCGGCTTGCCATTATACGAGCCGACGCTCCATCCATGGGATGAATGACGTTTCATTCGCATGATTCGTACCCATCAAACTGTACTAGAATAGAAGGTATGTAGGCTCTAGGTGTTAGATGACAAGTGAAACGCGGGGCTCTATGGTCATTATTCAGAGCTCTGTCCCAAAACTTTTCTGTGTGTGGATCAGTGAGTCAAATTACATTCATGACTGTGGCTTGCGTATTGTTCAATTCAACATGGCTCTTGTCAAAGGGTTTACGACAAACTCATTGTTTAAAAATTTGCAAGTTGCACGAGCATGCAGTAGAGAAAATGGGCGTAGGTAGCGCCACAGGGAACTTAGCCTAACAAAGAAACAATGTGCTCTTAAAACTTTTCAGTGTGTCTGTATGTTAACAAAACAGCTTTGTTCAATTTCATTTCAATACTGTACTAAATTCATACATAGAGAGAAGAGGAAACAGATTTATTAATCTGGAACAGCATCACAAGGTCGGCCAAGACTGCCTGGGTATATATTGTGGCATGCTCTCTCAGAGCATTGACACTTCTCCAAAATCGATAGTTTACGCCAGTGACAACCCAACTTGAACACTGAATACGAACTCTGCAGGTAACTCAACCATCATTCGCTTGACAATGTGTATCCGCTTTGTTGCTCAAGCGAGGTGTGCTAAGTGTACTGCAGTTCACGTTCACATTGCCCGGGAACGAACATGCCATCCAGTGCATAGCCGCCGCACCGAGTTTGGGTCCTGCGGCGTATACCACGTTCTAATGAGTCAAGAGGCTGCCGATCTTTCTCACATTTCACAAAAAGCCTGCCATGAGTGCCTGAGCGCACAGAGGAAGACAAAGCTCATCCATTCTCTTGAGCGTCTCCAGAGAAATAGAGCTTCTCATGAGTCTGCTGAGCAGAAGCATGAGTTTCTTGACGCTGCCATGCATCGGCTCGAGAAGATGGAGAAGAGAAACCAGAGACTACTGGAACGTTTAGATTTTGTTTCAGGTCGAGCCGATGACTTACTTCGCGCCACAGCCAAGACAGGCTTACCATGACGACAAATCTACGGTTGTGGCCTTCTCAGCTCATAATCTCTTGGCTATCTGTGTCTTCATCTGTTGAGTGTTTTTAGCTATATCTCAGTCGAGGGTAACCCTAATACAAAACATGTGCCATCAAAAGAACGACTTCCGCCAGTGACAAAGACTCTCCATAGTACCACGGTATCCTAAAACGGTCAGGGTCGTGCTAGCACACCTCGTGTGCCTAACCCTCCCAGCACAATCAATGATTTCTGCTCTTGGTTCGCCTCTTTCACCAGTGTGAACTTATTGCCCCGATGATCTGTCCCGCTATCTGTAATGTGATATTATGTCGTGAGTCTTCGAACCATTTTGGGTCGCTGAGGAGACACCTCAGCGATTGTCGTTTCATTCGAAGTTGTCTTAGACATAGTTTTCTCCTCAATCAGCTCCGTCCGGCTCTTGAGCTGATCCAAATAGCACATGACTTCCATAACCGGAACATGGCGATCCGTGCGAGTCCAGGCGTAGTCCGTTTGTCCCTCGTAAGCCATTCGCTGGATCTGAAGCACGCCGTCCTTCCCCCAAACAGAACGTCCTAGGGAGGGGCCGCCGAAATATCCAACAATCTTCTCTAGAAACAAACTGATTGATACGATAAGACTCCCTGTGCAAAGAGTGAAGACCAGCCCGAAAAGTGACACGTTGTTAAACCCCTGTGGAACACGTACTCTTTGTGCCTGGCATACTCGTCGTTCTGCATCTGTCGCGGGGGGCGTGATGAACTTTGTGTCTTGGCTACTAGGTCCAATGACTCGATTGACTAGGTGCTGTTGAAAACACGCCATGACGTAGGCATGCCAATCATCCACTTCAATCTGCCATTGATTACTCGGAAGTCCCATTTGCATATTGCCGTTCACTGTTTTTTGAGCTATGAGGCTAGGCCTTGTTTTACCGAGGAGCTGCATTGAAGTAACAAGCTCAATTGCTATGTCGTTGACTAGGATCTGGAAAGTTTCGTTTTGGATAGCATTCAGTCCCAGTTCTCTGGGAACTGTATTGTAGGTAGTCATTAAGCCTGCGAGATCTGAACAGTGGCTTGAATTGGTCGAGGGATTGCAAAACTGGTACTAGAGGTCATGAGTGACAGAGAAGTCGTTCAGTGTGGCAACAATTACCTGCTCGACGCAACCAATAACACCAGCAAAGTTATCCGCAATATAAAAGGTTTGATTATCATAAAGACCGGTCAAGACGACCTCTTTGTGAGCCGAAAATATTGGATCCTCGATCGGCATATTTGAGAGAAGAATGTTGCTGGCTAAGAAAAAGAGTGTCAAGTCTCCGTCAGATCGATCTAAGGATTCGATTGGATCAAACTGTGAGAACCAAGGGGCGTCAGGATAATAACTCCGGGCCCTAAACGTATATCATGCAATCAGCAATCTCTCAGCCGGTCAATAAGACGCAGTAAGTAGGATCAAGTGGGGTGGTATATGCCACGAGCACGAATATATACTGGTCCCCAGGATTGCACTTACACTAACCAATATGACTCTGTACGGTTTGTGCCTGACGTACTAAGTCGCCAAGTCACAGGGCTAGCCTGGAATTCTACCGTAGGACCGTAAAGAAATGTAACTACCTCCTCGCCCGGCATGTTGGGTATATCAGCAAATGGCGCAATCCTGTCAATAACGGCAACTTTCTGGACTATTGGGGCGCAAGTCGTAACCTTTCGGAGATCTATTTGGGTATCTTTGCCAAAGTTAATTCCAAAAACCTCATTCGAGTTTAATAGCCCAGTATCCATCATCATCGCAGGGCCAATGCACATTTCGTCCGCAAATGGGCATTCAGCGTCATAATGCCTAGTCCAATCTATCTTGGGGGACGTAAAGGCGGTGCAGGCCTCAAAGGAAGTAGCATTGTAGCATCGGCGAGAGTAAGCGTAAGCAGCCGATTCCGTTTCTTGACTATAGGCTGATAGTGCGATTGGCGCCGCTTCCTGCAGTGAAAATCTAGTGTCGTATGTGATCCAACGGCCACAATTTGAGGAATGCAAGAGTACTTCGACGTCTGATATTGTGAAAATAGCCGAAGAAAGGATACTAGCAGCAGCAAGCCCGACTGAAAACAATAATCCTCCAATGGCAACTAAGAACGTGCCTCTGTCTTGGCCCTCTTTCGACGACTGACGAGCAAAGGCACGAGTGTGAGCACGCCAAGCCCATGAGATTTCCAGAAACTCAAAGATCACCGATAGAACCGAGGATTCGTTTCGTAGAATGGCTTGCTGTTGTCGGTGCACTGGGGAACTCTCTTCATCTGTTTTCCGTAGCTGGTAGGCCGAGAAGGCAAGTAAATGCCATAGATGACTACCGACAAACCGAACAAATATAGCCACGAATGCAATAAGAAGGGCCCCAACAGATGAGGTGACTGTAATTGTAGCCCCAAACACCGGGTCCTTGGACCAATCTGTCCAGAGACCCAAGTAGATATCCGATGTTGTGACAGGCATGGTGTAAAACTTCGAAAGCAGTAAGTAGTAATATTGTTAGCCCAGGTGTATGGGATGGCTTCGATCTTGGGTTGCGGAGAGGCATTACTTGGGACTTTGCTGATGGATCTACCAGCACTTATACAGCGCAACGTCAATCATCCTTCAGAACTGAAGTAGACTTACTCAGCGAACTGTTTGGAGACCCGTATGGCTGGCTCTGGCCAAGATATATTCTCGTATGATATCATTTTCTACTCGCCAATGAGCGGAATGAGACAATAAAAGTATGGGAATGCGTCTGTTTCCGGTCGACTGCGTTCAATAGCCTGTGCGACTTGATATACTTTAGTAAATGGGCCATTGAGCCATTGTTATGGGAGCAGGGGTATCACACTTCGTCAAGAATAGTGACTTATCATTGGCTAAAGTTTACGAGTCTGCAAGCCATGTAAGTCGCTTGCCCAGCTCGTTACTGGCTTGCATCTCGCTATACTAACCTTTATGTGTCCTTAGCATTGTCCATAACCTCCAGGTGCACTTGTGAAGGATGAGATTGGATAAAGATGGAGTGAGGTGTAGGATGGATTGAGGGTATGGGATGGATTGAGGGTATGGGATGGATTGATGGTGATGGTGTGGGATGGAAGTCAAAAGGCAGAGCACTATGATTGGGCGCCCTTTGTCTGCTTTGGTCTTGTCCAACACGGCCTAGGAAGGCTAGATAATAAGTGGGCGTTCAGTCATCAAATGAACATGTACTGCTTCAAGTTAATTCGGGGACACGAATCTCCCGTGTCCTTATTTGTAAGTGAAGCCCTATTCCGTTGGGTGCGGGTGGCTGGAAAGCAGGAGTGCTCTCCGCGTTACCAAATATTGAAGAACTTTGAAAACAACAACCACATGAATGTTGGCCATGGAACGGCCAACCAGGGAAGTTATGTCCCTTGCCCTTCTTCTTTTATAAAGCTGTGCTGTATTCAGTTCTTAAGTGTTCTTCCATTTACAATTCTTTATTATCTACTTGTCGAGCAGCAGACGCCGTACCGCACTCTTCCAAAACAAAACGGTATGAGAAGACTTCCCCACGCGCTTCTCCTCCCCGCTGTAGGATTCGCCTTCCCCGCTGCGATCGACATGACGATAGACTCCCCTACCTACACACATGAGCTTGAGGCTCGCGGCGGCCCAAATCTCAAGTGGCCAGGGTGGCTGTATATAGGAGAATGCCAAGGGGAAGATTGGTGCTTGATACCAGGGGTGGAAATTAAGTATACCAAATGCAACAAGTATTACGACCATGCGATTCCGGATTCATTAAAGGATACGCCGGTATGTAATCTTTTGGGGTTGATATCGCTTGATAAGAACCGAATCATTCTGTCACCTGCTGTGCTCTCAATCATTCCAAACATCAAAAGCTCTTACTGACCATTCTTGTCTCTAGAAATGCGTAATAGGATGCGCTGTGGACTACCAAGACAAGACTACAGTATGTATTCTACGGCTAGGATTGATATGTTCTCATACTGACTCACAACTAGTGTTGGTGAACAAAGGACCTTGGCATAAATGGAGTGCGCTCAAGGACTTCTGACACCGGATATCGTATCTGCATACAACCTATTTTAAACTGGACTTTTCTAGGAAGCTGGAATATCTGCCTGGAGGACGTCTGATCAGATAGAATTGGATCTTTGAACCACATCAGGCTTATCAGCCGTGCTGTAGCTAGCTATCCTTTGGGGCAAAACTGTCTGTCTCGTCCACCCCTCCCCTTTCATCTGATTTATAGAAATGCACAAACAAGGTAACAAGGCCTCTCAGCAATATCACGTAGACCCCATAAGATGCTGCTTCCCCCGATCTGTTTTAATAGCTATGTATATTCAAGAAACCCAGTTCGAAGGCTGGATTACTGTTTGGGGTAAAATTGTGTGATGCCGTTTGATTGCGTGTGAACGGCGTTGCAAATGCACCCTCCAGCTGCAGGGGCGCGCATACTCGGTGTCATCTGGCAGCTAGCGGGTATTTTTGTGGTCGACTTACCTCATTTTACATTCATCTTCATGCATGTGGGAACACATCTGATTACCCAAACAGGCAGCCGATATGTGCCGTAAATATTCAATAATGCAACCCCGGCCCACAGAGATAAACTTTATTGTAACATTCTTACCATGCAACTCATGTTTCCCAACTTCACAACCCCACCAACATAACGGCAACTCCCCACTGCGACTCGCTCTATCACCCATGGCATTCGAACCTAGTACAAAAGCAGGACCGCAAGATGTCTCAGACACAGTTCTTATGAAGTTCGGCAAGGCGCATGATAGGCTCTTGGTGTATAGCCTCCGATGGCCGCTATTCGCGCCTCTCACTGCAATCCAGGTTTTGGATGATCCCACAACCGCTTCATCACAACGGCGTCCGTTCCAGAACATCGACGGAACATTCCACCCGGTTGCCAGCATGTCACTGACTAATCCTCCGGTAGCCTCCGTTGAGTTGTCGCTCGATATGCTCGAGCATGCGTACGATTCCTTTGTTGATATGAATATGCGTCATTGGAACGACGAGAAGTACGAGCCGGAAGGTGGCATTGAAGGCGCCAAGTGTATGTGCTGTGGCTGGAGGCCCCTTCCACGGCCTCGGCTTGTGGTGACTTCAACTATTGCCAAGCCGTGGATCTGACGGTCCGTGACTATGTGACACAAGTACACATGTGACTTATGAGCCTGGAAGATAGTGTCCTGCGGGCGGTAGCTGAACCTCCTCATCTGACCGGACACGAGAAGAGGCCGGCTGGGGGACGCTTCTGGGTGCGCTGCCTTGGGCTGAAATCCATCGCCCTCAGCGACGAGCATAAGGAACCCGACTTGGATGCCATGTTCTGGCAGGACATGGAGAAGGCAAGGGAAATAGTTTGGGATGCCACTAGCGGCTCGCCAATCGAACTGATTACGCCCGATCCAGACATTTGGATCAAGTGGTTGAACTGGTTAAATACCGCCGATCTTGACAAGATTGGCCAGCCCGGTCAACCTCCACGACCCCAGCATCCGACGGATCACATCCGGGCCGTGGAAAGGCAAAGAGAGCGCCTTCGGTCGCTAGACAAAGAGAAGCAGAATGATGATCATAGCTACAAGGCGGATGCTTAGTTTCGCTAAGAGATCTGGATTTTGAGCCAATATCTGTCAAATTGGGTGGGAAGTTGCCAACAGAGACCCCTGGAACAAAAGATTATATGGATGAAGAGGCGACAAATGCAATCTAGAAGGAAGTGAAATCGAACCCCGTCGAACAGGAAAGAGTTTTGATCCCTTTGACTGGCTTCTCTCTCATCAATTGAAAGAAATAGTGATATTCCAACCGCTGCATACAAGTGTAATTGGCTCGTAGTATTTCTACACGCCTCGCGTCGCACCAACAACGACTGAATCAACCAGGAACTCCCCGTTGTTCTGACCATTCCTCGAACTTGTTCCTAATGTCAAGGTAGTCTCTGGACTCGCAGCAATGAAAGAACCTGTCATTTGCAACCAACTGCCTATCGTACTGTCAGACTTGCGCACACCACCAGGTTCAACAGTCATAGAGAAGGTCGGGTATAGGACGTTGTTGTTCGGTAACCTGTAAAACGCGCTAAACGTATAGTTTCTTTGTGCACAAGTGCGAAATGTCTGAGAAACCTTTACGTCAAAACCGTCGCTGGAGCTGGAGACATTATTGCTGGCCACATAGGCACGGGGGGTCTGGTATCCTGGAGTCTTGGTGGTAGCGACCCAATCTTCGCTCCCCTTCGTGACATCCCAGTGCTGGAGCCCAGATTCAAAACCGCCATTCAGTAGAGGGAAGTCAAGTGGAATTGGTCGGCACTTTCTAAGCACATTGGCCCTTGTTTCTGCAGTAGAGTTAGCACTTCAATGCCCGTCATAGATGAGCTGCACACACCTTCAGCAGTGACCAATGTCACGATGGCGAGTGTCAGCGCCGTACCCAGCTTCATATTTATATGGATGCCATATGAATGTTATCTTCACTGGGATATAGTGGAAGGTTATGGAGCGCGTTGATGTTTTTCTGGGTGCGAAAAACACTTGCGAGAATATGAGAGGCGGCCCGGTGACTTTTGTAATCACGAGAGGTCCATTTCAGCTTCGAGCTCAGCTCCATTGCGTATTAAGGTTATTAATGTAACATTATACAGGATATGTCGAAATCAAATACGAGATTTGGCGCCACCGCGTCCCCTTCCACCCAATATCTGTAAGATCCGAGTTACTCGGAGGGATTCTGCTGCCGAATGACCCCACCACATCCCGCAAACTCGAAGTTCCCACGCCCTTTTCCATCCACTCCACGACGGGAACATAAAAATCCCCGATGGCGTCATGTGGTTGAACCCATGAAATTGCAGCTCTGCTCCTCGGATTTTACACACGAGGGGATTGCCACACAAATAGCATGATTTAGATATTAAAATCAATGGAATTATTGACCGGGAGAAACCGCTGGTTGGTTTCTCGACTCGGAGGATTGTGCGACTTTAATGAAACCATCTATTCACTGGACTCGATGGCTTGGATGGACACCATTAGACCCGAGGAATGGGACATGCTTGTCGTAATCAAGGCCAGAAAGATACCACTCTATTAGACATCATATTCAATGTCCCTTCCGACGCATGCAGTTACAGGTGACACGACTATGATCTCCGGCCTTGCTTTCTCGCAAGGCTCGTGAAGACCTCACAGAGCTGGCTACGTAATAGCTGTGGCATCCTTGGGAAACACCATGAATCTACGGCTGATGATAGTTCTAATGAGCAATGGTAACTCTGCTATGGAATCTTTGTGATGTTAGGGGATGTCCCACTGGGTTCACGTTATGGGCAGGTTGTTTCTCGATATGGAAACTATTGTGCGAGCCTCATGCAGTGATTCCGTTGACTCGGACTATTAAAGTGCCAAAAGAAAGCCCACACGCAATCTCCAGTTTGAATGCATCCCACACTGTCTAAATTGAGCAAATCTTTGCCTGTCGCTCATGTTCCATATTCTCCGAACCTAAATACAAGTCCTAATCGATGTGATCCTAAACTTTCAATGGGTACCCCTTCACACTACCATCCCGTAAGACCTTTCGAAGTCGTGCTCATCGCTTTAGTATTCGCTGGAAACGTAGTTGTCGCTGGTGAAGGTGCCAACAGTAACTGTGACGTTAAAGTCCACTAGTGTTGGACCCGACGACACGCCGTACAAGCTCAACAAGCTTGCACTGATGACGTATGCGCCTGGCTGAAGATATTCGGGAACTGTGACTATCTCGGTCAAGTTCTCAAGACTGTTTGATTTGTCTGCTCGCAGTCGGTTAGGCTACCACCCGCAGCTTCATATCTCACAAAGACTCACCTGGTCCGAGGTAGTATGACCCGAGCACAGTACCAAGAGTTCCAGGATAGGCCGATACCTCAGGAGTGATACCGAATACGATCGCGACATCGTAAACTGACTGGATGTAGTTCCCGCTCTCAATGATCGCGGTAACATCGTCACCGGCCTTCACGGTGTCTGGTATGGCGATGCCGTAAATGCGAGCGTCAGCCACTACGAAGAGGGAAACGGCTGCTGAGAGGGCGGTTCTGAACTGCATCTTTGAGTAATAAACTTTACAGTGATGTGGTGATTTTCTTGTTGAAGATATGGCTTTGTTAAAGTGAGTGAGCAAGGTCGAAGTAATGTGATAGAGTCTGGTTGTTGAATCATGAAAATAAGTCGAGGTATAGGTTGCTTAAATACTTGTCAATGACTCCCACGGGCTCGTATTCCCAACTTATATGGAGATCCGGTATGTTCCATCTGTAGGGATATCTTGCATTAATAATGGCATGGTGGAAGATCTCGGACACAATGGCTGCTTCTGACGCCGCGTCCGCCAAGCGGCACACATTGATCAGCATTCTGTAGCCAATCAATGACCGACATAAAACATTTGATCTTGTCTTGAGCTCATTTTCCTCGCCGAAACCGTGCGTTAGGGTGAGCAACACTCTGTGTCCTACGTCAGTCGTTGTATCCAAAAAGTCCATACGAGTTGACGGGCCAAGAATAGCGCATTTTGCCGAAGCCGACCCCCCAGGTACCGGGCAGCGGGTGGCTGCATATGGCACATCGATGGTAGATCGTCTCGTATTTGGTGGGGTCTGGGGAAGATGAGGCGAGCGCTAGAAATGATGGAGCTCGGTTGCAACGAATGGACTCTCCAGCCGCCACTAAAGATGATCCTCAGTCCTAAGACACGTGTCTCTATAGCAAACATCGAGACCTAAATGTGAAATGTATGTGAAGCCTCAACGTGCCAGCTGGCATGACGCTAGACGCGCGTTCAAATCTTCTCTTTTAGAATTTGTGGTTTAGAACGCCTTGAAGAAAACCAGGTATTCAAAGATTCAACTTGGAGACGGAGGAAGGAAACAGAACGTGATTAGCCGATGGTTTTGTTAGGGGTTGAATTATAGCAAATTCTACAGCAGTTGAGCCTTGGGGCTTTTACCCTACACTCCAACCTGGACACATATGTCTTGTACTCTGGTGTGTAGCGCCAATAAGGATCAGAGGCGGAATACGAGCAACCGGCTGTGAGATCTTTCAACGACTTTAGCGTCCTTGACGTTATTCACCAGCTCGTCAGGCTTATGAGGCGAGTGATAATCCAGCATCTGCGTATCCTCAACCCTTCCCATGCCGGTGCGAACAACGGCAGAGGAGTCTCCTGTCTTAGTCCTACGTGCAGTTTTGAATATTTAGGCGTAAAGCAAACTGCCCGAGAACCCACTAATGGTTTCAAGGAGCTTCGAGTGAGAAACAGCTCAGCTGTAAATTCGAAACTGTATGCACTAAATGCACTGTGATGCTTGTTCATATTAGTGGCCAGGAGTGTTATATAATCTCCATAAGCCGTTTGGTTATGCTGCGTCCTAGCCTAACCGTGCAAGTATGTGCTATTCAGAGCTATACATCTAATAGTCAACTAAGGTAGATCTAGATACAGAGCTCAAATTCACTCGAAATCAGTTTGAGTGCATTTCCCCACGCAGTTGGCTCGAGAACCCCTATCCGAGCCGGGATGAAACCGCGGATTGGATATGGGCTAGAACTCAAGAACGGTACGGTTAGTGTAGAAATAACTCGGTAGGGGTCAGAGCCCGTAAAGACTACAGCGGCTGTACATTTTCCTAATCTTACCTGCTTGCCGTAGTAGGTAATTAATCCCAGCTTGGTAATGATGTAGTGGGGCCAACGGCTCCAAGGGTAAGTTTTTCCTGATGCAGCGTCCGAAATTCATCACCACATATCCAGCGTCTGTACTTGTCCAACAGATTCTGAGAGCACAGGCATATTCAGGTGGAAATCTTATGTTAGTTACTAGTTTTGTCGGGCCCCGAGCTTAATGATATAGTTCAAAGTATTCAGAGAAGAAAGCTGACCTCCATATCAATGTACTTCAACTCAGACTCACTCAAGCTCCGCTGCGCCAAGTTCGGTAGTTCCCCAGGCTGTATGGGACTTGATCTGGATCTGATAGCTCACCTCAACCTCCCGGATCACTAGTATGGGACATGACCTAGCCACTGTGCGTACAAAATTTGTACATACTTTTCAAGGTAGAGATGGGCGGAAGGTAGTCTGCGAGTAGAGCAATGCCAATCTTGAGGCCGATATAAGCATTGAATCCTACCGCGGTTTGCTGCATGCTCTGCGGCCAATAGTAAGCAAATACAAGGCTCTTGCTGATCGTTGTCTGTAGCATCTCGAGCACCGGCCACGGGTGTTTGTGGGGCTCTCTGCGAAGCGTTGAAGAGCTGGTTGACAAGAAAAGCATGCGGTTTTCTACATCCGCATCGAGTTGAATGAGGATGAAATGCAACAGGCCGACATTCGCTTCATGTATCCCTGACCAAAGTTGCTCCAGTCGATAGAAGTGGAGGCATGGCGGATTTTGGGGGTTGCCAAGCCCAGTAAGGTCCCAGGACTCCAGTCTTCGGTTAACTAGCAGCAGCTTGACTAGAAGGGAGGACGGGTGCGGCTGAAGATAGCATTGTAACTGTCCAGGCTAGACCGGGGCTTCTGCTGTGGTCTAGATTACTCGACCACTTATCAAATCGAAGGATTGGTCGAGGAATGGGCAGTTCGTGGCAGGCTGGAGCGAGAAGGATTCGAGGCTGTGGGACGTTCCGTCAACTAAGTCGTCAACGCCGTCGGACTATTCGCCAATTCCGCTGGTATGCCCCGATGTCGTTCACCCTCAGCCACACACACACCAATGGCGAGTCGGCACCATCAACTCCAGTTCGTCCTAGCTCCCAAAAGTCGCGCTCTTCCACCCATACATAGTTTCAGTCCCGGTACCCACCTAAACGGAAATCTCAACCGGTGATTTGCCTGGCCCACACCTATGAGGTTTGTGGGTGTAATTTCCGACACTAACAGCCGCGCCCTGCTCCTCATTTCTTTCAACGCAGAAAGCTTCGTGGGGGCCGAGAAGCGCCAGTGATGAAACAGCAAGTGCGCCAAGTCCACCTTTATCTGCACTAAGTTGCATACACCCCCGGCCTCTTGCTCTGCAACGATGCACCAGACACTCATGGGATCGTCGCAGTGGGCTACATCAGGGTGAGCAGACTTGCGCTAGTAGGCTGTGTAAAACTTTGAACCCGGGTTTGCCGTTGCATTGGCGCTGTCTTAACAGAAGCATACATAAATAAGCACGCAGCCTTATCGATATTATGCTACTGCGCACTGACGTGCAATGGGCACATACAAGTAGTTCGGCCCACCCTCCAGCTCGCCTCCGGGTTCTGAAGCCTTGCTCTCCTTTTCCGCTTTCCAACTGCTAAATTGTCTTGTCGTCCTCCGATTTGCCACTGTCCTGAGGCGAAGCATCGAATGCTGACTGAGAATCGAAAATGACTGACGGCGTGGGGATCACCACCCGACCAAATTTCCAAGGATGGTATTTTGGGCCTCAATCCGGTACGCGCGAGCATAGCCTCAGCTCAATAGCCTACTTCTCCGTACAAATGGTGTACCGGTTTTGCTGACTTTCCCCCGACAGTCGAGGCTATAGCTTGCGGAGAGAGCGATGAGTTTATCACCTCAGGCCGATTTGCCGCCTGCTGCCCGACCGGTCTGACGGAGGCGTGCCCGATCGCGACTGTCTGTGCTGGGAATGCGAGGACGTTGAACAATGGCGAAGTCAACTCTTGGTACGCGCAGACGAATCAATGCTGGATGCACACGTGCTAATTGCTGGGAGGGCAGCGGTACGGCCATGTCCTGCGTGACAATCACGGTTTACCAAACCTTTCCGACTGGAGGGCAGTCGGCGTCGAATATAGTGTGCGGGGAGAATTGGAGCGCTATTTCGCTCTACAGAGAGATTCCGGCGACGACTACAAGCACGTCTAGTGCGTACAAACCGGGAATGCCAACTTTATCGTGTCTGCGTGCTGACCGACTAACACAGGCACATCTTCAACATCCACATCGTCTCTTTCGCTAACGTCGGTACTCCCATCACAAACTTCGTCAACAACGCCCAGCCCTACAACGACCTCGGCCCCGCAATCGGGTTCAAGTCAGACTTGGATAGCGGGAGCTGTCATCGGACCCGTAGCGATTATTGCACTGCTCGCATTTTTGATATGGTTCTTCCGTCGACGATCGAAACGGGCTGCGGCTCAAGCCGAAAATGTAGGTACAGTTGACTCGCCTGGGCCGCAAATGGCCATGTTTCATCAGCCCGTAGATGGTCAGCATCCGCCATGGGCTAAGCCTGGTTCTCCTTCCACCCATCAGTCCCAAAACTGGTCCCAGCCAAGTCCGCAACCTCCCTCCGAACTAGAAACTCAGCGCTCAATAGCGGAGCTAGGAACATATCGGTGATCCTTCAGTACCTTACTATGTTCCAATGCGGTGGCGAGCATGTAGGAAGCTCACTGTTTAGAGCATGCTTTACTTCAGGTTGATTTAACGCAAGATAAAGGAGGATAATTCGATACCACTTTTCGCCCCCCAATGTCCTGGTCATCCAAACCACCCCTGCGTTCAATGAGACGAAACATAAAGACGTAGGATCCCAGGAGCAGCTGCCGCGGGCAAACCCCCTAAATTTGTTGGTTCTCCCAGAAGCTTTCGGGAATCCTCAGCCAGGCCGCTTATCTGAGCACAGCGAAGAAAGACTTAGCACCTCAATCTAGTACGTAGTACCGATTAGTGGGTAGTTCGGCTGCATCCATAGACCCCGCCCGCACCCCAGCCTGCACATTTGATTTGCGCCGATACCGAATGGATTCAAACTAGGACTGCCCTTGCTAAGATGACCACCCACCACTGGTACCACACAGGCACAGCCATGAGCCAAAGGTATTTTTGGACCGTGATTGACAGAGAAACAACCCAAAAGTGGATTGTAGGTTCCCACAGCCTTGCGGTGCACAAAGACGGTGATCTTATTCCAGTGTCTAGCCCCGTCCTCCATGCGCCGCTAGCACGAAATGAATCAGGTCCTCGTGCCGTGGCGGTACATAATAAGTCGCTGCCGTTCGTCCATGGACGCCCAGGCGGAACGATGGATCTTTTGGCTGGTTTGATGTCATCTAGCAAGAAGTGTTGTCAATAAACCCAAGCCAATTCACCAGACTCTTCACCATGTCCACAACCAGTTCGGCTGACATCGCGTCGGCCTCAAATTTCGAAGGATGGTTTCTGGGTGCTACGACGAGTAAGACCCGCTCGCAGCATCCTCTTTCCCTCCTTGCCAGTGAACTGACTCAACGCAGCTTATGCGATGACTTGCGACGAGGGTGTCACATTCCAAACCTCGGGGCGTTATGGTATTTGCTGTGACGCGGAACCTTGTGCACTGGCGACGAATTGCGCGAACAACGTCGTCTCTTATAATGACGATCACACTTTCGCATGGTTCGTCACTCCGACTCGGTCAGCCCTGCACTTTCAAACTCGCTAACAATGGCCCCTCTCGCAGCGGTACCGCATATTCTTGCGTAACCATGACCGTATATCAGACTCCCGGACCCGAAGCCGGATCAGCGACTTCCGCGATCTTGTGCGGAGCGAATTGGGAGGCACACACGATCTATCGGAGAAGCGCTGAGGCAACGTCAAGCTCCTCTTCTTGTAAGGCACATAGAGTTACTTGTCCATCAAAGCCTTTCTAACCACTTATATCTGTAGCAAGACAAACTTCGTCGGCTGGTACCAGAACGTCGAACAGCATCTTATCCTCAACATCCACGTCTCCAGCAGAAACGAGCTCCGGGGGGTCGGGCGGGTCTTCATCGAACAATACTTGGATAGCTGGTGCAGTAATTGGACCGATCGCGCTCATTGCTGCCATCGGCCTGGGATGGTTCTTCCTGCGAAGGAGAAAGAACAAGGCGAGCCAGAGCCCTGAGAGTCAACCTTTCCAGGGAGCACCGACAATGCAAGGCGCAGGAGGCCCAGGCTGGGACGCATCCAATTATCAAGCCTCTGAATACAACAGCCAATATCAGACCGGCATCCCATACCAACCGTCTTCCAGTCCCGGTTTTACCCAGACCGCAAGCCCTGGATATCCGCCCTCGCACAACAGCCCCGGATTTCCGCCATCCACTGTCTCGGCGTACCAACAGCCATATCAGCAACCATATCAGCAGCGGCAAGACGCGCCTTCGGAGCTCGGTACAGGCTGGAGCGAGCCCAATAAGACCGCACCGCCATCCGAATTGCCTGGCAATCAACAAACCACGGCTGAGCTCGATACGGATTGGAACGAAACTCACAACAATAACAGACCGGTATCCGAGCTGCCTGTTGATCCAAATTACAGCGCTGGGAGGTAGCAGGGCTGCGGTACTAGGTGTAGGATGTATGTAGCATAATGATATACCCTTCAAGGCGAGCCTTAATCGGCGCTCGGGCTCGGGGCCATAATTAGACTAAATAGACAATCCATAGTGGTGGTCTGACTTTCATTCACCTGTTGACTTCTGGTACGAGAAGAGTTCTTTGCCAAACCATAGGTGCTAATAGTAGAAGTAGGATGCAACATTTGCAAGCCAAAGCATGCAAGAAATCACCGCACTCGCCGTCATGCTTGGTGGTTGTCCAATCACAAAGAATGGGGTTGGAGCCTTGTCCCGGCCCAATCCGAGCGTCAGCAATGTTAAACCTTGCATTGCATCAACTTCAGCGTTCCAACGGCCCGTCGCTCTCAGATCGTAGCAATATGCTGTGCAATATCTGTGTTGACGCACTCCATTACCGAAAAGGCTGGGTGACAAGCGACGAAGATGGTGTGGAGCCGCATGTCCTGCTCGCCCACCATGAGTCGATCGCGAGCCTGGAATCGTCCGCCCACGACGCATGCGAGTTGTGTCATCCATTTTGGTCCCAACTGACGGAAGACGAGCAACGGTTACTCAAAAATTACGATGCACAGCTAAGATCAAGTCGACCGGCTGGCGCGACGGTCAGGCTCCCGGCTCAGCGGCTTGCCGACCTGGACGGGTTTGTCACCATCTGCGCTGTGGTCAACTTGAAAGAGACACAATCTGTCGCAGCGCTTGACATGGAATTGCTTACTAGTTTATCTTTTGATACTGACTTCATGGATGGCTCACCGCTGCAAAGGAAAAACTTCTCTGGAACTTACGTTCTGCAGAAAGGCTCCTGTTTGTCACCCATGTCCTTTTGTGAACCGTGGTTGATGCTGATAATGCCATTGTATCAGCGAAAAACTTAGCAAAGATGGTGCAATTTCACAGCAAAGATACCGCCTCCAATGAATCCTGGGAGAAGGTCACAAATTGGCTCTCAACGTGCGTGTCCCAGCACAGCGCATGCAATATCGAGACAAAGGCGGAACCCTGGTATCCTACGCGTTTGTTGGACCTAATTTCACCTCAAGGCAAATCGGATAGCATTCGCCTTGTTGTCACATCAGAAGAGCCACCCAGCGTCGGAGAGCGATATGTGACCCTGAGCCATTGTTGGGGTTCGGCGCAGTTTCTGCAATTAACTCGGTCTACGGAACGCCTTCTGAAAAGCGGCGTTGGGCTCGACGAGTTGCCCAAAACCTTTCGTGATGCAATCAGTGTTGCGAGACGTCTTGAGATTCGGTTTCTCTGGATCGACTCCCTCTGCATTGTTCAAGACCGGGATGATCTCTCCGACTGGCTAATCGAAGCCGGAAGGATGCACAGGGTGTACTCACACTCGTACTGCAACATTTCTGCCGCTGCAGCATCTGACAGCACTGAAGGCTTGTTCTTCCAAAGAGATCCGCGGCTGAGTGTCGGAACCGACATCAACCTCTGCGCCAATGGCCTTGAACTCGGAGCGGACTACGTCGACTGCAGCATCGTGGACTTGGGATTCTGGAACAATAACGTTGGTGGCAGCCCTTTAAATAAGCGCGGCTGGGTTCTTCAGGAGCGTTTACTTGCTTCTCGCGTCATTCACTTTGGCCGGGGCCAGCTCTTTTGGGAATGCAGGGAGCACAACGCTGCAGAGTGCTATCCCGTAGAACTGCCAGGGTCTCTGCGTGCTGGCACCTCAATGAAATTCAAGGGTCTCAATCTATCAGCGAACGTGGGAGGCGGAGAGGGGGCGCCAGGTGATGATGGAATATCCTCACACAAACTTTGGAGGTCGATTGTGCGCGCCTACTCGAAAACATGCTTGACAAATTCTTCCGACAAATTGATTGCCATGTCGGGTATTGCTAAGGAATTCTCGGCTATCGTCAAAGACGCGTACGTCGCAGGGATGTGGCATAAGTACCTGGCGAGCGAACTCCTCTGGTCCGTCCAGGACGAAAGTCAAGTCGATGGTTCGCCTTCCGCACGTCCCCAACCCTATCGCGCCCCATCTTTCTCCTGGGCATCGGTCGACGGGATCATCAGGACCAATGACCCGACGGACTCGGCTTTGCTGATAGAAGTGGTCGACATTCAGCTGGAACACGTCACGTCCGACATAACAGGCCTTGTGAAGGGCGGCTATCTCGACCTCAGGGGTTGCGTCCGATCTTTCGAAATGGTATTAGAGGTCGTTCTTAGTCTACGGAAGCTATATATGCGCATTGATGGTGTCATCGTGAAGAACAGCAAAAAAGCAGAGTGGATGCTTGGCCCGCTCATTCATCTTGATATCTGCCAGGAGAGCTTTGATGTCGATAATAGGGAAAATTTACTTTACTACCTGCCCGCAAATTCCCAGCAAGAACCGGATGAGTTTGTTTCTTATCTGATTCTCAGGCTTGTTGATAAGGACAAGGGTGTTTTCGAGAGAATTGGGACTGCCACTACAAACGAAGAAGACGAGATCAAAATGCTCAGCGGGAAGCAGGATGATCACGAGGTTCCCTGCCTTGAATACCGCGAAGGGTTGCACACCATTCGTATCATTTGAACTATAATGTATTGCCTGTTGATCGCCCAAACAGTTGGGCGGTGTGCTCAAATAGGAGATGTATTCGGCATCCCACCAACATGAGGGCTTTTACGTCAGGAACGCTTGGTTTCCTGTACTGTCCTTTTTGTCCAAAGTAGAAAGCTAACGATTGCGGCTCATTCGGAGTTTAACAATCTACAGGTCTAGTACATCAGACATGGCCGTCCGCGACTGCACGCCTCACCGAACCGACAGGCCCAGTAAGTCCATGCAAACCTTCTTATCGCCGATGGATTCGGTGTTTGCCACCCACCTTGTAATCGATTAATCGTCATTATCGAAATTTGCATCGTCAATTGAATGGCATTCTTCGTTTAAAGGCGGGACAGTTCGTCATAGACAACTAGAGGCCGAGGCTAGCTGCGCAGTAAAAGTGCCCCGCGACGTCGTACCCAAAAACCTACGAAGTACCCGCAGATCGTCAAAGGAAAATACACATCAAAGACGTCATGGTGACAACTAGGACGGGAGAGAGATACTTGCGCAGGGGTAATGCCGACGTCAACAGGGATGGGCTGAATCGCAAAACCGTATATAATGATGGGGGAGCAATACCAAATTCCGGTGTTACAAAGCTCATTTGAAGGTATAAACATAATTTCTCTCCAATCCAAATCTCACCAAAATGGGCTACCCACAAACATTCGAGGGTTTCTGTGTCGAAGGGCCGAAGTCCTGGAGCACCTTCAAGAAGCAGGAGATAAAACCGAAGCCGTTCGAGGATAGCGATATTGATGTCGAGATCGACTGCTGTGGTGTTTGCGGATCAGATGTCCACACCATCACTGGAGGATGGGGTAAATACGAAGGCCCGTTGTGTGTCGGCCATGAAGTTGTTGGAAAGGCCATCAAGGTTGGCAAGAATGTGAAGTCTATCAAGGAAGGTGACCGTGTTGGTGTCGGTGCTCAGGTCTGGTCTTGTCTCAAGTGTGAACAATGCAAGAGCAAGAATGAGAACTATTGCCCTCATCTCGTTGGTATGTACATCTAGGATCCATCCTTGCGGGCCATGAGAGGATCATACTAACCGGGAACAGATACTTACAATTCAAATTATGAGGATGGTAGCCAAGCACACGGTGGATTTGCCAGTCACATCCGGGCGCATGAGTACTTCACCTTCAAGATCCCCGATGCTCTACCATCAGAAGTCGCTGCACCTCTTCTCTGCGCGGGCATAACAACATACTCCCCGCTTGTTCGCGCCGGAGTTGGGCCCGGCAAGAAGGTGGGAATCTGTGGAATAGGCGGCTTAGGTCATCTCGCTCTGCAATGGAGCAAAGCCCTCGGCGCCGAAACCTACGCGCTAACACATTCCGACCACAAGGTCGAAGACGCAAAGAAATTGGGCGCAAAGGAAGTTCTCATTACTACCAAGAAGGATTGGGCGAAGGATTATGCCTTTACTTTCGACTTCATCCTGAACTGCTCGGATATGACGAGCGAGTTTGACCTTCCCACATATCTCTCGACCTTGAAAGTTGGCGGGCAGTTCCACATGGTCGGCCTTCCAGATAAACCTCTACCTGAGATGATGGCCGCCATGTTTACCAGCAACGCCCCGAAGCTGACAGGGAGCCACTTGGGCAACCACCAGGAGATGGATGCCATGCTGAAGTTGGCTGCCGAGAATGGCATTAAGCCTTGGGTCGAAACAATTTCCGTGTCTGAGAAAGGCTTAAAAGAGGCAGTGGAAAGAGTGAAAGAGAACAAGATTCACTATCGCTTCACCATGACCGACTTTGGCAAAGCATTCGGAACCCACTAAATGCATCAGGGAACGCCAGAACGCGACCAACATTTGGGGTCCATAATCGGACCATTGGGAAGGTTTTGGGAACAACCTAGCCAGTACTAGGCAAAATTAATCATGATAATTATTCCCATATTTGAATATGCTCCCGGTGATCGTATTTCACGCCTAACCAACCAACTTGTAATCAATGCTCAATATCGAAGGTAAAGTAATAAAATAAGGTCCAAACTAATATCGTACAATTCCTCTGAAATATCTAAGTGTTAAGTACAGCCAATAAATCAAGATTTAAACTCAGATCGGCTTAAACATCTGAGCAGCCCTTCACACAGTCGTAACTCGCCGCCACACTGGTGTCCCCATGCCCACGATAAGTCGCGATCAGTGGATACTTGCACACTTTCCTCTCAAACTGCGGCCACCCAGCAGCAGCAACAGGTTTTGCAGCCAAGAACTCCGGCGCCTTGCCCTTCTCGACCCATGATTGCAAAGCTCCGAAAGGGTCAGTGGGCACCGCGCCGGCAGTCGATCCAAAGCCACAGTGGTCAACACCGGGCGCCAAGAACAAACGGAAGAACTCGTCCACTTTCCTCCCCCTGCCAATCCGCTTCTCGACCTCCTTGTAGTATTTCACTGTTCCCTGTGGGAAGATGAGTTGGTCGGCTTCCCCGTGCCAGACCAAGAGCTTATTGCCTGATTTGCGGAGCTTGGAGAGGTCGGGGTCTGCGGAGCCGATGATGGAGTCGAACTTGTGGGAGGATTCGGCGAGGAGCGCTGGGAAGGAGGCATAGTCGATGCTTGAGAGGTCGAATGCCGGATTGGCCTTGACGAAGTACTTGATCCAGCTCGAGCTGAGGAAGAAAGGGTCTGCGACGCGACTACCGTTGACGATTTGGGTTTGTGCGAGACTACCGAGCGGAGATTCAAGAGGTAAGCCGTACCAGAGGGACTTTCCGGAAGGAGTCTTGGGTCCGTTCCATATCTGCTTGACAATGAATGCAACTGCGGATGTAACTGTTCCTTCTTCGCACTCAATCTTGGTCCCGACTAGACTCAAGGGATCAAAGTGACACTGGGAAAGGTTGTTAATAATGCCATCCTTGACTCCATCAAGCTCATCACAAGAGCTAACAGCAGCCTGAGTAAACACATTCAATGCGCATTCAGAAGGGTAAACGCCAGCCTCGTTCATCACGACTGTGGGCCAGAGTTCTGCGATAACATATTCAGGCCAGTATATCGCAGGCGCGCCAGCCAGTATACCATCGAAGTCGTCGGGATGCTGCTGCGCGGCGATGAGGCCTTGTCGGCCACCGGTCGAGCAACCATTCCAGTAAGCGTATTCGGCCTTGTGTCCATAATAGCTCTTCGTGACGGCTTTTCCAACAACTGCCATGTCGTGGATCGATCGTGAGGCAAAGTTCGTCAATAATCCTGTATTCACTTTCCCGTTTGGCTTGAGAGCCCAGCCTGCAGGACTAAGTGGGTCGCCGGTCACGCCAGCATCCGTTGATGCAGCAGCGAAACCTCGCGACACGACGGGGCCGAGAGAATAGGGGCCGAGACCTGCTGCCCATGCACTACCACCTGTTGCTACGAAGCGGCCGTTCCAGTCGTGCAGGGGCAGCCATACTTGGACTACTACGGTGTCGTTCGAGCCGGGATGCGTGAATTTGACTGTGACATCGCAGACGTTGAGATTTGGCACGTCTTCGAGGAGAAAGGGAGGATATGCCGGGACAGTCAGGTTGCGTATCTCTTGTCCAACAATCGAGATGATCTTGGCTCCGGGGATGGTTGGGGCTCTGATTGAAGAGCACGAAGGTGTTCCATGGCCCGACAATGGAGTTGAAGTTGTACTAGAGATTGAAAGGACCGAGGCGGCTAGAACTCTGAGCAACATGATTCAGCAATGAGTTTCCGGTCAAGAACTTGTAATAGTAGATTCTATTGGTTCGAAAATGTGCTTTATTGTAGTCCTTTGAATTCGATGATGATCTAGAAGTTCCATAATTTCAATTCATGCGACACTCACTCATTTATATAATTACCTAGATCATGATGAAGCCAAAGTTCCCTTACTTTCGCAACCTTGTTGATTTTCAACACACGTTGCTCCCTCTCTCAACTCTATCCCCGGGCTTGACAGGCAGCGGCCGCCTCCGCGGAGAAGTTTGTAAATCCACACCGCGTCTAATATCACCGAACCCTCAAAAGAGACTGCTTACCTAAAGACCAATCTAAACAGCGACGGACAAACGGCCCACAAGGTCGAGTCCTCCCGTACTCCTTTTGCCAAATTTGGGAATTGGTGATTGGCTGTCTTCAGGGGCTGAGTGGAATTAAAATCTTACTTGCAGAGGCAGTGCTCAAAGATTCCAAACAACATAGCTTTCCTGGAGCATGTGCTTATTAACAGGCCGGGAATATGACGTATCATGGTCAATGGAAGGGAGAGTGGCCTCGTTAAACTTATCTGCTTTCGGGAGGGTGAATTTTCGCTACTGGACCGATGACCTTTCTCCCCATGTAATTAGTGTCGGGAATAACGGCTAAGAGTTGGGAGTTCCGGAGATGGAGATATATGCTCAGCTCTAAGCAAACTTGGGTCATAGCACAGTTCGCTCACACGAGGAAGAGTTCGTGGTTGCGCATTCTATTGGAATCCAAAGTGAATGCATTCTGTTGGTTGACTACGAGCCCTTATGTTATGTTCCTGCTGGTTATTCAATTTGTTCCATGATGAGCAGCACAACAGTCCCTTTCCAGTTAAACTATAAAGACGTTGTCGCGCAAACATGGCGTAATTCGGAAAGTTCAAGAATATCATCATAATTATACCGAAAACACATTATGCCACGGCAGATTTCAAGAGTCAAAACAGCAAACGACGGCACACTCTTAAGCGTCTTCACATCTTAAGCACGAACTCGAAAGCTCTGAGCCAACCACTTCATTGAGCGGCCTACTTCACCCATCCTGAATCCAATGCCTTATAATATCGAGCATCTACCAGGTCGGTTCCGGGATATAGCGAGTCGCTGCCGCGGGTTCGGTCGCGAGCTGCTCTCGATCTGGTGTAGCCAAGATATATTCCAGCAGCAGATGCGGGCTCAAAGCGATTTTGGCCAGACTTGCCTCTAAGTCCTCGGCTGGACATTGGCAGAGGATTCGACGTAGCTCGGTAGAGCTGATATCCGGCCTGCGCTGTGCTCCTCTCCAAGGCACGAATCGAATTGTCCCCTTTGGCCGCCCCTTTCCGCCTTTTTGTCGACAAATCCAGAGCCCGCTGATGGACGCGACAGAAGCAGAGAGTATCGCATCAACCTGATCAAGCTCGTTACCTAGAAACCTTAGCCTAGAAAATAACCGAGAAACAGCACGCATCCGAACCTTTGGCTGCCTCATAACCGGGCGTTGATCTGGCTTTTTCTTCAGCACACCGCCGCAGATGGTGATCGTCGATCTCGATTCTTTCCCACGCCACGCATCCCGAAATATTGACGAGAATATTGGCCGTGGAGCAAGTAAAGTCTGCTCTTCTACATACATCCGTCACAATGCTATCTCTGCAATTCCATAAGTGGGAGGGATTGTGTAGCTTTGCCACGCTAACATGGTCTGGTCCGCAGAGCACCATAAACTGGAGATCAAACCCATCTCGCCTTGCCATACCTTCAATACGTTTGCGGAAGGTGTGCCACTCCTTCTCTGCACGATCAAATACCCAGAGCCAATCAATATGTGATGTGGAATCGCGCCAGAGGCTCACTCTCTGGTCCTTGGTGAATATCAGAGGTTTCCGATTATTCTGGTACTTGTTCCCAAGACGCTTATCGTCGGTTGGAATCACGATGGCAGCTACAAGGTTGAGATCGTCCCCAGAGGACTCAAATCCGTGTTGAAGGAGGGCAAGATGTCCGTAGTGCGGTGGGTTGAAGGATCCTGGGTAGATTAGGATTCGATTGGTTCTACCCGAGCGAAGGAGGCGGATTGTGCTTCCAAGATAGCGATTGAAGATAGGTGGCTGAGCAGCAGGAGGAAGATGTTCGAAATGAATCCTGCGAATATATTTCTCCAGCGGCGTTGTTTGAAGCTTCCTGAAGGGGTCACTGGCTCTATTTGAACGACCTAGTGGCCGTACTGGATCCATGATGGCGTTGACCTTGTCAGTACTGGTGCTGATGTCTGTCAAGTCGAGAAAAGGGTGTGTTTTAAGCTAGTATGAAGATGAAGGATGGCACTTGTAGTAGAAGTTGAAATTGGGAAGAGGGATTCAAACTGGGCTCAGGATCACTTGGGGAAGGAAGGCACAGTCTCGACGATAGCACTGCATTTCTCTACCACGCTATGAAGCATACGAAAAAGGTTGTGAGAGTTGACTCGCTCCCAGGCTTGTTGCTCGAAAAAGTCTGAAGTCATTGATTATGCTGTAGATATAGATTATGGCTCTTACCTCGTCTACCCGGAACAATTTGCCCTATGGAGGCACTGGTCGGCAGGCAAGCTCAGTGGAACTAGTGGCGACAGCATTGTTAGTTGACATTACCACGGCGGAACCAAGACGGACAAGTATTCGGCTGGAATGGGCTATGAAGTGTTTGATTCTACCTTGGGTCGTTGGCAAAGTGGTCATCAGAAACAGAATCCCCTTTACGTATCTAAGGTACTGATCACGCCAAAAAGCCCAGCCGGAACCATCCGGCAAGCTCACCCACCACAGCTCCATGATCCCTACAAGGGTGTACCGACGTCCTGGCCCCGGCTCCCGGAAAATTCCACATTTATCAGGCCCGTCATTAGATCATCCATCCACCAAGCTCGAACTTTAACTCACATCCTCACATTCCCCCTCGACATCCGACAATCGCCCCTACAAAGCCCACCACCTCTCCCACGAACGTACTGATAACCCGTCTCATCTCTAAATCATCACAACAATGTCCCGCCTTCTGACGCTCCCCCGAACACTCCCACGCCACCATCCCCTCCTCCGCCTCTCCTCGACCTTCCAAAAGCACGCCTCGCCACCCCGCCTCCCGGCCTCGCAGCAAGCCGAGTTCGAGCGTCTCCAGCGCTCCGCCGCCGTCTCGAGCGCTTTCCAAGTCCCCGATGCTCCGGCCGCGAACGAAGAGCAACCACTGTCCACCAGCCGCCACACCACCAACCCATCATCTCCCGACCCCGCCCAAGTTACAGCCACGAAGGATGGCGGCGCCAGCGGCGGTGACGTGACGCAGGGCGTATTCCGCGGTGCGCCGCCCGAGTTCGACGGCGATACGAATCCCAAGACAGGCGAGGTCGGGGGCCCGAAGAACGAGCCTCTGAGATGGGGGAGTGGATCGGACTGGAGCTACAATGGAAGAGTTACGGATTTCTGAGTACGGAGGTGGCGGGCGGTGCGTTGAGCTGCGGTATGATGAGGATGAAAGCATTGCATTACAAGGTGTTGATGACTTGGGATTTAAAAGTATGATCACGGGAGTTCCTTTGCAAATCTTGGGATACAAGATCTTCGCTAGCTGTACAACATCACAGGGCATATGGGTTGCAGCTGAGGTGATGGTATGTGGAGCATTACAGTAGTAGTAATCTGAAGGCGACTTGTATGGATAGCAGCAGTCGGGAATACAATGGATCAGCAATGAATGGGGTATTATAACGGCGATGCTACTGCTACAATCTTCTACACGCTCCTACATGCCTCTTCCCATGCTTCGTGCGAACCACCCTACCCGTCAATCATCATCCAAATACTCAGACAATCCTATCTTACCCACCCTCAGTTCTCGGCTCCTACATTATCTTCGCCTTTGCTGCCACTTTCCACCCCCTCCATCTTGTCATCGCTATCAACGCCGTTCTCGCCTGGTTTCTCGCTAGCATGTTGCTCTTCCGTCCCATGTAGCACGTCGAGCGGTCGGTTCTCCTTATCGCCCTCGCTCGGAGCTTTCTGGACCTTCTCGGCACCACCAGCCTGCCCCCTTTCGACCCCGTTGGCCTCTTCTCTCTTCCACCAGTTGCCAGACACAATGTCCCCTCTGATCTTCTCTAGACGGTCTTTCTCCTGTTGCAGCTCGGCACCGTTCAGCCCGCGCCCAAAGGAACCGCTAACCTCTCCCATGGCTTTCCTCATTCGCTCCCGCCTGCCTTTCCCGCGAAGACGACTCTGAGGTCCAGCTCCGTTCTCTACCCAGCGGATCCCTGTCACCATGAAACTTATGCCATCGTGGACAGATATACGGCCGTTGAACTTTCCGCCAAACTCTCTGGACTGGAGGCCGAAGCGTGTCGTGCTACCGTACTTCTCCAGTCGCGGGAGTACAAGAACCGTGACATGCATATCGCGATCTGGTGGGATATGGACTGGACCAGTCCTAGGGGCCTTGTCCAGGTACGTGGCCGAATTGGCCTCGAGCTTCGCCTTCTCCTCCTTTTCCTTGTCCTTTCGGCGCTTGCTGGGTGGCCCCTCCTTCTCCGTTATGGAAAGTCCGCGATCCAGATCCAGCAGGTCAACGTCCACTTCATCGGGCCATTCGCCTCGAATCCATCCTCCGTGAATGCATGCCGCGATTATATCGGAGTCATCTGTATAGACGTCTGTGCCCCAAAGCGCGCGCCGAGCTGTGATCTCCTCCCGCGCCGTTGGCGTGAGGTGAATTCGTGCTACCTTCACCGTAAGCGTGCAGTTCTCCCTGCCATTGATCAGGTTCCACGGCAATGGTTTCGGTGTGGACGAGAAGCCTCGATGGGTTGGCACGTTGGGAAGCTGTCTGGTTGCCTGGATCTTCGGTTCGTATAACACATCGCCAAGATGATTGCGTGGTCGGCTAGCAACTGCGTCAAGAACAGCTTTCGATGTCACGATTGTTTTCGGTTTCGGGGGTATTACGACAGCAGGGGTCGGGATGGGTTTGGCAGTAGGTTCCTTGCCATGTCCATGCTGGTGAGTCGAGCGCGGGACGTGGAGGGGGTGGCCGAGATCTTTAGAAAGAGCAGACGGAGACGGGATTGGTGTGGTGCCCTTGATATGCTTGAATGGCGTGATCGCAACCGGTGCTGGCGATGATGTCTGCTCTGCGCCGTGGTGGTGGTGGTGGTGATGATGACTATAGAGATTGTTGGTTAGTTATCGCCTCAGTGGAGTCAAATGTTGCGAACTTACTGATGATGGTGGTGCGGGTGAGTCTTGGGTCTCTTCACCCGACTCACCGGGGTCAGTCTCCCAGTGTTTTCATCATCACCCTTGCCGTCCTCCTCCTTCAGTTTCCTTCGCCTGCCTTTCGGGGCAGGCCCTTTACTCGGAGCCTCGGGTCCTGAATCCTGGGCGGCAGTGTCTGTTTCGTCCCGCCTGGCAAGACTGGCGTTTGTGTATGGTAGCTGAGCGCCTGAAGGGATTGGACTTGGCACTCCTAAGCCGGTGACTCCGCTTCCTATGCCAGAGAACATGCGACCAAATTCACTCTTGATACCCGGCTCGCCCGCCGGCCCAGTGACTTGTGACTGCGCACCCTGAACTGCTTGGGGTAACGGCGATATCCGTCCTTTACGGTTTATCTCCTGTATTGCTAGCAGGTTCCGCTGGTGATTGTGGGGAATGGTATCATCCGCCGGCCTATTTCGTGGCGAATCGTAGAGTGATGTGCCATGCCCTGGATTATAGGCGATAGATGGGGGAGGCGGTCCATCATCGAGAGGACGGCGATGGGGCGGTTGTTGTGCTTGGGGGTGGAGAATACTGATTCGCTGTCGATCCGGAGATTCGTATGGCTGCGGTGGTCCTTGCTGGGAGAGCGGAGGAGGATGCGATGGGTGGGTCGAGGGTGGGTATCGTTCGGGCGGGGGCTGTGAATATGCCGGCGCTTGGTGTCCGGGATATGACGGGGCGGTCGTCGCAGGATATTCGTGATGTCGCGGATGGACAGCAGCAGGATCATAGGGCCGAGACGGTTCATACGATTGTCTCGGCCAGGAACTCGGGTCGCGAGGTTCCGGGGGCCGTCCGTAGGCAGGAGGCTGATTCCTTTGCGGCTCCTGCTGTCGATAGTCTGCTTGGTGAGCTGGATGCCCTCGCCCACCGTCGCCGCCAGAATAGGCCCGTTCTCGGCGTTCTCTTTCTCGCATTTCCACCTCACCGAATCTTTCTCTCTCGGCTCGATACCGATCGTCGTAGTTCAGCGATTTCATCCCTGGTCGCTCGGGGTTGTATTCCATCGAGCCACGTCCCATATCGTCTCGTCGCCCATACATATCTTCCGGCCCATTGCGGCCCATGTCCACTTGTCTCGGGGGGATGTTCGAGAACGACTTAGGTTGGCTGTTCGGCCTGGGCGGGGGCGGACCACTGGGCATCCTTCCCTGATCTCGATTGTCTTGTGACGGTCCGCGCTGGTGGTACGACTGTGGGGTTCCATACCGTTGCACCTCTGGCGTTGTTGAATATACTCCTTGCGGCGACGCCGCGGCACTGCCCCTTGGGTCGTAAGGCCGGGGATGTTCGGGCGTTTGAGGGCGTCGAAAGGGCATATAGTCGGTGGAAGCCGAGTGAATTCTCGGCGAAGCGTGGACGGGCGGTGTAAATGCTGGGCCCGATGCGCCCGATGTGGCAGGCGTAGGGTAATGCGACGACGGAGGCTGAGATTCTCTCGGAGCAGGGGGCGGACCGCCCAGCATGGACGATATCGACATGCTGCTGCCGGTGCTTCCCGTCCTCGATATTGAACCCAGCGCAGGAAGTTCGCGACCTCCAGGGAATGACGTCGGCGGCCCAACAGATACTGGCGGCGGTCGCGGCGCCGGCAAACCATAATGCCCCATTTGATGCGATGGTTGCGGCTGGCCTCCCTGTTGGGGAGGAGACCCCGGCGGTGGCATCGTTCGATTTAAAGGCGGCGCGGGGGGGAGAGAGGATGCGCTCTGATGTCGGGAGTGGCTCGATGGAGGCAAGGAGGTCGGCTCCTGCGAGTAGGGTCGGGACGGCGAGTGATAATAAGGATTGTCGGAGGGTCTTCGCTGATTTTCCGCGTATGTGGGATTCGACGTGGGAGGATGTGAGGCCGCTGGTGGATAGGGCGATTGGTTTGGAGTCGAGTTGGATGTGTTTGAGGATGGGGGAAAAGGAGATCGACTGTATTGTGAGGCAGCGTTCCGCGAAAAGGGAAGCTGTGGTGGCTGCTGTCTTGGATCCATCGCGGGCGATTTTTTAGCTCGAAAAACCCGCTGCAGGAGAGGAGGACTCTGTATTGATCGGCATGCCCTGTGTTCCTGGTTCGCCCATTCAGAGAGCTGAGTGGTAAATGACCACCAAGGGGTCTTGGGAGCGAGGAGGGACTGTTCTCGAGAGCCGCAGATGTCAGAGTAGGGATCGCGACTTTGTTGTTTCGCGGATGGTAAGATTCAGATCGGGATTTCCCATGGGTTGGTGCTTGTGTCTCAGCGGAGCTGGCATTGATGGGACAGCTGTGCGTTTCTGCCTCTTTAATTTTTTTGCTTGTTTGGTGGCTGCGTGACCAACGAATGGGCGCAAATCAGCCGACGCGACAGGGATGGGCAGAGAAGGCTCGTCGACGCTAGTGAGACATGACAACGGGGTAAGGTAGGGGTGTTCCTTTTTTGGGGGGGGGGGGGGGTGGGAAAGGGATGGTCGTGAACAATGATGATGATGATGATGATGATGATGTCGATGTCGATGTCTACGGCGCGGATGTATTGCTGGACCTCGCAAAGACAAACGAGGCCGAGGGTTCTTGGAGCGGAAAGAAAACGAAAGGAAATACGGGCGCTACAGCTCGTTCGGGCAAGGCAGGTAGGTTAGTTGGTAAGGTAGTTTGAAGAGAGCGGCGACGACGGAGGCACACGAGGGAAGGAGGAGAAAAATGAATCAAGGTCGAGGGGCACGCTTATGCATGAAGCAGACGGACGGGAAAGGTCGAGCGCAGGAAAAGAGAAAGAGGGTGGAGAAGCGAATGTCGATGCGCGCAGAGACGAGAAATCGCAGCTTTCCGGGTGGGTACCTAGGGTATAGTAGGTAAAGGTAAGGTAAGGTAGTGAAGGTTGCTTTGCTTGGCTGTCTGTTGGTCATGGATGTAAAGATGCGGAGCAGGTCAATTTACATTGCTACTTATTTAGTCTTTTTCACGAACAAAAGTTGGAGTCGTGTGTGCGTGTTTGTGCTTATGGTAGTATTCGGCAGTGTGGCCAGGCCCCCCCCCCCCCCAGGCATTAAAGGTTTGGGTAGCTGGAAGAGGAGAGAGGGTGTCGAGCTTCTTATCCCTCATTCCTTCCTTCGCTCTTCTTCTCTATTTGCCAGCTTTTACATCGCACCTTGATCCGATACTCTTTACCTAGTACATAATGGCACAGATGAGTGTGCTCGCTCTGTGCGATCGCTTCGTGTCGCCAGGGCGTGTGTCGCGGTATGGGGAAAGAGCTGGCTGAATAATCTGAAGAGGACGAAACGATGACTTTGTCCCAGCGATGATGCTCGGGTAGGTACCTTCCCCAAGGACCTTTGGCAAACCCTCGGCAATATGGGACGAACAAAGAAACAAATAAAAATCATTGATGCAAATGCAATCCATTCAGGAACTCTGTGTGCCTGCTTGGCCTGGAGAAATGCGCGCATGGACAATCAACCAGGGCATATCCGCCATCCAACCAAACAAAAGCGAGGGGCAAGCACGATGCGATGCGTGGCTTTCCGGTGTCCCGCCTTCCCCATTCCCAGCCATCTCCTCATCCACCGATCCTCGTCCACCTTAACTTTTAAGGGTATGTACATGAAATAGCTCGCTGGGAGAGGTACAATTACTAGTCGAGTTGGGTAGGTCAGGTACCTATTAAGTGGCAGGGTAGATGGTATATACCCTGATGGGCATGCGCTGGCCCATCTCCCAGGGGTGGGAGCTAAGATTTTAGAGCTTTGGCAATCTTCAATTGAAGTGACCTCATCCACCAGAAGTACACATGCCCGAGGACCAAAACCTCAGAGTTTCTAAATAATGCAGCTCGTCGCCGAGATCAAAGAGAAGCTTTATTGTAGCGAGCAGATGGAACGAGGTAGTTACCGTCCACATGGCTAGCTACGTAACTGCTCACACAACCCTCCAGGAGCCTAAGGTACTGTAATTAGTCCGTAGGCAGCAAGGATGCTCGATACCCCGAGGCGGTGAGAGTTCATCTACCAGATAATTATCGCCAACCCTCCCTCCACATGCAACGCACCGCCAGCTCCGTCACGGCCGATAAGCAGCGCCCCCCACCAAACACATTGCATTTGATGCTAAACCTGCAAGTGCTAGGTAATATCGGTCTCTCACATGGAATTCCATCACCTGGATACACTGCTGGCCACCCAATCCCCCAACTGGGGTTGGCTGCGCCTTTTGGTCTTCGTGCAGTTCCACTGCATCCGACTTGCGCACCTATCCACGAATGAACATCCGGCGCTCAAGTCATCGCCCCCGACATCACTGATGATGCCACCACACAGAACGCAGCACTCCCAGGGTCCCCAACTGGTGGAAACGGCTGTGTGCAGGACGGAACATGCGTTCAGCTCCTTGCTCTGCAGTCCGGGGTTTTCCTTGACCCCAAAATGCTGACAGCAGAGGCATCTCAAGGACGCATCGTTGTGAAAGATGCGAGGCTGCAAGTCATTGACACGCCTCTTTTACGTTTGGCAATTCCATATATAGAGCTGACTCGCCGCCTAAGTACCAAACTATTCCAGGGTCCCTGTACGCCCCGTATACAGCTGGTGCCTTACGATTACAAGTTTGCAAGATCATAGTTACTCCTGAGGTACACAAGCATACCAAATATACACCTCGTACTCGGATGTCACCGCCTCGTCCAGGCAGTTCCGACATTCCAACGTGCTCTGGCCAATGTTCCTAGCAGCTAAATGTCCATTCAACGTCCTCCCAGCCCTCTCTTCTTTTGATGTCAACACTGCGGTCAATGCCACCCCATTTGGGCTGCCTCATAGCCCCGCCGGGGAGCACAGCATCCACCGGAGGGACTGTGACACCAGTGGCCTCGAAACCAAGCGCGCAGGCGGCGACGAAACCCAGATTTTCCGCTAGCGCAAAGTGTCGTCCTGGACAGAGATTCTTGCCTCCACCGAATGGCATCATCGCACTCCGTTGACGCTTTTCTTGTTGCGCGGAAGGATCAATCCATCTCTCAGCATCAAAAATTGAGGCATCGGGTCCGAAATTAGCTTCGTCCAGCTGATTAACGCCGGCCTGCCACTGCAAGTTCGTTCCCTTGGTTAGGAGGTATTCCCTATCGTTTGTATCTCTGATGGTCGTGTCTTTCATGACCCGTCGATTCCCGGTATTATCATTATACATCCGGAGGGTCTCGCGGTAGCACGCCGCAAGGAAGACGCAACCCTTCTCCAGCTTGGTGATGTCGATCGACGCACTGCGGCCGCCTGGCCGCTCCGTGATAGTCGTGAATGCAGCAACTTCCTTACGGACCCTCTCCACATGATCGGGTCGCGAGAATACGTTGACGAAAAACCAGAACGCGGTCGGGATGGTGTTTGTCGTTGAGACCCACGGTATGGTGAACTCGACGATGCCAAGCTCATGGTCAGGGATGCCTTCCTGACGAGCCAATGCCGCACGACCTTTAATAATGGCGGAAACCTCTGGGCCTTTATCAAGGTGTGCGACGTAATACGGTACTAGGAATTCTTGTTGAATCTTGGTCCGGGCTGCCAGTCCCTTTCGTGCCAGTAAGGAAGGTGCCACGTTCAAAGATAGTAGAAGCAACGCCTGCTCGAATTCCCTGGCGCTTGTCAGTCTTGAAGTAGATTCGCGGTGTCTTGAATACGCACCACATCAAAGGAATCACCTCGGGTGTGAGGGGGTTGTTTTCTCCGTACAAAGCCTTCCAAGTAGCCATAGATATGACGTTTCTAAACCAGTGGTTGATGTCCGGGATATTGAGTGTCGACCCTGGTTTGATCCCGTTCAACACCTGTGCAATGTCGAGAAGTGCCAAGACATTCATTCTGTAAAGCGGGTCACCCATCAGGCTGCTGTGAATGACGTGGACGATGTCTCTCAGTTTTGATTCTTGTGAATAGAGCTCGAAATGATTCGGCAGCATGCCCATTGCACCGACGGCGAATTCCACCATGAACGGGTCGAAAGAGATATCCTTGTGGCGCATCGCCGCCGATATCAGCGACGGAGAGTTGATGGTATACATCTTTCCAGTCAACATGGGAAGAGTGCTTATTGGCAGGGCTCGCTCCTTGCTAATCGAACATGGCGGTTATGCGCTGGTCGTGGGATTTTGGGGACATGGGAACGAGAGCGACTCACTACAGGCGCAAGTGAAACCCGGGGGAATCCCGGATCAGGTCGATAATGTGCCCAATTACTGGGATCTTGGGACGTATCACTGGCGGTTCTCGCGGATCGAAAGATGGGTAGACGAGCTTCTTGAGCAGGATGGCGATGAGGGGCAGAACGACGATTGCGAAGGTCAAGGCCGGCGACGCGGAAAGCTTCCCGTCGGGGAAGATAAGATTGACTCCATCCTGGAGGAAACCGCTTCGCGACGATGCGTTCGAAGCCATGATCAATGGACGACAAAGGTGAGTGAAAACTGCGCCCAAATATCTGGCTTGGGGTTCGGGAGGATGAAGATTAATAAGAGATGAGATAAAAGTTGGCTTGCCCGGCTCAGGGGCGCGGTGGTGGAAAATGTTCCAATGGAAGGGCGTTTAGGCACGGGTGTTTTGCATGAAGGATTGCAGGATTGCAACCCAGTCAATAGGGACAGTGCTGTATTCGTATCGTCGGGCACTAAGATAACAAAAAGGTCAAATAGCGAGGCAATCAATCTAGACTCGGTTCGAGGAGTCGGGTCTCATCCAAATATACGAAAATGAGAACTTTGGTTTATTTCCTCACTGACCTATGCAAAGGTACACAAATACCTGTAACTTAATTCGAGGACAAAGAGGCTCTAAGGACATGGCCTAGACCCAGTATTATTTATTCGACAGCCAAACATCTTTTCTGTAACCCGCATTACGGAAAAAGTCCCACGCCCTACAGGGGGGCCGCTAAGCTGGGTGGGCTTGCCCGTCATCTCCTGTAGCCTTTCCGGTCAGCCCTAGTTCTTGCATCAGGCACATTTAAGATCACGGACACTTCAACGCTGTCATCGAAAGATCTTATGACTTTTTCGTTGGCCGACAGGGAGTAGTCTGAGTAGTTTAGGCGGTGCCTTCAACTCCATCAGTCTCCACCACGTGTTCGACTGTCCCCCTGCAATCCCATGTTTGACACTGGTGGCTGCTGTGGCTATCCCGTTTCGCGGATCCTTATCCCGTAGCGTAACCAACACCGCCAAGCTGCCTACATACTTATATCGATCTTACGGCCTGCCCAAAACTGAAATTGTGTCAGCAAAATCCCCACACCCAGGTAAGCTTATTTCGGCTACATCAAGGCCACTAAGTTACCCTATCGCAAGGCAAGGTGGTCGGCGGTAAGCTAGAACTACAAGAATGCTAGCGTCAGCGGTTGGGGAACCGATAGAATGTCTCTGGAGCTTCTGAGCAAGGTTTATTCCAGCTCGCGTCGTCTAGCACATCAACTAGTGCTGGATATTTAAATGAGGCAATACAAAACAAGTGCTTATTTGTGATCATTTCAAACGGATACATCATGTGGTTAGATGGAAATCCCGATGGTGGGCTTAGATATCAAAAGGATTTGGGGAAGTTCTGGTACGGCTAGATATATGGAACCGAGTCTTACAGATTCGGTGATGACACAATCTAGCAGACCACAGTGCGTCTTGTACCAGAATTACTAGGAACATCGCTTGAGTTGATATGTCCGAGTCCCAAAAGCTGTCAGGAATATCTGATCGAGATGGAAGATAGGGCCGGAGTGCAGCCTCCAATGCTGGGCAGAACAGCCCCATGGCATGTACCAAAATTCTGCAGTCTCATTGCTGTATACCTCTCTCTCAGTGACATCTATTTCCTCCTATCTATATCTTGGGCTCGCCATACGCATGGCTGAAAGCCACCGGTGTTCCAAAATTTGGAGTACCGTCGCTATGCGTCCCCAGCTGTTGCACCATCGTATAACGTTGGTCGTCGCAAGCGCCGGCAGCGTTGCTCGTTGCATGATACGCAATCCAGGTCTGGCTTCCGTCCGGGCTTTGAAAGAAGCTGTTATGGCCCGTGCCATAGTTACCATTGGCACTGCTCAGCACACATCCGGAGCTCTTGGTCCATGCGCTTGCCTTTGTGGGATCCGTCACGCCGTTCCAGGTCAAGAGGCCAAGGCAGTAGTCCGGCGACCAACAATATGATGCCGAGTAGGAGATGTAGGTCTTGCCTCCGAAGTACAGCGCCACCGGGCCCTCGTTCACCGGGTGCGCGTTTCTTTCCCATGACTGGGTTGGCTGCGATATGACTGCGACGGGCCCTGTGATAGAGACATAGTCCGAGTTAAACTTTTGCATGCATATTGACTGATATTCTAAGCCATTGAAGCAAGAATATATAAGATAGTTGCCCCAGCTGTTGAAGCGAACGACGGAACCGTCTATAGCCCAGTCGTTTGACAGCTGGCCCGAATAAGCGAAGCTGTCCCACGGTGAGGCGCCACCTATACAAGAGCGATTAGCGTCCCTCGTCTTGAGACTAAGACTCATCGCGCACTTACCTTTTGCGGCATGCAGTCGCTGCAGGCCTAGGTCGGCGCCGTTGCCGGCCGAAAAGTAGAGATACCACCTGCCATCGAAGTAGTGAATCTCGGGAGCCCACACTTCACAGCACCTCGTGCTGCTGGTGCTGGAGTATATGACCTTCTTGGTTGCAGTCTTGAGACCAGCGACCGTGGTCGAACGGGCAATCTCGACGCTAGTCAGAGACGTCGTTAGGAGGTAGTAATAGCCGCCAGTGTATGTGATGAACGGGTCAGCGCCCCTGGAGCTGCGAATCGGATTGTTCCACGCGGCGGACAAATTGAAGCTGCTGAACAGACTCAGCAGAGCAATCAAAAGTCTACGATACGCCATAGCTGTTGGTGCAGGCCGGAAACACTGCGAATATTGAGAACAATGACAATGGTGAGGGTAGGCACTTCATATCAAAGAATGGTGCACGAGCGATGGATCTATATTATAAGCGTGGAACTAATTAGCAAAGCGCCTCGAGGTCTCCATCTGCCAAAATCAAGATAAGTGAGATCCAGAGGAGCGTTGAAAGCTTCAATCTCCCGTGTAGTCCCACGGGCAGACTAACAAGCAGATCAAACGTCGGCATACTAGCTGGAGGGGCGTTATTCAAATCTAATTAGTGGAATTGTGTTGACTTGTGGTCCCTTTCCGGGGTTACCCAGGAACGGAGTATTCAATGCATACTATCACCTTCCCCTCACGCTCATGGCCCGGGGCAAAATTTCCCGGTGGGGATCGTAGAACGGATACAAGAAACCTTGATTGCCAACACTACGTACTGCGATAGTAAAAGTTCCAAGATACATGGCTGCTTGACGAGTTGAGCGTATGCCGAAATGCGGAGCGGAAACATGGGGGCTTCGGAGGATCCCACGCTCGGCCGAAGAAGAACCTCGTGCTTCCGTAAGAACACCGTAATGGAATGGACAATTGTTTTACTACGTATGCAGTACAGAGAACCAGTCTGAGCAATCTTTCATTGATAAGGTCTGTCATCCAGGTTGGACACAACATCTCTGTGCCGGAGTGAAGCGCATATACGGTTAGCTGTAAGCGGAGCTTGGAAAGCAGCTATCTTTTGGCGATGGATACAGTGATGGGTACATATCAGACGACTCCGCCTGTGAAGTACACAATGGAGTCATTGCATTGATTTCATTTAATCGACTTTATTAATGGGGGATTTTAAGTGGATCCGAATCCCATCTCCTCGAGAGCACTGACATGACATCGGTCATTCGAACAAAGACTACAATTATACTAAAATCATCCATGAAGGCCACTGCGTTCTTTGGCCCATGGGCATTTACAGTCTCCCAAATTCTAATTAAGTGCTTGTGTCTAAGTGTTGAGGCGTATGGTTTTGTCACTTCTGCTTTCAGATGGCAATAGACTTGATGAAATGCTTTCATTATGATCATCATAGCAGTCTCATGAGACGTTCCGACTCATGGCTAAAAAGAGTGCCCCGATAATCGGAAGACTTCGACATAGAACACGGAGTTCGATCTCTTGGCATGGATGCTCGAATCCATATCTAATCAGTTCACTGTCTGTCCGGAGAAACAAGGAAGGCCCATTATGAGTCTTGAAAAGGCCGTCATCCATCTGACCTAAAAGGAATCGCTGAGATGAGATCGCTGCTAATGCAAAATGGCAGTTGCATTCCCTCAACGCCGCAGCCGGGATCTCCATGCTTGCTATTAGTGGAGCAGCAGCTCTCAAGGAAGCAGACATGGCCAGCTGTGTTTAGTTCAACTTCTGGGATTTCAATACTCAGATTGGGACCAGCACCGCTTCTCGTACAAGTGCCATGCTCTACTTTTGATCGCGGAGCAAGATATCCCATCTTCTTACCATCCGTCTCCAGGGCACGTATGAATCGGTACAAGATCAGCCTTGTTCCTATGTTGCTGCATTCTACTTTTAAGACTAAGGAAACTGAAAGCGTTGGTTTAATTCTTTCAGCATTGAGAACGCTGAGAGTGTAGATCAATGATCTGCCGGGATCGTCGACAGCGTGGAAGCACAAAGCGGATGAGCCGAAACGCTAGCGAATCGTAGAGGACCTTGCTGAAGCACGATAGGTGGCTATTGCGATTGATATCTTGAGGTGCGAGACCATCATGCTAGGCCCAGACCGGTGGTACCCAGAATGTACTGAAAGGGACGCGAATCACGCGACGAAGTTGCTAATTTGCCAGCCATCAGGTCTGGTGGTATTGGGATGCGATATTGCATGGTGGGGAAACAAGGGGCGATCTGGCGGAAGACACTGTGGAGGCCTGGGATATTCAAGCACAAAAACTGTCAGCCACTATCAGCTGAGTCGAGCCTCGGCTTGCATCAGGATAAAGAACCTGAACCGCATTTTAGACGCGTAGCAAGAGTGCTGGTGAATGAATTGCAGCCCGACCGATTATGGAAATGCTCTGGGCCATTGGAGCTGGGACACGACATAACTGGCCGTGTCCCTCAACAACCGTTGGAGGTGCACCAAAATCACAGACTACTACCTACCAAGTGGTGCCACGTCACCAGGGCATTATTTGATCAAGAAGGAACGGCAAGGACCGAACTGAATGGCTAGGGCAGGTCACACCACACTGAAAATAAACGAGTGTGAACGGATACTGTTTGCAGGGTGACGGAGATGGTATTTGTCTTGCGTTTCGCTCCCTTTCCAGATCAGGCCCTACGCCCGACGCCCAACTTGCTTGACCTTCTGAGATACATCCAGTCGGCAATGCACTTGGTCAGGGACAATGGACAAGCAGTTCATGCCAAAGAATATGTATTTCGAACGTACGAATAGACACTAGGTATATCACTAAAGTGGGATATGAAGCCTTCACATCCTGTCAAGAATTGAAGCCGGTCCCAAAAGGTTGCATCCTGCTTTTTGAAATCTCCAACCCTCTCTCTGTATCCAGGAACTTCAAAAAAGGTATTGAACCCAGATAGCCCAACGTGGTGGATCAACCAACGAGCAAAATAGCGCCAAGAAAGCGCGAAGCCTCCCTGTGACAGCTTCCCCGTCCCTGCGCCAGCAAAGCAAGCCCAAAACACACTCGCTCACAAACAACATGACATCCAAAACCCGAGGTTTGATTCATGATTCCCTATCTTAGTCGCCGAGGATGACGTCCAAGTGTCCCTTGTAGTAGCCCTTGCATCCGACACCGTCCAAATCCTCCATGCCGGGCATGTATGCCTCGAAGTTGGTGCCGTCGCTCTTGAGAGAGGAGCAGACCTTGCCGTTGGCCGCGACACTCATACCGTAGTACGGCAAGCCCGCTGCGCCGGCAACAAGCACACTGGCATCGGCACCGCTGTTGCCGCCGTTGCTCTCATTGCCCCAGTCGAACTCGAGCCAAGTACCCGCGAACTGGCCGATCGCAGTCAACGGCGTGTCCGAGCCGGGTCCGCACGCGCAACCGCCCTGGGAGTTGTTGTCGAAGGCCATGTACTTTTCCTCGCCCGCAGCGACTGTGAAGCCCACAGCCTCATGCCAGAAGCCGTCGATGAGGCCGGTGGGTCCGATCTTGTTGAAGCAAGAGCACTTCCAGTTTCCGCCGGTGGCCGAGAACTTGGTAGTGTAGTCGTACTTGTCGGCGATGTTGGCGTCGATGACCATCATGTTGCAACCCCAGTCGTCGGCCGTTCCAGTGTTTCCGACATATCCAATCTGGCCGAGAGTAGCTCGCTTGGACTTGCTCCCTTTGCAGAATGGAACGAACACTCCTCCTGTGCTCGCTACAGCAGTAGGCGTCGGTGTTGGGGTAGCCGCTGGTGGTGCCGGGGTGGGTGTTGGTGTTACCGTAGTCTTGTGCTTGGTAGGCCTTCCTGCCTTCTTGAACTTCGCGGGCTCGCGAACCTCAATCAAGGCATCGGCGCCGGACTCGAGGGCTTTCTTCTCGTGAAATTTCTGATGGCCGTGGACCGCGCTCGGGTGGGCGAGAGAGACGCCGCCCAGGGCGCCCGTGAGCACGAGGATGGCGGAAGTGAGATGCATCTCTTCCGCTGAAGCAGTTTTCGGGTGTTTCTGTTTCTGTGTGTGATTTCTATAATCTGTACTTTTGTGATGATTGCGCGGTGGTGGGTATCGTCCGAGTCGTTATATTCATGACCTGCAGATTTGCGTTGCGACTTTGTCCCTGTAAAAGAGTGGCTGCGAGCGTAAAAGTCTCGCGGATGACGGTTGGGATGCGTGCTCACGAGAAGAAGAGAGAATGGGTGCGTGAGTTGTTTTGAAGGGAAAAGAGGGAAATGAGCGAGGAGTAGGGAGCAGGGATGTGTTCGGAGCTGCTGTGCATGTTACACATGTACGAGGGCTGCGTTAGGGAAATGCTCTCAATTGCTACAGCATCTTAACTGCCCTTTTGGTACGACTTACCACACGGTTAGATAAACTGGGAAATGAGTGAATACCGGGGTAGAGTCGTGGCGAGACTAGGCAATATCGGGTCCTGCATTAGTGTCAGGGGTATGGTAGTCTCGGACGTCGTGCCAGGACAGGATTGGCTGATCGCCAAGATGCAATCCGGGCTAAGTGCTGAGACCACTCTCCATTAACCCATCATCCCAATTCCGGTCATTCTCGGCCTGGGCCCTCTATTTCTTTTTCCCTGTTTTCCACGCCCAGTCCCAAGCTGTCTAATTTCCCATAGCGCCCACGACGATCCCGCTGAAACTACCCGGTGTCCATTCCAATCGAATCGCGATACAAATGCCGGCGGTTGTTGATTTTTCTCGACTTCTCGAAAGACGCGGCTAATTTCAGATGCTCGTCACTTTGTTTACATGCGTGGTCGGACCCAGTTGACTGGATGGAAGGAAACTCCCGTTGTCGCTGATTCATCCCAGCTGCGAACAACCTGTCAGCCCATCACCCAGTAGTTTGTCCATGTGGCGTAGTCGTGGCTTCGGTTGTTTGAGTACAAAGGGATGTGCTAGATAAGAGATCGGCGACTCGCTGGCAGGTTCATAGAAAGCTAGTTTCTGTCTCGGGGCTTTCTCTTTCTGCTCCTACTAAGTCGTATCCTCCGCGCGTAAGGGAGAACAAAGGTTTACTACGTAGTAGGACACGCGGCCGTGGGCCATTGCACTGGACTTGTTTCGTGCACAGTGTCGATCTCCTCCGTCTCACACGTCCCGCAATGTGTTGACTCTGCACCATCCACGAAGAGGGTCTATCCCTTTCACGTCATGGGGTTCACAAGAGTGCCCAAAGATCATGTCTTAGGATACCATAGCAATGGAATACCCCCATAAATCTCGCCAAACTCATCACGACTACCAACTGTTCTTGCAATTCTATGGAACAACGAAACACTGGGGCACCGTAGGGCCTGGACTGTGTGCATGGCCAGTCCACGCCGAGAACAGCCGCTGATTCTTTGTTAGCGTGAACGACGGCCTAGTCTCGAGCGAGAGCTGTAACAATGTGGGTGTCCAGATCCAGGTAGGGGGACACTAAGCAGTGTTTCAAGAAACAAAGAAGTAGGCCGTGTCCTCCCTAGATCTTAGTGACATGCCGCCCTAGCCTGATGAGCGAATCGCACAGCCCGAGGCTATTACAGTCCGGTTCCGGCAATTTGGCAATACTCTCATGGCCTGGAACCTTGGAGCCCAAGACACTAACTCTTACATTATTTGGATTTCAGATGTTCTGTCGAGAATGGTGGTGACCATTCATGCAGTCACAGCTTTGCCATTCTCCCCACGAGTACTCCCAACTTTTCTCCAAGGCTGCTTCACAATGTGGGCATTCTGGTACCCGTCCACTGATAAGCCAATAACCATCGACCCCTTTCTTGCACTCTGTACATATCCAGGAGAGCTCTCGAATATAATGGCTGGTTTGGGAAGATATGCTCGTCTGGCGCAGTATTCGCCCTAGTTTCCTAGCAATGAAGCGCATTTTGGCCATATATTTACTTGACACTATTTGGAACGCTGATTAGGAGAAACCTGCGTTGTTTAATAGATCGGGGGAGTATATACCGTTTGTACTAGACTAGGTTTTGGTAGGAATTTGGAGGTGAGGAAAGCCGCTAAATACCCATAAAATATCGCGACGAGCATGTATATTATAGGCATCAGCTCCTGCCCTGGTGTATGCAAATAACATGCTGTGCGTATCTGCTTTCAAACTGCAAGTGGACATAACAAGTTACAACTATTACTCGTTGTTCGCTCGGCTTGGGTCTGAATCCAGTGAACAACAACCCAGCTATGTTTCTACTTGCTTGTTCCCGCAACTTAAACAATAGATCCTTCAAAGGAACATGAAACTCTATCGTTGCAGAACTCCAATAGAAAGGTGTTCAGAACACTTTCAAACTCTAATACATAGGCCCTTCGAGTGCACGCTAGTATATTGGCGTCTCTGGGGACTGTGATCAAACACAGTACTTCTTCTCGGCGCAGAGACGAATTACAGGGAATCATGAGCTAGGAAGGTAACTTTCACCCCTCATGCGAAAGGGGCTTGCCTGGATCACGCTAGGGAATAGATTGATGTAGCAGCGTTCTGAAATACCGGGCAGTTGACCTAGCTAGCTTTAATCGCAATTTGTTCCGCAGCGATTCAACTCAGTGTGAATCCTCCCAAAGGCCGCAAACAACACTATAAGTATATGATAGAGAAGCGTAAGAACAAAGCTGTTGAAGAATCGCCACCGATCCAAATGTGCTGGCCGCACAGCGAATGGCCTCATCTAGATCGACATGCCGAGATTTCAATAAGCGCCACCCTCATGAGGTCTATCAAACTGGCTAGCCTTCATTCCCGTCCCATCGAGATCCAAACAGTCTATATACTCGAGCCATTTGTTCTCCGTCCACTCCCTCAAATCCAAACCTTCCTGTCCTGCGTCAAGTGAGTACCCATTAACGCTCAAATACACACGACCACCGCCCTCCTGCGCTCTCCAGACCTTCGTCTTCGAATCCTCCCCTTCTTTCTCGCCGTCCTTTGGCTTGACACCCAGCGCTTCAAGATCAACCTCGGAAACTTGGCCCTCGCCCATAAAGGTGAAGCATCTCATTCCACAACTCTTACAGAAGAAGAAATGCAGCTTCTTGTCAAAGCACGTGTAATCCCCAAGCGAGGTAAAGGGATCCAAAGGCGACAGCAGCAGGAAGTCGTCGTGATTGGAAGCGGGGCGCACATGCATGATGCCTGCTTTATGGCATGTTGTGCAGTTGCAGCGGTAGAGCCGCTGGACTGGGTTCGTTCCTTTGCGGACTGGTGAGTGCGGAAAGGTGAGGAACATGATATATTTGGTGGCGCCGCAATGGCATGAGCCTCTGTACGGGCGGCGGATTGCTGTCGGTTCAGTCATTTTTGAGATGGAGGTAATTGAGGTAAGAGGTTTTCTTCAGGGCCAGGTCAATGATATCAATGGCAAGAGTTGGGAGCTTCGTGCAAGACTTTAAGCTGGTCGAACGATGTTAAAATGGTCTGAGGTGAGAGGTGCGGGGTTCTGGGCAAGGGCGCGCACTCACTCTCGCTTGACATCGTCGTGAAGCTACTGCGGAATATTTATAGCGAGTGACTCACAAAGCCCTGATAAGGTAGGTCGGGTCATCAATCTAGCCATCGCGATGGACGGCGGGATGCAGATTCAGCTGGTTGCATGCAACGAGGAGGCCAGATATCGAAGGTGCGTAGCAATCGGTGGACTTTTGCTGGGTGGTGTTGCACGCACTTCACACCCAGCCCGCACTGTGACGTAGCCCCCGATGATAGTCAAGCCCAATCCTCCAAAATGTGACTCATAGGCTATTTCTCTCATAGCAGCAGCCGAAGCTATAAAGCAATTATGACTAAACTTGGTCTTTTGCCATGCCGGAGCTCATTCTCTTCCGCTCCTCCGCCGTAGCGTGCCGCTTTCCGTTATGCTGCTGAAACGAGCATACGAGGTTAAGAGTCGCGCTCACGCCCATACAAACGACCAAGCTTGATCGGGCATCTATAGTGGACTTTGCTTGCCATGAAAGATGGCGGCCGCAGTAACGAGCGTGCTGGCATTAACCTATGCAGAGAATAGCTTCCTGAGATTTATGAAATGGTCCCGGCCGGAATTGACCTCCTCATGAAAGTTTGAACTACGTGCCTGCTATGCTCCTGTCTAGGAATAACTCCAACCTGTGCACTTGTTTAATGTATACTGATCTCCTGCCATTGCACTAGCCGCAGTCCCTTCCACCATCTGGACCACCAAGGTCGTGACTTCAGCTTCTGTATCGCCTCTCCAGCCATGATTCCATGCACTTCAGCCGCACAGTTAGCATCGTTCGAGTGTCCAGAAAAGTATATCCATTTCAGGGCGAGGAATGTACGAACCGTAAGCTTCCCCAACTAACTCATATCCCACCTCATCGCCGGCATCACTCGCCGTCTCCCGAAGGACCATCGGGAAATTACAACCAGCAATGAGAAAGATCTTATCCCCTTCCCGGGCGGACGCTGGCCCTATACACAAATGCCGATTCTTCGCCGTGATGAAGAACCGTCGGAGTGGCATCGTGTTCCCGATGACGTCTTCATAGGACTTCTCCCCCGGCCCTCCCGCAGCAAGAACTTTTTTGATATCGTCAAGTGAGTAGACTTCGCGCTGACCTGCTTTATTCCCCACCTCGCGTTCAGCCCTATTGGAAACAGAGAAGGCATCGTCAATGACGGACGTGACGTTGATAGGGGCAGAACCTTGCCGCTCACCGACGAACTGGATCTCGTCTATGGCGATTGCGTTGGTGTGCAACGTCGCGATCTCGGAACTGAATCGCACGGCGGGTTTTTCGTCCCCGGAGGCGGAGTAGCCATGCCCATTGACGTGGACCGCTGTCATGGAGCCAGTGAAGTAGAGAGTCCAGAGACGCTGCCGATTCACAAATAGCATTGGCCTTTCCGCATTTGCTTCTTGTCGCCAGTCCGGCACCCACGAGGGCAAAGTCTGCCCCCCGGACTTGTGCCGGATACCGCTCGCTGCAAGGAGGATATCAAGGCTATCCTCACCGCTGATGATATCCCGGGCCGCCTCACGATAGACCTGTGCCATGCTCTTCGCGTAGTCTGCCTTGGTCAGAGCATCTCTGCCATTAGTTTCCGAATTATTGGCTCCTATCAAACCCAGCATGGCAAACACCTTGTCTCGCGGATCGGTTGCTTCTCGATCCCATGTATTCCACAATAGATCGGACAGCTTACTGTCTACCAGTCGCTTCTTGCTTAGATGGATGGCAAGGCCGTACCGTCGTTTTAGATCGGACCATTGCGCTTCTCGGGCCGTTCCCTTCAACTGATCACCCATATCATCCCATGCTTCCTCGTAGTCCATTCCCTTTTGAAATGTTTTCCATTTGATAGTTGTTCGACCGCATTGCAGCAGTGTCTTGTCGCTGCTGCTCCATACCTCCTGCACTACCCATGTGCGATTCCACCAAGGGCGCGCAAGTAGAGAGTCAAGAGCCTCCCAATCTTCCCGAAACTGGTCCCTGAAGAAGATACATAGATCATTCTCGTACAGGACCGGGATACCAAACTGGAGGTGCCCTGTGAGAGCTCGGTTGCGAGCCAACGCCTCCATCGTTCTCTTCCAGCTTCTGGCATATTTCCAGCGTCTGACAGGGTTCCAGGTTCTAGACTTAACGTGAATGTACCACTTCCATCTAAGGTCTCGCCGCACGCGATCAAGCCAGTCCAAAAATTGCCGATAAAGCATAGACACTTCCGCTTGGCCATTGGTTCGATTTCGATCAATCAAAGTAGTGGATGAGTTCGCGACACTACTCTCCGAGTGCTCATCGTCGTCAACCAAATGCCCCCGCTCGTCTGCATCTCCAATCTCAGTCCCGTCCTCCTCCGGCTCCTCTTCGCCATTGTCTTCAGCACCGTCATCCATCGCATGCTCCCCAACCCCGCACTCCGAACTTGTGTCCGATCCTTGACGCTCATCCCCAATCCAACACTGCCGCCCGTAGTATTTCTTGTGCATAGCCATTTTCTTCAGGAAACGTAACGCCCGATCGCTGGACCCGTCTTCACTGGCGACTCCAAGCCAGATGACAACCCGATCGGCGAGGGTGTAGACCTGGCGCATGACGCGGACCTGGTCGTTACGCTCGGCAATATCAACTTGATTGATGCAGACAGCATCAACCCACAGGATTCGTGGAGTATCATTTCCCCGCAGGCAGCGCAGCAGGCGTGAGAGATGTTGGGTGATGGGGATTGAGCGTGTATTCTGAGACGCTGGTTCGTGTCGAGTATCAATTTCCTGCGTGGAAACAAGAAGAGACTCAGAAAATGTGGGTTCACCCCAAGCGTACGAGATTGCTTCGTAGTTAGGTCGGGAGTCCAATGCAGAAGAGAAGATTGTACAGCAGAGAGGATCCGATTCATCGCCAGGTAGCAAGGCTAGCAGTCGAATGTGGCCATCCGCTATGGATGCGTAACAATACGGGTTTGACATCTCAAGATTATTGACGGCCTTCACGACATAACTCAATCTTTGGGCGCGGTTGCTAGCCGTTTGTTAACTGTCCGTTCGTTAAGTGTCCGTTTGATGAGAGGCGAGTTATGAAGTGAATTGAAACGATGGGGCGATGGAGACGGAGGCCTTTCAGAATACCAGAGTAAGACCCCTGTCTGTTTTTCGGGCTATGGACCACCTCGTGCATTGAGCACAGACACCTTACCCAGCCTGGGTATGCATATGATGTAAGCCTCAACCTACAACTACCCATCATAGATGATTCGAATCTATTGCAAGATTGTTCGTATCCTGTATAATAACAAATCTAAGACTGATGAGAAAAGTCCGTATCGAACGACCGTCACTGGCCTGTTTGCTGTGATATTAGCAAGTAGGTCACACTGCAATCGTCGAGACCATAAGCAACGGCTCTGTGCAGTTGGTGAGCTATCAAAACCAATTCACTCGCATTCTGGAAGCAAATGTAAGTTTGTTTTGTGGATTCTTATTGTCCTATGCTTCATCGGAGGTCTTCATGGACTTTCGGTGTGCGCAGAACGCATCCGGGGAGCCTCTCCTAATAAAGCACCATCACTTGCACCAATATCTTTGCCTGCTTGCCCTCGGCTTTATGATGGCTGACTATCGGGTTCTAAAGCCTGGGCTAGTAGCGTATCTCTAATCCTTTTTCTAAATCAGGAGTCGCTTCGCCAAACCTTAGGATGGCATTCTGGTTCGTTCCGCTGGACTTGCCGGACCAACAATTTGACCGTTGGTGTTGCGGGCTTACAGGCGCCACAAAGTTGCTAAACTAGCTGCATACAGCCGATTTCTGCGATAAAGACGAGTAACCCGCACTCCCGGTCGTCTGGTGCTTCGCAAGGTCTTTAGTCAAGGACGTCTAGGCAATCTGCTATTATATGCCAACATAGTTGTACAGCCAGAACATCCAATAAGTCAGCATTTACAGCCAGTACACCAATATGCCCGACAATTCCATACAGAGTAGTATAGGAATACATCAGATCCCGCCTTCATTTCGAGAGCTTTCGTCTCTGTCCACTCTCTCGTACGCCGACCGTTTCAGGCTCATAACCAACGAATATGCAACACCAGAGCAATGGGCTCGCGCAATGCTGGGCAACGCTCCTGGTTTCGCCCAACGATTAATCTGGGGTGGTATTCTCGGTTTCCAACTTAGCAGATCGTCCTCCCCAACCACCGTGGGAGGATGGGAAATTGGCGCCCGTGGAAAAGACTGGATCCGGCTGGAGACTAGGTCATGGTTTCTCAGTGCCAATATCCTGTTCCAAACAAGCGATGATGAGGTGTCAGTGGGAACGTTCCTGCATTACGACCGTTGGCTGGGTCAAGTTACTTGGTCGCCAGTCTCCGTTTTTCATCGCTGGGTGCTTCCTATCATGTTGCTCGGTGCTGAAAGAAGACTTCGTGAACGACGAGAGGGTACTCAATGACCGCAGGGATTTAAGTTGCTTGGTGGCTTAAAAAGCTGATGTAATAATCAGTCACTTGGTGATTTGTATGATATATGACGGGGATTCATCAGAAAGCTTTGTATGTTATATGAAAGTCTCTTCTCACTCATGAGTTTATCTCAACTCAGATCATTCTGGACTTGGCTCCGAATTTCGTATTTCCAACTCTGCGATCCTTCATTCGCAAAACACTCATCAGAATTAGACAATTAGAAGGTACTAGCGCATGTATTGGTTTTGAATGCCCCAGTATCTTCGTAAATATGTACAGTAAACGCGTACATCAGCGGCAATCTCTGTCGAAATTTGCGTCGCAGTGCTGCTCAAACCTATCTACCATGAAATTCAGTTCTCTCATCTACCGAGAGCTATCAGTTAGCAGCTCTCTTGCCCCACTTCAAGAATCCACGCTTGTTGTTGTTCCCCCTTCCGTTCCCGTTTCCTCCTCGGCCGTTCCCATTTCCATTCTGACCACGGCCACGGCCATTCCCAGTCGCCGCGTCATTTCCTGTAGCCGCATCATCGTCGGCTGCAGCATCGTCCGCAGCGTTGTCGTTGTTGGCCTTGTCTCCTGTCGCAGCCCCGGCATTGGCAGTGCCATTGCCACTAGTAGCCGCGGTAGTAGTAGCGGCCGGTGCTGCATCCACAACAGCTGGTAGGTCCGGAGTCTGCACGGGCGATGCCTTGCTTGTGATGGTGACGCCTAAGATAGAGTTGGCGACTGCTAGGTTCTGCAGCGCTGTGTCCGAACCCGCGTTCTGGATGGCTGAGACTGCTGCGGGCAAGTCGGCTTGGTTTAGTTCGGTTTGCTTAAGGACGGTGTCAAGATCCTTCAGAGTAGAAATCTCACTGGCGACATTGGTTTTCTCAGCGGTGTCGGTTTGTTGGACGGCGAAGCAGCCGCCAAAGGGCCCAGCCAAGGCGTTGTTGCGACACCTGATGGTGCAAACATTGCCAGTTGAGGCTACAGTTGTTAGTGCTCGGCCGAAGCATGACATGGATGCAGGCAATAAACCAACCTCCAGTACAAGTAAAGTTTGCTGGCATCTTGACGTTGATATCAAATGCTTGAGCTTTTGCTTGCGAGAAACCATTTACTCCGGGCACGTTGTTGGTTACTTCTAGAGGGATTTGACCGGTAGCCCCGAGCGAGTTGCTTGTTGGGTCCATGTCACACACGTAGGGGCCAGCACCGTCCGCATTGACTTGGTGAATAGTGACGGTGAGCTCACTGCCTGCAGACACTTGAGTCACAGCGCCAGCGGCGAGTGCATTCTCGGTGTTCTCGCCAACATCGATGTTGCCTGTCAACTCGGTTCTGCCGCACTCATTCACAATATTGGCGTTGATCTCGGCGTCACGGATGAGAGTCGCATCCTGTTGACAGGGGTTGATGCTCGTACAGTTCCGGGCGAGTTCTGGAGAGACTGAGAAGCGTAAGTAATTGTCTCGGCAGTGATCGTTGATTATTCATCCTACCTTGGAAGCCTACACTCGCTGGAGACCCAGCATCTCCTTGGGCATTAAGGATAACTCCATGGCCTCGAGCCACCGACAGCACTGCTGCGAATGAAAGGATCTCCACGAAAGAATGCATAATGTCTCACAGAGAACTTGTACAAGTGCCAGCACGAGAAGGAAAGGAATGGAAGAAATGGAAACAAAGAACGGAATGGGTACAAAGAGAGATTGTGAGCGAAAGAAAGCCGAGTAAAGGGTGAAGACAGGATGAAATAGGTCAGCTGTATACGAGTCTTGGTCATCTTATACACGTCCCTGGCTGGCATGGCCACCAAGCGTTCCATAGTATGTGCGTTGATCTGATCAGATCATCTGCAACAAGTTCGGTCGCATAGCTACGTTCATGTTTCCGTCGGGTGGAGTTGGCACTCTAGTCTCCCCCCCGCTCCAGCGAGCTTTTACCGTTGCCAGACATGAAAGCATCCCCGATCCAACGCCAGTGTGGAGACTATGTGCCTAGGATGAGCGGCTGGCCCACTTTGTGTGCAGCAGCATGGACACTTTTAGACATCGGACCCAGTTGAGCGAGGGTCCCTTACCCCATATTAGTGAGACGGTAAGGGTGCGTACCAGAAGGTGCCAGGACTCCGTGGACATGTCCATGGTTTAGGATAGTCCACCAATATTTCTGGTTCCATCAAAGCACGTCGTATGTACGGATGACAGTCAGGTTTTGAGAAACCGAATCATGAGGCGAATGCTTGCAGGGTCACCCCTTCGTTGCACTGAGGAAAACATGGAATTCGGCTTGAAACAGCTGCCAAGAGCATGTAGCGCATTTGTCGACCAGCAGGCGGCTCTAGAAGCAGAGCCGAAAAGATCCTACTACGGAGAAATATCCTGGATGGCAGTGAGGGAAGTGAGCAGTTAGAGTTCCATCTCAAAGGGTGGTTTTTTTTTTGGTGGGGGAACACTCGTTTCTTTCAATGATTGAGATGAGCAAATGTCGTACGATCTGCCTCTGCGGGTGTTTTGTTGCGGATAAGCCTTGGGAGATGGTGGGCCAGAGCTCTCAGCGCGGGATGTGGTGGTGTATTCCCGACGCATTTGGATGGCGGTGACTCGCATGGTGATCAGCGATCTAACGGCACACTCCAAATTCTCCGTCAAGGAAAGACGAACCGAGATCCACAAGATTTCCACAAGGGGGGCATCGATCCCTGCGGGAAGACGATGACATGATGACGAAGACGGGGATATGTTCGCTGTTTCATCCATGGCTTTACGACGACAACCACATCGGCCTAGAGGACGTCAAGTGGGCGGCAACATCATTCGATAGTGGGTAGTGGGTCGAATTCATCTAGATTGTTTCGACATCGTCTTGAGACAGCAAAGCCGACCCAAATGGGGGCCCTTCGGCGTTGGCATTGTTGAAAAAATCCACAATCATGTCTCACGCGACTCCATAATTCAGACTAATTATCATGCACTTGACTCGCAGGTGTTCTAGTGTGCCCACCACCTGGCCATCGCTACCAAAACGTTTGCTCTAAAACATCGCAGTGATCAAACTCAACTTGCTCACGATTATACCTTACACGGGCGCTTCAAGACTTCCATGCATGGTCTGCGTCTGCATATTTGTCAGTTACGTGAGATGCAAGGTTGGGATGACAAGTCGCGACTGACCAGGATGGATGGGCGGCTCCTGGATGGACTGCCGGACCTCCTGCTTCCTCTTGTAATCCGTCTTAAATCGTCTGTCCCTCTCGCCAACCACCGCGTCAAAGTCAAACTGGCCAGGCGCCGTGAAACTGGTCATAAGCTGCGGTTCCCCGAGCGGAAGCTTATGCCCCTTGTCAACCTGCCAGAGATGGTACACTTTTCCGTATAAGCGTACAACCTCCTCCATCTCTTTGTTCTCCGCCGCCTCCCACACAATGTCCGGGAGTGATGGCTGAGGCATAATAAGCATCCCCGACTTCACTTCATAGACATGGCTGTGCCAGAGTTTGCGCTCCTCTGGCTCTAGAGTCTCGTACAGCTCCGGTGTGACCATGTACTCGATGCCGATGATTCTCGCATTCGGCTCAGGGCTATCATACAGGATGCATTGTCGGACGTCATTATTGAGGTGTCCACAGTAATGGTTTGTCTCAACGAAGCGAGTAGGGTCGGAGGCGTAGGCATGGAATGCATTTAGATGAGCGCATATGTTCTTCGTGGGCGTAAAATCCTTGATGGAGTCAGCAAACGGTGCTAGCAATGTTAATGCTACATGCCATACCTGAGTCGCTGCGGCACCTGCGAGCAACACCCTGTTCTTCGTCGACGTTGGCTCGCCAGTCGCTTCATTGGTAACTGGAAGTGATGCCATAATACTTGTATTGATTTACAGATCCGACAATTTAATATTTCATGCAAATATTAACTTGTGTTTATGCTAGGCTGTGTATATGATGCCAGAGATGCTACACATCTCGTATTTATCGTCCGTTAGCAGTGACGTCTGGTTACGTCATTGAATCTGTAGGCTACGCAGCATATCACGTCTTACATTTTTGTCTCCGGATCAAACGCTTCAAGTCCATCGTGGAGATAGAATTCCATGGGATGTATCAATACGCACTACTATTGGCCACTTGATCCGCTGAATGGTGAGGATTAGGAACTTAAATGTCACCTGCAAGGCGGTGATGTAAATTCCAGCTAGGGCAGTTGGCGTCCTGCGAGCATGGAGTTTGCGAGGCAAATTGCACGACGGGTTGGCAAGACAATTTGCAGGACAAACTAGCATGACAAATCGTGACAGAATGGCCTGCACACACGTACGTATGATCAGTCACGGACTCAGCTTGGTAACACGAGCTGAGGCGCACGGAATTGGGGCAGAATGAAACGAGAAAGTTGTGACCTGACTTGGTGCCTAAACACGTGCGTAGCCTAGGTAGGTAGCTGGGGCATGAAATCTACAAGCTAGGGTACCAACCGCTGGAAGTTGGGCAGTGATAACCTCAACACAATCAAAAGTCCTCATGCGGCGACAAGACCAAAACTAGTGTCGGACCGATGGTCTTTGGCGCCTAAACGACAATATCCGAGTATGTCAACGCTGGAGTTTTTACATTCGAGTCTAACCTCTATACATAGTATCGGACAAACGCTGCAACACCCAGCAGTTCGAACCAAACCGACCACCGCATCAGGATGTCTGCGCCTGATGATGCTCTAGCAGGAACTGAAAGACAGATTATCGGCCACCATACTTTCGTTGTGGATAGTCAGGTCTTGGTGATAGCAAAGGGTAAAACAATCATGATTGCCCCACCTGGCCAAACCAAGGCGACATGGGCAGGCATCGACACTGGACTTGAGGGAAAGCGAGTCTCGAAAGGGACCAAAGTCTTTGTGAATGACGTCACTGTAGTTTTCAAGACTTGACTTCGAGGCAGGTGGACGGCGACATTGCTCGGGCATTGTTTTGTTATTCTGCTAGAATTCGCATTTGTGTTTCTGGGGTGGAGGGGAATATTGGATATTCCGTCACGGTTTGAGGATGAAGTCCCCCAACGATGATATTCCAGCCCTCTGCCCACCCCGTCTTGATCACAATTGTAATATCATCTGTCACATCCAGTGGAATGAGCGCCTTGATGCAACCGGTAGTGTTCAAGGGGTCGTCTCGTGTTCTCTCCCAGAGCCGTAGCTTGCTATTCTCAAGGCCCTTGAGGAAGGGCGAGTGCCCCATAAATGACAGAGTTTCTACCGGCGCTCCCGAATACTCACAAAAATTTGGCTAAGATGTAATCAGCAACGATTCAGCCAGCTCGGGCTGTGATTTGACATTACGTGAAGGCTCCGGTGGTTCTGGCCCAGGCACAAGAAGACCTCCTTGATCATTCGATGACATGGAAGGGAATGGAAGTGACGCCTGCGAGCCAGTGCCGGGAAACAGTGAATCGAAGGATTCGAAGGATAGCACCACATCTGCATGTTGTAAGCGCTGAAATTCAGAGTTGAGATAAATCTAACCAAGTATGGATTTGCCCCCTTCCGTTCCATAGCATACCTCCTTGATTACGTCGATGAAAAGGTCTCTCAACTTGCTATCTAGTGTCACAAATTTGAATAGTTTCAAAACGAGATGGAACTTGAACACCGGTGGCCATGCGAAGGTTTTGGACAGTGCCCATCAAGGATTTCTACACTTCATCGGTTTCTGATATCTCACGGTTCAAAGGCACCCAATCACCTCAGCACGGTACAGGGACGTGCTAAGCCCTAGAGTTGAACAAAGACGGCCAGGGCGGGATAACTCTCCAAGACGTTTGGACCTAAAACCAAAATACCTGTGTTGTTGCAAAGAGCTGTCCCTGACGTTAAACAAAGAATCAAGGGGCCTCAAAGACAATAGGTTTCTCTTGTCAATCGCCACATAATGGGACGGGCTCATAGGCAAATATGACGATACTGTGCCATATAAATACGACGAGCAAGTAGAGGTTTCTCGAACTCACGAAACAAGTAGGTCACAGCTGAAATCTTTCACAAATGTGCATGCAACACCTCACCACTGCGGCCTGCGGCATGTCCAACCGAGTAGGCGTCTGCTTCAAGATTCACATCATAGTATCTCGACGAATCAACTGCTCAACCGCCGGGAAGCCTTGCCCCTGTTACTTTGGAACTTGCGGGATAGTCGATTCCATCCCCGAATGCACGATCCTCGACTTTGCCGATCTTCCCACTTCGCTCTGTGAGGATTGCCAATTCCGGAAGATCATGGAAGATGATATGGAGGACGACACGGATGCCGATTGGTACCAGCTGAGCCTGAAGAGGGTGTTCTCGAAATGGTTGACGGAGCGCTGGGTACAAGACGCAGAGGAACGTCATATGATGGTGTGCTGCGGGCAATAGGTAGGAACTATGGCGGCGTATTGTCAGGCTTGATGGTGGTTTGCGGAGAAACAATATGAGCAGTTCCCACGAACGTATCGGAGAGAGGTGACTTCCTAGATCTCTGAAGAATCTGGGTGTGTAATAATCAACATGCTACCTGTGGGCTAGGAGTGTATTGGCACAACTACGAGTGATACTTTGAGTGATGTCCAGGTCCTATGTCCTCTAGTGAAGTCCACAAAAGTCATGAAGATGTCAAAAGTCTATAGGTTGCTAAACTCATAAGGTAGTGCAACTTCATCTCTATCGCGCTAAATGCCTAGATTAAACCATTGGTGCGTGACTAGTTCTTCAGCAGTTATCCGGGTTCTGGGGTTGAAATCGAAGACCCGAGATAACAAATCAAGTAGCAATTGCCCCTCACTTTTTGATATCTTCGGGAAAGCGTCTAGCAGAATGTCGCTTTCATCCGAATACGCTGCGAAGTATTGCCCATCCACGCAGACTGCCGTTGGTTTCCATACTATTGATTGCAACACAGTCGGGAAAGGCACCCTCAGAATGGCCTCATCAGGAAAAAGCGGATCCTCCGGCTCCTCATCTGTAGCTTCTGCGACTGTGCCGTGTCTCGTGATGAATCGATCCGCTGGCTCATCCCAGATATCCGACACTCTTTCGCGTAACGGCCGTGTGTCCTCAAGACTCCAAAAGAACTCTCCAGTCTCTTCTTCCGTGGCATATCCGTCTTCGTCGAATCGAGTCTGCTTCCAGGCCTCGGGAAGCTCGCCCATCGTCTTGACGATCTGCCTGAGCGCATCTGCTGGACTGTTTGTGTCGTAGTCAAAAAAAAGATCATCGCCAGACCGAACTCGGAAAATAGCACAGCCTAGTGCCCAGACATCGGACGCCGGACTCGCAGGCTCTCCGACCGTTACTTCCGGTGCCAAGTACTTTGCAGGAGTTCCGAGGCGTTTTGGAGACAAACCAATAGTGAAAGATTGATCAAAGTCGATGATGGAAACCCGGTCGCTAAGCACATTTGTTGAGGAGGCGCAAAAGTCCAAAGGAACCACAACATAGTCTGGGGCGTGTGGTTTGGGCGGCTTCCCTGAGTAAGTACGTACTGGGCCTGTCTGAGGTTGGCCGAATAAGTGGAAAATATGATCCTCATCGTAGGTATCAAAATTTGCAACCAAGCGGACTGCTATGTTACTGGAAGTGAAGTCTAAATTATTAGATGCTGTTCTCAGCGAGCAAGGTTGATTTGGCTTACCTCCATGGCAGACTCCGTGTCGGTGGAGTGTAGCGAGAGCGTGGGCAGCCTGTAGAGTGATGCACCTTACGAATTTTGGCTGCATTCTGGAGTAGATGCCTCGAGAGAGTCTTGACAGATCTGGCCCTAGCACTGGCAAAACGAGACAAAGGTGGCGTCCATTTGGACCGTCAATCCAAAATGTCCGACTCGGCACAGCAAAGTAATCGGCACCCGCTAGCACGGGGCTGTTTGCAATAGCAGCAGAGCGGGTTTCGTAGGTTGGCGATTCGTCGGCCATGACGATTTTTATTGCGACCCAGCGATTCGTAAAGGCATCTCGAGCTAGCCAAACGGTGGAGAATCCGCCAGAGCCAAGTTTGTGAACGACTTTATAACGGTCATCGTACAAATCGCCAAGGTGAACAGGATGAAATCCCCCAGGTTCATAATTCTCAAGGTTTTCGCTCTCCCCGTGTTCAAAAGGAAAGTATTTGAAGGGATTGTCGGGCTCGGAACCTTGTTCCATGAGAGGGATCGACATTCGCGTTTTCCTCCGCATCTGGTCCTCCCAAAACGCCATCTCATCCATATCAGGCATCGCAAATCAAAGAGAGTGTGTGTTAGAAGAGAGGCTCAATCGGGTCCGGGGGTACTTCGGCAGGGTCGAAGAAGAATATATCTGACTGTGTTGCAATTGTTGTGAGTTAAGTTCTGTTGGTTTATGAGGTCGTCAGGTTGGTTACTCTGGAGTGGGGCACACGTGCCTCGCTGAAACCAATAGCCGCTAAGATTGGCTTCGCCACAATGGCCATGGCCACAACAGGGTCAACCACTGGCCGGGTCGGATTTACAGCTCAAATTGGATGCCTGAAGCGCCCAGGGCTGGCCATGGCCATTCTTCGGCCTGCAGATGGCCACTTACAAGTTGTCGTCATCCTATCAGTCACTCAAATATCTTGCTTTCTACAACGCTCTTTACCCGTGCTAAAAGAACTAGGCGCTGGAACCACAGACTAGTATGCGCAGGTACGTGCCTCTCTGGCCGAGGTCCAGCCTGGTGCTCCCAGTCAATACCAAGCAGTAGAATTTGGAAATGCATGTAAATACGACATAAACCCGGGACTCGGCCATGGGTTGCGAGCTCATCACAGAAATGTCCATGTTTCAGGTACTTAAGCGTAGACGCCGGCACAGAGTGTTGGTACAGCTTTGGTTCTGGCCAACACGTGAATTGTCAGAGAGCCAACGAACTTAAGCTTCTGGTGGCTCAAAAAGAACATAAATAAGACTTATACCGGCGATTCTGGTTGACTTTCTGTAACGTAATACCAAATTGACCTTAAACGCCTGAAAGCCCATCTTGTACGAAAGCCCAGAGCCGATTAGATCCTCAAGAAACAGAGAAGTTTCCATGTCTCGTCCTGCAACGTCTGGACGATCAGTCCCTATCATTCCCGTCGAACGTGTCCTCCAGCTACAACCAAGCGATGTGGAACTCCGCTGGGGCACCACAAAGCCTGCCGATGGACTCAGAGAATGTGAAGTACGCTTGGCTAAAGAAGCCGCTGCCGCAGCTGGCTTCGACCATGTGACAATCACGTGGGTATCCCTTTCTATGATGGGCCTGGAACAACGCTAATCACTAAGCTCAGAGCAAATATTCACCCGACGACTACTCGTGGCACCCGCCGAGACGAGCCGCATTTAACTGCAAGATTCCGCAGCTCTCGGTACTATCAGCAGACAGAACAGACCGCGCATATCAATGTTCATGTGTGGAACGGTAACCTGCGAAGATGGACGGCTTACCCGTCGAGCGGGCGACCAGGAGGCTTCCCATATCAGAATGTTTACCAATCTGGGCCTATTCGATTTTACCGACCCATACCGAGAGGGTTGGCCGAGGCAGAAATTGCCTCAGAGCAAGAACGGCGGCGTCAGGAAGAAGCCGATCGCAGAGCTGAAGAGCAACTTCGACAACAGGATGAACTAATTCGCAGACAGGGAGAGAGACGACCGGTTGAGCGAGAGACAGACACATACGAACAGCCTAGAGGAGGTTCTGACAGGCGCTACCCATCAGAAACACGATATCATTCAGAACGGGATCCGGGTCCTAGCTATGATTCTGGTAGATACCGCCGACATTGAAGAGGTTCTTTCGAATGAGAGCGGCGGAATAATACACAAATAAAGGTACTGCGAACTGGGAGATACTATCTATCTAAGCGATAATCATACCGGAGAGTTTGAGAGGCTTTGTAATTACAAATCTGTATGAGCAGCGAAGTTTGAAACTTTGACGCCATTCATAATTTTGGATGGAGCGAAATCAGGGACCGGTTTTGTTTTGGTATACTCATCTGTTATTTTATCTTACATAACATGTGGCAATCGGCTTCAATGATCGTGAAGCTGTATAAATTGTAAGCGAGAGAATAGCAGAATCGGATTATTACAGGCTGTTATGTGAAACTTCACGCAATTCCTAGAGTACCTATGTCCCTCTTGCTCATCGACACAGATTGGCAGTCATTGTGTTCAGTGAGATGAACACCCTCACTGACTTTGAAAAGGGCTGATGCGCTTTAATATGCACTCGAAGGTGGGCACTAAAGGTGGTCCTGATTACACGGCAAATATCTATGTTTTATAATCTGTTACAGTAAGGTAGTTACGGCAAGAATGTCTTGTACACACGAGAGATTTCTCCTACCTTCGTCTCGGGGCATGGGTCTAACTCTTCCTCGGCACTTCGCTTGACGCCGTTTGTTGGCTGCGACGCGCCATCTACAGTACGAAAATTTGCTAATAGTACCAATTCACGATACAAGTCCTCCCCGAGGAGAGACTGGATGTATTCTCTTCTCAACAAGCTGACCCTTTCATCAAGAATGCTCCGTTTGATCGTATATTTGCTGAGTTCCTCTTGAAGCTCAATTCCTGGAGAATTCTTTGTCACAATAAGACCGTAGGGTGACCCAGAATTCTTGTCAGTCCTGTAGCTGACGATACGAGATGGCAAGCGGCCTTCGAGGTGTCTCCGTCTCGGCTCTGCCAATTTGAAGCATCCCACTTGCTGGTCAGGAGACTGCAGAAATCTGTCTAAAGTCAGGCAATCTGCGCAACCTGCCCCGCAGCCTCTCGGCCTGAGAGTCCAACCCGGTAGCTTCTTGGGATATTGTGGTGAGCGCGCTAGGATACAGTCGCGCAAGAGCGTCTCGAACAGGGCCTTGAACGGAGGTGACGGGGGCACATTGTGCTTCTCCATCGATGAGACAACGGCGTGGAGGAATTGGGCGGCCCAGACAGCTTCTGGTGATTCAAACCCTGCCCATGCATATCGAGTCGCGGAAATTCTCTCGCTGCTTGCGCGTAACAGCTTGGTGACCTGCTCCACGAGGTCCATATCCAGAATCTGGTCAATCATGGTCGCTAGCCTGGTAGGGTACGGGGCTGGACCCATGCGTAGTTGCTGGTATTGATGAGGATGGACCGCTACATTGAATGAGGCTGGTTGGAGTGCCAGCTGTGGAGTGTTTGCTTCGAGGATGTGGCAAACGATGTCTCTGGCGCCCGCAAAAGCGGTTTCTTGATGGTGCCTATGAACGCTGCCCACAAGGGCGCAAAGAAGATCCTTGTCTCCTCGTGTTGCTACGTTTGGCAGAAAGCTATAGCAAGATAACGATTAGAACAAGCTGCAATAGGTAGTAGCCTAGACATGTAGCAATAATGTCGCCAGAAGACTGTGAGGACAGTGAACGAGCATACCGGTTGTTTACCCAATCCTTATCATGACACCGACTAATCATCATCTTGACAAGAAAGTCGTGGTCGAGAACACTGAATGTCGGTTTGGACTGCAGCTTCCGTTCTAGCTTCGCGGATCTCCATGAACGGAATGAGACCTTGATGGTAGCATCCTCCACGAAAGACTCCAGTGTGTCGAAGGCATCGTCCAGAGCCGAGAGGTCGGGCAACTGCTTGACAATGGGGTTGAGCCTTGCGATGGTTAGCACTCGTGCAGAATTGAGGGAAGTGCGATGTACAATTGATTCCAACTATTGGGGTCGTCAGCAAAGTGAGTCCCTGCAATCCGAGCAATGGCCTCGAGCATCTCGTCAGGAACGTTCATCTTGCCAGCGGAAGATTTGACCGCGTCTTGGTATAAGCCCTCCTCATTATGTGCTATAGCCCAACACGCTATGAGGCCCAACGTTACAGGCTTGAGAGACCCTCGACGGGAGGACTGGCTGTTGGCGTGAAGAACCTTCTTTATGAAGTGCAGGCACCATGTCCTCCGATCCAGGTCGCCGGGATACTCTTCCAGGTCATGCAACACTAGGGCCGACATACTGTCTACATCTGCCCCGCTTGCATTAATGAGCTCGTGGAAATCCCGCCGTGGTACAATCAACGCGACCTAAGCCGAAGTAAGCAACAGCATGAATAATCTCTTCGCAAAATCGGACTCACCGTGTCATGGTAGCGCTGGGTGTTCGGCATGCTCTCGTTGCCAGTGTAGTCACCCTCATCCTCGCTATCGGCGGACCGGCCGTTGAAGGGATTCGGTCCCAAGATCTCAGCCAAGTCGACACTTAGGGACGTGACTAATTCGGATCCGTCACACGTGCGCACCTCTAGTTCTGTGAACTCATCTTCCTCATCCAAGTAGCGTCCGTAGGAGACATGCTGCTCTGACTGCGTCCGGGTCATGTTGGCCAGGAAGAGATAAAGGCCGCTCTTTCCCGAACATACGCTGCGCAAGCTCTGACAGACGGCTCGATCACGACCCTTGAGATTCTTCAGCGATAGGCTGGACGATGTGTACTTGTGATCCAAAACATAGAGCAGCTTCTTGTCTTGCGGGAAGCCTGCCAGCCACTTATTCATCAAATTGCGCAGCATGATCGCCTGCTTATCGAAGAAAGTTGCAGACTGGACGAGGCTGCCAATTTGGATGATGTTGTAGGTGAGAACCAAACGGTAGCCGGACGTCAGTTGCTTGATTTCATGTGTGACGTCCGAGTACCAGCCAAGCGTCGTGAGTTTAAATTCGGATGTCTTGCTTGTCGCGAAGACGTAGCTTTTGCCAGCATGGGACAAGTGAACCTCGCCCCCCTCGTGCTTCGATGGGAGGCACACTACCATCGTGCCGACCATTCCTGGGGCCTTTTCAGAATCCTTGTGGCGTTTGAAGAATGACCCCTCCTCGTAAAGGAGTAACTTGTAGGGTTCGGCCTTAACATCAACCAGTCCCAGGCTCTCCGCTGCCTCTGAGAGGAGTAGATCAAGGCATGGCTGCCAGTCCGGGTTAGTGAGCCGGAACTGGTCTTGATTCAACTCCCACGTCCTGCGCACCGAGGTATCCACGACGGTATCGTCACCTCTGCCGAATGGCGCCTGCTTGCAGACGCTCTTGATGAGCTCCGCATCACGGGGCACCAACGGGAGCGGAATCAGGTTCTGCCCGTCGACTTGCAGACCTGGATTGACAAAGCTGCTGTGGTGATGCAAGGCAGCAAACTCTCCAACGGTTTTGATTTGATCCAGGGAAAATGCCAGCAGTTTCTTCAGTCCAGGCTGGGATGGATTGACCGGATCTCCTCTGTGATTGGTGGGATTTTCGATGAAGTCGTCGATTGTAGACGACCTGGAAGAATACTCCTCCTCTCCTGAATCAGTCCCGTCTTCAAATTCCATCCTGAAAGCAACGGAACCAATGAAGGCCGGTAAATTGGTTGGAATGCCGGTTCAGGTTCGAGATCCTTCTGTATAATGACCTGTTGATTGGGTGGGCAGCTTAAATTCCGATGTGGTCCTTAAAATGATGTCAGATTCCGCATCCCCCTGTTGACGCGACAATTGCAGCGCGACGCGTGCTTTGAGACGATCATCTAGGTCCTAGTTCGTACCTGATCCCCCCCAAAATGTCCACGGTACATATGCAATACTCGCACACCCCCACCACCACGCGGAGTGGCGCAACAGCCTGGATTCAGGATTCGCGGCGGCCACAAACGAAGAAGACAGGACACGGAATGAAAATGTATATTTGGGATAAGAATGCCGGCCTCAGGCGCATCGAGCATTTGGGATGTCTTCCAATGCACGCAGTGAAATCTGCTGTGTCTGCTCTAGATAACGCGCGATGGAAAATTTCGACTTTACAAGACATATAATGAGATAGGACACCGAAATTTTATGTGAAACGACAGCCAGAAATTGGCAATCATTGCTGACGGGCGTATTCCTGAGTCGGCTTTGATTTGACCTGGGCATTGCTAAGAACTTCAAACTTACAACGCAGATCAAAAGACGTTAAGCTGCGTCTCAATGTCTGGTGGATGATGACGACCATGCAAGTATAATGATACACCAGGTCCTTCAAGACGCAACGTCAGTCCCACAGAACCACGGATCAATCAAGATTTCCGCAGGCGAAGGTCTCTTCGCGGGATCGTACTGCAAAATCCGTCGAATAAGCGCCTTCACTTTGCGAGCTTCATCCTCGTCAAGATCTGGGCTTGCCTGATCGAAGAGTTCCTCCATCGTCTCCTGCTCCACCATAAGCGCTCCATCCCCTTCCGCGACACCTCCCAGCTGACAATTAAAGAGCTTCCTCTCAGGCGTAAAATATAGTGAAGAAGTCTTCCAATGCTAGTATGGGTTGGAATTTTCATTCATAACTAGGATGTTTTGGAATTTGGCTAGAGTTCCAGCACTGGCTGAGAAGTTGCCTTCTCCCCGTCTTCGAATACAAACCACTCATCAGGATAGAACATGTACGCAATAGCCTGGCACCTGACGTAGTAAAACACAGTTCCTTTTATACTGCTAGCATTTCTAAGATACGGTCTATGAAGCTCCAACCTTGATATGCAAGCAGAATGGGGTTGGCGCAGTGTCCTTTGTTATAGCACAACCACGGCGCCTACAGCGCCAATTTTCCCCTTCTTGCAGACTTCGTGCTTTTCGCTGTGGTCGTTGCATCTAGGCGTACATTTTATGTAATGCAATGCATAGTGTATTCTTTATACGTTAGTCATCCCGATGGGGAGGACATGCTAACAGCTAGGGTCCAACTCACGTTCACACAGCGGGCTCATCTGGCTTGCTGACACATAGCAACGATAACTCGAGACATAGTACCAGACCCTAGACAGAGGCAGTGATTCAGTGCAAATATTTCATCAAGAAGGATGTCGTTTGCCTACCTTGTCCCTCCTGACTCCCCTCCAATCACATAACAGGTCACAGGCACTAATGCACCAGGCCCTAATCGGCGCACCGGACTCGCTGTAGCATTTGGCTCAGCACGGCAGAAGGCACCACTCGCTTGAGTGCTGCAGGGACTGCGGGCAGTGATTGCGCTTCCATGTGCAACAACAGCAGCGATGGAGAGGAGCGCGGCGAAAGTGAGGTTCATGATAATTGCTGAGTCGGGATGTTTCCGGAATAAAAGTATATCAAGCTGTAAAAGTGAGATGGATGGTATTCAAACCCATAATCTCGAACACCTGTGCTTTTATACTACTTACTGACAGATCCTGACGTTGACAGTTTTATGCTATATTACTATTTACATCGCAGATGTAAGATCGGAACAATGCATGACCGGAACGATGTAAGACCGGAACGATGCAACCACACAACGTAACATTTAACCTAAAGATAGAGGACCTAATATACTACCACACATTCTCGATTCTCGATACGTAAATGGGCTTGTTTCTGGCATGCCGTTCAAGCTTAGGATGCAGATAGCACGTTTGGAAAGGTAGTTGGGCCCTTTAATTCACTGGCTATGCCGCCTCGCAGACGGTTATGATAGAAATCTAAATCATAGGCCTGTCTGCATCGGTGCGTGTGCATGCCCTGCATACTCTGAGCGAAACGCATTTCATTGTCATCTATTTACAAATGATGAAGGTTGAAGAATAGCAGTCGAAATGAGCAATGGTTTGCCTTCGAAATCATGGCGATTCATGAAGAATAGCAGTCTCCCAGTACGCAGTTACTAGAGATTCTTGATCTACCGAGTCAGAACAGGCATCAATCACTCCCAATCATTGTCAGGTGCCTTCGTCATGAACCAAAGGGAGGAGACAAATAGTGCAGCCGCAGCTGGTTACAACTGTAGCAACGTGAGGTGCATGGCGTGATTGCTAATCTTCGGCCCCTACTGATTCTGAGGGCCTTCATTATTCGCCAATTCATTTCTTATTCATGAATATTGTGTACTTGGTCGTGCCCTTGAGCAGCTGAATCGACAAACTATCCCCAGGTTCGACGCGCCAAGCCGTAGCTGACGATACCGCCGCAAACGGGTAGTCGGGCCTGTGGAGTTGGCGTGCATGCATACGGAGTCTCGCTATCCAGAATCTTTCTGACGACTTGAATAATGAGTAATCTATCGTTGGCGGTCCCTGTGAGGCACATCGCACGCCAGCCTATCAAACTCAGAGTGTCGTTTCTCTTAACTAGCCTATTGGTTAGATATTGCGCGCTTTACATACCAGTTGGTTTGGGCCGCATTCTATGTTTGGTATCTTAGCTGCTCCCAGGACCGAGTTACTCAGGGCATTATCTTGAGATCCCTTCGTTATTACACCCAACCGCCTGCTGGAGTATCTTCACTATCTCGAGTGTGTTACGCATTGCCACGGAGCCTACCCCACTCTTTAGGATCTTAGCCGGATTCAAAACTCCTTTGGTTGGTCGACTTTATTGGTAAAGAAACCAACATGAGGTTTCGCTTAGCAGCCTAAATCAAGATGCTGGCCAACATCGTATTTTAGTCTACGTGCCCGAACAAAATAAGGCTGCCGTTATCACTTTTTGAGCTTATCTACTTGGAGTACCTTCGCATAAAAAGTTCTCTTTCTCGTCAGTTCAGTATAACGGACACGAAAAGACCCAATATGACGACAAGCACCTATAAGACAGCTTCTTCGAAGGTCGCAGGTCATACGGGTATGACGCCGAGGGCATATCGGACTTGGAAACTTGATCTCTCCAAGTCTCTCTGCGTTGTCTTTGCAATCTTGATATTTGTCGTTGTAAGCCTACGAGGAGAGCAGCAGCAGTCTCAGTTTATTATCTCGCATGGTGATAGTCAGCTCGATCTTAATTTTGGATTTGGACATGTGAGTTTGGCATCTTTGGCTCTTATCTATCTCTGTTATTCGCCTTACTTTGCAATAGGTCCCACCCAACCCGAAGCTCCAATGGCATCCCTGTTTTAAGGCGTTTGGTCCAACGTTTCAATGCGCTCGATTGACCGTTCCAATGGAATCACGCGAGGAACTGGGTTGTTCAGATGACCAGCCTGTAGTTCAGCTCGCACTAGTCATGCTCCCGGGAAGAAACCACAGCCGGCCATCTCAATTCTCTCCCATGCCGCTCTTGATCAATCCTGGCGGGCCAGGATCCTCGGGAGTCGATTATGTTCTTTCTTTTGGAAAGTATCTACACGATATAGTTGGTACTGATCAAGATATCATTGGGTTCGATCCGCGTGGGATTGGGTTCACGACGCCAAGGGCGGATTGCTGGGCGGGACGACACACCAACGATCCAATGGACATTTGGAATGGAGTCATGCATCGCACAACCTGGGGGCTAGGTAGCTATGACGCCGACTCTATCACTACCAGTCGTCACGCCCTCGGATTCTTGGACGCGAGAGTCCGAGTTGTGTCTCAGCTATGCAAAGAGATGCATCATGAACTTGGTTCTAAAAGTGTCTACCCATATCTTGGTAGTACTCACACGGCGAGAGATATGCTTCGCATTATCGATACTTGGAGTGATTGGAGATTTTCCGACAGAAGTCTAGCTGAACAACACTCTGATGAAGACTTGAGCGGGAAATTGGCATACTGGGGCTTCTCTTATGGGACCTTCCTCGGTTCCACATTTGCAGCTATGTTTCCGGACCGCGTCGGTAGGCTTATCCTCGATGGGGTGGTTGATGTCGAGGAGAGCGTTTCGCCCTTTTGGATATCAAATATCCGCGATGCTGACAAGATTCTTGATCATTTCTTTCGATACTGTCACGAGGTCAAGGAAAGATGTTTGTTTTATAGGCCAGCGGACAGTGCTAAAGACATCCGGGGCCGATATGAGACGATTATTAGCTCCTTGGAGGGTTCTCCCATGCCCTTCATTGAGTTAAACGGGTTCCAACCGGTTATTGTCACAGCTGCCGCTGTCAAGGCACGTGTGTTCGCGATACTGTACAGTCCAGTGAGGGATTTTCCGGACCTTGCCCAACTTCTCAACGCAGTTACAGGAAGAATTGGATCGAGCTTTCCGAAATCTTCCAGACACCAAACTTTTTAGGCATATGCGGCGCAGTCAACACTAGCTACCCTGTGCAGTATCTTCCAGATGATGCCGGCCTTGCGTTGTCATGCGTAGACAAGCGGAGTTTGGTGAGACCTCAAATATACTCTGCGCACAAATGTGACCCAAACTGATAGATCTGCTAGATGAACGAGAGTCATTCCAATATTCGACATGCTCACAGGGCCATGGGCCAACTATCAATGTTCGCAGACAATTGGCTGGATATAACATTTAAGTGCAACGGTTGGTCCATCGAGCCCTCCGAATACCCACCCTGGCCAACACCAGTTCAACGAATCAACACTTCATTTCCACTCCTATTCATTGGAAACAGTTATGATCCTGCTACACCACTTAAAAATGCTCTCTCAATGGCCTTAAAGTTCGAGAAAGCTGGGCTCATAGAGCACAAGTCTGATGGCCACTGTTCATACGCAGCAACATCGGTGTGCACGCTCCGCGCTATCAAGGCGTATCTGCGTGAAGGGATTGTTCCACCACCGCCCGTCGTAACCAATCTGCACTCTATGACGGGTAACTGGAAATCCTGCGAGCCGGATGAGTGGCCATGGCAGCATAATATCAGCAACATCCTGGAGGCCAAAGACATGGATCCTAACGATGTGGTGATGATGGAATCGTGGAGAAAACTCCGAGATCAAATGAAGAGACGCACTTTTCCGTTATGAAGGAGATTGGGCTGCGCAATGCGATGTTTAGTGTTTTGGCTTGGACCGGTGGAAGATCTTGATTTGGCAATGCTGACTATCTTAGACAGTTAAAAGAGCGAAGCTACTCTTTGTCTAAGTCTAGAGCGGATACCCAACATTTAGTGGCACTCCTTTTCAGGTCACAAGCAATCAGAAAAGAATATTGAAATTGGATCCGGATCTCCAGCACATGTTTAGGTATCTTAGTAATTAGTCATTGAGTAGCGCTGATGATTGCGCAATGTTAATGCAGTGACTCTTTTCAACAAATGGCTTCTCCGAGATCTAGCAATATTGCATAGGTTTACAAGATGACCCCTCGTCATTCCATGTATTGGGATTCTATATATTGGGGCAATGATGAGATATGATTTGCGTTTCCTGTTCCTCGTGCTATTGAATCAATGGTAAACAATTGTGCCCTGAAGGACAGAGCATTGTTCGAGGTCTTCCCAAGCTAAACAAGCGTGATGCCCTCGCTTAAGTCCGCGCATCTCAGCCAGTGCTTGACAAACTTATCGGTCGAAGGCCATCCCGGGTCCAACGATCCACGCTGCACTGGCATTATGCTTACAGCGCCCACGCACCCCGTCCCTGACACGGCGAAGAGCCCAATCCGGCGGTACAAGTTGCTGCCCTCGCTCGGTACAGCAACCAGGGCAAGTCCGACAGCATGGGCCTCGCAGTAGTGGTCATCTCTGTCGTAATCATTGTTATCGTCGAGCATCTGTTCCAGAAGAATCTCACGACGTATCTCGTCTTCGGTCGGAGGAGGCGGCGGGGTAGACGGAGGTGGAGGGGCGTAGATTACCGACACCCTATGGACTGCTTTCGCGAGGGTCAGGCATACGAGCTCACCAGCAAAATCTTTGTCGTCTGAATCGTCGGCTAGCAGCCGAATTTGGTGCTTTCCTAATCGAGACTGCGGCGGGATAGACCTGAGCTCGAAGCGGCCGCGCCGCGATGATGACCTGGTGGCAGCGGCAAGCCGTACGTGGGTAATTGTCAGGGCGCGGCGGTTGGATTCGTACTTGGAGTCGAATTGCTCTTTCTCCGGAGTGTCGTCGAGCGGCATGAGCCAAATCCCATCGTCGCTAGGCTTTTGTGGAGGTCTCATCGCGAACCAACATTTGCCGCTTATTGAATACCAAGACCACGATGGCGCAGCAGAACCTTTGATACGGAAGCTGGCTGGATCCCTTTGCTTCGAGGGGACTTTAGAACCTCTGATACGGAATCTCGCTGCCATATCCCGGTTTGAAGGCGCTTTGAATACCGACGTGGCAGCGCAGGTCCATAGCAGAGCCTCGGGCAGATGTCTCTCCCATATTCCATCGTAGTACTCTCCTGGATCCTCTTCATCTCCTCGACCACGCATCATGTGCCCGTACATATCTGCAATGCCTGCAAATGCAGGGCCCCGATCTTCTGGCTTGGTCAGCCTCCGGGTGGTGTAATACAGCACAAAGCTCTCCCACAATTTCTCTGCTGTCCTCTTCCTTTCAAATAGTCCGTAATCGGTTCTGGGTGGCGTGTCATATCTGTTGGCAACTTTGCCTGGTGTCGAGTTGGCGTCATCTTTCTCTATATTCTCTGATCTGTCTTGGACGGATGCGGCGATAGACGTTACGAAGGGCTCTGAATCGACACCTCCGCACTCGCACAGCCTCTTCTCCTTGCACTCCCACACCATCTCTTCCCGAGTAAAGTGGACAATACGGGTTGACAGTGCCCGCTCTTGGAATGCCCACGCGCGCGTGAGCAGTCCCTTGTCAGTCAAGGAAGGGTTAGTGATCTCGTCGTTGTTGCCGTACAGCTGATGGACACGGCTAGACTCGCGCTTCAGAGAACTCTTTGGCAGCAGCTCGATGGCTACTGTTGTGGTCCGGTTTTCAGACACACGCTGCTTCATCTCAATCAATTTGTGATTAGAACTACCGCCTTCATACAGGATTCCCGCCGAGCCATCTATGCCGTGCGAAGCAGCGATGGTGAGGTGAGCGGCGGCATATATGCGTGACATTGTGGCTGCTTCGCGCGCCCAGTCGTCTGGATCGTCCTGCACGATACAGAGCGAGTCAATCCAGATGTATTTGATACCTAGTCGGCGCGTCAACCAAATGGCGTCTTGAAAGGTCCTGGACAAATCAGTCATTGGAATTGACTTGAGGCGGTCGCTATAGTTTGCTTTCGTGGTGATGGCATGCTGGGTCTTGCCCCAGCAATGACTTAGAGTCACGAATCGTTCGTACCGGCACGATGAGACAAGACGAACTGGCCCGTAAGCCATACCGGCATAGTTGACACCCACGTGAAGGAGGCGGCTGGGCATGAAGCCGCCGCTTTCGCATTTTGGATGGGATTCGAGACAATTGGACAGCCACTTCTCGATGGTGAGGACCATTTGATCGGTGTTGAAGCCAAGGCGTGCTAGCCTGGGCTGTTGCGGCGCCTGGAGGACTCCATGGCCGAAGGGCTCGTATCCAGCATACTCGGCCGGATGATTCAGAAAAAACTCGCCTCCAGGGATAAGTCGGATCTTCAGCTGAGGTACCAGATGGCTAAGTTTCAATTGGACTGTTGTCACTACCCCGAAACTTGGTTTCAATGCGGTTATGGCTTTTACAAGAAGATCGCAAGTTGGGCAGCCAGACGCAGCAGATGCCACCAGGACCTCCAGCTCAGCAGTCCAACAACGGCGCTGGATTCGCCATAAACGTGGTACATGGCGAGGCCACTGCCCACAGGCTCGAATGTCGTCGCATGGGCATGTAAAAGTCGATTCCGAGGCAGTGCGCTTCCGTTTCATGGCAAAATCATCCACAGCCCGACTTTGGGTGAAATTTTGAAGATGAGTTGAGGCATAAATTTCGAAAAGGATGATGTTTGGATGGATGGGAGTTAATCATGGGTCACAGAGCGGGCTGAAGCCACAACTGAGTGCCAAGACCGCCACTCATGGCTGTGTCACCAGGGTTTTGTTCGCGATCTGCATCTTGTTTAGTCCGTAGTTAAAGTGTAATAAATCGTTGACAAGAGAGCTGATGTAGAATGGGCCTACTACGCAGTAGAGATTTAACCCTAACATAAAACCGCAGCTTACCTAGTGGTAGGCCAAGGACTATCGAAACTTGAGCTATAATACTACAAGCATTGAAGCTCGCAAGAGGATTCACCCTCGTTTGTCGTGCAGTGGTCTTTTGCGTTAGTTCTTCAAAAGCTTTGAAGAACGAAAGTGAGAGCCCAGTATCAAACTGACTAGTAGATCAAGAAACTGCATGCTCTGTACAAACAATAGACCCACTACCGACGGCCTAGGCTATGCCCTCGCGCTTCACCAACGATGGCTTAAAGTGCTTCTGGTATCTTTCGAAATCAAAAGTTCTTCTTCCAAATCCCTGGTACCGCGTTCATTCGCCCAACAAAATGTCATGCAATCATCAACTTTTATGCCATCCTCCGTTGTGATGACACAATTTGTAGTTTTATACCTCCTGGTTTCGTAATCCTGCAGTAAGAGAAAATGGCGAGCATCCTCTACCATTGTAAACACTCCCCAGACTCTTGAGTCTTCATCTGCTTCCGGGACCAATGCCGGATAGATTCCCCACATCATCGTCTTGAAACGTTTGATCCAGCCTTTGCGCATATTAGGGCGGTTAGGGGATTTCGTGACCGCCTGGAACACATCCGGATCCATGAGCGAGCAATAGAAGAAGAAATTGCAAGGCCGAAAATCTGGCTCTTGGAGCGCGTGGCCACCGTAAGCATTCAGAGAGGCCTCAAATTCTGCGGCCATAGTTGATTGTTTCGGGCGCCATGAAGGGAGTTCCGTGGAGGCTCCTGGAGGTGGAGGGACAGATGATGGTGGTAGGGGCGGTGCCGATGGTGCCTCACAAGGAGGTGATTGCGGTGCTGCAAGTTCCTTGTCTGCAGACGACAGATTCATAATGGTAGCTGAACAATCAACGCTGGCGGAGGCTTTCAGGATGAGAGAAAGATGGGCGCCCTAATAACACAGTTAAAATGCTGGTTCCTGACAATGAATTAAACGTGGGGGTGACCATTATTGCACCGTCGAGCCAGTTTCTACGGCAACTAAATCTACCAAGAATTGCTGCAGCCAAGTTTTAGGATGAGCGTATACATATGGAAAGCCTTGCGGCATTCGAAGGGAAAGAGCTAATAGTTACGCCACCTTGACCTCTCGAGCCTCATATCGTGTTGCCCCGAGAATGCCGGTATTGCTAGATAGCTATTTATCGCTCACGAGTCTAAAGAGTTGAGGATGTCAGTCAATAGGGTTATTAACATCTAATATTATGTATTATATAGCTTAGGTTGAAGAGATTGATGCTAGAAGGTTGCCATGACGTTAACCCGCTCCCCTTCCTGTCTCCCAAAATGTCTCGGGCCTTTACCAGCAGGGAAAGTACTGAGACCAATCGATGGCGGCCACGTTATTATAACACAGTGATTCCCAGATATTATCATGAGGATAGGTTGCGTCCTCAAGATCTTTCAGAGGAGCACACTCCGGAATGAGCTTGACAGCCACACAGTTGTCCGGCACATTTTCTGAGCCATACCAGTTCTCCATGCCTCCTTGTACAAACTGGACCAGGAGCTTAGGGTGTGATGGGGCACCGAAGCCAGTATCACAGACGGCAAAGGTTCCGGACTTTGGTGCGAATAAGGCGGGGCAAGGATGTGGGTTCAAGGGGTTGGCCGGGACACCGAAGCCCTTTGTTCCATAACCAATATCAATGCCAAGGCCATACAAGAATGGCTCCAAAGGTTCTTCGCTCATCTCAATGCTATAGGGATTGGGTCCGCCGATACCAAGCTGGACGGTGTGGTTGCTGCTAGAGAAGAAGACGGCGCCTGAAGGCGACACAGTCGGCGCATTCTGGCCAGCACCGGCGTGGACACCCGTAAGCTGAAGCCCGTGCACTGGCGACTCCTTGAAGTCCTGCGAAAGATTGGTGACGTTGAAGACGAGCTTGTAGCCCTTTGAGAGAGTGACTTGAGGGTATGACTGGGTTGAGATTGGGGAGGCGGCGGTGATGCTTGCAAGTGCAAGAACAAAGGCGGTAGAAATCATTTTCAAGGTGGTGTTTCTTGAGACTTTTAGGGGGGTACTAGAGTGATACGTGATGAAATTTGGATTAGGCTGGTTTCGTTGACTTGTGTGAGGGTTATTTGCTGCCGGAATGTTGTCTGATACCATGATACTTCTGATGAGAAAATGGCCATTCTTATAGAACTGTTTGTTAGTGTTCAATCCTTTTCTGTCGATCTTTGACTGTGCCACCATCATGATCATACGTACCGTATTCGAGCTCCGCCGACTAGCTGTGATGGCTGCTCGGATCCTTCACACTTAACCGGCATGGCGCCGAACACGAACTGCAGCTACGACGCGGCACAGCAATCGAAAACTGGTTGCTTTGGTGTTCCACCATACCGCTTGTGTCAGCAAAGTTGGGCATGGTAATGTTTATTGCGTCAACATCTCGCAGCAGATTCATAGTGCGAAAAAAAGATCCGCTCCTGTGATCAATAAATGGCTTGGCCTAATCTTTTCGAAGTATTCTGATAGGTTCTATGCTTCTTCTGCAATGATCAATGAGGGCTGTATAAGGTGGTAAGATTTATGGATTTGCAAACTAGATATTTGGCAGTTAGGGCTTGTCAGTTCAGCTTTTGTCCCAACCAACTGCACGATATATAGATGCCGACCCCAAGGAGTTTGCACGATTGAAATTTAACGGGCGCAGTCAGCCTCGTCAGGATTCGCGCGGAAAAAGTGACGGTGTCACCGAGAAGCAAGCATTAAGTCATGAGCTTTGCCGTCTAACGAAAATCCAGAAAAGGAACGGGTTGATACCTGGGAGTAGTACCTCTAATCTATCTACCTGAGCCGTTGGCCTCTACCTCAGCGAGCTTCTTGCTCAGTTCTGAGAGAGTCTTCTGATATAGGCGGATCTTGACCTCATACACTTCCACACCCATGTCGATGATATGCCCCAGTTGCATTTCCGTGGAATTCCTGAGCGCGACGTCTTCAGACTCAAGCAATGACATAACTTCTGCGAAGAGACTGCTCCCTGTGTCATTGGATGTTGCCATGAGGTGATGATATCGTCGTGGTGTTGGGACGTGTTCTGGTTTGCCTGGAACAGACTTGTTTGAGCGGCCCTTCGAGTGCTCCTATCTCCTGTCGTTGGTGTTGGCAGGCCCGAGTTTGTCTGACCCATCACCCAGTACGATTGCGCGACGGTGGCCTTGTGGAGTCTTGGGATTCGCGGGCTGCCTAGCATCCAGGATCCTAGACCTTTCCGCAGGCTCATCCTTTTCCCACAAAAAGAATCGGCAGGCATCGCCACGGCTTTTTGGGCATCTCATAACTAAGGTTTGCGACCATTAGACAGTTCAATCAACAAGCAAAAGACACCCACACTTGTCCCCTTTGCTACCGCCTTGCTTTGATGTGTACCACTTAGCTGGGTCGCCACAGTCGCAGTACCATATATCGTTAGTGAACGTTCCCATCTTGGGTTGAAAGTCGTGATATTTCGTGGATCTGTGCTGTAGATTTCTCTCCCTTAGTTTGAAGAAACGAGGAAATGGGAGATCTTTAGCCATTTCATACAGGCTACAGTCACTGGGGTGATGCTGATTAGGAGCGGAGTACGTACCAAATGCAAGCCATGATATTGTGGCGGCCAATTAAAGTCAGCTCGTGGCGTGGGATGAAGCGGGCCAAGGCAAGGTCCAAACCAATGATCCAAGGTCACAAGAGACCGCCATCATAGGCAGAGTTCAAATCTTGCAGCTGTGAAGTGCTCATTGGTAAACGCGTGATGGCTTGACTAGCTCGGCCGGACTTGGTGCTGCACCTTGTGGGCTGGCATACGCCGCTCGGTATCCATGAAACAGAAGGCTTGCCCAGCCTTATCTATTTGTACACTCTTGTTAACCTTGCTATACTTCGTGATTGCCTTGAGGCTTACGAAAAGACTTTCCGTGTGTCTGTCAAGTTGCGATCACGAATATCATACCGGGGTCTATGAGTTCGTGAGCATGGACAGGACACACTCGAGGCCGTGGTTGTCTCATCCTGAAGGCGTACCAGGGACATTGCATTGTTGATTGGCGCTAATGCAAGGAACTTTCAAAGGTGATAAACCATATGCGCCACATGACATAAGTAGTCACGGACGGCATGACGGGTAATTTATAAAACCTCCTTATTGTCATCGCGTTTTCTCAAATCCAACCATTACTTGACCTCAATCCATTGACTTCATCTTCCTCGTCTTAGTGATTGCTTCTTGTCATCCAGCGTATTTAAGCATGGCATGTCTTTCATCCCGCCAGCCATTTGGGTGTCAGGCCGTCAACCTGGGCCAAGACGTCCTCCATGACTTGGTCAACGAAGAGGCAACGACGGGTCAAGATGTTGATGTGATAAGCCTCCTCACCACAAATAATAACTCACATATTACAATTACGAAATCCCCATTTCACCCCATTACCTCTACGCGGAGCAATGGGATCTTGGCTGGTGGTAGTCACTTCCCCACACGTTTGGATAACCGCGGGCAAAGTTTGAGAAACTCTCTAAGCAACACAACGTACGCAATATCAACAGACTGGGAGCCCATGAAAGCGAGGATCAAGAACCTGTATCTGGAGTACAATCTTAGCCTTCCGGTTGTCATGCAGATTATGCAACGTCAGTACGATTTCCGTGCAACGTACGTACTTGATGAAGCGCTTTTGAATATCATACCGATAACTAAATTGCCTCAAACAGCGAGAAGATGTACAAAGACCACTTCAAGAAGTGGGAGTGGTACAAAAGCAAGTCGTCAAAACGTCTGAGTCAGCCAACGATGCTCCAAGGCACTTTTCGAGAGTCTCAACAGGATTGGTACGCGCAGCATCCGGGGTTACGCAATAAGCTCCTTCTTCACGAAAGTGGTTCAAGTCGATTAACACATAAAGCTCTCATGGCGTTACGTAACCTTCTCCATGACGTTGCGACAAGGAAATGCCGCGGCCGCTCTGTGGGCAACGGCGCTGACCAATGCATCTACACGGCATTGACTTATTTCCACCAAGGTAAAATGAGACGCGGGGGGATATACCTACGACGTGGTTTTCTGGAAACGGAAATCGCCATTCGGAACCTCGATGGCCATAGAGCGTTTGACTTGTTTCCGAGGATTTTAGGAAGGTTCCTGAAGGATGGTTGGGTCGACATTCTGAAGATATATTTGTGGCATGTAGCCAGTTTATCGAAGAGATTGCGTACACTGCATCCTTTCAGACAGGTTGCATCTGCCTTACTGGATCTATATGAGGCACACGAAACCCATCTTCGCTACTTTGTCGCTATTTCATATGATATCAACGTCGATTGCCAGGCCGGGGTATCCATCATTGATGCTCCTTATAGGTTTGCAGACAAAGTAGGTGCCCTCTGGTGGAAAAAGACGCTGGGTGTTTGGGAAGGCGACCTTAAGCAGAGCGTGGGATACTATGCATCACTATACGATATATCTATCGAAAATACGGCGGAAGTAAAAGGCAAAGACTGCGATGCAGTCATAGTTCTGGAGTTTTACCGGGTTGGTCTCCAAGAGGAGAACTCAGTATACTTGGAGGACTTTGTGAGTCGTGTTGAGCGGCTGATGGGGATTCTGTCCGGACGCTATAGGTCTGGAGGCTTTCCGAATGCCACCTGGGAAGAGTCGCACTCGAGTACCTACCTACAATGCCTAGCAATCCTTTGTAGTTACTCGTCGAGGAATGGCTATCTGAGCTCTGCAGCTCTACTGCTGAAGAACTTTTGTGAGTCGTATATGGATGGCCTGGTCATTCCATACGCACCGAAGTTTTTGAATCTAGCATATCAACTGCGTGGCGGCGGGCGACTTGAAGAAGCCGAGAACCTGGAGAAAGTCATTTTGGATGCGCGGCTGCGTCATATGCCTTCGGCAATGAGCGTTATGGAACAATCTCACGACCTTACGTTGGCGGGACGTGAGTTGGAAAGTCACAACGAGGCTCAAAGTGAAACACAACTTTGCTGGGACCGATAGGGCAAAGTGTGCTCTCTGAGGCTCTAATTCCGCTAGTAGTCTGTTTTATATATGGGCGACAAACATATGATACAGTTTCAATGACTTTCTTATATACGCAGATGCACAGAATCATGCATCCGCTCACTCTACATATCGAGAGGGCACATACCCCATCCGCTCATCCACCACGCAGACTTCTTCTGTTTCTCTGCTATTTCATCCATATCGCTTCCATTCAACGCATCAAACACCTCTTGTCCCAGGTTGTCGTGCACTAGATCGATCCACAGAAACCTCTTCAACCTCTCTCGAGCATCACGCCATGTCATACCCAGGGGTACCACTTTCGCCCACTCTTCACGCAGCCATTTCTCCTGTACGCCGTACAGTGAGACTCCACCCATCATCAAAAGCCACATCGCACAATCATTCCAGATTTTAGCCTTCGATCCTCCAGCCAAAACCACACAGCAGCTCTCGCGGAACCGCAGCGACAAGCGCGGGTAACGTTCGCCTGAACTCTCGGGAATCTCGAACGTGGTGGTGAGGAAAACGAGCATAGCGAGGCGGAGGCATTCAGCAACAGCGTCGCTAACGGTGCTATCCAGCAGCATCAAGCGGTACTGGATCGAGCAAATGGCGACTTGGAAGTCAGTGTCTTGCAATCTGCGCCGGCGATTGAGTGCATGGGAAAGGTGCCGCAAATCAAATAACACAGCAGCAACTCGATCGTCGTCAACGAGGGAGTCAAGAGCCTTTGGGAGGCGGGGCTGAGAAACAGAGAGGGCAGGGAAGGCAGAGGATAAAGTAGACGAAGAACAGCAGCCGCAGTTGTCACCGGCAGCACCGGTATCATGATCGTCGCAATAGGAAAAGGAAGTGAGCTCGTTTGCCTGTGAAGAGCTTTGAAAGTCTGTATCAGTGAAGAAAAGTGGAGCCTGGCCGGTATGGAGCGCGTAAATGAGGTCGACACTAGGCAAGAACAGTTAGTTTGTATTGGGCCTGGTGGGATATTAAAACAGTCACAAGACGGTAACTTACCGGGCCAACTTGATATACAGTCTGGAATTGTGGCGGAAAGCCTCGAGGCCACCGCGCAGCTGAACCATCTGCTGCAAGCCTGCGAAGTGGGCTGTGGCGGCATCGTAATCAGTGAAAACGGCGGAGAGAATGACTAGCGAAATAACGACAGCGACGGTTGAGTCATGCAACTCGGAACGGGCCAGCTTCTCATTCAAAGTCGTGATGGTTTGGCCCATGTGGTAATAGGTCGTCCTTCCGAACGGCCGCCTGAGGAAGAAATCGTTGACGGCCGAGCTGAAGAACAAGATGGAGTGAAGATATGTGGAGTCCTCGAACATCCACCGGATTCCATTGCTCTGACCGAGGTCAAAATCGATGCACAGCTCAACGGGGTAAATGACATGGCTCGCATGTGTGAGGACTAGCCATAAGGAGTCAGTTGAGAGGATACATAGAGAGCAGCATCAGGCTCATTGGCGGCTCGCGACCCACAGTGGATTAGATGCAATCGTGCGCGCGCATCCGTGTCGTCAACCAGGATGGAGAGCTCTGAACTAGGTGTCCGGGCCACTGCGAGTTGAGCGTACTTCTCAAACCGGCCACGCACTTGAGCATCGGCTTGATTCTTACCAACCCTCAGCGAGGGTTTACATGCTGCTTCTTGCCGCCGAGATGGCGCGTGTGGCGGGACTTGTCGGCTTTGATGGCTGGTAACGCCAGGAAGTGCTCTTCGGGACGGTCGTACTCCCAGTGTAGAGTTCTTTCCATTCATGCATTGGCTACGTATAAGCTTGCGGTCAGAATCTTTAGCCTTTCCGCGGTCATCAGCCGAGACGAAGACGAATTTGCGTGTTTTCATTGCAGAAGGATGAAGATCCCTTGCCAAAGTCAAAACAGTCTGTACAGCCACAGCTGGTTTGATTCGAATACGTGTATAGATCGTGAATTTGGGGACAGATGAGAAAGTTTGACGCAGAAAATCAAATGGCAGGTCAAGCCGACGTGCTCGACTTGGACAACGAGATCGAGCTAATCTGAGATCGGGAGTACCATGATTGGCCCGTTCACTAATTATGCGGATCCTGCTGGGACCCACTTGATTGTTTACCCTTTTGGGAATAGTCAGGGTGCTCCATGGTAGGACCCTGCTCCGTATTTTCAAAGGCAATGCGTAAAAGCATAAGATCAACAGCTGGTATCGTGCTGTACTGTTTACCTTAATGGGAATAGTGTCCATTGGCACAATTTCAAAGCGATGATTGAAGGCATCAAACCAAACAGCTAGTTCCACACTAGAAGATTGTTTACCCTCTTGGGAACCGTATCAGATGGCGATGGCGGAATCTCAAGGCGAGTGAAAACATTAATCAACAGCCAATGTCGCATGTCGGTCTTCCCATGTTTCCTTTTCTTTTCGTGGTTTTCCTAGCAATCGACTGCTGTTCAATAAATTCACTGAAAGTCTATCTATCGCAGTCAAGTCTTATTGTTGCTTCTAATACTTACCGAAGTAACAAATGTCTTCGTCCATCGACTTGCCTCCTCTGCAGGAGCTCTATATTCGCCGTTGGTTTAGGGGGCAGTTTACTAAGCCGATTGCGCCATCCAAGGATTTGAATCTGTCAGGCCAGACAGGAATTCTTGTCGGTGGTACCGACGGAATTGGACTCGCCTGTGCTCGTGTCCTTCTTGGGTACCGGCTTTCGACACTGGTTTTGGGGGCTCGCAACATGAAAAAGGGATTGGATATTGCTGAGACTCTGATGAAAGAACATCCATCCGCCCAAATTCATGTCTGGGAGCTGGAAATGCTTTCGTACGACTCTGTTCAGGCTTTCGCGAAGCGATGTGCGTCGCTGGAGAGGATCGACTTCGCCATCCTTGGTGCTGGCGTGCTGCCTGCTGATTTCCATCTAACCCCATCAACCGGCCACGAGCGCACCATACAAGTTCACTATTGGTCCACAGCATTGCTGACATTACTGCTTCTCCCAGTACTGAAGGAGAAGCACGTCCAGGGCAAGCCCGCGCATTTGACCATTATAAGTAGCGACCTGGCCCACGTTGCCGAATTCAAGGAGGGCAAATCAACCCCGCTCCTCGCAGCCTTCGACGTGCCAATTTCTTGGACTCCTTCTGTAGCAGCCGAGCGTTACAACTCATGCAAGGTACTGCTTATGATGTTGGTTTTGAAACTCAAGGACGTTGTTGATCCCACCGATGTGGTCGTCAACACCGTATGTCCTGGTATGTCGAAGCCGACGGCGACTGAGAAGGAACAGCCGCTATTTTGGAGATACATGACATTGTCCGTCAGATCGCTGTTCGGACGTTCTTTGCAGGCGGCTGCGTGGGTTTACTTGGATGCGGCGGTGGAGAGGGGTATTGAGTCCCACGGGAGCTTCATGGCTTCGTGGCAGATCTCGCCGTGAGTGATTGTTCTTCAGCTATATCCGATTTCTCTTCCCAGAATACCAAAATAACTGACTTGTTTGTCTTTCTCCCCAGGTTTCCTAAGTTGATGTACACTGAAGAGGGAAGACTGATGACGGATACGGTCTGGACGGAGACGCTTGATGAGTTCAAGTTTGCTGATGTGGAAGGCATTCTTCGATTAATAGCAGGAGAGAGTAACTGAAAGTGAAAGTGAAAATTGCTGTTGGAACAAGAAGAGCATCGTGGACATTTGTCAGCTACTGCAACCTTCCACGCAGACCTTGATAGATAGTAACGGAATGGCTAGTTACTTGATAGTCAATACTATAATGCATGTACCCAAACCTCATCACAACCATGCTGTTCGCTGTTTACTTTTCTCGGGGAAGAACCACATGCTAAGTATAATCAACCGCCTCCATACAAGAGCATTTTATTGCATTTGGACCGCATGCGCAGCTGCTCTAACGCTTGCAGCAGATGAGATTATTAATAGAGCTTGAAGGCAGTATCCGAGGCTTGTTCTCTTCAGAGGAGAACAAGGAAGAAACTTCTGTTATGGATAGCCCATTCTGGAGACATGTGGGTGTGTGTGGGGGAGATTGCGGGGAAGACGGGTCTTGGCCACTCCGGAGGCGTTCTCAACTGCCGCCATGCCCGACTTGGCGGTGAACATCACGTCACTTGGCGACCGTGATCTGCATGACTTCATTGCCCGGTTCTGGATGACCTAGATATGAGCATATGATTCGCTGCGAGAGGAGCCGGATTCATAGAGGTAGGTCTGCAAGATGCACTAATACCGCCGAGAGGAACTTCAGAACCAGGATGGTGGGAGGTGCGAGTAATCAATTAAGCATGAAATGGCGGGCGATACTCTACGACAAGACACTGCAGTGGCCGTCGGGGTCGCCGGTGACGCCTTTCTTATCCTTGCCTCGTGAAGTCGGTGCGCATGCGGGGTTTGCAGTTGTGTAGCATCCACTACAATCCTTACCTCGCTACCTACCCATCTACCGAGCGTTTACTTCCACAAGCACACAATGAACGGGAAAATGTTTCTTGAATCCTGGTGGATCATCACCGACGATCCCTGGTGCAGGTCCCCCAGGTTCCAGACCAGACACTGGTGGTAGTCTAGAACCAGCTTTCCATTTAAACGGACGTGATACCCATGACCATGGGATGTGCCAACAGGCTCCCAGAGTCAGTGATATAACACGTACCACCAATTACCATGGCAGGCGGCGTTAAGAAACCCGTCAACATTTTCCGACTCAAAGACTTGGGTGAACCCAAAGGTGTCTTTAACTGGCGTCTCTGGTTCGCAGTCGTCTCGTTCGGCCTCCTCGGCGCTGCCCGCGGCGTTGACGAGGGCCTGATCTCCGGCGCCTTCAACTCCAAGGATTTCCAGAAGACGATCCACTATGGCGACTATGATGAAGTGGCGAGGACTAACATCAAAGCTAACGTCTCCTCGATGGTTCAGATTGGATCAGTCGCTGGAGCTTTATTGTACGGTTATCTGCCCTCTAATGCCGGCCGGGTGGGCTGCGTGCTAACGGAGTGGCAGTGCTTTCTTGATCTGCGACAAGATCGGTCGCATTTGGGCTACGAGACAGCTGTGCGTGCTATGGATTCTCGGCATCGCTATTTTTATGGGAAACAACGGCAATCTGGGAGCGGTCTATGCTGGACGGTTCATCGCTGGGCTCGGCGTTGGCCAGACCCCAGTGGTCGGCCCTGTGTATCTTGCAGAGATTGCGCCAGCATCAATCCGAGGACTCTGCACCTGTATCTTCACGGGATTCGTGTACCTCGGTATTGTGCTTGCATATTTCACCAACTATGGCTGTCAGGTGAACTTGGGCGACACTAGTCACGTCCGATGGGTAGGTTTCCTCTCGTCAAACGCAGCCAGAAGAGTCGCTTACACAGTTCAGCTCGTGCCAACAAGCTTGCACATCATTTTTGCAGGAATAATCTTTTGCCTCACCTTCTTCCAGGCCGAATCGCCACGATTCCTGGTGAAGCAGGGAAAGATAGAACAAGCCACCGCCGTCATGGCCCACATCCGGCATCTGCCCACCGACCACGAGTATGTCACCCGTGAAATCTCCGCCATCCAGAATGCGCACGAGGAAGAACTAGAAGCCAGCAAGGGCGCGTCGTGGCTCGGCAAACTAAAGGAGCTGTTCTTGATCCCAAGGAATTTGTACCGTCTTTATCTTACGACCATGGTCCAGTTCCTCTCCCAGTGGTCCGGCGCCGGCTCCATCACCCTCTACGCCCCAGATCTGTTCAAAATCCTCGGCGTCACCGGTCAAGAGGAGGGCCTTCTTGTCACTGCCATCTTCGGCATAGTGAAACTATGCGCTGCGGTCATTTGCGCACTGTTTCTTGTCGATGTGATTGGGCGGAAGCGTGCGCTGCTCGCTGGTATCAGCCTCCAGGCATTAAGCATGATCTATGTCGCGAGTTTCCTCACTGCAGTTCCACAACTTGGCGTCGTTGATGACTTTGTTCTGCCCGAGAATCAAAAAGCTGCTAGTCGGGGTGCGATTGCCATGATCTACGTCTCTGGCTTTGGTTGGGCTCTAGGCTGGAACAGTATGCAGTACCTCTTGACTGCTGAGCTGTTTCCCCTTCGAATCCGAGCTCTTTCTACATCCTGGGCCATGACGCTTCACTTTGCGAATCAGTATGGGAACAGTCGTGCGGTGCCGAATATGCTGCTCCCTGTCGATACGGGCGGGATCTCCCCTAAAGGGACATTCTGGTCGTTCGCAGCTATAACAATCGTCGGAGGCGTGTGGGTTTGGTTCTTTGTACCTGAAACCGCTGGCCGCGCTCTGGAGAGCATGGATCGGCTGTTTGAGCTGCCTTGGTATAAGATTGGGTTGCACGGCAATCGCGATGCGGACGTGCGAGATATCGCTTACAATGAAAAGCAAGCTGCTGCAGAGGGAAACAAAGGTCAATCGGAACATATTGAGGAAAAGAGCCAGCGAAGGCTCAATGTGTAGAAAGAGGAGCTGCAGCCTTCAATTTGAAGTTCGCGATTCAAAGCACCACGTCTCGTACAGAATTTGTGTATTCTGATATCTATTTTCTAGCTCGGTCGAGGCCTCCTAGGCCTGAGAACCCTATGCTGCAAAAAGGCTGCTATTTCGACCAAGAACAGCTCGCTCTGCCCCTCGTGATCTATTTCGAGTACCTTCAGGAGGAACGTCATGCCTTTCAACGCGATGCTTGTAAGAAAATCCGCACGGTCGTCTCGGTAGCCATCCGGAGGATGAACGTCATTTCTCACTGGATCGTGTGGAACGACGGTGCTGTGGAACAGGGCGGCGCATTCATCGACCCGTGTAATCTCCAAACATCTTAGTATCTCGTCGTACAGCCCGGAACAGATGTATTCGAAAAGGTTCTTGGCTATGACACGAAGCTGAAATTGAAATGAGTCGAAGGGTATAACTGGCAGGTTGACTACAAAACTGCTGAACGTGATCGGTTGTTCGGACTCCCGAATTACATGACAGTATGCCTCGAATGTTACCAGTATCATGAGAAATGGGATTCCAGCGGTCTTGTCACCGGAGGCTCTGAAGTGGATGCCGAACCGGCTTGGTCCTGCTGGCGCGATCTGCTCCAGCGCTTGCGCTACCGACACGGAATTCGTAGCCGGATGAGCCCGGCCGTGGGTCTGACTCTGTTGTTGCATTTGTGTTCGGTCGCTTTGCACTGTGTTGAGATTGCTCGCTGTTCGAGCTGCAGCAGATTCTGCCCGTGCCCTTGATATTGACCATTCCTCGTCTCTTCTGTCATCGAACCGAATTCGGTGGCAGACGCGAGGAATAGCTCTATACAACAAAGCTGCCATGTTTGCAGTTCTCCACCATTGACTCCCATCTAGGACTCGTTCGTTCATCAGAATATCGGCGACGTGCGCCCCTTTCCTCGATTCCACCTCTTGTAACAATGTGATTCGAGCGAGTGATCCGCGCTGCATGAGGACCATAACTCCGCTCTGGAGAACCTCCATAAATCCTTGCACATTGGATAGCATGATAAAGCTTTCGAGTACACCCAGCCGGATTACTTGAAATTGTCGGAGCGCAACAGATGACGCTTGGGCGAAGCACCAGGCATCGTGAGGTGTTCTTGTCTGCCAAAGTACCTGTGCTACAACCTCTGTTGGAAGCGAGTTGAAGCCCGACATGCCAGGCGCTGAATTGACGAAGATTAGAAACACGAAACCAGTTGCGCAGAGCAATTTCTCATAACCTTTCTGCCGAATATTGAGAAACATAGAGCGACATGACGCAAAGTACAACAAAGTCAAAAGGTATATACAAACCTTTTTTTTTTTTTTAGCGTTTCCCCGCAAGTCTGATGCCAGAGGATATCATTTTGTGGTTGCAATGCAAACCTTGGAACTAAGAGTTGGCTCTAAAGAATGTGCCAAGTATAACCACGTCAGTAAGCATGGTATGAAACGTGACTGGTCTACAAACTAGCCCAGTTCCTGAGATTCTCTCTATTACCAACATAGAGCAGAGTCCGTTCTGGGTATGGGGGGAGGGAGTCGGTGGCATGCCCAAAGGTTTTTCAAGTCTGGTCACTCGTACAATTCACCAAATCCATCAATTAGGCGGAACTTGAGAAGGGCATTCATTGCACACGCATTTTGACTAGTCAATCCACAATGGTCGATATCATCGGGACTTTTCTTCCAGCCACGTGTATGCGACTCCTCTCATTAGAACATAGCATGGGAGAAAATGGCTTACCAAATGATCCAGTGCCCAATACAGAATCATCGCCTTGTCATCCAGCACTTGCAAAACAAATGGTCTGCACGCGTGGTGAGCCAAGCCCAACTCAAACGTGGGTTATGCTACACAAAGCTACCGTTATAGCATTGTAGCCTTTCTCGGTCTGTGTTTTACAGCCAGTATCGAGCCCACACATCATGCTCCTCCTTGGTGCCTCGAAAGCTAAACTCAACTTCGGTGATGTCCTGGAAGCCCTCTTTCACCTTGGGCTCTTTGTATCTAGACGCGAAACCCGTGAAAGCCAACCTCGGTAAACCAGTTCTAGCCTCAGGATTCATCTGCTTGATCAGTACAGGACAAAAGGTGGGGGCTTGTAGGCAACCTACCCTGGTATTCAGCGCTCTAACAACATCGTTGTGCTCGCAAACATACAAAGGAGTTCTGAACCATATGCACCGAATTGGAACTTTGTTCCTCTTCGCTAATTCAATCCAGATCGCTCGAGTATCCGGGTCTGCGTTGGTGTTGTCTATATTGTGTCAGCAGATACTCCAATGCTGCAGCGGCCCAACGAACCGACGACAACAGAGTGTCCATTCTGTAACAACTCCTTCGCAGTTTGAATGCACTTTTCCCGGCTGTCAAGAGCAGTCAGTCAGTGAATGCCGGCTCAAGTGATGGATTCGGATAATCAAAACCATACCTTTTAAGCGTGTCCTGGTTTACCCGCTCGTATCCCAGTGGCTTGAGGCACTTCCAGTAAAACGTACTCTTTCCGGCGCCGGGTGGGCCGCAGAAGATCACGATGTCTTTATCGTTCGTCTTTTCAAACGCATCTGATGATACGGGAAGGGCTTCCTCCGATGGATATGGATATTTTGTCAGATCAAACTCTCGTGCAAAGTCTCGCGGCTTCTCCCCCAAGAAGAACTCCTCTGGGGTCTTGTAGTCGATTCCAACGTTGTGGGCAAAGTTTCTGTCAGAACAGCTAAAATCTTTCCCAGCTGCCATGACAACACTCCCGCTACCCTTTACGCCAGCAATACGGCCACCAGCGTCGCCGACGAAAACGCTGCTGTCGAGGTCTACATCATCCTTAAGATCGTAGTCTTCGCACAGCTCCATCCACATTCCGGGTCGCGGTTTTCTGTATATATCCTTTCCTGTTGCAGCATACAGAGTAACGGGGATATCAAGTTGACTTAGCACCGCGCTGCACTTTTGCTTGAACGCTGCGACGCGCGGTTTGCCCGAGGGTTTCGGACCCTTCGAGTTCGGGTCAGGATGAAGCGTAAGGCCTGCCTGGTTCGATAGAATAACAATGCGGTACCTGTTGGTATGTAAGAATCCTGGTCGTAGGGCATATGTAGTATGCGTGCGTACCCTTGGTTGTCGTACAAGTCCTTCAATTTGCCCGGAACGGAGCTGTGCCACCACTTCCAGTCAGTCGCCTCACTCGCATGCTTCTTTCCAGACGAGGTCGCAATGAGAGTTGAATCCTAGCCCGTACAAATCAGCCAAATCCGGTTATCATGCTCCATCTTCCGGCAACCTACTAGGTCAAAGGCTGCAACCTTCCTCCTTTTCGCCGTGGATCTCTGGTCCTCTGTCTCTTGTTCGTACCGGCCGACGAGTAAAGTAGGAAGAATCTTATCGTTTGGACTTCTCTCAGACCATGTAGTACGATCTTTTGTCTTTTGGGAAGTGGGTGTAAAGAAGTTTGCTACAGCATTTTCTACAAGAGCGTTAGCCAAAAAAAAAAACAGCTGAGCGTGGGACAGGCGGCTGGCTTAACTCGTTGTTCCGCTCTGAACCTTTCGTTTTATTGGGGGCGGAGAAACAGATGAATCTGTCTCCTTTCGTTTACTCGACGACGAGAAGCTAGGGGGCGCCATTGTTGGGCCACACACTAGGATGTCGCAGGCTAGAATGTCGCAGGCAGGGATGATTGAAGAGTGGCAGTCGAAGGGATCGTCAATGGCGGGGCAGAAATTAGGCAGCGCGTCAAAGGCGCGACTGTAGTGACGGGTAGGCACGTGATTGGCAAAAGTGCGTACATTTTGGCGTCAAAGCACCTGTACCAAGATCACCCACTCCAGCTCCTGGCCACCTTTCTCACTCATTGAATGGCTCGCCTCTATTGACTGCGAGGACCCTCCTAAACTAAGGACACCATGTACGAGGTATTTCTTTCGACATTCGTCAATGACGATGACTTTCAGTCAGCATGCTCAATCCTGGGCGGACTGTGTGCAATGCCGCCATGGGAAAGCCTCCACCGAGTGCTGTACTTCAAAGGTCCGTCGAGACCAACTGGGCTTGCAATCCAGGGTTCAATAGTCAAGACGCAGCAGCGCAAGGAGACACTGTCACTGTGGAAGGAGCTTCATCAGCAGCTTACTCGGCAGTCATACGTGTTGCAGGCACGGTATGAGGTCTACAAGGACAAGGATTTCGGCCAACTGTCACCAGAACTCAATGCGCAGCAGGGCATTCTGCGGTGGACTGACTTCCCCGATCCGCCACAAGGCAGGGCAGCAATCACACAACGCAAGAAATCGGAGATTTGGGAGCAAAGAAACCTCCCGGCAGTCATGAACGATAACAAGTACTTGTGAGTCTCCGCCGCCTTCCGGATGATCCAATGCTGACGTGGCTCAGATACAAATGTGAGGCAATTGAACACACTTATCAGTTCTTTCGGGATGAGGTCGAATTCTGTCTTTCAAGGCACTACCCTCTGCCAACTGAAGTCAACACTGCACCACTCTCTAGCCTGCCGTCATGGGATAATCTCACCCCGGCAGATCCAGCGAAGCGGTGGATGTTCACCGTCAAGGTTCATGTTCTTCAAGACAACACACCCAATGAGATCCTGAAGGCGCACGATCAACTAGCCGGAATCAAGAAGGAGCTGGACGGCGTCTTTGATTTCAAGGTGTTTGACCGCCGAGTCCACGACACAAGAGTGGCAGTGGAAGTTAGAAACACACCAGTACCACTTCCCCAGATGATCACTCTCGGAAATCAACGTTGATTCAGCGCCAACTCGCGCTAAACTGTACAATCCACCATTGAGTGCACGTGACATTTGCCTATGCACCATTCTACAGATCGACTAGCATTCTACAGCAATCTCCAACCCTTCGCTACTTCGCTGCGATTTGAAGAGATACTTATGCTCCATTTACTGGGTCTAAAGCCACCTTGTTGATCAGATCACATCGAGCTTTCAGACCCTTTGCTAATATGGTCTCTTCGAACCCGGCGTCAGTGATATTAAAGATCACTTCTTTCTGTCCATACCGTGGCCAGGCTATGTCTTTACCATGAAGAAACCTCAAAAGCCGACGCTGAAAGTCAAGGGCAAGTGCTTCCGGGGTGGGAGTGGTCTCCTGGTCAACATAAAAGAAACCTGTCCATGGTCAGCTATCTGCTCCACTCAAATAGACAGAGCATCCATCGCCTACTGTACAAATCTTGGCCGTGGACTGCTGGAGGTGTGGACATGATGTATCGATTTGTCTTCCCGCTATATGCACGAGCGAGATTGTACGCATTGCAGCCGAAGATGACATCTGTTGTCCAATCCCATGCCAGTTTCGCAGGATTCCCTGCATAATCATACTGGGATTGTATTGTCTGGACAGTCTTGTTGCTTGCTGTAGGGAGGATTTGTCGAACCATGATGGGAAAGTATTCCGGCTGGTCAGTATCGTGGGATGTTCCCATACCCTGTTCAACCTTAGCTACCTCTATTACCGCGAGCGAAAGACCAGAATATACCTCGTATGCCATGTTCCCAATGACTAGAGCGCGCAGTTCTTTGTGAAATCGCCCTTCGCGAAACAGCACTTCGGGGAAATCTGGAATGAAATTGCCGTCGGCGATTGGTCCAAAGCCTGGGTTTGGTCCGAATACACCACCACCTCCGTCAGATGCCATCTGGTTTATGAACAAATCGTTTAACGCCAGCATTGTCTTCTCAGGTGCCAAACGCAAGCACTCGAGCGAGGTGCACTTTGCGGCTTGCAGGACGTTCTGAAACACCCTCTTTTGCCTTTCACCTACATTCTTCCTGGGGGCACCAGCAGGTGACGACATGAAAGCCTGGAAGATCAGAATCAGGCCAAAGAACATCTTGCTAGGACCGCGTACCTGTTGAAATGGGAGTTTGCCTTTGCCACCGTCTAGAACCGTCAGAAGATTGATGATGCCAGCGCCAGCACTCTGTCCCATAGCAGTCACGCGACGCGGGTCGCCTCCGAACCGGTCGATGAACTTGGAAGTCCATTCAGTCGCTGCGAGGCAATCATACATCCCGATGTTCGGGTCCATGTCCAGTCCAGGGACCGACATCCATCCAGGAATTCCCATGCTGTACGAGCCATCATGTTAGTCTGCTTCGAGGCAGTGTCCAAGATAACGGCGTACCGATAGTTGTTCGTTACGAAAATGAAGTTGTTCTCTTCCGTGTCGAGATCCCACAGCCCGATTGGATTGAAAAGTATATCTTTGCTGCCGAAGGCAAATGCACTACCATAGAACCAGTGCAGTACAGGCACTTTATCACCAGGTCTTACACCATCTGGAACATAAACGTCTAGGAACAGGCAATCTTCGTGCCCCCAGGTGGTGCCACTCATGCCCGGGAAAGGTGCCATGGATGGACAGGATGATATGCAGTCTGTGCTCCCCCAAGGCACAGCACCGTTTTGCACACCGTGTGTCTTCTGAAGGCGAGTGTCTGGCCTTTTGAAGCGTCGATCGCCCGTTGGCGAGTTGCCGAAGCGGATGTTCTTGTATATTGACACTCGGCGGCCACTTCGAGTGGTATTGACGAAGGTCGGAATATGCTTTGCATAACCCAGGTCCACAAGTCCGCCATGATTTGGGCAATGTGGCGATGGCGAGGCATAGGTCAATATGCAAGAGCTAAGTAAACACAAAGTGCTGAGCAAGATTCTCAGTGATGATGGCATTATTGATGCGTAGATAGAAGCAAGCAATTAGTAGCTCAACGAAGTATGGCAAAGTTCGTGCTAGAAGGCATTTGGAAGAAAGGCTCGAACTCATGCTTATATAATTTGCTTTCATTTATTGTTGTTTTCGTCTAGCAACTGTCTCTTCTGGACTCTCCTGGTCTCTTCGTCGTCCATTGTCAGATTCATCCGAGGATGACGACTTGGAAGGGCTGAGTTTAATGAGCTTGAGTAGTCAAAATATCCTGACACGTAAGACTCTCGTCAAGTCTTACTCGTTTTGAAAGAAGCTACAGCTGCAGGGCATCTATGGCAATACTATGGAAAGCGGCCCGCCACCACAAACCTAGATAGGCAAACGAGAAATTGAATGAGTTTGTCATGGCACAACGAACGTTGAGCTGCTTGGCGCTCTAGTCCCAAAACGGCAAACGAGGTTGATTATGCACTTCAGCCCGCTGGGTAGATCAGGGCTGGATCTGGATCCTGGAACCCCACCGTCGGATTCTTCGTGTCGTTACTTCATCACTAATACGACTCGTATCAATTCACCAGCTTATTTTCTCTCGTCTCTCCATTTTCTCATTTTCAACTGTCGTTTACCCGTTTGAGTCAATCGTCTCTGGGTTTGCCAGTCGCTTGCATCACTCACATCAGCTGCCATGGACTCGAAGTTCCAGGTTCTCTCATTCACGGACCCGAATTTAGAGGTTCGGGAGTACAAGCCGCGCAAGTTTCATAGGAAAAGTCGAGGCGGCTGCGTCGCATGCAAGAGGAGAAGAGTCAAAGTGAGCCACAGCTTTGCTACTTCGCATTGTTATGGGACTAATCTGAATGAGTAGTGCGATCAAGTCAGGCCTGTGTGCCACCGCTGTAGAAAAAACAAGCGGGATTGCCTTTGGGATTCCAAGTTTCCAAGTTCGACTGACCAAAAAAGCTTAGAGTCGGATGACAGGCATTTGGGCTCGCAGACAAAACTCGGGCCTTTACTAACCCAGCCGTCATTCACGCCCATGGCATTCGTCGTTGACTTGCCGTTGACGATCCAAGGAACTCCCACTAGCCTACTATTACATCACTTGGGCAATAACTGCGATAATATACTTTCACCAGAGCTCTCAAGTGCGACATGGGACCTTGCATGCAAATATCCGCATCTCCTAGCGTCATTCCTCGCTGTGTCTGCTTGTCATTTACGACACCACTCAAATGATCCCTCAATCTACCAAGTTGCAGAGCATTATCAGCAATCACGTGCAATCCAAAGCTTTCAAGCATCTTTGGGCAAGCCCTTCAACCCCGAAAGATCCGATGCCTCGCTTCTGACGGCAGTGATGCTTAATCTTCTATCATTCGCGTTCGTCGAGGATATCCGACCAGAAACATCATGGGTATTCAGCTCTGAGGAAGATCGCCTTGGATGGCTGGATCTTCAGATGGGACTCGGGCCTTTAATTCTGGCAACCGCAAGCTTTAGAGAGAACAGCTTGTTGCAACCGATGTTCGACGCCTCGGACGATGAGAAGCAAACTTTTCGCCGGGACGATCTAGGCCTAGAACATGTACCTGGTGCGTGGCTGAGGCTGATTCTTCCACTGGCAGGAAACCATGTGACTTCAGGAATGGATGTCTTCAACGTTCTCAGAGAGCCGATGCGTGTGCTTGTTGAGATTCAAGAACTTGAAGCCACACTAGAGAACTTTTTTATGTACTTGCAATTTGTTGGGAAACTTGAACCCAAGTTCTGTATCCTCCTTCAAGAGGGCGACGAACGAGCACTTTGGATATTTGGCTATTGGCTCGGCCTTTTGGGTCGATTCGATTTCTGGTGGTCTAAACGCCGTGTGAGACGAGACCTACAAGCAATCCGTCTGGCACTCCATGGCAAGGTGGTCACTCAGAGGGAGGGCGAGGAGGGAAGCATGTGGAAGGTTTTGATGGAGGATCTTGAATTACTCTGCCGTGATTGGGATTAAAGTGTTCCCAGCCTGCCTTAGCTCTAACTCAATGAATATCGAAACTCTGCGTATTACTTCGTGAGCTTATCGCCTTCAAGCCTCCCTCATGTATGGTCTAGCTAGCATTTAGAAGCTTCGTGTCCAGCCACGCATGAAAACCTGCGAACATACCGACGGATCTCCAACCATCACAGAACGCTCTCAAAGAAAGATAGCGCTCCGTCACATACGCAGCCTCTTTCCCCTTGCTGTCACGCAACGCAGCCTCCCCTACCACGGCATACGAAAGCTTAGCAAGACACACGGGACAGAGATACGGCGGCTGCCTGCCATCTTCGGATAACCCACTGGTGCCCTGCATGACGCATGCATAATACACGCAATGACCGATGCCTAGACAGTGGCCCAGCTCATGACTCACAGTCCTAGCAACACGGGCGAACCACATGTCTGAGAGGTCTTTCACTGTCTTCGGTACCAGCACGTCTTCAGAAGCCTGGATGGCAGCCGCAAGTGGTTGGGAGCTGTCGCCCCGATCTGTGGCACTACTAGACTTCCCTGGTCGTTTGGGCTTTACGTCGCAGAGAGTGTCGATATAAGCCTGGCAGTGTGACGCAGGCCACATGTGGTCTTGTTCAATGCCCATGTATCCGTCCAGATACGGGTGATATCGAAACGATGAGACAACTGCAATTCGACTCCCACCATAAGCCCGACCACAACAGAAGTCGTCTTCCTCGTCCTCGTATATGTCGTGGTCGACCAGCAGTACAATAGCGTGGGCATCGTCGGGTAGAACCTCAAGCACCGCATCCAACACATCATTTAGATTTAGTTGGCGTTTGGCGATCTTGTCGAGCGATTCCCGGCAGCGAACTCGTGTGCATTGTTCGTCATTCGTCGCAAGCCCAATGTACTCAGGGGACTTTGACGAACCCTCCCACTTCACCCAGCGGAACGGACCATGGTAAGATTTGATTTCAAACCCATGGTAGAACGCAGCCAGGTACCGGCTGAGATCCGTCACCGCAGGAATTGACGCATCCTTTGACAATCTGGGGCTCGAGTATCCCCGAGGTAGACGGGGTTGCAACCAATCACGCATAACCGAAACCTCTGTAGTTATAACAGGAGCGTCAACGACATAGATGCAATTTCGATTTTTCTTCACGGAATTGCGGCTCTTGTGCATAGTGAAAGACCTCAAGCTCTGCGGCGGACATCCAGGGTCCGAAGCCAAGTCATCCTCAGGAACAACCAGTGGACCAGGGAACGTGAAAGCATCAGCTGTTTTCCGCGCTTCGTCCACATTCAGAGCTTTATCGACTTTTCCTGACCGTGTCGTCGCGGCAATGCGTTTCTCCAGAGGTGCTCTCTCGAAACCCGCCTCCTCTGCATGTGGGGATACATCGAGATACAGTGACGAGTGCGTGCACCTCTGGGAGGCTTTGTCGCGCGGCATCTTGCGGTTGTTCCTTTCGCTCTAGGCAATCTCTGCGGGACAAATGTCAAGTCGACAACCTCTTAGTGGTGGTGGTTTGGCAAGTCCCGCATGTGAGCCGTTGATCAATATATAACTCGCGGACGTCTTTGAGCCATGAGTCACACTATCTGAAACGCCTACTTTTGTTGGTGATGAGGCCATGTTGGGAAGGAATCCATATTCGGTGTTTTTGTTGTCAGGGCCAACGATCCTGCTGCCTATTCTTACGCTAAGTTGCCCAAACTGATGTAATATCTGGGTTGGAGCTAAACATGACGGTTGCTAGCGTAACAGCATTTACTAACCATGAGCCAATGAAGATGCAATAACTTCGATCATGAGATTTTGCTGTCTGATTCTCGGCATCTAGGCTTGTCGCACAGAGTAGTTGTTGGGGTCACAATTGCGTGGCCCAACTCCTACGTGGAGATCTTGGCTGTTCCAGTCGAGAGCATGTTAACTCACAGTAGGTAGATAGGGGAGACGTTACAGAGAAATTGGATTGCAGAGCTTGAACTCGCTGGGGAAAAAAGTCTGCTGTATTAACGAATTTGGTCTATTGTAAATTCCCCGTGGTTGCCTAAATGATACCCCGCATTAATCGGAGCCACCGTGTTAGCTGTATAGGACAATTTAACTCAAAAATTAGAAATTAGCGGCTCGATGGTCTAGCGGTATGATTCTTGCTTTGGGATAACTAAATTGCAAGAGGCCCCGGGTTCAATCCCCGGTCGAGCCCTACTTTTTGCCATTCCACTCTCTGAATATTGATGTTCAGAGCTCCCCTCCCTCTCCCTCCCCCAGGGGCTAGTGCATTTCCTAATTTTTTTTTTCTCATGTCTTTCTAGTGGCCAAACTCACTTTTGTTTCCAAAGCACTCGGCAGTGTAATGGCTATGCTTATAGCTTCATATTGGCAAGTTCACATGTACCTTTTCCTCACAGTATGGCCGTAGTCAAAGCGACAGCACAATTCTATAGACCACCAGCTATTCTACCGCCACTGACTCTATCGAATAAAGCATTCTATCTAATCTAGATTACCAGCAACTTTTATATCTGGTATAACATAGGAATACTCTAAAGCTTAACACAGCCCACATTTCTCACTTACTTAGAGGTAGATACAGGGGCTTGACGGAGCGGTCCCACAAGCAACGAGGCCGCGGGGGTGACAAGGGCCCTCCATTGGTGTCGAGAGGGCCCAGCTACTCTCACCTCCATTAATTAGAGCCCGAGACACTGATCAGAAAGATGAGCTGGCGCCTCGACTTCGCACTCAGGGCGTCATTATCTGGAGTGGGCAGTGCGAGAATACGGCTTAACTGCCTTGGCCCGGCGAAGGTCCGGTACAATTCATACAACAAATGCTTCTGCCACTCGATTTGATCATGCATTATGATTATGACGCCAGTAAACTTCTATAAGAAGAACCCACGCAAGGGGTGAGAAGCAGCTTGCCAAAACTTCCAGCTTGCCACCCGCCCGTTTGTTTCCAGGCCGCCGTGAAAGCAGCATACGTGGAGACACTGCTGCCCGTGGCCGTATGTCCTAGATGCTGCTGTTTCCAATCATTCCGGCCTCTGGCTGCCCATGCGCCCTCGTGAGTGGTGAACGGCAGGTCGGCCAACGTCGAGGTATACCCACATCCGCCGTGCTTGCTCGCTTCAAATACACCGTGAATGACAAATGTCATGAGCACGGTGCGTCTTGCACTTTCCATAGTAATCCACTGCTCCCAGGACGGTGTGGAGGTAGCCTCCATTGTGCGATAGTGCAGCTGAAGTGCCAAAATGTTAATGTCCTCTATGTTCATCTCAGCAAGTGCTCGCTGCCTGACGTCGCCATCCCACAGCTGTATTAAGTGAAGTAGTAGTATGGCTTGGAGCGTCGCCAGAAAAGTCTCCAATGGCATGAAAAGCGACTGCTGTTGAAGGAGTTGGCTCATCTTTTGTTCAATAATGTTTAGAGCCAAGCTCTTGTTCCTGTCGGACCTCGCCACATAGCCGGCACACGCGGTGAAGGCTTCTTGGATTGGTTGGGGTATGGATGGAGAAGCCTGGTAGGGGTAGTGGATGAAGGGTAATTCCAAATTGTAGACAAACTGTGTGGGCCAGCTGGTGAAGTTGTGTATCATGGACCGTATTGACCAGGGGTCGATCTCCACGACGCTGCGGGGCACCTGCACAGGTATGGATTCCAGAGCCCAGGTAATATTGAGCACTTCTGCTAATCGATCACCTGTGTCCCACTCTTGATTGGTCAAACAGTCTGTCTGTAGGGCTGTCGAAACTAGACTTTCAAGGGCTATTCCCGGCGAGGAATCTATGTCTTGCTTGTCAACGTGGGGCAGCCCTTGGTGCATACATCGGCCTATCTAGCGTACCGGTTCTTCGTTGGTCTCGCAGCTCGAGGCTGTCTGGGTCTGTCGATGGAGCTATACACAAAGCCCGAAGTGGTTCGTTCTTGTACGAGCACTCGAGACCGCGTTCAATGCATCGCGGGCAGCGCGGCGACTGCGGGTAGCAGCGACGCTTGGCCCTTGCACAAGAGACACAAGATTTCTGACGAGAGGACATGCTCAATGGGTTCAGGGCTAAGGAAGTACGACTGCGAAGCTCAAAGTGAGGAGTCAATTACTGTAACGGGATTCTCAATACTCTCAGCATCATCACTTGGTGGCCACTGAAGATTGTTTCCCGTGCGCCTGCGCGTCGTCGTCGGTGTGTATGACTCAATGGTGGGAACTAGGCTGGAAAGGGTTTAGACCCCGCAATCCGTCAGAGAGCGCTCCACAATGCCGTCGAAACGCCGACTGCGTAGCCAACCGCATCTGCCTCCTCTTCCGGTTGAGGATAGGTTTCCGACCGGAGATGTGACTATCTGTTGCGTCTGAAATGTCAATTAATACTAAACAAAAGACCATAACTACCATAACTCCGTTCCGAACACCTAACGCCGTCAAAGAACGTGACCATGCTGCCGGTATAAGATGTCGGCGCCGCTTCTTCAGAGACGATATAGTCATGCCGACTTGCTACAACTCATCAATCAATAATCAGTGCTAGGAAATAAGAAAAAGAAAGCACAACAGAAACTTCGTTCGCACTGTAAATATCGCAACATTACAATGGCACCAATCATTTTCCATCTAGTTTCTCTCCGACAGCCAGGCGACTCAATAGCCTTCATCCAGGCGCTCCGCTCACTTGAGGCACCGAACAAGCCACTTTGGCTCGGCCATTGCGAACATTGGATGCACGAACCAAGCCTCTCCAAAAAGTCTCTCCTAGGAACCGGAGAAAGAATAAAGAGCTGGGACTACTTGGTGGCCCTCCCGGCTCCTCCATCGGACTCACTAGCATTGCCGGCCAGTATCACAAACTACGTATCTGACCAGTGGTCCATCACAACTGATATCCTCGACACATTTGCCGACGAATTGGCTTCAAAATTAAAGAACCTACCAGCGAAATACCAGTCGCCGCTTCCTGCTGGATGGGCTGCTGATGACCACCATGCTCTGGATGAATCCGAAGTACCTCCAGATCTCGTCATGTCCCTAAACTGCAAGTCCCGCCCTCTTCATACTGATAGCGACTCGGGAACTGGAGTGGATCTCAAAACCTTTGTGTCTTCGTTTGGCACGAAACATAGCGGACCGGTCGCCATGTTCAATCTCCTTTCCTTCGTCCCTGGCCAAGCTGAGGAATACATGAAATATGTTGCAGCGTTTGGGGATGTTTCTTATGGCGGAGAGGGTCTTCTTTTCGGGCTCCAGGTGGCAAGGTGGACTGAGGGGGCAGGCGATTCGAGCAGCAGTTGGGATGCCGTGGGCCTAGTCTGGTATCCCAGCGTATGGAATTTTGCCAAGTTGCTGGACGATCCTCGCTACGCAGATCTCGATCGGATGTATAAGAAGGGAGCGATCAAGGATAATCCTCTCATCTGCTGCGTGCCGATTGAGTTGTGATTCACTTGTATCAGTTCGACGTCCAAAGAATAGGACACAGGCATAGCGCTAGTCCAATGGCTTACCCGTGGCTAGAATATTTCCTATCAAGGTTAGGATTCAGATTCCTAATAGACAATTGTAAGATCTTCGTCAATCACCAACTGATCCACCAGCCGCTTGTTAAGGCGTCTGCGAGTCAGGTAGGGCAAACTGGCAAGGTTGGCCATTCTGTTCGACCTTTCAATACTCCAGAAGAAATAAGCAGTGATAATAGAGCTCAATCGGATATCAGACATTACATGCGACGAGAAATTGTGGGTTGGCATGTCCAAGAACACATCTGGGCTTGCTGAGATGGAATTTATATGTAACATCCCAAACCCTCCACAGCCCCTCACTGAAGGCAATGGCTCGCGATTGGATGCAGTCGAGTTATAGCCATAGCTATTATCCCGAAGCGTCTATGCTGCAACTCATCTCTGTCGCTGATTTCTTTGGGAGAAATGGCATCTCCTCAAGTGCTGCTCAGTCTTACTATTTCGGTAGAAACCACTCAGATTGAACACCCTAAAGCGTACAGGTCTCTGCTGCATCACTAGGTCAAGATAAAAATCTTGGAGACTCTTCGAAAGCGTGAGCAGAGCGCAAAGGGATTGTTGAAGGGGTTTCATTTGGGTCTTAAGGCAGGGGAGGAAACTTATGAATATTCAGGAGAAGCTCATGCGCAAGCATCTTTCAACAGAACTCGATAAGTGAATATGACCGGCCTACGTGCACTCTGGCGTTAAGTTTTCGCAGGCAGGATATGTTAGTTTCAAACCTTCAGCAAGGATTCGATAAGCACGACTTTCGGGAAACACTACTAGGCCTCAAACTATTTATTACTCATATGATGGCTGACTTGCAGACGTTCTTCTCTCGTCGGCTCAAAGTCAATCCTGAGCGGAGAGTCTCCAAATCACAAGGTTACAAGCTATTACATCAGTCCATTTCAACTACCTTAGCAGTCAGGTAATGTTTTCAAGAAAGAACTGCAAACTAGCACGATCTGCTCCCAGCAAACCCACCGCCCTGAGGAACACAGATGGGATGGACACAATTGCGTATGAGAACGCGGAATTGCCCAACGACAAACTTTTGACCCCCATCAGCCACTTGACCACATAGTTGTGGTGCCACAACAGCCAACCGTTGGGAACCTCAGCACCCCACGTATCGAAAACCGAATCGGGTACAGATACCACTTTCAGTTGACGTGCGATTGGGCAATTCTAAATCGCGCAATGGCCATCGTTGATAGTTGGCATCGCGCGATTGGCCATGCAAGCTCGAACTTCTGGTACCTCACTCGGACTCCAAGATCCATCTGCCACGTTTTCTGAGAGGTGACATCGAGCCACACAAATGGGCACCGGGCTGTACTGTCTGCACATCAAGGCTTACCGATTGTCCAACCTTTCCTCACTCAATAGATAGAGGTAGCTTTCATTTGCCTAGTGTGATCAGCGACTCCAAGCATAATCGCTCAACTACTTGGGTTGGTAAGCAGCAACAATACCTTGCCCATGTACGGCACAGATTGAGATCACTTGTCAAATTCTCGACTCAATCGCAAGTTCTACCATGGAACCCCCCACACAGTCTCCTGCACGTACGGTACCTGCATATATGCCGAACCATATCGCAAGTTCGTGGCACCCTACACAGCTGGACGCCTGCTCGGCGTCCCTAGACTAACTAATTGGAAACCCATCCAATACCTATGACATCCCCGGACAATCCACCATGCGTGCTTCAAAGCCAATTACCAACCCAAAACCCAAATCATGTGTACCGGTGAGCTTCAATATTTCCCACTGTTGGGTTGCACTTTCCAGGAACCTTTGCAGACAATGGCAACCCTCCAACAATGGCGTGGTCCAATCAGCATGACAACGAATGAGGTTGTGCCACACCATCAGATAACGCCACGCCGACGCGTCAAGGTAAGCGAGACGACGTCGTGGCGCTTTGTAATTTTGTTCAAGGCAGACTTTCTTGAGCTCAGCGTGGGAGAGCACACTTGATGTCTTGTTTTCAACCCCAGGGGACTGGCTGCGCCGATTGGAAGCAGCTTGTGCGGCGTTCGGAGGGCCTGCATCCCCGGATCAAGATGAACCATCTACAGAAGATGATTTATAGTCCAAATCTTAAATATGCGGTGACGACGCCACGTTGTGCGGGCGCGCCTACCATCATTCTTCAAGATTATGTTCCCGGATTCTGCACCCCGTAGTTCCCTGTCCCCTGTGAGGTTGACTCTTGCAGGACGCGCGGACGAATAGACTTTGTCGGAACTCAACGTGGCGCACCCGCAACATCAGAACCTAGTTTAAGAAATCGGCACATAAAAAACGGCACAGAAAGCTGTTAGATTTAGGATCCCGGACGGTCGGCTATGGCAGTATGCAGCCACAAGTGTCGAACCTGCTTACTAGGTAGTACACAACCGAGGCGCAAACTCAGACTACGATCTTGTTCCAAGTGGTTGTGACTATTCGCGCCCGACCTTGCAAGCTTTTTGCCAACAAGATGTATCCTTGTTGTGAAGTGGTCATTGATGCCTAACTAGTCGTCAAATAAAGTTTTGGACGCCCATTATCGTGTTGCATGCTTGCTGAGGTTGAGAGAATGCAACACATCATCCGCGCAATCGCCGTTTACGTAGTAGCTCACGGCCACAATCTTCGCTTGCGCTTAGTTGGTTGACGGATGAGATCCGGATGCATGACAATTGCCTCACCACATCAAGCGCCAATGATCCATTAAGAGGTTCGAAATGGGTCTTGAATCTCCGCACTAGTCCCTTCATTTTGCGTCGCCCAAACTAGCGGTTTCAACATTGGTCCCAGAAGCCACGAGGCGTTAGCCCTAAGTTGCAGCCTTGCCTTAGCATGCCTTTGATCAGCAAAATCTAGACTTTTTAGTTCAGAGATGAGAGCCACCGGAACAGAGCCAGTGCGTTCCCGCTGAGAATGCCTTCCGTAGTGTCGGCATCGTGCCCCCATCCACATGGAGTGGACGTATCATGCAGCCACATCGAACGACAGCGAAAGTCTATGCGATATAGACTTCAGCGTAGATTCTAGATAGATACCGAGACCCAGTCGACCAGCGTGTTCCGCTTGAGGCTTGACTGGACCTTTCGTATACATACAATGTAGCACGCCTGGAGAGCCTCTATCCGCCAATGACCCCTGAGGATTTGTGAGGTCAGGGAAGACGTAACTAATGCGACTTTCGGGCCACCGAGGGCGGGTCTTACAAGTAGAAGCCGAGAGCAGGGCTTAGCAGCTTAACTAACCAGTCCACCATTGTGCCACCAATTCCAACGCCAGACCAAAGTCAACCGTCGTGAAGCTGTGCAAGCGCACGGACCCGTTGCCCATCCTACCTGAGACAGGATCAACCCGTGGTCCGAGCTGACGAAAGGGTAGCACATCTCCCGCGATGAGATCGTGTAAATCATCCGCTATCTTATCCTCGACTCGTATCTGCCGGTAGATGAGAAACATGTTGATTGCCCGGTCCAGAGCATTTACAACGCGACGTCGTCCGGAAGTCTAGAATACCATGCTGTGTCACTCGAATTCCTGGCTTGATGGCAAGCTTACGGGAGAAAAAATAAGCACTTGTGTGTGGCCCAAGTTTGCAGTGGAGATGGGGTCATTGTACTACGTAAGTAATTCCATGGTGAAAAAATCGATGGGCCGTGAATGGAGCTCCGTGCACAGAGAAAACTTCTGTGCCGTTGATTTACCCCTGCCTGGTAAATGTTGCGCGTAGATATTGCCCGCTCGACACAGAATTTTCTCTGCCGGCTTCGACACGGCTGGACGGGATTGTCACTTCTGGCTGAAGTGAGCTCGCGAGAGTACCTCGCTGCACTGCTGCCCTCGGACGCAATGACGACCAAGAATGACCGAAGGAGTCCTTAGTATCCAAGCTCGGAGCTCGCTCGAGTTGCACCTGTGGGCTTTGGCATTCGCCAAAGGATACAACAGGCCCAAACCCGGCAAGAGGTTCCATCGCGCCCCAGAGGAAAATCCGGATCACGAATCGGATCTCAGGCTGTCGTGCATGTCGCTTACGGTGCCACATGGTCGTGCCAGCTGCTCGTTCACAGAAGGATGCCGGATCATCAGGAACCGGAGCCTTAGGAAGCTCCAGCAAGCTTTTCCTGCGCTCTGTTTTTCGAGCTCCAGCTCCTCTTTGGGTGTTGACGTGGTGGCGGGATGTCTGCCTTGCATTTGCCATTCAGCCCAGGCGAATGGCGTGCGAGCGCAACCCACCATCACAACCTCACTAATGCAGGGACGATGTGAAAAAAACCTCACCACGGCAGCGCAGGTACCCAGACTAGCTAGGGCAAAAATAGGAGCCATACAGACCACTGTTCTTCACACCATTTCCCTCACAGAGAAAGTGTTTGCTGCCCCTGTGCACATGCAAATGTTGGGTCGATAGTGTTGGTGATTGCGTGCTGTCAATTCCGGAGTGGTGGGTGCCAACGTACCAACGCCCTGGGAGATCCCCTTCTCGCGACACACTCTCGCGTGCGCGATGCTGCTCGCCTCGCCTCAGGCGAGAATGGGCATCCCCGCGCTGATAGTGTTATCTTCTTTGGAAGGTCACCGATGAGGCATCCGAAAGCTGTGGATAAGGAGTGGACCGCGGATACGAGCACACACGTGGCGAGAACGGAATGCGCCGGTGCTATCCCAGACAACATGCCAAATGTCTGGTAGACGGACTTCCGCGACTCTGACCGATCTGACCGTTATGGCCCGAGGCCGATTTCGGGTGTGGGATTGATTGTCAGACAGTGGATAATCTTATTAGTTCTTGCTGACAGCTGACGATTCGCATCAATCAGCTCGTTATCGATATTAGTTCCTGCAAGTGCAGAAGGGACTCCACCACTCCACCGATGGACCTCTCACCTCTGTATTGTTAGTAATGGGGTAGCATCGAAGGGAAAATTCTTCAGTCTCCGGCCACAACCGGTCAACATTGACCTGACCGGTCGATGGAATGCGGTGGAATGGCAAGGTTCTGGCGTTGCTAGTTCTCAACAAGATGATACCGCTGGGTCTGCGAGTTCAATCCAGAGCGGGCTCAGCGATCCAATGGCAAGCAAGTCGCCCTCATGTCGGTCGATTTGCTCATGTCGGTCGATTTGCTCATGTCGTGATACAATCTCATTTCTTCAAAGTCATAATCACCTGTCTGGCTTCCTTCATGTACTGAACTCAATGCTGGCAGGCATCATGGCCCGAGGTATCTAAATTGCCGAGTGCGTGACTGAAAGACTTGCACATGTCTGTTAAGATGCACCTTGACCCCCCCTGATGGATTCTGCAAACAGGACAGTTGGTGACTGTAGACGAAGGTGGAAGACAATCATTCAAACCGCAACGTAAGACGGGAAAACTTCTGGAACGCGGACCGAAGCCGAAGGCTATTTGCCTTGCGAATAGCCGCGATGATGAGCTATTGAAACCAGGTAACACAGCAGAGCTCGCTCTAAATGCTGCCGATCAACTCCAGTTTGTCCGACAGACCAGTGGAGGGAGCTTGCAAAGAAAGGTTGATTAAATGGAGCATGGAATGCGAAGTGTCTCATGCATCGCATGCACACCCTCGAGACGGCATCTTGCACGTCAATAAATGACATTCTGAAGGGAACAATGGAGACGAACGAACGCGGGAAAAGTGAGGGAAGAGCGGGACGCCATGCCTCTGCAGTTCACTATTCAATTCACTATGCAGAGGGCAAATTGAAGATGACGAGTCCACGACCACCAGCACGCTTTCCCCGCAGCGCCGACAGGTTTCGTGGAACGAAGGGTACGGGTGCAATTTATCTACCCGGAGCTTGGGATATATGTAGATGATAGGTGATGCGCGGGGCATGCTGAGATCCATTTCTCGAAGACCTCTTGGTCTGGGTAACGCAGACATTCTCTGCTTGACCGAAGTCAGGGTCCTGCATCTCAAAAGTCCACCGACTGAATAGACCTCCAATCAGCAGGGTATTGGATAAATCCCAACCGGACATTTTCAATGTGTTCAGGTTGGGTCGCTCCCCAGCTTTGCAAGGTGGTGCTGCAAACCCCCCAGGCTTGGCGCCTATAGTGCGATTGATTCTATACCACCAGCGTAGATTAAACAGTTCGTCCAGGGCGGGAAGATGGGAGCCACAGCGTACCTCTTTGGCCTATAGAGCAAGGTGACGAATGGCAGGAGTCTGGTTGAACAGCAGCATCATGGATGCGCTGTGCGCCTTGCGCGACGCTGCCATACGATGATAGTTGGAGTGGCAGCACGGAAAGCGGGCCGACCAGCAAGATACTTCCTCGACCCTCAGTTGCCCTCAATTGCCTGGGCACGCACGCATCCCAAAGTTGATGGAATATTGTTCCAACCCACGGTCGGACGCGCCATCCATCTGATTCTGAGGTGAGAGCAAGGGATTACTGGTCCAACTCAGGAACAGGACAAGATCTGCGGGAAGACCTCGGGGATGTTTCTGGGTTCCTGAGTTGCCCGAAACGGGTTAGCCAATCGGACAGAGTGAATGAGGCAAGTGGGCAAGGAAGAGAGTCGCCCAAACGATTCCGTCTCCTCATCCTCATCCATGTCCCGCTTTGGACGAACCAGGTTGATGCCGCATACCAGAGGGCGAAGCTCTCAGCGGCGCTGGAGCTTGGTGCTACGTATCGACGGCTGTGCAATGACAAATGGCAGGTATTCTCGGGTTGAACACCGCTGGACCTCTCTCATCAATCCTTAGTACGCATTGGATGTTATCGCCCCGCTTGGTAAGGTCCTTGGCGCCTGTATGTTTCTCACAAGAGGCACAGGATTGAGACTCGGTGTTTGCTGTCCATGACCGTGACATTGATGCAATCCATCCCTGGCTCGAGCGAGTCGCGCAGTCCATGCGACAGAATGCTGCGTGACAGTGTTTGGGCGATGCGCCGAGGGAAGCGTTTCGCCAGCCCACGCGCCTCAGCAGTCCCAAGACTCGATGACGGCACAGAAGCTATGTCCGTAAAAGGGACTGACGCCGAAGAAGAATGAATCAGTTGCCTCCTTGCTGGTGTTTGCTTCTTCTTCCAGAAGGTCCACAGGGGGTGTGGGCCGTGTGGACACCTGTTCAGAGGCTCACTACAGGCTGTTACCTACGTAGGTAAGGTAATAGGTACCGTATGAAGCTATTTATCAGTGGGGTGAGGTCTCCGATTGCGCTGTACTTTGTTATGGCAACCGCAAAACACACCAATCCTCCACGCCTGTCCAAACAGAACAACAACAACAACAACAACAACAACAACAGTGTCCCCAAATGGGATTTCGTATAATCACTTTGGTTTCTATATCGGGATTCACTACATAACATGCTAGGCTCGTAAGCACGCACTCCTGCCGGATTCTGACGCTTCGTATGGGACATGCAGACAAATCGATCGAAGGGAAAAGTTCACTAGAGGCAGAGAAGAAGCCGCGATATCGAGATAAGCCCGCTGTAGCTTTTTGGCCATGCCCTTTCAAGATGGTACAAGTGCCCTACGCCCACGGAGATCAGAGATGGGATCTGGTCCGTCAGTCCTCATCTACCCAGAATCAACGCGAATCGTTCCATACCATTCCGCTGGGCTCTGGGCGAACAGATCCGGCGCATCTTACGACGGAAGCCATTCCTCGGAGGGCAGGAGGGTCCACCTCAACGTTGCACTGGCTCTTTAGCAGCGCCCACTGGGACCCATGACGGATCCTTGCCTAGGATCAGGATAGTTTTTTCTTCTCTTCCTTAGCGGCTTTCCAACATGAGCGAGGTCCCACGCTAAGTTACCCAGAGTATCCGCCATGACAGGGTACAGACTAGGGGCCGGATTCTGTTCCGTTGCAAAACCGTGGGCATCCAGTGACGCCGTATGGAGGTAGCGCTGCTGGAAATCAACTCCATAGAAAAGGGGGCACATTTTCTTTTTACGGGGGATATAGTGGGCCGCGGAGCGTTGTGAAAGCTCCCCAGTCGACGATGTCACTTACTTCCGTCGCTGTTACCGTAAACCTCTCCACTGGCTACGTACCTAGGTATAACTCGCACATGTACCTTTTGCTTTGCTCTCGAAAGCCCTCCCAGGCAATCATCGTTCATCCCAGATATTACCGGGCGGGGGCCATACCGACGCAGCCCGAGTGGGCTGCAGTTTGCCTGCCATCAATCACACCGTCCAACGTGAACAATTAATATTGGCAGCGGATACGACTGCTGCCCGCTCCGGCTGGGTACGTACAAGCGGGCGGACAGCAGGCTCATTTTCCAGGAAACAGAAGTTGGGTATCATCGTTTGCTGTTCGTCTCGCTTGCGCCCCAGAGCTCTGGAACGATTCTCGACGCCCGGAATGGGCGGCACAGCCAGGGTAGAACACAAGGGGCTCCGTGGCGAAGAAGCTCTGGAAGCTACGTCGAGGGCAAGAGACCCGCGCGCCTGGATGCAAGTCCCACAGAGAGTTCTCAGCGATAGCTCGATGAGGAACCACGTTGGCGACGACACAGTGGGATGCAAGAGACGTACTATGTAAGCTGCCTGGTTGACTGCACAACTTGCTGCACAACCGGTCAGCAGAAAACGATTGTGCAGGATGTCAATGAAATATGGTCCCAAGGTCGGCAAACCGACTCCCATCAGATGCAAGCCTCTGGGAAACCGTGGGACCTAGTGGAACGCCTTTTTCCTCGCCAGGCTCTCCAGTGGCTGGACAAGGGGGGGAAGCCTCTCATCTACGAGCCGGGAACTCAGATGGACGCGGCCCACGGCGGAGCAACCCGGCAGGGATACGAAAGTCGACAGGGGTCAGTGTGGAACTTTTTGCTGGTTGTTTCTTTTGGGACGTACGTCCACAACCCCTGTCATAGCACCCCGAAAGAGCATCCAAGGTTTGACCCTGGCTGGGCGGGAAGTGGGAAACAATGTTGAGTGGGGATTGGGCAATGACAGGGGAGGTGAGAAGAAACGGTCTTTGGGATTGCAGCCCGGATGAAAAGTGAGCGAGGAGGATTGGGCCAGCGCCAACAAACCTCAGTCACCCATCATTCGTCATCACACGGTGCGGGAAACAAATGGTCGGCATCAGCAGAGAGAGAGAGAAAGAGAACGAGTGACACAGAACGAGACTGCTGTGCTCCTCTCCGCTTCTGATGCGATGCGAAGCAGGACGGGGCAGAAGATTGGAAGAAGCTTGGCCCCTACTATGCCGCTCTTCTAAAGATGTATTGTTGCGGCGGCTTGGTCTGCTGTGAAAGGTCAATTGACGAGGTGTGCCGTAGGAAGGCTTTGCACTTGCCGCCATGCAACCTCATTACACATTTACAGACTCCATTTCACCCAGCTAGAAAGCTCAGGCCCGCCTGCCTCCAAGGATGTGAGGTTGACGTTGTTCTCCTCCCTCATCCCCGTCGTTGCCCCGTCCACTCACGACGACGAGACCGTCCGACTCAATTGAATCAAGTCTGATGAGGCCATTGATGCTCCCGTCAACCCTAAGCCCCAAGCCATATGCTTAAACTCGCAAGACCACGCGCTAACTACCATTCCCCGTGTCTCGGTTCCAGCGTGAGGGAGCGGTTGGCTTCAACTTGGAACAAACCTAAGCAAAGTGCCACTACACCAAGCCCAAGCTTGGCGCCCCACGACTCAAGGGACGGTGGCTCATTGGGGAGCAAAAAGAAAAAAACTCTGAAGCAGCCAACTACTACGTAAAGACCTCCACTTGGTCAGCGGCGCAAACAGACTCCCCACGACGACAAGGTTTTAATTTAGCGTTGCCAGACAGGCGGACGGAGGTGCTAGGCCAGGCTAGAGAGGACACCAGAAGTCCCACGCAGGGAGTCCCGGACAGTCTTGCTAAGCTAGGGGTGCCGTGCTTGGCTAACTGGGCCCGTGGCTGGACTGGACCACTTTGGCAACGAGAGAGGAAGCTCGCCCTCAGGCCAAGCCTTGAAGCTCCTCCCACATCCTCCTCCTCCCCCCCCCAAATCCCCCCATCCCATCGTCGAGCCATATCCCACCGCATGGGTTGACGAACCAAGCCCCCCCGCGCCGCAAGAACCCAAAGTCCTCGCTCGTCTGTCTTTGTTGCTGGGCTTGCTTGCTGCTAGACTAGTTGCTGCCCACCCGCCCCAGCAAGCAAGTCGACCGTTCTTGGAACCCGCTGTCTGTCCACCCACACCCTGGGATCCTTTTCTCTCTCTCTCTCTCTCCCCCCGTCTCTCTCCCGCCCACGCCCACGCGCACCACAACCACCACCCCCGGACAACACGTCCTTCAACGGCAAAACTATCCCCCCCCCAAATCAACCCCAGCACCTACCAGCCATTCTCCCTCTTCATCAAAAACCTGTCGCAACCCGTCCTTCGCTTCTACCTGGGGAAGCACCACACAATATATCGCCGACACCTGCAACATTCGCTTCTTGCAGGACACGCACCAGCCTCTCAAACGAAAACGCAGTGTGTCTGCTGCCGCTGCCATCGCCCTTGCACGTGCTCCCAGCAACTTGTTTCCAGGTTTTGGGAGAGCGAGAAAGAGAAGTGTGTGTGGCCCGCTTTCGCAGAGACCAGGAGCTGCAACTTCGTCGCATTGGGGAAGACGCCGTCCCTGATTGATTGGAAAGGAAGGGATTTGCTCAGAAACAACAACACACACATATATTTTTTTTTGTCGCCCACCTGTACACACGCCCAACTACCACCTCGACTACTTTCAAGTCCGCACCGTACACGTGGACCAGTTCAAGTTGTTCGACCCCTGGACAGACGTCGCAGTTCATTGGGAAAACGCAGAAGGGCCCGAAACTTTTTCCTTGAAAAAGGCATCTGGTCGCGGTCAGGACAAAACCACGTATGTTGCCCTCGTGATCGCCTCGAAAAGCAACCCCCCCCGCGGAACCACGCATGAGAGAAAGACTGGAAACGACGACAGAGAAGGGAATATAAGATGTGGAGGTAGAGATTCCGATGGTTGAAGCAAACTGATCACCCGCAAAACATCTTCTTTTCTTTTTCCCTTCCCAATTTTGGGCAGCTTGGCCATCCGTCTACCTACCTACCTTGGTTATTGGACGGCGGCACGGAAGCGAGCAGGAAAGGAACAAAGAGGACGGACGCACGCCAGCCAGACCAGACCAGACCAGGCCTCCCCCCATTCGCGCCTTTTTCGTCTCATCCCGGCCATCCCCATTTCAGTCAAGCCCGCCCTAAAAAGCACCCACCACACGGGCTACGCTACCTTACCTTACTACCTACTCTAGGTACTTCGTACCCTACTACGGTGCTCTCTGTCCTGCCAGGACGGTACGCAAGTACATACATAGACTCACCCATCACCCGGTCTGCACGCTGCTTAATTCTGTTATTACCCCACCACCCACCCACTCACCCTCCCAAAAAAAAAAGAGCGACAACAAAGCTTTTCTACATCATCACTCGAAAATAAAACCTCAACCAGCTTGCGACCGTGTATTGCACCACACCACACACCATTGAGTCGTCTTAGACTCCCCCCAGCTTCGGCACCATGTCGCCCAAGCTGAAGCCGTTAATACTCCCTCAGCTCGTCGAGGAGCGGAGGAAGTTGGAGGCGGTCCAGAAGAACGGCGAAACGGGCGATGTTTCCTACGTCTACTACGCCGAGAACTCGTCGTCTTCTGACGTGGCAACGCCAGTAACACCCACCTTCTCCTCGCGCGGTCACTTGCGGTACTCGAGCTCGACATCATCGCTGGAACTGCCCCCGACATGCTTGGAGAGCCCGTCGTCGCCCACGTCAGCATCGCTCAGCAAATCAGGGAAGCGCCAATTACCAGATGTCCAGGAGGAGCCCATGGAGCGGGAGGACGAGGACACCATCATGCCGGACCACTTCGACTTGTATGACTGCTTGTGTAAGGTGCCCCGGACGTCCAGCCCTCCCCGACCAATTACTAACGCGATGATGGCGCGTACAGGCGACGAGCCCTGCATGCACCGCGAAAGCTCCGACATGATTCATAGCGCCATGCCTGCCGACTACGATATCGATTACGATATCGGCTTCCTGAGCGACACCGACTTCACGTCCAACGCGAGGATGGGGAGGAAACGACGGGACGGCGCAGAATCGCCATTTGCAGGCCTTGCGACGCGATTCGGAACCCGTTTCCCAAACCTGTCAAGATGGAAGTCGACGAAACGAGCCGTGCTTACCGCCTCGCCAACGAATGAACTGACCTTCGATCATGCTATCCCGGTGTCAATGTCGCGCGCCGCTTCAAGCCGATCGTCCTCTCTGTCCAGCCCGGCGTACCAAATGTACGACCGAGGCAATGAGCCACCCATGCCCACCACCCCTGCACTCTCCTTCTGGGAAAGCAACGAAAGCATCAGCTTGCCCTCGGCCATCGATATCGAGAAGGCCAATGCACGCTCGAGTATAGAACGAGACCGTGCTCTCGCTACTACACCTCTCTTGCCACCCCTTATGACCGACTCGCAAACGGAGATCCCCGAGCAATCACCTCTTCAATCACCAACTGTGGCGCCGTCCTCCGCCGCGACCGAAATCCCCGCGCATCAGCCTCTATCCCACAGCCACGTGCCTTCCCTGAGCGCGAAACCCTCTGTCTCTTCATTCCGACCTTCAGCAGCTAGCCCCGATTTCCTAGTGCCATTCCCTGCAATCCTGCAAGACCACGACGAGTGGTCTGACAGACTAGGCCATGCCAACTTCACCATCACCCCCTTGCCATACCAACCTGAAAACGCAAACATGGAGGGCTTGCGCAAGCTTCGCGCCGACTGGGACACTGCACGTGTCAACTACACCAAGCACATGGTCCGAACTGGCGAGAACTATGGCCAGACCAGCAAGACATACGCACTCACGGAGGCGAAGTGGGCCGAGATCGAGAAGTCGTGGAGGACGATGCATGAGGAGATGATGGAGCGCATCCTTGCAGTCAGCAATATCAACCTGCAAGAGGAAACGAGCGATAGCACGGCGAGAAGCAGAAGTCGGGGACGCGGCCGCAGGCGAGCTGGTAGTGGCAGTGCAGCCATCATGGGCCGACCCGCCAACGACGACGTCTTTGCTGGCATGCAGTGGCGACGACTCGAAGACGGCATGCCGACAGCAATTCCACGCCTGCTGGACGCCGAGGGCAAGTTCCCGGCCCGAGGCGACGAGGACATCGTCGGCCCCATGGTGCGAGATAGCGTCATGGTGCGCGCGAGGAGCGAAGAACGTAAAGGCTCGCGCTTCTGGCGACATCTCGCCGGGAAGGTGGGACTGCGGCGATGAGCGGCTTCAATACCTGGAGCTGACAACCCTTTAACGACTTATTGCCGCTACGATTGGAACACGATGACATTAGAGCTACACCGACGATCGCTACCTTTCATTTCGTTCAAGATACCCGACTTTCGTCACTCATTTGACACCACCTCGCCGATCCAGGCGCATGTTTTTCCCTAGCAAACCTTGTTCTTTTCTTTTTCTTTTTTTATGTCTGTCTAACGACTACAAACACTATTGTCTATGTCTATTGTCTATTGTCTAGACCAAACCCGACTCTTGCAGCGATGCAGAGCCCTGTAGATACCTGCTATTTTACCTGGGAACATATGGAGAACGGGAACAGAAAAACTTTTAGACCTGGGAGGAAGGGGACAGGGGAGTCCTCAACAAGGCTTTGGGAAACCTGGAAGAACTTTTGCGATACGGAGTATGGGAACCGGCCGCAAGGAGGAAAGCGAAAAAGATTTACAATACAGAAAACGGAAAGCAACAGTGGGGATGGCGATTGGGTGTCACGACCCGTGTGCGATGTTGCACATCGACGTGTATGTATGTACCTTACAGTTGTGCTTGGTGGTGGGCGGTGGATGGAAGGTGAATCAAGCTGTGTGTTGCCGCCGTCATGGTTGCCGATATCACAGCCTCCGGCTTCGTGGACCTTGCGTCCCCGGAGTGTCGAGGAGAATATCCCAAGGGATAATAAAAACTACAAGTTTCAATGACTTTCTTGCTCCTCCTCGTACCTCGTGACATGATCCCTCCAACCAATTTTCTTCCGCTTGCCTTCCTCCCCCACCCCTCCACTATGAAGGACGTTGGCGCAAGCCCGGGATCGACAGCCAGCCAGCCAGCCAGCCACCTACCTACCCTCCACACGCGTCGCGATCGCGTCTGCAGCAATCCCCCGCAGCCCCTCTTTTGCCTATGGCTGTCTGCAGCTGAAACACGTGGCGCCGGCGACGGGCAGTATAAGGTACATGTTAGCAGTATCGGAAAGGAAACTCTTTCCTAACCCCCCCTGCTGTCTGCAGCGCGCGGGTGGCTGCTGTCGGATTTGTTTACGAATCAGATTGGCACTTGGCTTTTGAGATGGAATTTGTCAGGGAAGAATAAGAGGGAGAGGAGAGAGGCTAGCTGCAGATCGGGGCTGCGTGTGTTGTTCGGCGCGGCAGCAAAAAAGAAGCTTTTTTCGGCTTGAGTTGCACCCGGATTGAGTTTCGGGATGGTGGGCGTTGTGCTTCGGGAGGTCGTATGGAGAGTGTGGAGGTGGCTTGGGTGCTGAGCTGGAGGGTTCTGGAACCTGGAGACTTCGAACAGTTTAGACTGCGGGGATCGGGTGTGTGGCGGGGATGGAGTGGGATGGATGCGGGAGTCTTATTACACTTTCAGGGCTCTCTTTGTTCGTTCGACGTCTATAGACGTTTCCGGACAGATGATTCCCAGGATGGGGGCTAATGCTTCTGTGTCTGTCTGTCTGGTCGGCGAATCAATAGAGCATTTCCCTCTCAAACCTACACCAATTCGCACTCTCTGTATGGGCAGAGCTCGCTCATACCCAGACAACTCGCTGCTCTCGTGATTCTAGCATTGGAGGTACCGGAACTCGATGCCAGATCACAATGGTGACACAACTGGCCATGGTCTACGGGGATCACGTATCAAGTCGGGCGGCGCAGAGCACGATAAACAATCTTTATCTATCACCGTGTATCCAATGCAACCAGTCCCGGGATGTATCTATCCAGTAGTAGCCAGGAAAGCTAAAGCCCGCCAAACGTAACATCCACCAATGCACAACAACCCTCACTCTCTTCCGTTACCCCCTCCGATGTTCTTCGTAGGCCCATGCTCGACAACCTTCCCGGCATCCAGCCGGAGAAAGTAGTTCGCATCCTTGACAGCCTCCAGCCGATGGGCAATGGTAATCACCGTGCTCGTCTTCAGATCCTCCCGCAGCACCTCGTACACCCGCTCCGCCGTCTCCTTGTCTATCGAAGCCGTAGCCTCGTCGAGCACGACAATCGGGCTTCGCCTGAGCACCGCCCGACCAATGCCCACCAGTTGCCGTTGGCCTTGGCTGAGATTCTTGCCCCCTCCATCCACGTGCGATTCCAAGGTCCATTCTTGTCCGAGGACCCGATGCAGGACGGCGATGCACTCAGCATCGGAGTGCTGTTCTAGCGGGTCCAGGTTCTCTCTCAAAGTCCCTGGGAATAGGACTGGGTCCTGGGCGACGAAGCTGATGCGTTGACGCCATGCGTGCACATCCACTTCCGAGAGTATGGTGTTGCCGATGTAAATGTGACCTTCTGTTGGATGCATTGTCGCCAGCAGTGCGAGAGCGAGCGTAGATTTGCCCGAACCCGTCCTTCCCAGAACAGCGCAGGTCGAACCGCCGGGGATAGAGAAGGAAGCGTCTGACAGGGAGGGATCCAGATGTGGCGCGTATCTCAGCGTCACAGACTTGAATGTGATGTCGTCGGTGCTTGACGGCCACATCGGCGGCGGCTCGATCTCTCCGCTGGGTTCCTCTTCGATGTCAAGAAGCTCAATAACTCGTTCTACCGAGACAAAGTCCATCTGTAATGTGCCGTACTGCTTGCAGAGGGCGTGAGTGGCTTCCACGAAACCAGAGGCAGTTTGAAGAACGAAGCCAGTCATGCTGGGCGTCAGGCCGAGGTAGATGGAAAGGAAGGTGAGGACAAAGGTAGATACCGCGGAGAGTGCGTCGAACCGATACATCAGCCATGCTTGCAAGCTCCAGTAGAAGTGGTCCATCTTCTGGAAGGCATCCGTGACCTGGATGTTGCGGTTCTGGAAGTGGGGCTGTGCCTTGAAGGCCCTGATCGTCCCCAGGCCATCCATCAGGATGCCGAAGTTGGACATCAGCGGGCTCAGCGATGCCATCTCCAACCTCCGAAGGCTCTGCGAACTGGGCAGGAACCTTAGGAAGATGTAGACGAACCAGAGAGTGAGTAAGACCGAGAAGACGAGAAACGGCGGTGCGACTCTCGCGATGACGGCCATACTGGTAGCCCACGAGATCGTCCAGAAAGCAACTTGTTGGAGAGGGGACATGATGCCACCGTCAATCATGCCAATATCTGATAGCAGGCGGTTCATCAAGCGACCAACTGGAGTGACGTCGTAGAACCTGAAAGTGGCACGGCTGACTTTCTCGATGACCTGTCTGAACAAATCTTTGGCGGCCTTGTAGATCATGGTAAGCAAGAGGCACTCCGACACAATGAAGATGGCTGTCTGCGCCAGTGCAATGCTCAAGTAAACCAACACCCACGGTTCCACGTCATTGTCTGGGTTGGGCAAGCCATCGAATATACCTTTGGATCGGTCTTTGGGGCTAACAACGGCCCGGGTGTTATAGGTGGCATAACCCTCCGTCCAGGCTTTTATGAACCATGTGTTGAAGACGCTGGCGAATCTGAGGAGGCCAAAGACGAGGATCAAGGCGGCCCACGACTTTAGTCCGCCTGCCCTGATGTATGCCCAGTACACAGAGGCAACAACTCCACCTGAAGCCCGGTGCTCCTCTTCGATAAACTTGTCGGGGATGGCAGCGATATGCTGTTCTTCGTTCATGACAGCATCCTGGTCTCCATGAACAGCATCCTGATCGCCTTCTTCGCTCAAGAACTTGGCCACTTCAAGAGCAGCCTCCTGCGAGTCTAGGACACGCGCCGTGCCATCCTCTATCTCTATGATTTGATCTGCCAAATGGAGACACAAGTCAACACGGTGCGTGACAAGGACAACTGTACGACCCTCCATCAGAGGGCCCTGGAAGAGCTTCCGAACGATTGTCTCCGCGGTGTTGTGGTCCAGCGCAGCCAGTGGGTCGTCGAGCAGGAGAATGCGCGACTGGCAGTAAACAGCCCGGGCCAGCGCCACTCTGGCTCGCTGGCCGCCGGAGAGGCCAATGCCGTTTTCGCCCATGTCGGAAAGATCGCCGTGCTTGAAGTTGGCGAGGTCTGGCAGCAGTGCGCAGGTGTCGAGAGTTCGTGCATATCTTACTGGGTCGAATGGCGCCGAGAAGAGGATGTTGTCTCGAATGCTCATGTGCTGAAGCCATGGCGACTGAGCACAGTAGCCAACCATCTCGCTTGGCAGTGTGCAGTCGCCGTCTCGAATGTCCAGCTCGCCAAGTATTGCCTGCAACAAGGCAGTCTTGCCTGAACCGACCCTTCCAAACACGACAGTGAGGCCCTTGGGAAAGACCATCTTGATGTCTTTCAGAACAAGGCCATCGTAGCCTGGCCAGGCAAGAGAAGTGCCATCGAACTCGATATCTGTAGTCCTAGAATCGGCAGACGCTTCTTCCTTGTCAGGCTCCTCCATAAATTCCTCGATGCGACGCATGGCAACTGTGGCGTTCAGGAATACTGTGTACAAATTGGGCAATTCCTTCAAACTTGTTTCCAGCATCGCGAAGAGCTGTAGGGCAGGGAATGCAACCTCGCTTGGCAGACTATTTCCTGCGATGAATGTGTAGGCAAAGAACGTGACCACGGAGAAGAGAGTTCCGGATGCCACGTTGATTGCTGAAATGCCAATCCTCCACAGACCGGTGGTGATTCGCAGGTTTAGCTCGCTCTGCCGCGAGTCCATGATTCTTTCAAGCCACTTCGACTGCCAGTCGTACCATCGAAGATGCCGAAGGCCCTCCACGAATTGCGAGGTTGCCTGAAGCCTCAAATCCGTGGCAGCTCGTCGGAGACGTTCCACCCTGATTAGCTGGTGAATGAATACGCTGTTCAGTATCTGGGCACCGAAGACGCACGCGATTCCCAGCAGGCACGGCCAGCCGATGAGCCGCCATACGAGCCAGAATGAAAGGATAAACTGTAGTGGCTTGGTGACCAGTGCTGAGAATTCCCAGAAGCGCTGCGCAACTTCGTAGACGTCACTCCTCATCAGGTTCAAAATTTTGCCCGTCGTCGCAGGCTTCTTTGATTCGGCGACTCGGTGGTACACAGGGGATTTCCTGCGTAACCCAAACCACGTTAAGACCCGATTCAGGCGACTCTGCTCCCCGTATGATGTAGTCAGATGCCCGTCAACATCGTGCGGCGGTTCGTCTTTTTCGACATGGTGCTGGCCAATTGATTTCCTCGTCAAGGTTTTGGCGTATAAGGTCGTGATCATCTCGCCGCGAGACCTCTCGTAACATCGTCTCGAGAACCATAATGAAAACACGGAAGATTGGCAGGCAATGAGACGCACCGCCAGGATTGCTGATGCCCAAAGTGAAGCCTCCTTGTAGCCCACGCCTGTTTTCATGGACGCCAGCAGGTGCTCGAGCAGCAGAGGCACGGAAAGGTTTGCAGTACATTCCAGTATTCCGAGACCAGAGATGATTGTAAGATCTAGGCCGTTAGCCACGAAAAGTCTCCTGATGATTGATCCTCTCAGATCTCGGAACAAGACATGCAGCCTCCCATGTTGAAACTCGTACGGCAGCTGCCAGATGTCCTCGTCGTTTAGCTGCTTCTTTTTCCCTTGCGCAATCAGTGGTGCCATCCATGAAACAGTCATGAAATTCCAAAGAGTCAAATTGTCTTCCGGACTGCGGAGCTCGTACGTTGGACGTGATTTGCCAATGCCGTTGCTGTCGAGGTACGGGTCCCTCATCGGCATGAAGAGAATGGCCAGGATAGCAGCCACGGTGATAGCCGCGCTCGCAAGAGTGTGTGTGATTGGGGTCGTAAGCGACTTGTAAGTTAACAAGAGTGCCCCAAGGTCACAAGCAAATATGGTCGCGTAGAGTACCAGCAACGCCTTCGGTGTTGTCGTTGGCCGGTCCATAGCGGTGAGGAGGACCAGCACAAGCCAGGGCACCACCACGAGCATCTCGAATGCATCGAATGGCGGGAAAAGGGCAGCATTCACGGTCAAAACGAGCCCAGCAACTGCAAAAAACCCGAGGAATATGGTCCAGAATGTCCATGCCTCTTTCCGGAGGCTCCGAGCCTCTTCTCGGGCAAATCTGCTAAGCCATAGAGGCCGCCGTAGGAGAGGGCGAGCAATTGCAATGCAGAGCAGGCAGGCCGCGATAGCCGCTTGGGCGATGGCAAGGTGGCGAGTGTTCATGCTGGTGACGGCCGAATACAGCACAGTATCGATTCCGAAGCGGGTTCCAGTCCTGCTGGTTGCATTCTGGCCCAGGAGATGCTTTTGGAAGCCACCATACATATATGGTTCCGAGAAGTCCATCGTGAACCACGGAGAAAGCTTTTCGAGCCCCAAATTTTGGCCCATGGTAGACCTGCCAGATGCTTGAAGGTCGCCATTCGTGCATGGGAACGGTTACGGGGCGCTTTATACCGGCTCGCGAGGCGGGGATGTGTGGAACCGCCCCAACGCATTCTTTTTTCTCACGTTAATCACCAACCAATCTTCTCGTATAAGATAATTAGCAGATCCAGCACATGATAACGCACGTGCACTCGGGGGTAGCGCCCCAGCCATGCCGATCCCGATCATAACTGACAAGGTTTCGGAGAGAAGCCGTTTGGGATGACAGTCGGTGAGTGATTTCTGCTATGCCAGGGTAACTGAATGGGAAATAGGGGAGGACTGGGAAAGGAACTAACCAAGGTAACTTGTGGAACGATGAACTAGAGGGGTTTTGTAGCTGACCAGACTAACGACAAACTCTGCCGAATTGGATGCAACCTTGGTGCGGACTACGTAGAGGTGGTTTTAATTAAATCGCCGAGCAAACACCTTGACGTGGGGTAAATGAGCCCCAACAAGACATGCACTGAAAAGAATGCTGCAAATGCAACATTACTTGCCTCAGCATAGTATCAACGTCAATCTCCCTGCTTGCAGTCGACATGAAGATGTTAACTATAGCAACAGATCACTGCAAGTCTGACTCTTGGATGCCCGCGATAGTAATGGCAGTAGCCAATTCCCCTGCAAGAGAAAACCCCCGAAATGGAGTTCTGTTCGGCATGTCAAGCCATGCGCAGGTTTGATGGCGAGGAGCTCATCCTGCGTGCTCTGCAACTACTTATGCCGGGCGAGGACACTGGTAGAAATTAGGTTAGTATGCTGTGTCTTAGGTTCGGACTGTTTCTTAGCAAATCCATCATGAAATATGGTCCGTTTTCTAGTTGTAGCAATGAAAGTCTTTGAGATGATGGAAATGTATGTATGTATATAGGCCACGAGACATATCACCAAGACGGCCAACAGCATTGTATGTACAGTTTTCGTGTCCCATCCATCCTATGCCGGGGCCTCGAGATGCCATCCAGCTTACTGGCGAGCCTTGATGAGATCGACGGCCTGAATATCTTGTCAGCATCTTTACTGCCTCGTTCAAGGATATGAAATGGAAGTTCAGATTCATACCTTCTCTGCTAGCATGTACACCGTCTGCTGGGTGTTGGCACCAGGTAGCGAAGGCATGATACTGCCGTCAACAACGCTGAGCTTCTTTGTACCATGCACAATCAGATCCTCGCCGACAACACCACCCATCTCAAGTGGCTTCTTCGCTGCGGTGGCGATTGGATGGAAGTTAGTTGGGATATACTGCTGTCGAATCCAGTCTTTCAACGCCTCGCCAGTAATATTCGCGCCAGGAGAAGTCTCCCGCGGTTGGTACTCCTTGAAATATGGGCTGTTCATGTACTTTCGCATGAATTCGATATTCGCAACCATGATATCCATGTCGATTGGGTTAGACAAGGCCCTGTAATCGACGATCGGCTCATCATTCGGCTTGGCAGGATCAATGTTAATGGTCCCGTGACTGACGATATGCATGCTCATGACGATTCCGCCCGGCCCTCCCATGATTGGCAGCCACATCAGGTTCGTGTTCTTGGATCGTAGGAGCTTCACGTGCAGCTTCTGGAACGCCGCATATCCAGCTATCACGGTCGGATGCGTGCCATTAGGAAGAAACTGTGCCGGATGCTGGGCTTCATATTTACCGGCCATCACTTCAATGTCATCGACCATGGTTGGTAGACCAATCCACGCGCCGAGGTTCGGGCCAGCCACCGTTGTTGGATCTCCAGTAAGGGTTACCTGCGGATCTGGGGGTGCGCCGTTGGCCCACTGATACCCGATGCTCAAGTATGCGTGGTCTTGGAAGTTCTGGCCTACGCCAGGGATGTCGAGCAGGACGGGGATCTTTGCTTCGTCCAAAAGCGGCTTTGGACCAATACCGCTGAGCTGCAAGATTTGAGGAGTGTGGACGGTTCCCGCCGAGAGGATGACCTCCTTATTGGCCTTGACGTTTATGATCTCCTCTGGCCTGCCTCGAGGGGTGAACTGCACGCCCGTCGCAGTGGTACCATCGAACAGCACCTTAGTAACCTTGTGAAGGGTAATTACCTGGAAATTTGGCCTTGTGATGTTGTCGTAATGGCCGGTTCGGGAATAAGATCGCCAGTATGTCTTTGGATCAAGTGAGGTAGGGTTCCAGAAGAGGCCGTTATCGCCGCCGGCTCCGTCAACGGGAATGTCGATCCTCGGCATCCTCTTCATAGCCTCATACATCGGCACTACAATAAGCATTAACACGTGTCAATCTGATACCTTGCGATATCACATACGCAGACGAGGATTTTGGTAGTTAGGGAAGGTCGCATAGATCTTTGTTTCAGGATCCATTCCCCACGCATTCCGATCCCAGGTGATATTGAACACATTGGCCACCTCTTGCTGTGGTGGAGTAAAGTGAATTGCCTATCAATCTTTAGAAAAGGCGAAAAGAAGGCTTGGATTTGGTTTACATACCTTCCTGAAGTATGGCAAGATGCCATCCCAGTTCCAGGTAGAGTTGGGTCCTCCAAGCTCTGCCCATCCGTCGTACTCACTGCGTGTGCCTCGGACCATCACCATTCCGTTGATTGCAGAGCTTCCACCGACACAGCAACCGATCTGGACTGCTTGTCGCCGGTTGTTCATGTCCGGCTGTGGGACCGAAGTGATGTTATATCGGATTTTGGGGTCATTGAAGTTGCGACCTCCGCCCTGGCGGACGATTTGGTCGGATACTAGGACAATTAAAACGCAGCACACATTTTCGTAAACAAACTGGCTTACCCAGATCACAGTACTCAATGACGAGAACGCTGTCTGTATCAAATTTGAGTAATGCCCCGCGTTCATGTCTTCGGCTACTCACATTGCCCACTCGCACTCAGCCGGTCTGCAATTGTCAAGCCAGCTGTGCCGGCTCCAACAATGACATAGTCATAAGTTTCATTGACTTGAACTGCTCTTTGTAGAAGGGTAGCGGGCTCCAGCAGTAAGGACCGGGCAGCGGCTGGTAAGATTATGGCGAGCCAAGCCCCAAGGCCTGCGAGACTTGTGAGACTTTGACGCATCTTGACGTTCAATGCCAGAACTTCGGGACAACCAGATCAAAGTGACAGGGAACAGGTACAGCGGCTGGGGTAGACTTTAAGGCACCCGCCCATTTAAAGAGGAAGCTCCGAATCTTCTGATGCTACATTGCTAACAGCGGATTGAATACCCAGGCATATAGCCGCCAGTGACAATTGCGGGGGTTTGGGGAATGTCATTTAAGCTTCCGTAGTAACTGCGACGCAGCATGCTCGGAACTTGGTCATTGGGCACTTGGCAATCCAAAAGAGAAATGTCGGGGTAGGTCTGCTTTGAATCTGTGGAGAAATCGGAGAATTAAGGAGTTAATCAACTGGGTGGAGATGCAGCATCTGACGGAGCGGCAGTTGATCTACGTCCGATTGACATTTTCCATTCTGCCGGATGGTGCTTCCTGATCAAACAGTAGGAATTGCCAAGGGCTGACTGAGAACTTTAGTCGAATGACGGTGCATTGTGCTGTGCGCATGCTTGAACAAAGTATGACCAAAGTGTGACCAAACGAACCAGCAATAAAGGGTCAATGTTGATAGAGTTCAAGTCCGATCAATCACATAGTGTAGAGAAGAGTATATCGGCGACGCTTTGCGATACTATTGATAGCTTAACCCCTCGAAATAAGGCAGGAAGAGTCATAGCATCAACTCGGAAGTATTTTGGATTATCGGGTTGTGTATTTGAAGCTCCAAGCGTCTTCATTACCCTGTGCTTGAGCCTCACGAAGACGACCACGACGACAAAAGGCTTGGTTTCAGGCGGCTTGGCTCACCGTTAGATGCGAGATCCCGCTGTACATCGTTCTCTTCACTGCATACCGCCTTGCTTCAAGCTTCATGACTTCAATCTCCCACAAGGGCAGCACTTGGGTACACTTGCTAGCACACCAGGACGTCAGTCGGGGCATCAAACGGTACCTAAGGGAAAACTGTTGTTTTTGAGTAAAATGACTGGCCTGACGCCTGAAAACTTGGCGTCATAGATACAACTAACTGTTCCTCCGTATAGTACCACCCTGGGTTGATGTCACGATTCAGTACTGGACGTACTGGATCTTGCAAATTATCATCACAACCTTATTACTGTCGGCCATACTGATTGCTCATGGGCCAAAATTGAAAACGGACAAGGAGAGTTCCTCAAGAGATCGCGCCCGAGCTTATTTCCCACTCAGTTCAACAGTCCAATATGCCAAAGTTTCATCGACCTCCTCAGCGTGCTCGCCCTTACCCAGGCCAAATGGTGAGATCTTTAGATTGGCAGCCTCGACAAACATCTTCCTGGATATGAGCCATCTGAGCACCGCCGCATAAGCGCTGTCAAGCGCACCCGAGATCCAGGCATGGTGGGCGCTGAGCGCCTCGCCGCACATAGTGAACATGTTGTTGCAGAACATCTGCTGAAAGGGTGGGTACATGCCGCCGAATTGCCCGGCACCGAAGAGTGCGAAGGCGCCGCCGGTGAACGGATCGTGCGACCAGGCCCACGCGTGGTGTGCCGCATAGTCATTGTAGAGATCATCGAAGGTTGGTGGGTTTGGCTGGCCAGCCCAAAGCTTGACGAGGTCCTGGAGGCAGAGTGTGACGATGAGGTCTGTCTTCTGCGGGGCTACCTTGATGTAGTCTGGCACTAGGGCCGCCATACGAGCGGCATCTTGGGCCCAGCTGTAAGAGACCATGAGGATATTGGGGCTGTCCTCGCCGTCATCCCACGATGGATAGACGACGTTGCTGATAGGCAGGTCAGACGGTGAAACGCCCCCCCATTTGTCGGTGTTTCGGTAGAAGCCCTTCCACCAGCGGGTCTTGAACTTGATCGCGACCTTGGTAGCACGGTCGTAGCTGAGCGCACGTATGCCTGTCAAAATTTCATCGTCCAGTTCGAGACCCTGAAGATCCATGCGCTGCAGAGGTGCCATGGATGTCGTGCTGAAGACCATGTCGTACTGCTGAGGTTGCTGGATCTTGCCATTCTGGTCAGTGGTTGTGATTTCAATCGCGGTTCCGTCGGAAGTCAAGGCCATGGCCACAACCGGAGTAGAGCAAGTGACCCCCAAGGTAGCTGATGCAGGTTTAGGCCAGCTTGAGCTCCCAATGCAAGCATGCATGGTATTGGTGACGACGGACATGCCACCCTCGACACGGTACCAATCCTGGGTGGATGCTAGCTGAAAATCGGTATAGTCGCAGAGCGTTTCGGTCAGAGCCTGGTCGAATAGGCCCGTAGAGCTTGAAGCGCGAATTTGTGTAAGCACTGGCCCTATCATCCCCAACAAGTCGAGATTCTATGGACACTCACCTATCAGACAATTCGGCTGCCACCGTTTGGTCGTAGCTCAATCCAGCCTTTAGAATAAGCCAGTCCCTGGTTGAGTAGTTGTCGTTCCCGTCGGCGAAGTACTGCGTTGTATTTGTCTGGAACTCGATCATGATGTTCGTAATAGCAGTCTCGAAGGCAGATCCACTGCGAAAAGTGTTGGTTTGAGCAGAGATGGCTTCAAAAAGTGAACTTACTCAGGGGATTCCGTGTTTGAGTACCAATAGCAAGTTGGTTCGTAGTTGTGTCTGTTCCCCTCGCTGTCGGTGTAATAAACGCGATAGACGTAATCCACCAGGCTCTCGGGAATATTCAGCAGCTTATGGTGACGAATAAGGTTCAAAGTGCTAGAGCCGGTTTTAGTGACACTTGAACTTCTGATAGCGGACACGGAGGTACTCACGAAGCCATGCTGTCAATGTTCGGGATTCTCATGGCTCCCATGTCATAGTAGTTGTGCTTGCAGGGGGTAGGGTCCGTGAAGGTATAGGTAGCACACCGCCCGCCGACATGATCGGAAGCCTCTAAGATATCGACTTTGGTGATGCCGAGCCATTTGAGCATCATGGCGATGTATAGGCCAGCAGCACCGGCACCTACGATGCAGACGCTACCGTCATAGCCCCCCTCGGAGCCATACAACCCCTGAGCTTCGTCGAGAGAAGGAAGAGGATGTGGGGGAAGAGGTTCAACCGGGCAATTGCTGACGCGGGATCGTTTGTGGCGAAGGTAGTGGTTCAGATGGTGCTTGGCCACAGCTACTCGCAGACCGGGCGGTGCCTCTGGGAGGTTACTCGCTGGTATGTTGGTGAGGCGTAGGGCCATGTTGATGTTGGGTCAGGCTATAGTCTGATGTTTATAGGAAGAGTTTGGTACGAAAGCTTTCTATCACGAAGACTTGCGACTGAGGGCTCGGGGGGAATATGCCCACCTTATATAGACGGAGATGAAGCGTGGTTGAGCGTCAACTGAACTGTCTTGCTCGAGCATTGTCTTGGACGAGGAGTGTGTTTGGGGCCGCCATGATCGTTCGAAATGCCAGACTACTTGCGCAAGCCATTGAGTGAAGGTCTGAAACTCCGAATATGTTAGTCCTACGCGAATTGTGGCTAGCTGAACGTGTCATAGGCTTGATGAAGGCTGACTTGTCAACGAAATAGGTTGTGAGCTGCGGTGGGCTGATCGATAGTCTAGAGTTGACGGATTGAGCCATCCAGTCATGTTTGTCGACATGCGGATCATAAGTTCTCTCGAGGACATATTAGCCCACAGTGCGGCTTTTCGTCCTGCCCTATTCGACTACGACTTCATCTACGGGAGTTGAGCTACGTGTTAATCGCAGCGGGGTTCGTCGAGCTGTCGATGTGAATGCCGGCAGTTAGAATCCGGATCCAAGCCACCGACGCGGTCGACCACAAACGTATTAGCACATTGGCCGTGGCTTACTGTAAACGACCTGATGTCCTAGAATGGTTCAGCTATGTAATGTACTATGTCGTTTTAGCATGCTTGTTTCATCCATGAACCACGGCTCGTTCCGGGCCGTTGCAGGAGCGGTTGGATTGGTTAGAAAGGAGGCGAGCTGAGCGGCGTGGCTAAGACTTGTCAAGTTTGACGTTCCAAAGCGGGGAAGGATGGTCTGGAATCAAGCCACCAAAGAAGTTGACTAAGGACGTACTAATGCTTGTGCTGGCGAGTCAACGTTGACTATCTTAGGTTTGCTGAGGTTCAGACAGTTTTAGACAGCTGCAGTTCGCACACTGTTGAAAAACCAATGCAAGTCGTGGTGTCGGCGAAGCCAGCCTCCTTAAGCCACCGGGCGTATTCGACGCATCTCAAACACTGCAAATTGTACCCACTAGTCGAAGTTCGGTATTTTGCTCGTTGCAACACCTCAAGATCGTTTTGAACCGCTGTAGCTACTCTGAACTTTGCGCTGTTTTTTGCACTTCATCGATATACTATTCAAATCTGGCTTGTACCTCCGAACATATGTGACCAATCCGTCTGCGCCCACCCAGTTCCAACTGGCATAGGTCAGCTCCTTTGCACTTTTCCCCAACATCTAGACAACACAAATCAAGTGCTTCCCGTCTTGGTACTGGATGCAGGGTAATACTTCATCTTCTCGACTCTTCTTCTGGACATTCCTCCTAAAAGTCTCATCTCCTACCATAGCCAGACCAACGCGACGGTAGATTCCTGCGCTTGCGTCAAGAACCTGAAACAGCAGCACCAGAAGAGACAGATCATCATCGCTGTAGGCAGCCATACAGAATAAAGAACACTCCCCCTCATTCCACTCAATATCGCCATCAGTAGTGTCAAATAGTACCATGGTTCGAAGCATTAGCTCTTTATTCCGGTCTTCCTTGACAACCAGATCTTCTAAAGCCATGTTGTATCCCGCCCCAGGGTTTCGCATCACACGCATCCTCTTCAATAAACCCCGAAGTCGAAGCCATCCATCAGACACGGCACCTATGGCATCAGCTCTGCAGTAGTCGACGTGGACGCTATCAACACTAATAAGTAGTTGATAGTCACGTCCATGGTGCGGACTGATAGGGCCGTCGACGGCGGCCCACGACCAACTCGGTGCACGGTATTCCACAGGGGCCGTGGTCGGTATGTCAGCCCGCCATAACAGCTGGCCCTCGAGATTTCGACGCCACATGCCGGCGAGGTACACGTCTTCATGTGACGTGCGGCTCTTCAGACGGGCGGCGATTCCAGAGAGTGCGATCAGCTTGTCACCACTGAATGTGAGATTGCAGGCCGTATAGGCCATGACAATCCTTTCCCAGGTGATACTTCCCCTAACATCGAAGGTGCCAGTGAGGCCTTTTGAGTCCGAGACGGGTAAGAAACCTTTGTACTCGTATTCTCCTGTGCCTATGACACTGGGAAAGCCATCAGGATATGTCTCCGAGGCGCAGACAAGACAGCACTCCCAAAGCACTTGATGCTTACCGAAGTGGAGGATGCGAGGCGAGAGCAAGCGTTCTTGTACCACCCATGCTCGTGTGTTCAAGATAGCCCCCGTCACATCGGACCAGAAGTCATCAACGAGGCAAAAAGAGATTGTCGTGGGCTTTGCATGTCCCGCAATGATGCCCTCAGCTTCCGTGCTAGCATGTCCCTGAGTAGGTCTGGGTTCATTATGTCTATTGCGACGCTGCTCGGCGTGTGTGATGTCTGATTGAAGATCATCGGACATCTGTATCTCTACAATTGGCGGACAAAACATCTCCGGATCTCTAACGCCGAACATTGATTGTGAGGAATTCTGGCAATGTGCAGCGGAAATGTTGCAGAACGAGTACGAGTATACTTGTTGCATTAATGATGCTTCACGCTGCCAATCCGACTTGTCGTCCTCATCCTGAAAGATGCACAGAGAGTCAATCCAAATGTGGGCGACGCCCAGGTCGCGAGACACCGTGATGGCATCCTTAAAAAGTTGCGGCAGTGTCGCGAGAGGAATGCCTTGAACGAGCGCGGAATATGTCTGCTTACTCAGTGTGAAGTGCGGGCCTTTCCCCCAACAGTGGCTTAACGTGGCATATCGATCCGCAAAACTGGTCTTGTTTGTTTCTATCAGACGAACACGGCCTTGGTCTCCAGAGGGCAACTGCAAGTCGAAGTTCAAAAGGCGTGTTGGGTACCAAGGCTTAGCTTTGACAGAAAGTTGGCACGATTGGTGATGCGCTGTACACGCTTCGATCCAACTTTTGGCCAGACCGATGGTATGGCTTGACCATGTAGCTTGGGCGAGCTTTGTGCGGTGAATCGGAAGGCTCTCGTCTATTCTGAAATTTAACCATTGCACCAGGAAGATGAAAACGGCTCATGATTACCGGTGACGTGATAGAGACTGAAGAACTGGGATTTGCGTTTTGTCTCCTGTGGAGTCATAGCATTGAAACTAGTACAAATACTCTTAGAGCAGGACACATCGGAATCGAGATCAATTACATACCTCTGGTCCTTGTCCTCCATCCCAAGAAGGTTGCGAGGACTAAGCCTGAGATCGAAAGCTTCGGGACTAAACTCGTTGCGATATAGTACGTATTCTGTGCCGTCGACTGCATCTTGGCGAGAACCTTGCGACAGACGTCAGATCTGCAGATTTGTGCATTGCACTGGGGGTCAAGAGACTATTCTTTGCTTCTAAGTCCAATTTCTTCCAAAGTAGGTTGCATGAATAGCATTTTTGGTCGACAGATTGCTTCAAGCTGAGGAGTGTCGAGTGGTGGAGCCCCATTCTAACGAATCCATCCTCGAAGTCACTCGCTTGCTGGATGGCAAACTGACATCTGTGGCACAGCATTTGGGATATTTAACGAAGATCGTAGTTGATGTAGTGAGTCTTATTCTATGAAGTTTGTTGGTCAATAGTGTTCTCGATCTCCGAAACGAGTGTTGGGTTAGAGTGAGCGGGGTAATGGACCTCTACGACCCGAGTCTCACACAGATTTGGACGGAATCGACGCAGATGGCTGGCGAAGGGATAGCAGAGGAGATAATTGACACGTTCCTATATCTTCAGGTGCGGCGAATGATTGGGGCGAGATTTATTTGCCATGTCTCCTTTGCCAGGTCGTTGACCCAAAGTTGCAATGGGGTGGAGTACTATCAAACTAATGGGTTTTTGAGTAGTCTGGTGGTTTTGGATCCCGGAGCCGAGCCTTGCGATCAAGAGGCATGGATTCCTGTTGTACTTGAGACTGTGGTGTGTCGCACCCGTCCAAAAGAGGGCGGCGGGCGGTTTCCCAAAGATGCAGTAGAGGGCTATGTGAAGTGCAATGAAGATGTCGCTCATGTTCAGCCTCGATTCAGCTTTATTGCAGGTCAGCCCTACAGTGAGCAGTAACTTTTCATGCCCTCTGAGGGGTCACGTGGGGGTCTGCACAAGGGAGACCAAGTCTTCCGTCAGTTCAAAGAACCTCAATTGCATCAAAGCATCAATTGCTTCAATAGTGGATGTATTAGGATCACCGCAACCTGAGAAAACCTTACACGCCGTGCTTGACCTCGGCGGCCGAGGTGCGCCCAGACCAGTCGGAAGACCCATCGGAAGACCCATCGGAAGACCCATCGGATTTCAACGGCTTGCGACAGTGCTGTAGGATTCAGGCCATCATGAGCCGCATAACTTTACGAAGGATTTCTCTAACCTGGATTGGAGGACACCACTTATCGTAGGATGCGTAAAATAATGCGTTCTAGAAGCCGCGGATTGCCTACTTCCCTGGTACTTGTGCCACTCCGTGATCTGGACGCTCACGAATACGAGCAGCGCCGCATTAGGATTACTCAGGGTAAGCATCCGATGACCGAGGTACGCTCTTCTTTCTGGAGGAGACGGCCGAGGTTGCCGGACCACAAATCGGGATTCAGTATACCACGCTCGGCTTCTGTTATTCTACTCGTTGTTCCGTCTCATCTCGCACAATCGTGTGCTATCAGACGCTTGGCGGATCTGTTGTGTGAGGGGGGTGAGATTTGAGCCAGGAACTTTTCTTCCCTTCCCTCCACAAGCCCTTTTCCCCTAAAAGAAATTATGGCTTAGACTGTTTTTCATTCATTTGTTTTAGAAAAACCCTACATTGTACCTGGGACAGGGGTTTAGCCCACCCTATGGGGTCACTAATGACGGGCCTTCACTCCAGTCACCTCGTTGGAAGGTACAAAGTTCAGAAGCCCAGATATCAACTACACACAAAAGTTCAAGTTCTATTTTTGTTCCTTCTTTTTGCGTAACAAAATGAAAGAGGAAAAAAAAAAGGGCGGGAGAAGGTGGGAAGGAAAAGGAAGGAAGGAAAAGGAAAACGTTAAGTCTAGTTTCAAACAGGGCGTTAGTAAACAATTTTCATCACTGCATCTACGGCTCAAACGAGAATAAATAGCTCAGGTATTAATTAGTGTATTAAGTAATATGTACAAAGGAAGTCCTCTTATTCAATGCTCAAGTCTTTGCACATTTAAATAGCGGTTAGGGTCGCAAGGTCTATCCAAAGATAACTCCATGTCCCGCTTGTGGTGGGTGTCTCGCAATATATTGCGATGGTGACGGTGGCAGCATCAACGCCTGCGGCCGCGTACCATTGACCGGTGAACTCTGTCCATTCCATACCCACGGGAGTGCTGGTCAAAATGCTCTGTCCATTAACAAGGACCTGCGCCAGTGATGACCTACTTGGTGCGCTGGCGGTGATGGTCCGCAGCCAGATGCTGAAGCGGTAGGTCTGGTTGGGGGAGACACGGATCGCCTGGGTTATTTTATGGCCGTTATTGACGTCGAGCACACGATCTATTGCAGACTGGACGAGGTAGGTGCCATCCTTGGTGGGTGTGGACGAACCCGGCGAGCCGCGAATGAGCCCGCTGCCAATAGCAGGGTTGGTTGTATAAATCCAAGACGCACCAGTTTCGAAAGACGGGTTTCGTACGGCCTGGGTGGCCACGGGGCAAATCGCCTCAGTGACGGTGGTAGGAGGAAGTGTCACGGTGGTCGGCTCCGTCACGGTGGTTGGTTCCGTGATGGTGGTTGGTTCAGTGATGGTGGTGGGCTCCGTGATGGTTGTGGGTTCTGTGATGGTTGTGGGCTCCGTGATGGTTGTGGGTTCTGTGATGGTGGTCGGCTCCGTGACAGTGACGGGCTCCGTCACGGTGATAGTGGTAGGAGTAGTAAGGGTAAGAGGTTCCGTGATCGTTGACGCGGGTAGCGTGACGGTGGAGGGACTCGGGCAAGCCGATGTGGTTGATGTGGTGGATGTGGTTGACGTGGTAGACGTCGTTGAAGAAGTTGATGTGGGCACTCCGTAAACGCAGGAGCACGCACTGCTGATCTTGGAGACGATGCTGGTTGGACCGCAGTTATTCAGGTAGCTCGGGATGCCGGCTGTTGCAGTCGGCGCACGACTTGTCGCCAGGAAGGCATTGCAGTAAGAGGCGATACTGGCAGCATTTGCCTGGTTCTGAACTGCTCGATAGCAGTTGTTGACAGCACATCCTTGGGCCGCTGCCAAGGGAAGGAGAACTGTGAGAATAGTAAAGGCGAGATGCATCTTGGCTACTTTTCTTGTTTGATGAGAATCCCGATGAATGAATGAAAGAACTGGGCTGGACTGAAGGAAGAGAAGAACACGTCCGACTTGGATCGCCCACTACGTTTACTACTTATATATATTTCATTCTGCATTTGGGTCATTCAGCAATGCAACGGCATTGTTGATCTAGGTCTTGTTGTGTAAAACTAGTTCGGTAGGCAAATCAATAGTCTGATAAGTCTAATAGCGCACGAGCTTGAAGTGGCCTGTGCCGACGAGCTGAAGTCTCTAGTTCAATAACTGTCGTGCCTGCATCTCGCTTCCAGAGTCAAGATCTACTTCGAACAGGGGGGTGGCACCAATTAAACGGAAGTCCATCGGCGTTGAACGAGGCGTGTTTTGGCCCAGATTTACCCAGCGGCTCCAACCAGGTTAGCGGGGCCCATCGTAATTACACTAACGTTTTCTGTCATATATTCATGCCTAGCGGTTAGGTTATTTCAACTAGGCCGCTGGGCTCAAAGACAATAATGCATCACGCGCACGGAGCTAGCCAGAGCAACCCAGCATTTCAGGCCTGTCAACACCCCCTATTCCTTGTGGCCTGTAAAAAATCGGCTCCAAGGCTGAGTTTTAGTACCTTGGCGCATAGTGATCTTTCAGGCCTGTCAACTGTCCTCGCTTCTTTGTTTTCTACTTGGAAATAGCGCTAGCGGCGGAAGCGACGTTCAATGCGGTTCTGCAAGCGGCCTTTCAGCAGTGAGGTCGGCAGTCATGGTAGGCACTGAAAACCCAACCCTGCTGTGTCGATTTGCCAGTATTGCCAGTTCGGCAAATGAAACGGGGGTCCTTGTAGTATCGAGAATCTAGACCCTAAGGTGGATTGGAGGCTACGGAACAGCCGCGGAATATATGGAGACGGATGCCTCTTTCGAGTCTCGACTTCTGACTACCTCTATCATTTGAACCGCGCATTCTGATGTCATGTTTTATGCGCAGGAAGCAAGTTTGCTGTTACCGCAGCTTGGAGCTGAGGTTGCGCGGACACCCACTTCATCCAGCAGAAAGTCGAGCAGTAGGTTTTGTCTTGTTCGTTAGAGGTTGCAGTTCTTCACAGTTACTCGGATGGAACAGATGGAGTACGTGGTACGGGTTCTTCATGGAATCCCCAAAGTTCATGCTGGAAAGTGTTAAGTAGGCGTCGATTACAGCCTGTCCGAGGCGTCGGCTCACTCGGGCTGGCCGAGACGATGGGATCAAAACTGCTCGCTGGCTACTCCGTCCAGTCTAGAATCTGTCCAAATTGCGAGATTTCCATCTGTTCCGACTCCTGCACCTTCCCGCCGTTCGGCCCAGGGCTTTTGTCGCCGGGGGGAACTTTCCGGAACCACCCCTGTTCATTCTCGGATCCCTGTCGTCCAGGATCAGTGAAAGATGCCAGCGGTTGCGTCAGCATCATGGTCGTGCTATCAGCAGATACAGTCTGGCAGCTGTCACCGGTGCTGAAGGGCTTTGCCGAGCCAATGAACGACATATATTCAGCATAAGCTCAATCATGCGGCCAACGATGGGGAGAGAACCACATACTCGGTTTCAGAGTTTTTACGAGATGGAATTATTATAGACGTCAAGTTCCCCTGAATCGACCCAAGTTTTGAGGCGGCATAGTTGGTATGTGCACTGTTCCAGGCAGACAGTTGCGTGCTGCGCCACGGTCCATAACCATCGATACCAGATAAATTCGAGCCGTTGTGCAACCATACCAGAGCAGCTACCAATAAGAGCCTCGAGTGCAAGAGAGCTGAGCCCTCGTGCTTGGAGGTGGGCTTAGGTGAGCTTGAGCGAGCTCATCCTTCGTGGTGGTGCAGGTGTCCCAGACGCCACGTGCGAACTGGCATCAAAATCCTCATGAATGCATCATCGAGTGACTGAGTGGTACCAAACGTAATTTCATGGTAGAACATAGGCAACTATTCCAGTGACTTGAAAGATGCCGGTTTCTAGAATCGCAAGAATAAATAACTATTTAAAGCTTGGTCTCGCCTGCACAATTAACATATCCATTCTCTGCCAGTGCTCTGCATGTACCTTGCGTCCTACTTGCTTCTTTATCTAAGGTATTCGTTCACAACATGTTAGTCAAAGCCTTGATATGGGCGTCATTATGGGGTAGTGGATTGTCCCTCGTTCTTCGACAAGAGACCAACTCCACAACCCCGACATCCGGCCTACCGACGGTAACGACCGGACATGTTGAGCCAGCACCATCGGAGACACTGGCGATACGCTTTATCATTGAAGTAACAGATGTGAGTTGCCTTTCAGCCCTAACACGCTCCACTTACTACCATTGCTAAGACTTTGCGTGAAGCCTGCTACAGTGAATCCAGTTGAAGTTGCCATAACTGCAGCCGATCCATCAATTGTGATCGTCAGAAGGTGGACAGATGAACTCCTCCCGGGGCTTTGCGTTGATTCAAATCTGAGCCAGGACGCGATCCAAAAGCTGGATGGCGTCCAGAAAGTATGGAAGTCGAAGAAACTGCAGCCGCCACAACCGAATCCAGGTCCGGTTCCGCCTAATGGTACCACCTTAGGACTTCACTCGCGGCGTGTCTCCTCTCGCTCAATGATACCGCCGTTTCCTCGTCGCCAGGTTGAAAACTCGACGTACCAAGCCGACAACTATTCAGACGCCCTTCATCGGATGACCGGGGTGACTCAGCTTCACAAGGACGGCGTGCTCGGAGCGGGTATTAAGGTTGCTGTTGTGGACGACGGTGTCTTTTATCGGCACCCATTGGTAAGCAACCCCAAGAAACCTGGTTGAATACCAGAACCGGATGGTATCGTTTGCTCTAACGCAAAGACAGCTCGGTGGCGGCTACGGTCCGGGGTTCAAGGTTGCGGGCGGTTATGACTTTGCCGGACAGGATGACGATCCAGCACCACAGGAAGGGCCTTTTATCGGCCACGGCACCCATGTCTCCGGAATTATAGCGGGAAAGAACGATTGGTTTAGTGGGGTTGCGCCCGAAGCGACCATTCTTGCTTACAAAATCTTCGGACGTGGGGTAAGGATTCTCCTGAGAGTTGCAGAGGGCCAGAAGACAACTGACTCTGTCAGGCACCAGGAGACGAGATCATAATCGATGCATGGAAGCGTGCTTTCACTGATGGTGTAAGTCCATATCAAGATGGATTGTGTCTCGCTTTTCAGACTGACAACCCAAAGGCCGATGTTATCAGCATGAGTGTTGGCTCTCCCGGAGCGTTTATTGATTCCCCATTGAATCTACTAGGAGACCGACTGGTTGAGAACGGCGTTGTTGTTATTGTATCTGCCGGCAATGATGGATATCACGGCCCTTTCTACGTTAACGATGCTTGCAGCGGAATCAACACGGTGTGTGTGGCCAGCGTTGAAGCCGAAGTCAAGCCAGGTGACCCCGTTGAAGTCACCTTCATTCAGAATGGCGAATCCAGCGCTGCCAAAATCGGCCACGTCGCGCCAGGGAAGTTTCCCGTTGAGCTTCGGCCTACTGAAGAAGGAAGCTGGACGAATATTGGCAACTCCATGGAAGTCTACCAGAGCATCTGGGGAAGGCCAGTCCCTGTTTACTCCATCGGAGATGCCTGCAGCAGTATCAGCCCTATTGGCGCAAACATGAGTGAGACCGTTCTATTGGTGGCCCAGGCCGGCTGCACAATGGAGAAGAAGGTCGAGAATCTCATGGCACTGAGCCCGAAATACGTCCTCTTCTACGGTGATGGGGTGCAGGGCCTATGGATTCGCAGTGGGCTTTTCCCAGATACTGGAAGCCAAGGCAAAGTTGGCTATGGAATCATCGAAAAGGAGGCGGGTGCTGCGATTCTTTCTACGCTTGATGCGGGAGGAAACGTGACTACAACGTTCAACAATAATGTGAACGGCTTTGTCGTTCCCGCCAAGCATCCCCGGGGCAAGCTGGCGAGCATGTTCTCGAGCTGGGGAGGCACATATGAGCTTGCCTTGAAGCCCGATATCGCCGCACCCGGTGGAGACATCTACAGCTCATTCGCCAGGTATATGGAATTCGGACCTCCATGGGACCTGTTTGTCCCAACCTGGGCAGCGTTCAACGGAACCTCGATGGCCGCACCGTACATCGCTGGAGTTGCGGCGCTGTATCTCGGCAAGTATGGCGGTAGAAGTACCAACGGCCCAGGAATTGCGAAGACGGCCATTGATCGCATTAAGGGTTCTGGCGTTCATGTCCCTTGGGGTATGGAGCCCTACTACGACCCTTCGCAGTCCATCGATGATCCTCCGAACCCGAATCCAGTCCCTGAAGGTGCAGTGGCGCCTGCCCTGCATGTCGGTTCGGGTCTGGTGGATGCTCTCAAGGTTCTGAACTACCAGACGTCTCTTAACTTCACGAACATTGCCTTAAACGACACAGCAAATTTCCAGGGTACCCATGAGATCCTCATCACCAATGGAGGCTCCCAGCCACTGTCCTACGAGTTCAGCCACGATAAGCAGCTCGGGGTCGAAGGACGAACGAACCAAGAAACCATTGCTCCATACACGGAGAACAAGATGATCGAGCTTTCTCCGGAGATAAGATTTCCAGAGGGCGAGTTCACTGTTGGTCCTGGAGAATCGAAAACCGCGACGTCAGTTCCCGCAGAGAGCCAAGTTCTTCTACCTCCTTGATATCCAGACTAACAATGGACTAGATTTAACTTCTCGCCTCCAGTACCAAGCGACACGACAAAGTGGCCATTCTACAATGGTAGAATTGTGATCAAGAGCAGTGGTGGGGAGGAGCTTGCTGTCCCTTATCTGGGTAAGTGCCTTGAGCACGGCGCGAATCGCGCGAATAATGAACGTGAACTGACGTTTCACCTAGGCGCCGCCTTTGATCTCAAAAAGGAGGTCGGACACCTATTCCCAGAGCCCCCAACAGCGATTGCTGAACTTTTCCCACGTGGATTCGAAATGAAGTGGATGGACGATACTGTGGTGACAGGTGTTACGATAAACTTCAGACTCAAATGGGGATCGCAGCTCCTCCGGATGGACGTAAGCACCCCGATGCTATATTACTTGAGGGTTTTAATGGAATGCTAAACCATCTGCAGTTCTTCGAGGCCGGCTGGCAAGAGTCTGCATGGGCTTGGCCTGCAGATCAGTCCGTGGGATATGTGTCAACGGCAACATTACTAGATATAGAAACCACGCAGCTGAATCGGTCTCCTACCTGGAGAGGGGGTGGACCTCTAGCTCCGTATTCGGCAAGGTGGTTAGGGAATACGTTGGAGAAACAGATTACACCGGGAACATACCAGTCAGTACTACTCTTCTGCATGACACACATTATACTAACTCGAGATCCCTACTACAGTGTTCGCTTCGCTGCCTTAAGACCTTTCGGCAACCCCGCGGTTGCTCAAGACTGGTCGGTATGGGATACGCCACCTCTTACAGTTATCACTGTCCCGGAGTAGAGGCTCGAACTTAAGGAAAGAGATTGTTTTCATTTTGATAAGCTATAGACTTACAAAGGCAACTTGAGCTTTCACATGGCGTCGATTAAAGGGTGGACTTGCAAGGTTGGAATTAAGCAGACGTGACAGATTATAGATGTATCTCCTTTCACTTTGTCTTTCATGATTAGATATTTCCAAGCAATTACCAGGTCAATTGCATTCCAATACGGATGCTCCTGTTCCGACTCCATTTAGCCGTGAGTGACCCTCCATGTTGGCACATCAGAGCCAACTCGTATGCATGTACGATTGCGGGGAACTGAATTACAGGAGCTCACATCGTGGTACAGCAGCAGAACAACAGAGACCTGGCTGAGGTGCCTCGTGGAGGATATGATGACTCTATATGACGGACTCTGCCTCGGACAGTGAATTCTTCGCCGCAAACTCTAGTCGTACGTGTCCCATTCAAGGTAATCTTAGTATCAAGAACCTTCCAGCTGGCGCGAAAATGCAACGATTCCGATGTACCATTCTTTTCGTTTTACTAGGATCATTAGCGGCAGACAGGTTGGTTTGAATTCGTCGTCACACAACATCTGTGCTGGGCAGGGCTCTCCTGGATCTAACAAAATAGTAGCGCTTTGTCCGATAGTACGACGGAGATGCCGTCCTACTGCACGACTCTAGTCGAGGACAAACATCTCACGACCAGCTACCTGTCAACAGCAACCTGCTATACGCACACGAGATGTACGTACAGCGTGAATACAGACGAAACTTGCTAACACTGTAACCAAGCCATGTGTACGGAGACATGTAGGGGACGGACTGTATATCACTGTCTTCAAGTGCAATGGTACAGAACCGAGATTCTGCCTTGCAGGTGAGTAGCTCTTCATTCTTCACGGCCCAACCGGGACAGCGGGCTATGTCCGATCAGGGGCCTGCTTTAAGTACAAGTCAACAAACCTAACTGGTCGCGAGTAGGACAAACTGTTGCCCAACCACTGCAACGGTGACAGTTACAAACTGTCAAACTTGCGATCCATGCCCGCCCCTTGGCACGGAGCAGAGGAGATTACCATGCTCATATGCTTATACAAATACGCCAAGTGCTCACCGTACGATCACTTTAGGACCATAAATATGGGTGATTTGTGTGTTACTCAGCCTGCTGGAAAGTACGCAGATATGCGTCTTCCACATCATATCAACCGCAGTTGAAACATTGCATTGCGATATTGAGGCAGAATTTGGATATGCGGTTAGTGAGAAACACTAAGATTAAAGAGCAAGGAAGGTAAGAAAACCTCGGCAATGACGGAGCAAACACTGGCTGTTAGAGCGGGGATGCCCTCACCGATATGACTTGTTTCTCCCAATCAGTTCAGACTTGCCAGCTAACCAAAAAGTGACATATTCATTGCTGATAGGCACAAAAGCCTGCCCTCTACCTAATCTAGTCCATATCGCGTGCAGGATTATGATACCCTGAGCCCTGCTCCCACTTCACTAGACCGACATCTTCATTGCGATTGTCTTGTGCGGGTCGTACCCCTTAATCACGAATTCGTCAGCCTTCCAGCCATCAATACTGCCACCCTTTTCCCGCTTGATCTCAAGTTCTGGAAATGCGCGTGGCTCCCGCTCTAGTTGGGTCTTTAGAGCATCGACGTGGTCGATATAGACGTGCGCGTCTCCCATGACGTGTGTAAGGCTTCCAGGCACCAGATCGCAAACGTGAGCGAGCATGTGTGTCAGTAGTGCGTAGCTTGCAATATTGAATGGAACGCCAAGACCCATATCGCAGGATCGCTGATACAATTGACAATGGAGGTGGCCCTTCGGCTTGGTCTCGCCGTTGCCCTCTTCCGCCTCTGCCTGTCTCGGGAATGAGACATAGAACTGAGCAAACATGTGACACGGCGGCAACACCATCTTAGGCAAGTCTCGCGGGTTCCAGGCGGAAAGGATCATTCGGCGATCGTAAGGATTCGTACGCAGCTTGTGTATGACGTCCGCAAGCTGGTCGACGCCTTGGCCGGTGTAGTCAGTTGACGCATCCACGTAGTCGGCGCCGAAGTGTCGCCACTGGAAGCCATAGACGGGTCCAAGGTCGCCCTCCTTACGGTGGGTCAATCCTAGGTTGTCAAGGAACTCGCGGGAGCCGTTGCCATCCCAGATCTTCACGCCCACCTCGCTCAGTGCGAGAGACGACGTGTTCCCTTCGACAAACCAGAGGAGCTCAGCGATGACGGCGCGGTGGAAGACGCGCTTTGTCGTAAGCAAAGGGAGAATTGGGCGCCCATTATCATTAAGCTGGAACTTCAAAGATCTAGGAGCAAAGATAGAGAAGGTTCCGGTGCCGGTACTGCATTATGTGAGATATTGAAGCCAAGGTTTGGTGAAGGGTGGATGGGGAACTTACCGATCAGGTCGCCGCTCACCATGATCCAGAATCTCGCGTACCAGTTCCAGATACTGGTGTTCCTCATGCACTGCTGTAGGCGCCATTTCTTTATCAAGTGACTATTCCCCACGTAGAGTTGAAGACGGGTGGAGGATTGCTAGATGGAATATGGCACTTTACGCGACTTGCGGTGATGGACGCGACTGTGCTACGCGACTCTCACGTGCTTGGTGTCGTTATTTTTTAGTGGGGCCTCCCTGTGACTCTGCTCGGGTCAACATCGGAGATTTTTCTACCATAATTAACTTAACCCCTCGGTGAAATGGTGCGCATCCCACCACCCCTATCGAGTGCAATGACCAGGAGTTACAGCTTGAGAAAGAACCTGTCCTGAGAATAGCGTCCTTCAGAGATGATGAAATACGGTCTGTGGCCAATTGTTTGTGATCAGTGTGTATTTATCGACGATTTTCAGTGAGATGAAGGTCATTCCATTCGGGAGCTAATAACATACTGAACGTCAAAACCTCACAGCCCCGCGGGCTTTGAGTCGCCTGGAACGGGGGGTACAGAGCTCCCTCTAACCATAATTAACATGCCCATGCCATCACGCACCCGCCCAATCCAATCCGCCACAATCTCGTTTCCACAGTGACTCTTCACCCCGATGATCGCCGGCGTCTTTATGCCTCGAGCCTAATAGAATGACTTCATTGATGCCCGCCACGTCTTGCAGCCGCGGCAGCCGCTCCGCTTTCCTTTCCATCAGCTCCTGCACATGCCTGTCATGGAATGGACAGTCTCCGGACCAGTACTCGTATACGCATAGCGATTCTAGGCTCGGCGGCAAGGCGTCGATGAGGCGGAAGGGTGCATCAAGATGGGGCGTTCCGAACTGCGGCTCGTCAGAACCGCGCCCGAGCAGCGCTGAAATCGTGATTCCAAGATGAGTCAGGGTGGCGAAGTCGTGGAGCGAACCAATCGTGTACCCGTAAGGCCGTGAGTCGAGCAGGTCTTCAGACCAGATCGGGCCAGCACTTATGTCCTCGTCGAGGAGGAAGTACGAGTCCTTTTCCCGATCGTACCGCTCATCTTCTCCGCCTTCAAACGCTTCAAGATATTCAGTATCTCTCCCGTCCTCTTTCTCATACGGAGAGCCAAAGCAGACGCCCAGGTCCAGGTCTAAGACCCTCAGAGAGCCCTTCTGTTCTAGCAAACACTTTCCGAGCGTCTTGTAGAGAATATGCGGCGAACCTCCGTCTGTCTGCCAAAGGCCACCGATGGAGAGCTTAAACTCTTCCAGCGACCGAGGTATGCGGATCATGGTCCCAAGCATCCCACTTGATATGTCCGCGTGGGTGATGTGCAGCTTCTTGATGTTGGAGGTGCCAGGAGGTGCGAGCTGGCGGTTTATCTGGTACTCCATCACCCCATCCATGGTGAGGGTCTCCATGGCTGGAAGGCGGCCAAAGTATCTGAAGTACTCCAGCAACTCTACTCTGTCATACATCCGTTCGTCCCAGGGCTTCCAAGATGCCACCTTTACCTGCTTCAACTTCTGTAACCCCGGTTGTGAGAGCAGTTCATAGTTGGATTTTAACAAATACTCCCCAATGATCCCTGTTTCCAAAATTCCGAACACTTGGATGGCAGTGATGTTCTTGCAGATAGAGAGGAGCAGAACGGTGGCAGTCTGGGCGAAGTCCATATTGGCCAGGGCAAAGTCGCGGGACATGCCGTACCGCTGACTCTCAGGGCATTGCCCCTTCCAGGCCAATGACCGCAGCATGATCTTCGCATTCTTCTCCTCCAGGCCGATGCTGCGCACGTAGTCATTAAGGCGTGATTGCGCGCCGCTTTCAACAACCCCTTGTAGCTCGTCCAACGCTTCATCATTCCTAATCTGATTCTCGAACCGAAAGTGGATGCCGGGCCACGCTGCGAAGTCGATCACGAACTCGTTGACCGAGGAAGCGAGTTCGGAGTTCTCCGCGTAAGCAATGAGAAGGGCGTATGCTGAATCAAAGTCATCCTGTGTCGTCATGCGGATCCGCCTCAGAGGCATTGACGCTTTCCAAGACGACATGGCGTGCACAACGGGATCTGGAATTCACAAAATCCACTCTTAAGAAGCACCGCTAGTACGGATGGCTAGCGCAGCGACAACTGGCTATGGAACGCAAGACTGAGCCGCGACTCAGGACAATCCAAGACCCAGTTCATATTCTTGTGGTGAAGATCGGAACGTCTGTCACTGATAAGTTAATCACACGTTTTCTTTTTTTGTGGCCCACCTCAGTTTTTGTCCCAGCCCCAACATCCTTGCTGTTTACCCAACAAGGAACCCGTTCAGACGCTCGGACGCCAAACCCATAATCACTGTAACATTCTGGTTCTTTTTGGTTGCTGTCCATTAAGAACCAGTATGATAACGGCATCTTCGAAGGATGTTTAGTACACGAGCCTGAGATTATCATGTAGGCTCTCACCCTGAGGTTGATTAACTTGTCGTTTTTCTAGCACCGATTTTAACCAGATCAAGCTTCAACAACGGTTTGATGCAGGGTCTTCAGACTGTGTATTCTGTAACAAGTTTCGATCCCTGCGGCTCTTTTATTACTCTAACGCAGATCTGTATCTAAATCTATGTGTTCTCGAAGTTGTGCGCTAAGCAGCTACCTCCTCAGCGATGTAACATCTGTCGCCATTTCATACATAGGCTTTCTTCGATAATTATCAGTTATAGCTGCTGAGTTCCTTCTATGAATCTCCAAAATACCTGCCCCAGTCTCTCCATACCGCTGGAGCACTACGTATATGTGGTACGCCTCATCCTGAGTTTCTATTCATATACAGAGTCCAGCCTTCGAAAGCATGGCATCGATTCTCCGTCAATCTATGAGTTATCTAACTTCAGCTGTCGAATTTCTGCCAGAACTCTGATCTTGATACTGCAGAAACAGGATGAAAGATACCAGTATGAACGATCAGTCTACACTTTAGGTTGTCATGTCACAACAACCACAAAATATTGTGTAATATCTTCTACAGTGGAGGTACCACTAATTGAGCTTAATTCGCAGTCTAGGTGACACCGGCAGCTGATCGCTCTGGAGGAACATATAGGCCAATCACGCATATGTTGAATGACGGGCACGGAGCCTTCGGGAAAACGAGCCATTAGGCAAAACTAGGCGCTCGCGTGTTCCCACAGAATGAACTCAAGCCAGCCCAACACAAACGCATTCTGTATGGTCAAAGAGATTATATACAGGCTGATGCCTCAGGCAAAGGCAATATATTTCTGCAATAGCGCTACCGGCATAATCCCTCACTATCCCAGCCTACCTAACATGACGGACCCAAGGACCCGGTTGGCGAGTGTTTCAGGCCGACTCAATAAATTGCCTTCACATCATTGCAGCACACAAATTCCATACCACTTTAAACGAGCCTTTCGGATTGAGATCATGAGCACACACCTGATGCGGGATGCAGCTGGCAAATGACCTCAGATGTTGAGACCATGGACGCGCAGCCGCACAGTCACGCAGTCTCTTTCAATGGAGCCGCCCTCAGCGTTGGATTGCTACCACCAGACAATCTAGCACCCACTCGTTCGACACAACGGTATTTTTGGCATGTCTAGCTCATCGGTAATATTCAAATATACTTCTCGCCTACTTGACAAACATTTTGCAACGGCAAGCGTGCTAGAGGAAATATTCAATAAGGCTCTTGTTCTCTCAACTAGCCACTTCAGCGGTAGAAGCCGATCAGTGCATGGTGCCACCCCTCCCCCGCATAGCGGCTGCCGGTCTTATTGGCCGTCCCAAAGTTCTGGTGCGCGAGACTAGGCTCTTGGAAGTTGACCTTCGGTTCCGAGATGTCAGGTCTTCAAGCGAAGCCACACAACATATAGCGAATGAGGACAGCATGCAATGAGCGGGGACGTGCACAAGGTAATCGAGTTGGCGATTTGTGAGGACATGTCGCTTACGTGCCGCCTGCCGCTACGGCACGGCCTTTGGTGACCATCGTGGTCATTCAAGACTGTCAGCTTCCCCCCAAGTGCCCTGTTTGGGGAGGTGACTTAGCGAAACCTTTAAAAGGCGCCTGACGGTGCGTCCTTCCTGCAGCACCGAAAGGTGAGCACGCCCGATGTGGTGTAGGGCCGTACTCGGATGGCCTAGACGGCGTGGTCGTTAATATCGTGCCGCCCCCAAGCCGTCCCCCCCAATCCAAGAATATCTGATCATCCCATTCCCAGCTCGGTCATCGAAACGGAGCTGCACCACACCAGCTTTTAACTTCAGACCCCTCACCATCATGTCCCGTCTAAACTAGACGTTCAGTCTACTACTGTTGTTATCTCGCCCCCAGCAAGTGGCCTTTGGTCTTCTTCAACTGCCGACTCTTTGCTGCCTTACCTATGCTTTCTGCCTTGGTCACACAGCTCGGCCACATGTCTTGGCAGTCCCGGACTCGGGCGGCTCGAGCGTTGGTAGATGTCGATGTGACAGCCAGATGAGGATGCTCAAGCGATTATACCCGATGACCTGCATAGCTGTCCACGCGAGGCTATTTGCCAACAGGTGCATTGGAGGCCCCTCAAATCAAATCTAAATCCAGGTACCAGCGACCGATCTAATACCGGTAGGGCAGCGCATTTGAGTTTGCCCGGTATTACATGCGCATCGTACCGAGTTTTCCGGGGATGTGTGGTAAGACAGACATTGGTATGGACTGGGCCCCTGGAGCTCTGCTTGAGTGACTCCTGGAGCTCTTCATTCTTATTCCGACTGAGATATCTCTTTGATTTAGTTCAAGACTCCATTTATAACGGCGGATATCGTCTGCTTGATCTATTGAATCTCGTTGACCCCTTACTCCATGGAAGTTCCATGGAACCAGCGCTACTAATTATTTCTATCTTCTTGAGTCGCTATGCAGAGTGCTTGCTCGTTATGGTTCCAAGACCAGGGTCGTGTTCCGCTCTTGCCTCTCGGTCGCTTCCCCAGAGCGGGCGCACACCCCACTTGTACCCATGCATCGAGCTATTGACTGCCCGGTCTCAAGCCGTCTGTCGTCTTGTCGGCCTCTGAGGTAAGGCAATGTTTCCATCAGAGGAGTGCTGGGCACGCCATCTTCGTCTGATGCGTGTCGAGTCTTGGAGATGCGACGAAGAGGGTTGCATCAGGCATCCCGACTTCGAACGGTTGCATTAGAGTTCTGCAGATTTCCAAACTATTGAAAATGTAGCCGATATGGTTGTTCGTCTGACTTCTGACTGGCCAATAGGCTCCACTGAGACATGGATCACGACGGCTACTGGTGTCTCGCGCCGTCTCTGAAGAGAGTTCTCACTCAACTCATGCTCCATAAGCGAGATATATAAAGCAGGATGGGCAGCTTCTGCGAGCACATGAGCAAGACAAGTGCTGTCATTCGAAATTTATAGCGCGGCTTCTTTGCCCGCAAACCTTCGTGTTTAGTGCCAATATCTTGACATCTAGTGTCTTGCTCGTTGAGCTCTAACCTTGCAATGAGACTTATCAGCCTTTGCCGCAGGTTCTCTCTAGGCCTTTTATTCATTGGCTCTGTGCTCGCCGCTCCATCTAGCCTTGTCTACCGAGAGCGGGATACGAGTCCGGCGGAATCGGGTCTTACGCACGATCTGAGGAAAAGAGGACCAACATGCAATACGGCGACTAACAGAGCATGCTGGATGACCAGTCCGGCCTTCAACATCAACACGGACTATGAGACTAGCTGGCCAACTACTGGAACAACGACGAGAACTGTGCGTCACCCAAAGCATTTGTGCCTCAAACTGTTTGATAGTGCAGCTGTTGATGGATTACTCTAGTACACAATCACTATTACTGAGGTTAACAATTGGGTTGGGGGTGATGGCGTGGCAAAGGTCAAGGCAATGCTTGTCAATGGTAAGCAATTGACTTCGGCAACACCACAAAGAATTGATAAGCTGATTTGTTCCTGAAGGCCAGTTTCCTGGTATGTACTAAATGCCAGCCCATGAATATACAGCACTAGACGCAGTTAACCAACTATTACTACAGGACCTACGATTACGGCAGGTGAGATAGTATTCTCGTCTGTGCCAAGCTAGCATACTGACAGCATTCAAGATTGGGGCGACAGAATCAATGTCACTGTGGTTAACAACCTCGCCGCGAACGGGTGATGAGCCAACACTCAAGTTACGAATGCTCAAGTCACAACTAACTTTGACCTAGCACTGATATTCACTGGCACGGTATTCGACAGCTAAACAACAACATCAACGACGGTGTTGGCGGCATAACCGAGTGTCCAATCAAGCCCGGAAGCAGCAAGACGTACTCCTTTCTTGCCACACAATACGGGACAAGCTGGTGAGCTTCTTGATACTGACGTTCCCTAAAATGTTAGGTCTAAGCTAACACAACCCCTGTAGGTATCATTCTCACACTTCCGTCCAGTATGCAAACGGTGTGCTCGGGCCAATCGTCATCAATGGCCCAGCGTCCTCAAACTATGATATTGACCTCGGGCCGTTCTCTATCTCGGATTGGTACTACGGGGCAGCCGACACGATCTCGATGCGCGTACAAAATCCTAGTACCCCCTACATTCCCGGGTTCCCGGGATCGCCGCCAGCAAGTGATAACGTGCTCTTCAACGGCAAGAACAAGACGCCGAATGGTGCTAGTGGCACATACCAGAAGATTATTCTGACGCCGAACAAAATCCATCGCCTTCGCCTGATCAACCCATCAGTGGATAACACGTTCACTGTCTCCCTTGTCGGCCATTCATTTACCATTATCGCGACGGACTTCGTCCCCGTTACGCCAAAGGTGGTAACCAGTATCTACATGACAGTCGGGCAGCGCTACGACGTGCTCATCAACTCGAACCAGCCGGTTGGTAACTATTGGTTCAATGTATCATACTCGAGCGCGCCATGCGGTCTATCCAATAACCCTCGCCCGGCCGCCATCTTTCAGTACACTGGCGCGCCGAATGCCAACCCTACTAATCCTGGAACTGTTCCTACCGACACCAAGTGTGCCGACCGTCGAGATTTGGTACCGATTGTCTCCAAGAGTGTGCCGCTGTCGCAGTTCACGCCGAGCCAAGGATCTACCCTGAACGTTCAGATGACTGTCAATCAGCAGGCTGCTAAAGTGTTTTGGCCCGTCAATAATTCCCCAATGAATGTTTCGTGGAACAACCCGACTCTGGATTACGTCAGACTGGGCACCGTGGGCTCTATGCCTTCGACTGAGAACGTCGTACAGATTGCTGCTGCCAATATCGTGAGTGTTGACTCTTCCCAATCGTGCCTTTCGACTGCATTCATCTATCCATGGTTTTGCAATTCTTTCAGTGCTGACTCGGATATACAGTGGAGCTTTTGGCTGATTCAGAATAACTCGCCCATTCCTGTAAGTATTCGACGCCCTCATGTGAAGGATGAAAAAGCTAACGAACACAGCACCCAATGCATCTCCACGTAAGTCCCATCACTACACCAGACTCTCCAAACACCCAGGATACCAACTAACTATTAAAAGGGTCATGACTTCCTCATTGTCGGCCAAGCCACTGCGCTCCCGAACCCCATGGCGCCCGGCCAATCCCTTCGTGCCTATAATGACGCCACAGACCGAGCCTCGCTCAACAGCAACAACCCCACGCGCCGCGACACCACTGTGCTTCCATCCTGGGGCTGGTTAATTGTCGCCTTCAAGACGGATAATCCAGGTGCCTGGTTATTTCACTGCCACACTGCCTGGCATGTGGGCCAGGGTCTCAGCATACAGTACCTTGAACGGCTGGGCGACATCCCTACCAGCATGAACTTGCCATCTATCCTACCCAACTGCAACACGTGGCGCGCGTACTATCCTGCTAATGCTCCCTTCAAGCAACATGACTCGGGTATTTAGGTCTCGTGCTTGATGGACCGACAAGGGAAGGATAGGACACACTTGGGACGTTTGTCTTTTCGCCTGGTTTACTCGCACATCATGGAGCGTGACAGGAACTGCGGGACGAAAAGTTAAGGGGCTAAAGAAAAAAGAGGCCCATGCGACTGCCTTTGGTTACACGCAAGGAATATTATTTAATTAACTATCGAGCCAAATGGAGACTGTCTATGTCTGCTACTATAGCTATAGCTACCTGTTGACATGTACGAGAAAGAGCTCTTCCAGCTGCTGTACAGGACTATGCTTCCACGTCAAGATTCTTATTGATCATGAGATAAGTGGCCCTGGCGATTTCAGTCGAGTGTATTATTCATATGCTATGACATTGTCCCGTATTCCTGATCAAGGCTATCATGCAAGTGTTGTATTAAAGACCACTATAACTCTGTACTACATCGGCGATCTCAGCTAGAATATCAGCTTTGCGCTTGCCGTCACACCAGCTTCCTTGCACAGCACCCTTCGCGATGCTCTCCCAGTCCTTGATAGATAGATCAAATGTCTCTTGCAACGCACAGTAGTTCTCCAAGATGTATCCGCCAAAATAGGCCGGATCGTCGCTATTGATGCTGAACAACACGCCGGCATCGAGCAGCTTCCGTATGGGAAACTCTTGCATCGACTTGATGCAGTTGAGCTTAACGTTCGATAGTGGACACATGGTCAGGAGCGTTTTCGACGCCACAAGACGAGCCATGAGCGCGTCGTCCGCTACGGAGCGGAGGCCGTGGTCGATACGCTGCGCGTCCAGGATGTCGAGCGCCTGGGTCACGTACTCCGCCGGCCCCTCCTCGCCCGCGTGAATTGTTCTCCGAATGCCTGCCGCCTTCGCGGCTTGGAACAAGTCTTTCCACATCGGTGGCGGGAACGGCAGCTCGGACGAATCCATGCCGATTGCAACGAGCGTGCCGTCCGAGAAGTAGCCCGCTCCTTTCGCCAGCTCAAATGTCTCCATCGCATCAGACAGCGGGAGGTGCTTCAGCAGACACATGATCAGCTCGGTAGTCATTCTAAAATCCTGCTTTGCTCTCGTCTGTGCAGCTTGAAAGCCCTGCACTATGGTCGCGAACTCTACGCCACGGCTTGTATGCGCCTGGGGATCGAAGAAGACCTCAGCGTGTCGTACGCCTTGCGACGACGCTTTTGAGAAGTAGGCGTAGGCGAGAGCCTCGAAATCCGAGGCCTCTATCAGAGCTGACATGGCGATGTAGTAGTAGCCGAGAAAGTCGTCCAAGTTCTCGAAGGTCTGGTAGCGGCGGAGAAGCGACTCTATGGATTCAAAAGCCGCGTCCGTAGACGCCGGCAGTACGATCTTGTTCTTGGCCGCCAGCTCGAAGAGAAGTGCGGGCTCCAGCGAGCCCTCGAGGTGGATGTGGTGCTCACATTTCGGCAGGGCTGCGAGGAATTCGTGGAGGTTTGATCCACACATCGTACTAATATCTTGGTCTAGTGCGACCCGTTTCTAAGCACTGGCAAGCAATCGGATCTTATATTGCTGGAATGAATTATGAGAGTCAACGTACGAGAGGCACGTCCGGAAGCACACCGAGAGTCATGGCTGACCTTATCTGAGATTGTTTCTTGAAAACCTTTCAGTGCGACTCGTGTGTGCTGTAGGCGATCGGCGACTGCCGGCACTGCGTGGACGCTAACCAGTGCACTAAGTCACCCACTTATGCAGGCACACCCCTTCTTACAAACACCGGAGAAAGCTTGTGATGACCTCATCTTATACTTGTATGAGTTCCAAGTCCTCTAATCAGGATAAAGGCCAAAAATAATATCTGCGGTTGTTGTTCTGGGCTTCTAAGGGATACGGCATTCTCTGCATCCATACCACAATGTCTCACCCAAATCGCTAACTTTTGTCTACCAAGATCAAAGCCGATGCTGAGGCACATTACATCGGTTTATATAAGGTCTTCTCTATTTCTAGTTGCGGGCATCCTGTCATGTTGTCAAGACTTGATACCAAATATGACAATCAATTCTTCTTCCTAGTCCGCTTCCTCGTTTTCTCATCATCTCTCTCCTTTTCTGACTGAGCAAGCACCTCCCTCCCCCTCAGGATATCCATCCTCCTCTCACTGCCCACCGGCAACCATCCTCTCGCCTTAGCCGCAACGGCCCTTAAACTAGCCGTACTCCTCCTCAAATCCAACGGATCCCGCCAAAACTCCCTGCCCAGCACCACGGCCGCCACCGTCGCCGCCGCAACCACCAACACCAAACCGCTCAGCTCCAGCACCATGTAATACTTATTCGAGTACCGCGTAACGTACGCCGTCAGACCCGTGACGAAGACAATGACGAGCAACAAGGCTGCTTGGCCGGCGCAGGCGCTTACGATGGCGCCGCAGAGGATGGGGTATAGGCCATGGAAGATGTAGAAGGTCAGCTGCCAGTAGTGCAAGGGCAGCTTGGTCCAGTGGCTCTGCAGGACACGGCCGAGGGCGATGTGTGAGGCCTCCGTGCCGAAGAAGATGAGCTTGGTGTAGGCGATGAGGATGGCGATGGTGGAAGTGGAGCGGGCGAAGATGTACTCTATGTTGGTGAGGATCCAGACGAGGTAGCCTACTTTGGCCATGTCCATGATGGGAGTCGGGAGCCGAGCTGCGGGTTGGCTGCCGGGGAGGTGAGATACGAGGGATTGTGGTGGAACTTGTCGCTTTTGTGAGACCTGAGAAGAATTCTCAGCGTCCTTGTTCAGGACTCCAATGGCAAGCGTCCCCAGCATCTCAGTGCACGTCTTCTGCACCACCATAAAAGCCGCATACCGCCAGGAGTAATCCAGCACCTCATCCAGGAACACCTCCGGGCTCCCGATCGCCAGCTTCAGATCAGTCAACGGCGTATAGTACATATACAGGCCCAGCCACGGCACCAGCATCCGCCTGATGTGGTTCGTGAGGATCGCAATCCCGAAGTACGCGAACGCGCACCTGTATCCGTCCCGCAGGATGGCGGCCTTGGCGCTGGGCCACAGCTCGCTCATGCCGGCCGTGAAAGCGCCAGATGAGTAGTCGTCGAGGGACTGGAAGAAGAGGGTGCGGGCGAAAAAAGGCCGGATGCGGGCCTGGTGAAGGCGTCGGATGGAATTGGGGAGGAGAGGACGGAGGACGGCAAGCTGGCCGGTGGAGTTATGCATTTGGGGAGGCAACTTCGAGAATGAGGTCGTACGCTGGCGTAGGAGACGAACGTCGTTGACTACGAAGTTGCCGTTCCTTGCGCTAAAGGGAACGCCGAAGGGGAGGTAAAGATACGAGAAGGTATCATTAACGGCCCGGGTCGCGTACCACCTAAGCCGGGAGACACCGGGGGACCTAGACCATTCGTGGGAGAAGTGGGGGCAGCCCCGCCTTGGATCGTAAGACCGATCAATCATGCGTATCCTCTCCAGGACACGGTGCGACAGCTCAATGTTCTCGTCATGTCTATCGGAAATCAAAAAAGAAGTGCTGGGCCAGTGCCCGGGTACGCGTTCCCAGTAGGGGTACCCCGCGATGGCTTCGGCCCAGGCGGCGACATGGTACATGACGTCTAGTGGTGACCAGCGTCCGGGACATTCATGTAGCAGTCCCTCGTAGATCCGCGTGCTCCCCAAGGAGACGGATGCCAAACGCAGGCCACGCGCAAGCTCCGTCCAGGCGAGGACCATCTGCCTCTCGTCCTTACTGAAGAAGGAGATGGTTTCCCGTAGGTGCCGGTCCACTCGGAGCAGCTCGACTTTTGATCGAATAGCAGAGATCTCGGCGAGATCCTTGGGGTCTTCCAAGACCGGCCACTTCATATCATACTCCTCGGTATCCGAGCCCGTCTCATCGTCAGTCTCTGACTGGGCCTCGTGGATAGGAGGCTGAATTGCGTCGAGTTTCGCCCTCGATGGCCCCCTTCGGTTCCTCGTTGCAGCCGACGGCATTAATCTGGCACCGCCCACCGCATAAGATGACGTCCCTATCCTTTCTCTCGCTGCTTGCAGTATCGCCGTACCCTCCCTAGCCCCCATTAGCGCAGCCACGACCCCAATCGGCCTCTCCAGATCAACTTGCGCCCGCCGCACCACCGCAATGCTCTGCAGGCGGTAGTCGCTTGAGTTGTAGCGTGCGGCGATCTCGACTGGCCCGGTGACGAAGTCGCCCATCATCAGCAGAAAGACTAAGGCGTCGACGCAGACCCGGTACACCATTGAATTGAAGACGCGCGCAAGGTTGGCGTCCGCGAACGTGTAGCCTGACAGCCGAAGGTGGCGGCTCCAGTAGGTCCATGCATACAGCACGAGCCCGGAGGGGATGGAGCGGTCTTGGATGTGAGCAAGATGGAGAGTCGTTGCAGAAGCGATGACCATGCTCACACTGGCGGCAAGAAGGTGTGCATCTCTACCTGCGAAAACCAACTCGTCTGGGATGTGTCTGCTGTCCTCGAGAAGAGCTTCCTTCAGCTCATCGGCAAGCTCGACGTGGAGCTTATCTCCTCTGTCATCTCCATCATCCTCGTCCTCGTCCTCGTCCCGGACGATAAGGATCGCATCGCCAAGCAACCCCTTCAGCGAAGCACCCGCTCTCCGATCATCCACGCCCCGCGGCTCACTGAGCAGCCTCTCGACCTCGTCCACGCTCCCCGACTCTTCGACCAGCAGGGCGAGCCAAAGCTCATGCGGCATGAGAGGCTTCGTCGCGATACACAGCCACATCAGCGCAGACCTCGCGCGGAGCTGGTCACGCTTGTCGGGGTTTGCGCCTGCCACTTGGGCGAGCACAGCGTGACTCGTGCTGGACATTTCGACGCTGAGGATGGGGGTGCATGCGTCGGGCGCAGATAGCTGTAATGACAGAATGTTTGAAGATTATCTCGGACATTAAAGAGCGTCCATGTCTGCTATGCCTTTTGTATCATCTACCTCCTGGTACCGTTCCGATGTTTGAGCTGATTGAATGGAAGATGAGCCATGCTGGGTGTTGGCGACATTCGAGCAAATGGACACGTCCCACCTTAAAGCCAGGCCCAGAAAGCTGCTAAGCTAATAAGCTAATAAGCTAATTTATTGGGTCTCTGTGTCCCCCCGAATTTCCACCGATGCGATGGAAAGGCGGACCAAATGGCAGACTCGTTCTCCCTCGTCAAAACGGCCCAGGTTTTCGAAAGGGACCTGCCGATATGGATCGTAGGATACGAGGTCATTGAGTATCTTACTTGGAGGGCCTCCCTGATCCGGTCGACTGCAGTGACAGCGTCCAGACGCGATTAGATAGCTCCAATGGGACCCCCCTGGAAGAGAGAGGTGTGCGGCACGGCGCGATTGACGGAATGTGCGAGGCCCGCTGCAGTCTGTACGTGTTCATAGCCAAGTTACCAGCAGGCCGATTTTACTGCTGACTTAATTAGGCTTCCCCAAGGCAGATGTTTGGGCGGCCGGCAGGGCTGTCACTGCTGCTGACGCGGTGGATTTGGGCCCGTACGCAGAGCCGCTCCAGGGGCAGTTTTCAATTAACAACCATCCAAGCCTCCCGCCTCCACGATTCCATCTTGAACATGGACCCGATGCTCTCAAACCTCGAAACCATGCGCATTCCGTGACTCTCAAAAGGTCCTGGCAGTCTAGCCGACACTGCACCCGATCTTGCATGTTTGGAACCGGCAATAAACATCTGACGCAGTAACAAGCCAGTTGACGACGGACCATCGCGACATTTCGTCTTCTAACTGGATTCGCGCAAGTGGCACGTTCGCAGCGACAGTCGCAGCGCGCGGTGGCCAGCTCACGAAGAAACGCGACTCATTCTTATCGTCTACTTGACGACCACCCAAAAACTTCTCCATTAACCAGTTGTGAAATCCCGGCAACGTGATCCATTGAATCACTTATGTAAGGCAAAAGTCAAGATAGTAGGGTTGAATGTTCTTTGCATTCTATCTAACGATACCCAAACTATCTACTACCACAGCATACCACTGTCGATCACCGATCCACGCCTCAACCACGCAGCTGCTAGACTAGTGCATTGCAAGGCAGAGCTCGGAGCCCTTTGCCGCAGACCGATTGCAACCTCGCCGATTCAGCCTGTAGACCAACTAGTCCCGTTCACATCTCACATCATCTGTCTCTTCTGCCCTCCTACGTAAGGTATGTGAGAGTGTTATAGCAACTCCGAATCATCCCTCACCAGCGATCGACGAACAGCATCCACACCCATCTGCAATCTCAGCCTTCGGCCCGCTGGTAAAATAACGATAAACGCCCCAAAAAGCAGTACAGATGCCGCTTGCTTTCCCGCAACTGAAGCCTAGCCCAAAGTAGACCGTTTCTTCAAGCCACCGGCCCCCCGTACCATGGGCGAGACATTTCGGGTGTCCGAAAAAGAAAAATCTGATGCGAAGCCCGCGTAAAAACGAGGATAAAGAGAAATTAAAAAATTTGCCGATCCGTTAGACGGAGTATAAACAGGCAGATTCCCGTTTCGTGCGCCTGTTTTCGTTTTGCAACTCAAACTTGCCGCCGCAAGTTCCCTTTAGTGATGATACAGGACTAACCATACAGAAATGATTTCGTCGCAGGTCAAGGCGCATTACGCCCATTAGCAGGGCGGTTGTGCTGTATTCCTGGCCCTGCTTTGCTATCGCACCTTGTGCGGTTGGGACACCGTCTCGCATCACCATGAATGCCAGTCTCTTCAACCAGCACGATTGCGCAGACTGCTCGTCCGACCGAAGCCTGGGAGCCACTTCCGCCTGTTGAGTGTGGCTCCTCCATTTCCACTTCCCGAGCCCAAACTCGGAGCGCCGTTCGAGTCGGTTGGTGTGCCTTTGAATGTCGGAGTCACCGGAGTGTTGGGTGGGAACGCCGTCGTAGGGGTGATTGGAGTCTGAGGGCCGCCACGATCAAACACCGGAGCGCCCTCGCCATCGCCGCTACCTGTGCGGCTGGGCATTCGCGGGTTTCGTAGAATCGGCGGTGGTGTTGCGCTGGCTCTATCATCGTCCGTGAGATTGCTTCGGTGGCCCCACGATGGCACGCCAATCGCCGGATTCTTTCCCGCAGCCGCCGCGAATGTTGGCTCTGTCGCACTTGCAGGCGCACTGTCAGTGACGGCGGGAGTGCTAGCTCCTGAGCTGCTGCCAATTGATCTTCTGAAGAGGCTGTTCAGACCACGGCCACGAGGAACGACACCCGAAATGGGAGGATAGTGAGTATCCCGATTACGTGGCAATGGTTTCTGGTCATTTGCTGGTTGAGAAGTCTTGCCTTGCGGCTGGGATACCTGGCGCACCGGGGGTTCATCACTATTTCGTCTCGAGTGTCCGTTGCCCCGAACTGGCGACTTCCGCAGCTTGCCATTGGCTGGTTCTGGATGCTTAGCGGCTGCAGCAGATGCCGATACAGAGCTGGATCCTGTTCGGGCGTGCAGGCTCGAACGGCGGTTCGGCGGCGGCGGTGGCCCACCCCCGGCGAACAACGCTTGCTGAGCGGGGAACAGGTCGTCAATGGCGCTACTCCGGGTCATGCTACTGCCTGGTCCGGCAAAACTAGCACCGGATCCACCAAACATAGCGTCCGTCGCCCAACCGCCGGTACCAGATGGAAAGCTAAACAGATCAGGGGATGCTCTCCTGCTGCGCCCGAACCGCTTGGGGTCTCTCCCCTGCTGTAACCAGATGTCGAGGCTAGACTCCAACGAGTGGGTCGATTCGTCATCCGAATCCCAAGCATTACCCCTCCTATGGGAAACCGTGGTCTCGTCCGCTGAGCGTGGTCGTTGGGGAATCACTGGTCGGTTATCGAAGTAGCTGCTCGGCTTTTCCCTCCGGCTATTGAACGCGGTCATGGATGGCGGCTGAGACACGGGGACGCCTCCCATATGCTCCATTGCAGCGTCGGCTTGGTCCGGGTTATTGGCGGACGACGCTGACTCCGAAAGAGCCAAGTAGCTCCGTTGGTCGGTGATGCCTTGTCGCAGAGAAAGAGTGTCGTTGGAGTTCTTGTAGTGTCGAAGTGTCGACGTCGAGATGGTGTCTGGCGTGGGTGGTAATGCTTGGTCATGGTGAGAACGCGCAGTTGGCGCATCGGTAATGACCCGCCGCAGTGCTTCTCTTTTCTCTTCTTTAGTTTTCTTCTGCGACTGCGATTTGGCTGGTCGAGACGAAGTCTTCTGGTTCGGCGAGTCCGCCTTCTTGGAGTAGGTTCTTTCTAGCCTTTCCAGACGCTGAAGAGGGGAGCCGTGGTCCAGGATGTCAGTGATGGACTGAAACTGGCCTGGTCCAGTCGCACGACCGATCGAATTTGATCGCAAGTTGCGCGTCGGTGTAACGATTCTGGTATTGTGAAGATTTTCCACATCGCTTCCGTGAGAAGTGGTGCGTGGCCTAGGATTCGGATAGGCACCATCCATCATCGACGGTTCATCCATCTGGGGAGTGATCGTTCTTTGCTGGTCATCCCTATCACCATATACACTCAAGAACGAACTCTCGCTGAGTACGGAAAGACTGGGACTGTTCAGGCCATTACCATGAACAGCATCCATGTCATGGATTCCCTCCGTCAATCTCGGTAAACTTATGACGCTTCCTCGAACGCCGAGGTAGACGTTCCTCAAATTTTCAGTATTCTCGGTCCGCTCCGACAAGAAACTCGGCATTCGGTTGACGGCCTTAACGTCAGCCTCCATGCGAGCGAGGTCAGCCATCTTCAACTTGGGCGTTGGGATATCAAACGCCTGCTCGAAATCGTCTGGGCGGAAGTATCCAGCGGCTTCGACTCGCCGCACCATCTCGCGCTCTTTCAACAGTTTTCCAACCTGCGACTCGAGGAGGACAATCATCTGGACTGCTTCCTGCACTGCCTTGTCCCTCTTCTCCAGTTCTTCCAACAGTTTATCGTTAACCTCCTCAGACTGTTTCTTTTTGGCTTCGAGTGCTTCGACACTGGCTTCGAGTGCTGTTTGCCGTTCCCGTCGGTGGAACAGCTCTAGCTTGAGGTCGAAGTTTTGCTTATGGAGCGTTGACACGGCCTGGGAAGGTAAAAGTTAGTGATCGGAATAACCTGACCTGGGGCACGGCCACTTACAGCCTCCATCTCCTTCACTCCCATTCCCTTCTTTTTCGCCGGCTCGCCGCCGCCACTGGACCTCGGTCTCCGCCCATCTGGAGTGCCTCTGCGTACCGGCGAGCTCTGGGCTGCTCGTGGAGGGAGCTCCATCGAACTGCTCATGTCCTGGCCAGATCCGGGGCCAACCTTTTCGGTCTCTGCTTCTCTCCTCTTCTGCAACCTCTCCTGCAGGTAGCTAGACGCGATGCTCTGCCTTGACGACTCAGAGCTTCCTTCCCGCGACAGTACAGATGGCGTTCGGGGGTTGCCAGACGGTTTGGCGCATACGTTGTGGTGGAACCGATGTGCGGGATGGGCGACGGATTGTTGTGGAGAGGACGTGAGGTGGGATGTCGAGCTGTTGTTGCTTTGGGGTGTCATTCGGGTAGCGCTCGTGCTTGTGGAGGATCTCGAAGGAGCGCGAGGGTAATTTGGAGGCGGCCGCGATCGATCTCGGTCTCGAGGTTGGCTTTGGTTTCCAAGACTGTCCATCTTGACGAAGAGGAAACAAAAGGGACTAGAATCCTCCTGGGGGGGCTCCACTCCCTTAAGGGGTCTGCAGCTGACAAGACTGGGAATACGTAAGATCAGATGCTGCCGCAATGTGTCAGTTCGGCATTCAAGAAGTGCGTGTCCACAGTCCGGATTGGCAGTCAATAATCAATATAAATCCAGGGTAAATGCCTGTTCGGAAAAGGCACAAAGCACAATGCGCTTTCGTGGTGGTTTGTTGTTCTGGGATGTGGCGGTAGGCGTGTTGCAATCGATAGAGGATAAGGGGGGGATTTCCCAGGGAATACTGGGTTCTTGAGAGGTGCAGCAGGCCCAGCGATCAGGGCACGCGTGAGAGTCGTGGATGTGGTTGCGCTTTGAGGGTATAATGCGGCTGATATTGCATTGGGGAACAGGCCAGGACCTGGTTTCTTGAAGCGAGGGGGCGCCGTTGATGGCGGCATGTGTTGGAGGGGAACTAACTTTATGGCGGGCTCTGGACGCTCTGGACGGCCGTTAGACACGAGGATGGCGATGAGCTAGGCAGTTTGCCATGGAGTATGCTGGTTTTGTTTGGTGGTGGGTTATCGCAAGGTCGTGTCTTTTTCCTGACATTCCACGGCCTTGATTAGGACAGCGTATCTTCGTCGTGTTTTGCGCCTTCGTCGCACAACGCGGTCTCAACTGGTGATCGATGTTTTGGATTTGCTAATAGCAAAGAAAAAGGAGGGGCTCGTGTAAGAAAGTGACGAGAAAAGCAAAGGCAAAACAATATTTTGGTAGAAACGGGGATCGAATGGGCTGATCGACTGCCGTCTGAGAAGAACCTGGTAGATCCGACACTCTGTCTCGGACGTAAGTCAGCTCCAGCAGCGAGATTTCGCTGCTGACGGTCTGCGATGGAATGGGAATCCTGGATGCCAGGCTTGTCACTGGTCAACAGTTTCCCAGCATTGACCAGTCAAAGCCCCGCGTGGCAGGTTCAAGCCAGAAGAAAGCTGAAGGGGCGCGAATGGACCAAGCTGACGCGCGACGGAGAAATGCAAGGACAAGTCAGGTCTGTCGTGAGTAGGTAGGTAGTTCGCGGATGGATAGGCTGCAGGAGGAAGAAGACGCAGGCGAAACAAAGAAGGCGAAAGGAAGCCTGCAGGAAAGCAATCTACGGGTCGAAACGACGAAGCAAACGAGAAGCCAAGAAGGGGAACGGGGGTAAGGCAGGGGATCTTTTTTCCACCAGAGCCCAGCAGGAGAAACGAAGAGAGTCAGCCCCCCCGTTGGTTCGGTTTGAATGGTGTTTCTTGCTTTTTCCTGGCCCTCGTCCGTTTCTCTATTTTTTTCGCGTGGTCGCGCGCGACGACTGGGTTCTAATTACTCCTCGTTTGTGTTAGTGGGACGGGTACGTAGCGAGCGTAATCCCTCCCTCGAATTGTGATTTAGCGTCGGCCCCCCGTTATTCAGGAACGGGAGATTAGCGTCCATGTAGCATTTGTTAGTACGAGGGTGTGGTGGCTCGGGGTTCAAGGTTAGATTTGAGGATGTGATGGAGGGATGACGGATGGGGAGGGGACACAAGGCCCCTTCAAATTGATGAGACTAATAATTGCCCGAGGTGGGCGCCGTTTAGCGGGAAGGACGGCAGGCCACGATGGGGGTCGTTTTACAGGCCCGTCCGACCACTGTGGCCAAATAATGGGTGCTAATGGGCGCCAGGATGGCCAGGCCCTCAGCTCCCCACCAGGCTCACAAAACAACCCGCCCCCCCCCCCCCCCCCCAATGCTACCATGGCACTGGGCAGACTCCCAGCCTGGTTCTTGGCCGGGCCACATCTTGGGTCGCCCTTCAATTCTGAGGAACCTTACGATGAGGGTAGATCTCACCAGGGAGCCGCTTGAAGCGCCGTGTTGAAGCCGCATTATTTACATACATATGTGCATTTGAAAATCGATCACGAGACTGGTCCCTCTGTCCTGCCGTCCTGACATGTCGCGTCCCAATTCGCCCATCTCTGAATCATCGGCAGATACCCGCAGCAAGGTCTGGCAGCGTTGAAGCCCAACCAGCACCCTCTCCTAGAATTCCGATCGAGCATGGCAGCCCACGGCCAGGAGCACTACCAGAGGATACCGATTCTCTAATGACCGCCCACCCACACCACGCGGCCTTTCCAATAAATTATGACAGCTCAAGCTCAGGCCTCAGTGGCCGACACAGTGGGGAGTTCGGCACCGTGGGCTACCCCTTAACATGTGCAATCCCTGCGTGGCGCTGCCTTGGTCCAATAGCGGGCCATTCCAGTGTGATGGAAGCAGGGTGGCCCTTGTCCTCCGACGGCAGCCACCTAATAGGAACTTGCCCGGGGGCTCTGCCGTGGTGGGGGGGGATCCTCCCTGGGGGCAGTTTAATTGTGCAGATGTGGATGCTCTCGCATAGTTTAAAGATATTCTAGTATGTATGTACGCACTACGTAGTAGTATACATAGTCCAAACGCAAAATTGCCGGGTGGCCTCTTCACCTCCTGAAATACAATTTCGTGGCTACACTGTTTTGTATGATATTTGCGATGGGGTTGCACGCACTGGGATCCTTGTAAACGGGATGTGACAAGTGATAGCGATAAGCAGCCCTAACCCCAGCCCGGGAATCCCATCACTTTTTGTCGTCGTCAAAGCGCAGACAGTGGGATGGGATGGATGATGCCTGGGTGCGACCGACCCTCTTCTCTCTCTTTCTCGCTCGCGCTACGAGTTCGGTTCGTCCAGTTTATACCGCATTACAGCTGAGCGACACTTTGCTCCGCAGGCGATGGAATGCTCTCTAGCTCAACTAGTTCTCCTAGCTACGTAGCACCTCTCCGCTCTTCAGCACCACACCGTCATCTACATCAGTGTCCACCCTTCACCGCTCACATGCGCTCGCGAAAACTCCCTTTGCTGGGCAACTTGACAGACTACACGGCACTACTATCCACTAACTGACACTGGGCCAGGACCACCCAGAGACCACCCCCAGTCCCTCCTCCCAACAACCTGGGCTTGCCCACACATCATCACAGGGAGCTGAGACAGCCGGGAGGGAGCTACCATCCGCTGGCTTGGTGCTTGTCGAGGATCCGAACCCTTACCGGATAACTAGCCAGTGCCTAGCACTGCCAATCATGCCGTTCAGGGGTCCTAAGCCGTATCCAACACGAAAATAGCGTTCCCGGAATCTGGATAACGTTCCGCTGGAGCCAGGGATTTAAAGCGGGTTGTGCTTGGGATGAGGGGAGGGTGGCTGGGAGTTTTTCGGCCTCAAACTGGCAGTCGCTCAAGTTGTTCGGTGCGAGTTCCATCGTCGGCAGTTGGGGTATGAATACAATACCACGCAACGAGCGGGCACTGGACCTGTTACTCCGCCCGTGGGAAGTTTGGTGTTCCCAACTCGTCTAGGTCAAATGTTTCGTTATGACTCGGATGACGACAGGCGCATTCTGGCTGGTATGCTTCCTCTTTGCATCCCAGGCATTGAGCTTCTACGCCACATCATGCTTCTACCAGCAGCGATCAGTTTTGGCGGCGGTCAGTTAGGCGGTCAAGACAGAACATCCGTCAGTGCCTTGAAATGTGTCAAGACCAAACCTAACGCCGGCACTTTCGCCTCCCGTGATGACCGCTTGCTGCAAGCCTGTGAGCTCGTAGCTCATCCGCTATGCAGCGTTACTGCATTATTGTCGGTCCAGATCCTTGATCTCCGAGGCGGTGACTTCGCCAGCCAACAAAGGTTGCAGCGAAGCGACCAAATACCGCGGTTGACTGCCAGGATGTAAGCCAGTCTCGTTATCTAAAAGAAACTCCGAATGGTATTGTAGCAGCACAGTTAGATGACACCATTCCTACCCATTTCCAATCCCACTCGTTAAAAATAAAAGATTCATCAATCAAGTAAGTTTAATAAATGCTACCTTCTGTCGGCACTCGAAACAGTACCACGTAGTCCGCGCTGCCCCCCCTTCACTCTTCCCCCCTTGCCGATTCCCTCCTGTGTGTATTTTACGTTTCTCATCCAAACGACTTACGTACCGCATCGTACTTCATAATAACAGCGGCTTCCTGCGATTCACCGGCTAGTGTAATCCGCTGCAACGAACGGCACACATTCCACACGGCTCGTTCTGACGATCAATCTCCTTTCTGCCGTGCGAACTCGTGGCCCGAGCGTCGCTACCAAGGCCACGGTGAATGATTTACCACACCATCATCTCCAGGATTCAAGTGATGGGACAGCCAGGACCAGGTGCCTTGAGGGAGCGGCGGCTGGGTCGATGATGAAGATGTCGGGTTCCAGCATATTGATTCAAATGTCCAAAGACGACACTTAAACTGCGTTCGTCGCACAAGTACGGTGGCTCAAGTGATTTACAAATCAGGCGCATATTCTTCTATTGCAGTTTCTGAGATGAGCTCGGTGGACGTTTAAAAGCTCGAAGAGTGTCATATTCAACAGTCTCGAATCATCCGTTGCTCATTATCGTGTTGTGTTGCCAACGGAGACCAGTTGTCTTGACTTCGTCCCACCTCCTCGCTCTTCCCATTCATCTATCGTCGAGTTAACCCGTCCAAGGCTGTAAAGCCCTAACATCAAGATATCAAATCCAGGTGAAGATGCTGCAAGAATGGTATCATATCTGTTGGGTTTATGTCCTGGAAGATCCTCCACCAGGACCGACGCGCCTACATAAAGGAATGTTAACGTGAAAACCAGTACAAGCCTGAGACCGATCCGTGTGTCCATTCCATTCACCAGCCCAATGCCCATGTATATCCAGCAGGCGCAGGATCGCCGCATGATGCCCTCCGCCTGTCCGTTCCATTGTCCGTGTTGCGTACAATCCACGTATAGAATGCACCCTTGAATTGAACCAACCTTACCAAACTCCAACCAATCCATTGCGATAATTCCCGCCTGTACTGTCTCGTTCCCGGGGGTATGAGCCAACATCGTCCCGTTGAATGCCGTCAGTTCCGTCTATGAGATCATGTGCCATGATGCCGTCTCCCAAGTCCGTAAACACTCCTTCTGGTCCCATTCCGTTGTCACTGCCGGTCCAATCTGGTAATTCCACCCCCGAGGTTACATCCCCGGTGCTGCTGCTAAGGCCGATACCGCCCATGAGATTTGGATTGCTGCTGCCGATGTGCAGTCCTATAGGTGTGCTTGTGAAGCTTTCTCCCAGTGCATCAATGCTCAGACTCCCCATACCAGGCAAGGAGTCGAGCGGCGAAACGCTGGGGTCCAGTACATCGACTTCTTCCACTTCACCATGAACTTCGCCAACCACTGAGCCGGTGTGGCTCCATGCACCGTCCAGGCTACCGAGAAAACTCCCATCCAGCGGTGACATCGCCGGGCTGAGAGCCATTCTCATACTGCCTGGATTCTCTCCAGCAGCAGTTAGTAGTTTCTCGGCAAATTGGGTCCTGCTGTTCGGGCTGGCACTCAGGGTCCTGACGAAGAACTCAATCGGATCCAGCGATGCTCCTCTGCGGCCCATGCTCAGCAGCCCCAGATCCCCAGAGGTGAATTCCATGCGTGTCGAGAAGCCAACGTTTTCACACGCACCCAAGACGTTCACGCACCAGCTCCCAATCTCAAAGATCTTTTCCATGATGCCCATGCCGTGGACTTCGACTGCCTTGGACGGCAACGACGCGAGAATAGACGCCGTGTCTCGCGCAACAGTGAGCGGGAACGAGAAGCACATGCTCTCATTCGCCGCCGGGGAAGTTGGGGAGCTGGCCTCGTCGGGATTGCTCCAGCTCAGCAGACCTTGTCTCATTGATGATTGCCACACGATAAGTCGCAGCCACTGTTGGGTGATGAGCAGATCTGCCTTCTGAATGTCGGTTGGTTCAGAACTGGCGTCTGAGGAGGAGAATGACAGAAGTGACGAGGCCGGGGTACGTGGCCGGAGGAAAGCCGGCGGTAGAGAAAGGAGGTTTTGCAAAGCCAGGAAGGTTGTTGCACTGACGCGAGGATCCGACCCCTCGTTCCAAGCGGTCACGAACGATTCGTCCAACGGCGTGTAAGAGGACACAAGCTGGAGAAAGCCGGCGTGGATATCAGGATCTTCGTAGGAATGCTTCGTAGATGGCAGTGATGGCGTTCGCTTGAAAGTAATAGGCTTGTTTCGAAGAATAGCAAACGATCTGTGATCCTAAATCAGCCCCAGGAGAGTAGTTTGCTCGCACTGTTAGGAAGCTTACCGTTCCGTAACGAACAGAATCCAAAAAACCCTCTGCCGGCACAAGATCTCCTCTGGCCGTAGCCCCAGATACGTCGAGTCGTTCTGCAGCCCCATGTCCTGTGCATTCGTCAACGCCTCCCGCAGATAGTACCACGACTTGCGCGACTGGTTGATCTCGAAGAACGAAGTCGAGAGAAAGAACGACGATATCACAGCCGACAACGACAGGTCCTCCAGGAAATCATACGACTGCCGCGTGGAGATGCACTCGTCCAGAAAGAACCTTCCAACCACCTCCCACGACGGCGGCCCCGGTGCATCGATGCTCTTCCCTGACATGTGCATGGACGTCAACGCACAGAGTGCATATACCAAGTTTTTCTCTTCATTCGACATCGGTCGCCGGATAGTCTCGCGGATGGTTGGCATGTAGATGAGCGGCATGATGGGGTATATATGCTCGTAGTACAGCTCGACGCACTGCGGGATCAAATGCAAGTAATTGCGACTTACGGGCCGAAAAGCATCGCTCGAGAATGCGCTCTTCGGCTCCAGCACCAGTGGATTCGACGTAATGTTCGGCCACACGAACGGCGGCGGGCTCGACGCTGCGGAGGTTGGGTTGGACGAAAGCGAGGCCTCGCCAAAGTCGCTCATTCCGAAGTCGAGACTATCAAGATTCAGAGGCGGACAGACGGAAAGCAGGCGATGCCGGACGTACTCTGTGGGACTCTCTCCCAGCTCCTCCTGGTCCGGGGCCGGATGGACGTCCCGTGCCCGCAAGGCGTTGATTACCCGACCATGGCCACGCTTGGGGCCGCGCTTCTTGGGGACGTGGTCGCGTTTGCATGTCAGCGCTGCGCTGAGGCATTGCTCACAGGGCTGGTTTCCATCGCAGCGTATTCCTGTGCTGAATTAGATCGGGGATTGTGGGGGGAGGAGGGTGGGGGATTGGGTAAAGGCTTGAAGTCATGGCAGACATCGAGAATCCAGAGCCACAACTCAATGAGCTGGTCACATAGATTCCAGTCTCCATGACGCGAATGGAAAGACGAGAAAATAATAGAGAATCATACTTCTCCGCCGACAATGATCACAAACCGTCCTCTTCGGCAGCGTATTCCTCTTCCCCATCCCCTTCCCTTTCCCCTCCCCCTCATCCTTGACCTCCACCGACCCCGCCCTGCTTGTGCTTGTGCTAGCATGATATGTCGGAGTATCCTGATCATCCATCATCAAACATGACGCAATCACCAGGGGGCTTTACTTTATCAGGAAAACAACGGGCGACAGATTCAGCGAGGGATTGGGCGGTTGAAGTTTAAATCCATGGAACAGTCTCGCCCACCCAGATCTAGATTCGCCCCCTCCTCGGGAACGGCCTCCTTTCGTCATGAAATGCGGGGAAGCGAATCATGGTCAACCGGTGGGAACCGAATCGTTTGTGGCGTCTAGCTATCACCTGATGAAGGGTTCGCGATGCGGGGAAGACCAATCAGCGACCGGTCGAATGCACGATGAAGGAGCTTGCTATCCGACTGCGGGACGCTTCCGGCTGTGTCGGCGGTATGTGTCCGCCGCTTGTGAAATGCCAAAAACCAGCCTTCAGGCTCTACCCGCGTGACGACCACGAGGCCGCTGGCGACTGCTGAAGGACTGATTGACCAGGTACAATTGATCCAAGAAATTGTCTTGCACTAATGACTTGGAGCCGTTCCTTTGAGTTTTTCTACTTAAGAAATCGCAAGCTATCTTGAACATTCTATTCTTCGCAGCTTCGTGCCACAGATCACTAAGGCGGTACGGAACCGCACGACAGAATGCTTTTCACCGGTACTAACCATCACGCAAATCCCAATTCTTCCACTTGCTTGACCTCATCATACAACATGATCCAAATGTCCCGCCTTCTGCCCACCTTTTCGGTTGTCCGTTCACACTCCGCTCTATTGCTAGTTTAGGTAAGGGTTATCATATCCTGGATCCGTGATGTTGACCCCAATAATCGGGCTTAGCCAACTCTCATAACCCTCAGGGTCCTGCCAATCATGCCCCCATTTCAGCGCCCGAATCAGCACTCGATAATCCGCATTAGGCAGTTGAATCACCTCCCCATTCGGCGCCTCGACCATGGCCCAGTCCCAGACCAGGAAGTAGAATCCGTATCCAAAGCTTAGCTCTGAGAATCGACGTACAGGCTTATCAAATCCGCCGTAGATGGTGTACAAGTTCCCCAGCGAAGGAATGCCCAAGAATTCCTCCACCGGCTCGATCGTCGGCTCGATAATCTCTTGACGGTCGCAGCGGTCAAACCCATATTGATCTGGGTGGACCTTCTGGTGAGGAAGTACGACGTCGATACGGACATACTCGGAAGGTTGGCGAATTACAAATTCGAATAGAGGATTGTCATTTTCTTCTTGGTCCTCGTCTGAGTCTGGTGGCGGAGCCCAAGCTGGGAATGTGTAGGTGAATTTGTCATTGTTGCGATCCAACCACATACTACGGACCAATGGAATATTCGGCACCCCGGCGGGTGGAAGAGGCAGCATAGTCTCATTAACCAGGTCGCTGAAGTCGAGAGTAGGCTGTGAGCCACGACTATACGGTACTCCTGCGTACGGGATGACGAGATCGCTCGTGCCATCTGCTACTATGATATACCCGCCGTATAGCGGAAGCTTACCAGGATCGATTCCAGCGGACGGAGCCACAAAAGTCACGGTGACAGTAGCCTTATCACCGGGCTGTACTGTAACCTGGTCCGAAGAGAACGAGACCGAGGCATAGTTCGGGCTGTTGTTCTCCGCCCAGAACCACTTATCGCCAGATCCAGGCTCATAGAGGTTGGGGGCAGCGTTGACTTGCGAGGCGCCCTTGTGGCTAATAGTGTACGTCTTCGACTTGGATGATGTGTTCTCGATGGTGATCTCCTGGGCAGGAGGGGCGGCGCTATCCCGGAGACTAAGTTCTGCCGGGGCGATAACCGTCTCGACGTTCAAGGCCTTCACAATTTGGATGAGACCGGCTCCTTGCTGGAAGGTAGCAGTGAGCAGACCGTCGTAACCGTACTGCGCCAGAGGCGTGGATGTGCTTTGCAGCCGATGGAGAATCTCGTCGGGCGTAAGTTCAGGATAAGCCTGCTTGAGTAATGCGTAAGCACCGGCGACATGCGGTGTTGACATAGAGGTTCCGGAGATAAGTGCATAGCCTAATCCGTCCGACGTTGGCCAAGTGCTTAGAATGTTTCCACCTGGTCCAGAAAGTTGGGGCTTGATCGTCATTTCTACCGTAGGCCCAAATGACGAGAAGTAGCTGACGGTATTACCGGTGGACAGCTCAGCGTCGTGCACGGACTGGTCGTTGAAGTTAATGGTATAATCGAGTCCCTGAGCATCAATGCCATCGAGGATCTTCTGAGCCTGAGAAACCCGTATCCGAACTAAGTTGTATGGTACGGAACCAGGAGGAGCCAAATTGAATTCTCGATCCTCGGGGCCATAGAAGAAAACGGTAGAGATCCCAGTGTGCTCCATCCAATAGTTAAGCTCAAAGAGGCAGGCACCATTACCGTCGACGATGGCGATGATCTTGCTTACATCGGGGAAGTTCGTAACTGCATCTGTCCAAGCCTGCCGGTCGCACTGGAAGCCGCTACTATCATCTCCGAGGAATGCGTGCCACGGTGCTGAGTTATCTAACGGAACAAGGTTGGCATACTCAAATATAGCCCCGACAGAATCACCTCCGTTGTACAGGGTGGTAAATTTGGTGTTGCTGACCGAGCCAACAGCGATAATAGATGGGTCGAGAGCAGGCCAACTAGCGTAATAGGGGCCTCCTTGTCCGTTGTTGCCGGCTGCAACAACCAAGCCGATACCTCTCTTCTTAATCGCATCAAACACGGTGCCGAATGCTGATCCAGTCTCCCAAGCTCTGGTTCCGCCGACAGACATACTGATGACCGAGACGTCGTCCGCAGCAGCGGCCTCGAAGCCTTGGATAATCACATCATCCGTAACTCCGCCATTGCACCCAAGGATCCGGTAAGTGTAGAGGCTCGCCTCTGGAGCGACACCTACGAGACCAAAGCCAACCCCATCGGGATCCTGTGCACCGATGATTCCGGCAACGTGGGTTCCATGGCCTCCAGTGAGGCAGTCGACGAGGGGATCCTCGTCGGGAACGGGCGCATTGCCGCCAGTGTAGGCATCGCCTACAAAGTCATAACCGCCGGCGATTTTGAAGCCATCTCCGAAGCCACCACCAAGAGCCGGATGACGATAGTCAACGCCGGTGTCGAGGATGGCGATTTTGATCCCTTGGCCTTTGAAACCGAGCTTGTGCATCTCATCCGCGCCCGTCATCTTCAGTTGAGAGTTGACATCGCTCGTACCATTGACATGGACGACATCGGCGGCAGCTCTCTTTGGCGTCTTCGTAGGCACAGAAGAAAAAGATACAGGCGCTCCAAATGGCTCTGGACGTTCATGATATCTGTTAGGCCAGACGTTCTTGACCTCTGGAAGGCTCCGCAGAGCTTCCACGCCGGCTTGGTCTTTTGAATCGATGGAGAGTCCAAAGAAGAATCCCTGGTTCGTAAACTCGTGCCTCACGCTGTAGTCTGTAACGATATCTTGAGCTCTCTTGTGAAACATGGAGTGCACATCGACATGCCTAGCACCGGTTATTAACGGATTTTGCACAAGGAAGACGGTACTCACCTTTTGACAAACGAACTACCAGGCTCAAGCTCAATAATGAAGCCGTAGCTAAGAGACTCCGTGCCATTCTTGTGACTAGACTGGAGCTTTACCGCAATACATCCAGTAAACGCAGCCGAGGCCACGAGCGCAGAGGTGAGCTTCATGGCGATGGGACTTGCGTAGGCGGCACCAGAATTGCTTGCCGACTGGAGCTATCATCGTTAAGTTTCTCCTGGAAGACGTGACTTTATGTATCGGTTCCATCAATACTGAGCATTCAGGACTTCACAATGAAATAAAGCTTGACAAGTTTTTCCACCAACAAGATCAGAGAAACCATGAATCTACGCGACTAAGCCAGTAAGAGATTTCTAGCAAAACGATCTCCAGAATGTTGGTGGCTGGCCAAGATTAGCAATATGGGAAACTCCTTAGTCTACACTGCTAAGATCAGCCTTCCCGAACCAGGCAGGAGCACTTGCAAAAGTGTGCGCGTGAGGAATGGCATCAGGACCTTTTGGAATATAGTTCAGATGCAGCACATCTGCAAGGGGCTACCAAACCAGGGCGAGATAAAGAACAGCACCCCAGCTGCAGGGGTAGCTGTTCGCCCAGCCGTCTCAAAAGAGCCCCCGGAGGACAAGACCACCAACGAATTATACAGAGAAGAAAACCCGCCGCTTGTGGTTCCTACTAAGAAAGTACGGACCGAAAGCTTCACTTGAGTATCGTCTAGAACAACTCAAGCTATACGATTATACGCTACGATGCGGACGCGCCTCCGATGATCTCGCTTACAACGGCCAAGCGCTGACTGGAAGATCGGAAGGTAGCATCAAGGCTGGGAACGTGCATTCGGGCGATACACAACTGCCAGATATAGTCCGAAAGAATAAAAGGCCATGGAGGCTTGAGGCTGGGAGCCCAGGAGCGTGAGCCCCGTTGATTGAGGGCTACCAAAAATTGCACCCGAGCTCAGGAGGCTTCTATCCGGCGTCGGAACCAGGCAGGCAATGGGGGGAAAGCTCCCATCGCCAATGACGCATGACCAGTGGGATATGGGCTTGCAATATCTCCGTGGCGTGAGGCTCCCAGACCCCCCTGCGGCTGCTGATACCGTCCGTCTCCGGCTCCGTCCACCTGCTGATCGCGGTAAGCGTATCGTCGAAAGAATGCTTGCTAAGGGCAGGCACGCCGGCTATTTTGGCTCGCTCGGGTTAACCTTGCAGAGCCTCTACTTTTTTCAGCTAAATCGCAGCGGAAGTTCCGCCATCTCCAACTGTTTGCTGGAACTACTGGTACTCTGAGATAAAAGAATGCCCACAAGGTAGTCAGTTCCAAGAGTCGGGAAGTCGGGATGGTGTTTGTTAAACGGGAAGTGGGATGTTGGGGATATTCCCCGCGGTCATGCACGGTTATCAGCACCCCTGGTGCAAAATGGCCATCCACGAGCCGTACGACATATGTAAGCTGGCTTGGTAAAGACGCCATTCCATATTTAGCAGCATCGGAACAACATCGTGTTCGTTCTGGGTAAGCGTTAACGATCGCTCATTCATCATTGGCACGTCAAGAGCAACACGCAGATCCAAGCAATCGCCGACTAAAAGAGTAGCTGACAAAGCCGCATCTTATAAAAAGACTGTTAACTGCATGTTCGTTGACGGGCCTAGGATATCAAATGAAGCTCTCCTCATCTATCTAGTTTACACATCGCCAGTAAGAAGGGCATTGCGAAGAACGGCGCGCGACCATACAGACGCACCCCCTCGTTAAGCCAAGGGCCGCCATTCCGGCTTAGTATTTTGTTGCGAGCGCGCATTCGATGGGTAACGTACTACCTATGAAGTATGCGCAATCTCGTTACAAGTAGTGCTTGTGGCGATTGCCAAGATTGGATCTGACAGACATGGCTAGTGATGCCCACTAATATGGCCTACATGAACCTTAATTGACGACCAGAGTTTGCGCTTACTTGGCTCTGACTACCCAGCGCAGAAGTGCTTTCCTCTTGTTATCATCGGCCGCATCCTCGGCCTCGTCCTCGTTGCTACATCTTCATCGACCCATCTTCCGTATGCTTGGGCCATTGCGTGCTCTTGAGTTTTCAGTTGTTTGAGCCGTCACATTTAGTAGAGGAGAGTAACGGCTAGATCATGCTTGCCAGATAACGCGTTCGCATACCATTTCGTGATGGCTACCCCTAATCCACATACACTTGCTTGTCTTTGGCTTGTTGCTGGTATCTGGATGGAACATCAATGTGGCAATCATGAAGTATCGGAATCTGGCCAAGATCTTGTCCTCAACGCCACAGACTTCGCTCGCATTCAGAGCGCTTGGCTTGAATCACTTGATTCGTCATTTACCTTCTCGGATAGGAAGTGGTGCCCAGCCGATCTCGACGCGAGTTAGGCTATCACCAACGCTGCACGAATGTTTGCTCTCCACCACGTGAGCCTTGGTGTTGCCATAACCCCACGTCTTGGTCACACATCACCGGTTGCTTAATGACAACATATGAGCTCCTTCCTACTTAGCAGAGAAAGCCGTGGTAAACATGGTCTTGCCAAGCGCAACGTTGCGAGCTCGAACTGGCGGCGCTGAGGGAGCAGACAAAGGGCTCGTGTTCCGAGGTCATGTCAGTAGATAGATAGTAACATAGAGATGAGGGTGAAAATCTGTATCACATTGAATGCTACCTGTAGCGCCCGTACTGGGCCTGCAAACCAATGCCTCTACAACTCCTCCCGGAAGAATTTTTCTTCGCTGCCCTCTTCCTCCGCTGCGGCATCCTTCGAACCTGCCTCATCAGCTTCCTCGCTTTCATCCACATCTACAATACCGCGGATCTCGCGTGGGTCATCTGGGCCTTCCACAACTTCCAGCTTCCAGCCCTTATCGCCAGCCAGTTTCTGCAACTCCTGCTTCATCTCTTCGACCAGTTTGGGATCCAAGTCAAGCTTGGCCAGTTCGTCAGAGTTGAGGACCTCCGTCTTGCCACCCTCGGCTTTACTCTTTGCGCTAGCAATAATCTCCACCATCGGCCCATGGCCACGACCGGGGAGGTAGCTCCTCGGCGGCGCGAGCTTGGTGGGTGGTTTTCCTTCTTCGTCGCCGGTGCTGAGAACGTTCCGTGCTCCTACGATGACGCCGCCGATATTTATGCCTAGCTGGGCTTGTTGTGGCGGTGTTTTGTCTGGCGTCTTCTGGTCTAGGGCCTGGTCCTCCTTTGTCTCCAGCGGCGGCATCATCGCTTCCTCTGCCTCTAGTGTCTTCATTCGATGCCATTCTGCCTGAGCATTTGGATCATCCGATGGGATTATCATCTGGCAGCTGATAGGGTTCGCGGTCCTTACTCTCGGAGGGAGGAAGGCGACGTCGGCGCATAGTCGCGGGGTGTTGACAACCATCAGATATGCGCAGGTCGTCACTTCCTTGATCCATCCTATTCGATCGCCCTTCATACCGGGCACGCAGTGGTATTGCACTTCGATTGTGCGGTCGCGGCCAGTCAGGTCGCAGACCGTGCCTCCGTCTAGGCGCTGAATCAAGTATCGCTGGTCGCCCTTGACTTGGAGGTCGGTATTTGCGGGCTTCTCGACAGAACCAGGCGTCGATTTTTGATTCTGTGCCGGCCGCCTCTGTCCGGCAGGTGCAGATGTCACTCGTCCCAGAACGTATTCGGCAGTATGTGGGTCTCGAACCGGCGGTTGGCCGTTGGGGACGGTTGGCAGCGCATGGAACTGTACGATCTCACGATTGTAGCAGAAGCTGTAGCTCCACCAGCCTGACATGAAGTATAAGCAGTGTCCATCCAAATCATTAAGTAGTTCCCAGCCATGTGCCGAAGCCTTTGCCAGCTCCCGTGCCTCGGCCTGTCTTGCCAGCTCGTTGGCCGTGTGGTTCTCTGGAGCTTGAGGCTCTAGTAGCGGTATCGCGCACAAGTATCGCGATGGCGATAAGTTCATTATCTCGTATGTCTCGGCAACCTCCGACTCTCCAACTTGATCGTCTGTGCTGGTGTCCCGTACATTTTTGGAGAGGTCGGACGGTGTTGAGAAGTCGGCGGAGTATGTAGGATTGGGATGCGCCCGCTCGACTAGAGATTGAGCATCTTGCTCGGAGATGAATGATTCGGAGAAGACTATATCATACTTCGGTAGAGATATTAGCAGGAGTTAAGTCTCGCAGCAGGAGGCTGGGTACCTGAGGGTAAGCCACGAGGTCATCATGGACGCTGAAGCCTGGTTGTTTAGCTCGAGATAGCTGGAAAGTCGCCAGCAATACCAGATTGAGACGGCGCATTGTGCCGTTTGTACGGATGTTCGTTCACATGCAGGGTCTTGTGTGGGAAACCGGGATTGACTGCTCTTGTGGCCACCGGAAACACTGAAGCTGCTTACGATGCGAGATGTAACATTGGCGCACTCAACAGGTGGCATCTACACTGATGACCCGTGGTTTTACCGGATGACGCTTCATCACGTACTTCAATCAATTTCCACCAGGGGCACGTGACCTATCAGGTGAGCGATTTGAAGCATCGATCAGGCTGGCACTCACTCACTCATGCTGTCGATTCATTGTTAGATTGTAGTAAAATTGCCGAACATAGTGATACCAAGATAGTCATGCTGCGCGTGGATGCAGGGGCGTTTGTTTGATCTGGAGAAGCTCTCGACCAAGTGATCAGTTGGCACTTCAAGATCTATCCCAAACATTGTCCGTGCTATGCTACCTCTCGAGATGCAGCCACCTGCGCTTGGAGCGGCAGCAGTCGGGACTCTCGGACTCGGCCGGCCATAAAGAAATAGACTTCAATGCAAGCACATGACACGTGCAATTCGCCGTTACTCATTGGCCATCATTCAAACAAGCGGGCAGAAACCCATATGTAGGTCTGCTGTAGGAATCTGCGAAGATCTCGTGGGATGAGGGAATTACAAAGGCAAAACAAAAGACCACAGCGGCGTGCAGCATGCGGCGCTTTTTTCGAACAGCCAACGACAGAGGTGCCGAGAAAATCCAGTTCGATAATGAATGCAGCCGAAAATACACTATGGCTGCAAGAAACGGCAAGCAAAACATTGGGCATCCGGATTGGACGGCCAAAATTTTGGGTTTACTGCGAGGCTCTTCACCGAGATAAATGGCTGGCTGGTGCTGCGAATGCGAGCATCCGACTGGCTTCTGGCATGGCCATGCATGGGCCCCGATGGTCTCAGCATCTGGCATACCGGATTAAGACGGTGAAGGGATATGCCTAGGGATGCGAGACATCGACGTCCAAGCCTGACAAGAGGCGGTAAGAGCTGCTCGGGCTACGAAGTCAACCAGGCACAAGATGCTCATGTGTGGGCCGACAAAACATCGGCAGTGAAATTCGGTGAGGTCTGCAACGATGGTCTCGTAGGCCACATATGTGCATACACTAGACTGGACTAGTAATTGAGCCCCAGCCCGCAATACCAAGGCCAGAACTACCCGCTTCAAAAAGTCGCAACGACCATCTCGGCAACGATGTGCAGAGCTCAAGTCATGCCTCGTGTAATGATCCCAGCAAAAGAAGGCGGCCGGCATGGTTCCCTTGCGGACCACGCAACCCATTAGCACAGAAATCCAGGACCTATGGTTATTTGGCGGGGCGGTCGCCTCACTCTCGTATGAGCAGCCCACAGCCAATCGTGTGTTTAGTTCGAAGGCCGACAACTCCTAATGGTCGGAATTTCCAAAAACAAATGAGGCAAACAGTGGGGTTTGGGCGACGATTGGATCAGTTGCGTCTTGAATGGTCTGTGGCATACATGGCGTGCATGCATGCGAGGACAACGCAGGTTGAGCAAATGAGAGATGACGGAGGAGGAGCAAGTCGCAACAAGCCCGGGCAGCAGCCCATTCACCTACATGCAGATGTAATTGTGATAGGCCATCTGTGGGCTGAGGAGACGGTCGGAGGCACGTCGTGGCCATGTGCTGAGTCTGAGTGGGCCGCATCTGGGGTTTCGATTTCGGGATTGGGTTTGGGGGGAAGTGGGAGGCATCTGGCAGCAATCGTCACATCACTCATTCGCTCACTACCTAAGTCTTAGAAATGTACATAGGATGGGGGGAGCATCGTGGATTGCGTGGTGATGGTGGTGGCTCGCGCGCCCGTCTTACAACCCCACGGATGGCATGTTGGACCAAGATCACGGAAAGCTGCAGACGGGCATGGGATTTGATCTTGGTTGGCTGTTGCGGTTCTTTGCTTTTTCCCTTTCCCTAGTGTTACAGCCTTCCGTCATTGCCCATTGCTTTTTACCTCTCTGTAGGTACATTGATCCCGAGCCATTGCAGAGAGTAGTAGCATGCCAGGTAGAGCTGAAGGACCGAATTGCGTAAATGTACTTCGGTTCCGACTCGTCACACGATATGTGAGGATCTTCGTTCTGTCCGTTGGGTATCAGGCCCGTGTGTCACGGTGTAGTCGTCTTCTTCGTCACCGGAATGTCATCATAGCAGCAGATGAAGCAATCAAAAACTTCCGAGACCGACCGAGAGCATCGGGTGCTTTCCGTCAAAGATTCGAAACAAAGAAGGGATGACTCTGTGCAGACTATGGGGTCACGCCCATCTCGATGGGATGAATGCAAGTCAGGCTGGCGGGGTCGGCTCTTTTCCAAATGGTTAGAGCGAGAGGTCATCACCACACCAGGTGTATACACACCACACCACAACCCCCATCTTCCAATCCACGGTGATCCCTCAGTGGGGAACCAGGCTTCTGATCGGGCGTCATGTTCCTTGGGCACGCCCCCTGTCGATAGTATGCACTAACCGTCGTGTCAAACCCGCTAAAACGAACGTCGTCACAGGCCTCGACACCGAATCCCACCTCACCCTCTCCACTAAACCCGCTGCAGGCTGTACCACTGAGCACTCACACCCCCTGCCAGACCGCTGCTGCACCCACTCTAACTTCCCTGTAATCGACCTGCGTGGGCTTGCAACCTTGCAGCGCGCCGCGTCCATCACATCTTCCATCTCTTCCACTACCTAGGTTGGCGTGCATCCATCCATCCCATCCTAACCAAAAGGACCAGCACAGAGCACTGCGTCCCATCTCTTCTTCTTCGAACCGTGCTTCAAACATCCCGAGACATCCACCCATCCACACACCCTCTCCATCTCGAAGAAGACCAGCGCGGCCTAAATAGATTGCCCACCCCCAACATACCCTTGCCCTTGTCCCCCTCCACTACCTACCGACTCATCCTGTATCACCGATATTACTTGCACAGGGTGGGTACATCAAAGCCTCACTCCACGACTGGATCGCCATTGCTTTGCTCATCCTCTCGTTCCATTTAATCCACTTGCCTCGCTGCTCGCCCTTAACTTCCTTTCTTGTGATCGTCTTTTCCCATTCGAAGCTTGCTTGCCAACCTACCTTGACCTTGACCTATTCTTCGAGACGAGAAACAAAACGGAACGGGATAATTGTTACGCGCAATACCAAACAATCGTCCTCCACCCCCGCTAGTTCTCGTACTCGTTGGATGAGCGAAGACGAGGCTGTAGGAGTAGCACTACTGACTTGTTCGACTCACTGATCTTTGGAGGCAAACGCCCAAAGTTCGCCTGTCAGCCCCAGCCCAACCCAGCCCAGCCCAACCTAGCTCTATCAACAAGCTATCCTTTCCCTTGTCCATCATCAGCTCACCTATCTTTCGTGAAAAAGGATGAACAACATGAGCCAACCAGTCGATCAGCTCAGTGAAATTCAGATACATCGCTTGGTACAACAGAAGGAGGCAGAGCTGAACAAACTTAGAGATCGCCTCTCCACTTTGTCGTCGGGTAACCAGCATGATCTGGTAGCCCCCCAAGGCGAATACCGCGTAGATTCCGCCACGACCCGTCACAATGTCCTCCCCATCAACAGGAGGTCGACGGTCCCTCGAAGCAAGTCCAATATGGGCTACTCCTCTGTGGGATCTGCCCGGACAACGGTAAATTCCTCCGTGATCACAGTCGCTCGCTCACTCTTGCTCTAACACATCACTGCTAGGAGCGGGGTAATGATGGTCCTCAGTCGACCAAGCGGCCGCGAGTAATGTCTCAGCAGTACGCCCCGGCACCCTCGATGGCCATGGCTCGAAGCCGCTCCAACAGGTCCGAGACGTCCTCGTCAACACCTTTCGTCGCAACCGGCCCCGTAGCTCCCCTGCGAACCTCCCAGTCGGCGAACCTTGACAGGTTTTGCCAATCGAGAGATGACCCCTCGAATGCCCAGCTATTCTCGTTGCAACGCGCCCCGTCGCAACGTCGGCCGGAGCAACTGCCGATGGTCGAAGAGCACGGTTTATACGCCGGACCAAATGTCGGCATGAATCCTCTGGACTTTCTTGCTGCCCAAGACGATGGCCTCTCGCCCACCGCCTTGATACCTCCACCACAGCAGTCATATCTGTCTCCCCCAAACGACAGCTTCAACTTCCGCCGCTCCAGCAGCCAGATGACTTCTGACTGCCCTTCGATGATATCCGGCACATCGGCTGCTGAGAGCGAGCCCTTGTCGATGTCGAGAGAAAGCAGCTCATTCGATAATCATGGCATGTTCGACCAGTCTCTTACCGGGGCTTTTGAAATGGCAAGATTGGGCTCGACCCAATCGCAGAGAACCGACTTCATGAGCCACGAGGCTTACAACATGCCTCAGATGCCATCTCGTGCTAAGCGCTCCGCATCCGGCGAAGATCTCTTTGCCGGTGTGGGGGCCAGTCTGCCTCAACCAGCCCCGCAGCAGTATGCAGCCTCCGCGCCAACGGACTCGTTCCTCTTCCAGGGATCGACGTCGATGGAGCGCTCGGTCTCGGCGAATAGCATGTCATCGAATGCTTCCCACCTGGAGCGTCGCGCCAGAGAGGCGATTCAGCGACAGATTCAGAACGCTGCCAAGGCAACCCTGCTTCCAAAACCGCTTGAGACCAGCAAGCACTCGCATGGCAGCCACGCCACCCGAAAAGAGGGCAAGGTGGCCGTAAGCAAGAACAGCGGCTACACTCGACCAAAGCACCCAAAGGTATACTGCACCATGTGCGATGAGCATCCCGATGGCTTCCGCGGCGAGCACGAGCTGCGACGCCATAGCCAGGCGAAGCACGAAGGTACTGTCAAGAAGTTCATCTGCCGCGATCCAGCAACGGTTGGCCTTCGCTCCAAGGTGCAGGCAATCAACCCTCTCTCCAAGTGCAAGCAGTGCCAGTCCAAGAAGCATTACGGTGCGTACTATAACGCTGCCGCGCATCTTCGCCGGACCCACTTCAAGCCCAAGACTCCCAGAGGCAAGAACAAGCGCAGCGAAGACGACGAGAAACGCGGCGGCAAGGGTGGCGGTGACTGGCCTCCCATGAATGAGCTCAAGCTTTGGTTTGAGGAGGTCTACGTCGGCGTCAATGATAGTGACCCTATGGACGACGACGACGAGGCCGAGTATTACGAGAACCAGAACATGTCGACCCTGTCGGGCATCGACATGTCCTTCGCTGGCATCGGTGTTTCGTACGAGATGGACATCTCCCCCGACGCGTATGCCGACCTGCCTGAGTTGACGGTGGATACCGCAACCGGTACCGGGCACGCTGCCATCCTGTCTGTCACCAGCTCCATGCCACCACTCTCTGCCTCGTCGTTTGAGTATTCGTCATTCAGCGCAGGCTCACCGCTCTCTGCCATGACGCAAGAGACAGCGTTCTCGACGATCTCGTCCTCAAACACTGTCACGCCATCCAACTACCAAGACACCATGTCGCACGGCTTCGTTGAAGAGTTTTGCTTCCAGTGAGACGTGCACCCGACGTCCTGCATTGCTGTTTTGCTTCGTTTCTATTTCGTGCTCAGACTTTCTACCCCCACCGCTTGTCAATTGATTCCGGCGTACCAACCCGAGTCCAATTGCCTCGGGTTCTCGCCCAAGCAAATTGGGCCTGGACCAGGTCGTCAAAGAGATCAAGGTCGAATGAAAGAAAAATAAAATCACGAAAAAAGAAAGACTACATCTCACGATTGATGACCATGTCATGACATCTTTGCCAGGGGGACTGGAATGCCGCGGTGGAGACACCCTTGACGGCATTCCGCGCCTCTAATCCTGTGTTTTCCTACTTGTCTAGTGTTTTCTCTTGTCAGTTTCGGGCGTTTGGTCTGCGTTTTTGCGAAGCTCTTTCTCTTTTATCTCTTGCAAGCTGGTGGGGATACGTTTTTTCCGCCTCTCCTCGGATATGTGGTGACAGCATATCCACGTCTAAGACAAGAGGAGCAAACTCAGCCTCGAAATGACCGAGGCTGAAATGACCTGTACATAAATTACAAACCAACGTTTTAACTGGAGGGGTCCTGGGGAACTGGGGGTTACGGGGGTTATGGTGGTCCGGTGGACAAAAATGCGACGGGGGTATGTCGTGATGTACCGGCTGGCTGGCGCCAGATTCTACAACAGCGGAACTGCTCTTTTTTGCGAGGTGTTGGGGAATTGTATTTGGGTACACGGCGAGATCAATCTACACGGGAACCGGCCTGGATACTGGCTGGGCGTTGGATTTGTAAATACTTTGGATGGTTGGGCTTGGGACGACTGGTGTCGTGGGAGAAACATGTCGACGTGAGACGAACTCGGACATGTATGATGGCGCAAAGACGCTGTGCAATGTGCGAAAGCACTATTGATATGATAAACCGTGCTTAAAAGCTACTTCTTGTCGGGCAGCCAGATAAAATGAACTCGTGAACCCCACAGTGTCGTATAGCCTCACAATGAACTCACCAAAGTGCTGGTTTTACTAGGAGACTGGATGCAGCTTCGCTTGCTGAACCGATGTGGGAGCCGGTATAGGCCATATGAGAAACTTTCAGAACAGCTTCACCCTGCTGCTATCAACCCCTGGACTTGCAAACCAGAGAGTATTCGTGGTTACAATGGTCTGACAATTGTGCCAGTATTTATAGCTGGCTGGAAGTAGCCCATCGCCTCTAATATTCGGGCCTTATTAACGACTGGAGAGAAGCTCGGCCTTTAGACTGACTATTCTTCTGCGTGAGATATTACTGGTTAAGTGGCAACTAGCATGGTTGAAAAGGCTCTCATACACACCCACCGATGCAGTGCTTGTGGAAGGACCAATGGCACGATATAGAGAGTACCCAAGCGGCTCAAAGGGACTATGCACTGAGGGGGATGCCAATCTGGTTTACAAAGAAGTATGATCACTTTAGTATTCATATAAACAACCACCTGAATATCTCGAATATTCACTCTGATATTGATGTGAGTAGTTATTTGAATGTTTCCAACATTTACTCTAATATTCCAGTGAATAGCCACTTGAATATCCCGGATATTCAGTCTAATAGTCATATGAATAGCCATTAGAATATCCGGGATATTCACAACATTTCAGTGAATAGTTAACCACCTGAATACCCTAGATATCCACAACTTGCTTAGAATTTACTTGACTTGAGAAATACTACGTACTTTACTAGAACTACCTGTTATTCAGCTAAGTACCTATTGTGCTGTAACGAGGGTGTTCGAGGGAAAGAGGGAAAGAGGGAAAGAGGGAATGTACGCCCCTGCCGCGGCGGCTTCGTGGTTTCCCATTCTAATGATGAAGCAGCGGGCAACCCACATCTGAGAAAAGTTTTCGCCACAACTCCACCTGATCTGTCGAAAGACGATGGACCAGCAGCAGAGAAGCCGAGGCGAATCGTTTCCAGCGATGACATACAAATCAACATTCGAAGTTACCTATTGTCGCGATTCCATCCACAAGCAAGGGCCTAGATGAACACCTCCTCAGCCTATATAGGAGCAATCTATCCACCAGACAACTACATCTGAAGCGCCCCGACGTATGGACTACCAGAGGTGTCTGGAAAAAGGAATTTAAGAATCTTGAAGGACTTGCCAACAGAGGGCCACCAGACAGTCGTGGTGGTGCCACGGCTGGTCGAGCTTGGACAACACCGAGCCAACTCTTGACGCTTTGATTATATCCATACCCAGGTGCCGGGTGGCAAGCATTTGGCCAATGGCAGAGACCAGGTCCGTTCTTAGCGAGATGTAGGCCATTCTGAATGCGGCCCCAGATGGCACGAGATGGCATGACGACCCATATCCCAAGTATTCCGTGACTCCATGAGAGATGGGGCCAAAGACTTTCAATTCGCCTTAATTCTATACGGTCCAATGACACTTTCCCGGCACTTGCAAATAACATTCGATATGGACTATTCCCGCTGGGCGACCTGGTTGATGCCATTCAAAACCATAAATCGGAGGCGGAGGGCTGCAATGAACTGGTGTCCATCTTATCACAGGTAGCTCGAGACAAGGAAGAGTAAGTCAAGCCTATCCCGGGAAACCAAGACTCAGCTGCGCACTCTCTTGGAAGAAAGACGACGGCAATCCTCTTGATTTCAGACGTGCTAACCTTATTTGATAAAGCACGACAGGAAGTGCTGCGAACATTGGAGGACCTTTGCGACGTGGAACAGTCTATCGGGGACTTGGATATCGAGGCGGGCGTTGCTAATGACGCCATCGCCACCGGACTGTCAAGACCTCTGGCTCATTTCCATCGAACTGCATGTTGAACAGGCTCCGATGCTGCCAAGTCGTTGTATTCATCGCCATCACAAACCCAATGAATGTAACTAGTGTCAAGGTCCAAACGTACAGAGCCATCGAGATGTCAAATTGACGAGATTGGCGTCATGGGCTTGTCATAAGGGTTATCACCTACTTCACAATCAAGTCGGTCGAAAGGTATCAGTGAAGTGAATAGTTGCACGTTTTTGTCACCCCTCGACAGGTTGGCGTGAGGGGGGGCCCTAGCGGATGTCAGATTTGGCAATCACTTACCGTTTTTCATACAGACTTTCGAGAAAATTGACCAAGTATTTCTGGTGCAATGTCTCGATTCTCTATGTCGATCACGGACTCCATTTGGGTAGCGACAGCAAAAGTGATGTCAACAAATCCTTAAGAACAAAAAGAAAGAGCCGACTTCTTTCTCAGAAGCCCAAAAAAATTTAGTTGTCTTTTAGCAACTCCCGGTTTCGATCCGGGGACTGGATTAGTCAGCAAAGAGAACTTGTGAATTACGAGGGAATGGGTAAGTAGCTTACCCTCCGGGTTATGAGCCCGGCGCGCTTCCGCTGCGCCAAGTTGCTTTGCATCAAGGATATCGATTTGACTGTTATTTTTATTTATGTGGGTAAAACGATACCCAGTAAGATCTAGCCACTTTAGTTCACTTGGCAGGTCACGTGGCGCATGCACCCCGTGGATCAAAGCTTTAGAAGACATCGATCACCGGAAATCAGTGCTGTGAATTAAACGTTCGCCGGCTCTTCATATTTGTTTCTTAACTAACGAGCAGGCCAGGGTTCAAAAGAAGGAGTATTCTTACGTAGGTAGTCCTATTTTCCTCTTCGATAATTATCGCATTTGCATCCTAGGCACTCTGTGCATACTGGTGGGACGAAAACGTGGCGGATACCGATTAACATTTTTCGCCAGTTGTAAGCAACTTTCCTTTGGAAAGTATGTGAAAGTATGTGAAAGATAGTGTAAGAAGTCATCGAATGTTCTAATCATTGTTACATATCTACTTTTATATTCACTTTAATATTCTATCAATAGCTATATAAATATCTTGATGTTTTACAAGATATTTATTGCACTATTGCTGTGAATAGTTACCTGAATATCCAAATGACAAGGTGGCACTATTACGTACAATCCACTTGCTAGATAGGTATAGTTACAGATCTACAGATGTCCATGCATGTGAACCTAGGAGATATGCTTATAGTAGGAGACCTGCAGTCATCAGGAACTTATCGATCTTCTGCTAACCCTAAATGACCTGAAAGCGCAAACACAACCCGCCCGATCTCGCCATCGCTTAGAGTGGTGTGAAGTGTGTGCGTAGATCGCCCAATGCGTATTACCTAATAGATACATCCTGTTTTGTTTTTGCAAGTGTCTAGCGATCTGTGTCAGTGTCATGATTGCTGTGGGTTTTCCGGAATTCTTCGATTTCCGGCGGATTTCCGTATGCACGTTATCGTCGTCAATCTTGCAGCCAAGTTATTGTCTAGAACATCGATTCACCAGATGGAGCGACGTAGTGAGGGTTGCGAAAAGGTCTATATGATCATGCAGGGAAGCAATCCTGTCGACTTGCTCACAAATCTGCACTTGCGACAACCTGCTGACAGACTTCAACATTGAGGGTCGTCGTCTGGTCCATATATTGTATGGCCACGTTTAAGTCTCTCCGCAACAATGAGCACCCTTTCCAACCTCACGTTCGCGTCCATTTAAGACGCGATGCCCCTGTCTGCCATGATTAGCAGTGATTGTCTGCCACCTACCTGAGCAGCAGGTGAGATAGGTTTCAGAAGGCTGCGAGCAATATATGTAAGATGTCGGACTATCAGTTTGAGATGGGCTATAAAGCAATAATTCTAGATGGATGTAATAGCTGCTAATAGAAGGTGGCTAACTTGAAATGTGGAATGGGGATGCGGGTTGATAGTGAAGGTGTAAGGAAAAAAGAAAATCAATAGAATAAGCAGGAAAAAAGAAATGATAAAAGGTATTATATCCACGTTCGCCTGCATACCTAATTATTATCCCCTTTCTCACTACATAGTCACCAGACGATCAACTGTAGTTATATAACTAGGAACATAGATCCTAGTTTCCTCCTTTCTTGATTATCAGCTTACTAGTTACTTCATCTCAAGCGTCTGTCTATCTTAAAGTATATGCTGCCTCTAAGGGAATGTGGCCATAAATGAGGGCGTATATAAGAGAGGATTGAAACGTGAAAAGCTGGCGGCAGATAGGCAGTGATATGGAGGAGAGAATGGGAAGACGAAAGAGGACTGGCAACTTGGACCTGTCACATAGCATATCGCGGCGTCCCGCACCGCCAAAATCATCATTATTCAGGTAGCTACGCACGGGAATATCAGAGTCAATAATATAGTGAATATGCAGTGAATATTTAGGATATTCAAGTAATACTTAGGGATATATTAGAGCGAGTATTCTAGTGAATATGGAGTGAATACTTTAGTATTTTTTAAGTAGCTACCCTTATATAAGAAATCTAAATGAATATGTACTAAATTACTAGAATATTCGCCAACTTATCACATTGTGTTTCTCGTACCTAGGTACTTTCCAAAGAAATTTGCCTGCTACAGGCGACCAGTCAAATAAGCGGCGCGAAGTGGCCATGGCCAGCATTGGGGGGAGGGGCAGGTGATCATGGGCCTGTGACTGGACACTTTGTACTGACATGTCGATGGGCCCACCAGGTTTGTTGGCCAGATCTGGACGGCCGCCAGCGCTTCATGACGGACGTGGGCAACCAGTAATTGCACCACTCATCAACTCTTCTCCAGCGTCAGCACCAACATCGACCAACATCACCAACATCATCACAGAATCCGCGGGTTTGGAAAGATCAAATTTCCCATAGTAGCCGTCTTCGCCATGCTCGAATCCTCCTGCAGGGTCACGCAGGACACCCACATCTCACGGCCCATGCCGCGAAGCCGCGCGCTGCGCTGACACCCTGCATTCGCGAAAAGTTTCGCATCATGCAAACACTGGGTCCCCTTCTTTGTGCCTCTCCAAATCCCACAGGACATATGAACTCTGTCACAGACGGTGTCGCACCCCAGGCTCCCGCCTAGGGCGCCTAGTGGAGCTCGAATGTTTGCTCGAAATTGGCCGCTGCCCTTTGTCATGCTGTGCAGAGGAGGAGTATATATGACTGTCAGCTGGCCTGAAATGGTCGGCTGTGGTGATCTTGTGGATTTGTGTTCCAGGTGTCTTGTGTGACTTTGGTGAGTTTGGCCGCTGCTTTCATCCGCCAATTCCGAAAACCTTGGGCATTCAAGTGCAACAGTTTCCTTTGTTCTTGAAGCACCGGGTTTATTGAACAGCTCGCTACCAGAAAATTACCTGCTGGAACTGAACATCTACATCACCATCAATCATACCTGCTCTTATTCGCATTTCGCTGTCTGTCTTGGCTGCTGCCAGAGAACCCCCCTTACTACCAGCATCAATCACTTTTCATCTGGCACACTTGGTATACTCTTCGTGACCGAGACTCCGTTCGCTATGAGGCTAGTCTGCAAAGTATTTTTTTCGTCTATTATCGGATGCTAATGAAACAATAGGCAGGAACAGATTCCATCGATCCCGGAGTTGGAGAGGGTGTTCTACGACGAGGAGCTTCGCATTCAAGATGACGTGAATATGCACCATGTGCGCAACCGCCAGAACATAGTCAGCAAAGACAGCAGCAGCTTCGTGGCCGAGGTGCCATTGCCGGTCGCTTCCTCATTGCTACAAGTGATGTGGTTCTTGGTGCTCGATATCCTGGACTTCCTATGTCGTCTTCCACAGCTAGCGGTTCCTTTTCTTCTGCTGACATGCTCGTTTGCTGGAGCTCTCCCTTTCGGCTGCAGGGCTGAAGGCATCGCACGGCTCTCGTTACATATTGCTGAGATGGAACTAGGGGACATGAAAAAGGCCCGGCGGAGACATCTCTGAGAGTCATAGGAAGTACGTCAGGTCAAGGCGGAGCGTTGGATGGAATCACAATGTTTCGATATCCGGTCAACACAGCGATAGCCAGCCATCATGCCGGCCCGATGTATCGGTTGAGTGACCCAGCACACGAGGGGCACACGACATCATCACTCGGTCCGTTCATCTTTCGAGGAACTCTTCCCGGGCATGTCCGAAATACCGAGGCCCATCGCGATGGTCAGGATAGGAAGCAAGCGGTAGAGGACAGAGTCCGCCAAACCAATGACAGGATGATGGGTGATAATGAAACGCGGGTACTACAGCGGTTGCTCCTGTGGTTTGGGGCTTTGGATTCAGGGGCATCGGGACCATGATTGCCGTTGACGGCGTTAACAGAGTCTGCTAATATAAATGGCACAATTCAGCAAAGGTGCAAGATCGTCCAGGCCTTGAAGACGTAGAAACTGTAGCAATTCTTGATATGTCGTGGCCCTTATGTGCCTACCTTACAACAGTCGGCGCATCTGTGGCGGCCTACGGATTAGAATCAACCCCAAACCATACGTATGGGGCCAATTGTCTATGTATCTCAGCACTTCCAATCCAATTCCCTATTACCTTGGGGAACCAAATCGCATTACCAACACCTTCCGTTCAACTATACCCTTACTACTCATGGCCCATGCCCGAACAGGAATGGAAATGACTTCAATACCCACCAACGTACCATTCTCAAGCACAACAAGCGTGGCACCAACGTAATATATCTATGCACCTATGGAGGATACCCTATCACCTTTACCTATCCATGACTGTGTAGCTTCTTAAAATAATTGAAATCGTAGACTAAGGTTCTCGTCCACGACGACTCGAGCTATTCTTGGCTATCTAAACCGACTCCCATCTGCAGTCATCCCAAACTCCCAGCAAATGGTCTTGCACCATCCAATATTTGTCTGCTATGCTGTGGCCCCTGTGTTTTGACACCAATAGTTTCAGCCAATGACCCTAGGATTGATATGACAGCTGGACTGACAAGACACGTACAACTTCCTCGTACTTTGGTACTTATTCGTGTAGTCCTGAAAAAAACTTGAGGCCACCCTGAATGTAACCGCCTTTCTGTTTCCGCCTTTCTGTTTCCGCCTTTGCTTGCAATTCCTCATGAATTTCAACAAGAATTCATCTCATAGCTTGCCCTCATTTTTACATTCATTATTAAAATACTTCTCTTCTTTTCGCCACTCTCCACGTCACTCATCTTCAAAGCCACATATCCACAGCCGAAACCTGATACTCACTGAACTACCCGCCTCATGGATCATACGTCGAGAAATCAGATCCCCGAAGAGCGAAAGCTCATCTCAGATACCTTCCAGGGTGCTATGAACAAGGCAAATGAGATCGCCGCCGACCACACCAAGACCCTGATGAAGGTACGGTGCTATTGTTGCTCGGATCCGGAGCTCCTTGTCACGCAGTAAACTGAACCCGTTACTGTAGGATACTATCGAGGTTATGGGCAACCGCTTGCTCGAATACGGCCTGACAAATATTAATGTCGCCGAGTACATTACTCAAGGTATGTAGACTTTTTGTTCTCAATCTGCAGATAGAATAAGTGTGCTAATATAACTGCCAACAAGTTGCGGTCGAGGCCTTTGGCCAAAATCGACACGGCGCACCTCTCGATGTCGAGGTCAAGCTAGTGCGGAGGCCGCAGGAGGCACCTGCTGTCACGTTGGAAAAGAGTCAGTCGACAATCCCTAGTTTTCCTCCAAGCATTCGCCAGCCAGATTTCGAAGGTAAGCGAGAAGCTGCTACTGCTGTCCCTGCTAGAATTCCACGTCCGTATCAGATGTCTTGTCAACAAATGAAGGGAAGGCTCTTGCCATCCCAGCCGATTGCATCAAAAGAGCAAGACTTCCCTGCTAGAGAGTATTCGTACTTTTACTGATTTTGCCTCTCCGCAGAAACCGTCACAACTAATGACAAGGCTCGAAAGTTCGACACCGACGAAGAGTTTGACGAAGAAGAGTTTGACGACGAAATAGTTCCTTCTCGGCGTCCACGCGGAGGTCGAAAGCCCGTCGCCAAGCGGGCTCGCAAGTCATAATGCCAGTTTGCTTTGTTTCACGAATACTTGGCATTTCATCAGTGGTATTCGAGAACGTTGCAGCAGTTCAGCGGCACCGAAAGCTATTGTCATGAGCAATCATAGGGGTGGCAGACTATACCATCGACGTCTAAGGAATTCCAAGGACACACGTGGCACCCAACCCATCGAAAACATGCAAGCCTTTAAGCATTAGGCCACGGCTCTGATACTGGGGGATGGTTCTTCTTGTCAAAGGCATGACAGCGGTAACAAGCAGCTGAGGTTGGGATTATGGAGGGCAAGGGGGGGCAGTCCACAATTGGCGTGGGGGCCAATTTCGGTAGGTGCGGATAACTGAACACCTGGACTAGATGGCACCAGGTCAGTTAGCTGAATCGGTCAGATAGAGATGTCTTCGTTTCTATTCCAGTACGAAGTTCCTACGTGGACAAGATATCCCGCTTCTTCCCCCATCCCAACCCGCACGCCTCCCAAGCAGGCACCCCACGAAACCCCACAGTAGTGCAAGGGGAAGATTGCGCCTTTTTCACAATGTCCTGGCCGCCACTTCATGCAGTGGCAGGGAGGCCATCCACCCCACTGGAACTCATCGGATAGGACGCAAGGGGCCTGCTGGGGTCCGTGCATTAATTATCATCTGAATGTGGGCCAAGGATGAGATAGAGAACGCCTTTATTCAAACTACTTCTGTCCCAAACATAGGGATAGTGACTGCGTACCATGGCCTCAAGCTCAATAGCTACTTTAACCGTTCACCTTCTAACGGAACTCGGTGCATCGGTACCATCCTTTGTAGACGCTGCTCTTGGAGCCGGCGCTTATTCACTCGTCGATGTGCGCGCCTTCTAATGATGTGGCTACTAAAAATAACCCCCCTTCTGATGTGTGCCACCTCCTCGACGTGACCAACAGCCTTCACCTTCACCTTCTGGTCAAACTCCTCCGGTCAAATCCTTGCATGCACACTGTATTATGTCAGTGACTGTGATAACATTACTAAATTCGTTTTCGTCTCTAACCGTAGGTAGCCATAGAAATCGTAACTAATAGTGCTGGCTGATGGGGAGTAATCGGCATGTAGCCAACATAACAGCGTGTGGTGCTATTATCAAGATGTAGTGCAAAGACCAACGGCAACTGCACCAATGTATTTTGGTGGCGTGGCACGAGCGAGATAGATGCAGTTCCTCCAGCTTGAGCGTCATCGCAGGACTCGGCGGGTGCATCGCTCGTCCAGTCCATTTCATCGGCAGATCCTTCGGTCCAGTTTGAACAGGTTGGGAAGCCGGGGGCAGAGTTACTAGCTTCTTGATTGAAATTCATTGCACGATGTAGATCTATGGGACTTGGCAGTGAAGCGGCGTGATTTGATATTTTTGGTGAAGAACTTCTGGGTAGCAATGGCATTTATTTATAGGAAGCATCTTGGACAGGACTGCCAAGCATACCTAGATAGGATACTAGTTAAGTCACGTAGTCCAGAAAACTAGAAACGAGAACTAGGAACTGGAAACTGGGAACTGGAAACTGAAAACTGGAAACTATATATCTCAAGTTAGCAACTGGAGCCAGAAGACGGAAAGAAACGAGAGTACTATTTTTAGACACTCACTGTCCTATTTTTGGTCGTTCGTAGTCCATTTGCCGCGCGCCTGCCAGGGACAATGTCTCGGCCAGTAAGCTTCGAGGCCCCTTGGTGTAGGAGGACCATTGCTTGCGCCAGCCTTGCAACGATGCCCACCCCAACTCTTTCAGTTCGTGATTGGGAGATCCGAGGTGTAAGAATAACATGTTCACGGGGTTGTTGGTCGTCATTCAGCACATCCATCTGCAGGCGGCGACGCCCCCTGAGCGAGCCATAGGCCGGTCATCTGATGAATGCCTCTCCTTCATTTCCTCGCCGAGAGCACAGTCTGCGTAACAACATCTGCCTCGCAACAATTCGTGTCGACTTGTATCATACCAACCTGCCATTACGAAACTAGTAGAGATTGACGAGATTGACAAGAATTATGCTAGTGCTGCCGAATACAGTACATCCTCCAGACTATCCCAGCAATCGTTGATTGCCTTCAAGACAAAGCTCTGTCCGCCTACTTGTGGCCGAGCTTTTGAGACAAGTCACGCACAAAGTCAAGGCAGCTACGGCATTCCTCCCATCCATCTCCAAGCACATGCTCTACCCGACGCCCACAGACCCACTCGGAGTCATCAGCGACCGGTTTGCCTTCCTGCCCTCCTGTCTTGTCCTCGGATCGGTATAGGGACCAACCATCCTCAACGATGTTCTCTATGTCTTCACTTTGCTCGGACACCAGCTCTGTCTCTAACTCCGGCTCACACAACTGATGGTGTCTGTTCTTTTGCTTTTCTTTCACAACAAATGACTCTGGCTCTGGCTCTGGTCCTGAGCACTCAATCGCTTTGGACTTCTTCTTCTTCTTCTTCGAGTCGGAGGAGCCCCAACCCCAAATATCGTCTTCTTTCGTTTCCAACTCTGGCCTTGGCTCCGGCTCGGGCATTGGCTCCGGCTCGGGCATTGGCTCCGGCTCGGGCATTGGATCCGGCATTGGCTCCGACATTGGCTCTGGCTCCGCCTCCGGCATTGGCTCTGGCCAGTAAATAGGTTTGGACTTCTTCTTCTTCTTCTTCGGTTGGAAGGAATCCCAAATATCGTCTTCTTTCGTTTCCAACTTTGGCCTTGGCTCCGGCTCCGGCATTGGATCCGGCATTGGCTCCGGCATTGTCTCTGGCTCTGGCTCTGGCTCTGGCATTGGCTCCGCCTCCGGCATTGGCTCTGGCCAGTAAATAGGTTTGGACTTCTTCTTCTTCTTCTTCGGTTGGAAGGAAGCCCAAAAATCGTCTTCTTTCGTTTCCAACTCTAGCCTTGGCTCTGGCTCGGGCTCGGCGTCTTCAGGTTCAAGAGATATGACTAGTGAAGAAAAATCTAGCGGGTTGGCCTGTTCGAGAGTCTTTTCAAGATTCTTCGCGGAGGAGCTGGATTCTTCGCAGCGTAGTTCCGCCATGCTTTCGAGGAGGATCTCAGCAACAGACACATTCTTATCAGTGCCTTCACGAAACACTAATTCTTTCACTGCCAGGGGATCTGTGAATAGCGCCTTCAGCCGAGACTTCAGGTAGTCGCAGAACCATGTATCATCCGTGCTTGGATTTGGATACACATCTTTTACCACGGCAAGAATCCTAGGCAGTGTCAATTTCGCACCAAGTCTTTCGATTTCATCTTGAGCTTGTTCTGCTAGAGCTGCTAGTTCATACACTCGAGAAGCAGTATAAACACAGATGCTAGTCGTGAATTCGGCGACAAGCTTCTCATAGACAGACGACCCTTTGGGTTTGAGGCATTGATAGGCACCCGTAAACAGGTGATGGACGAGAATATGGCCAACATCTTCCGAGAGTTCATTGAGGCGGAGAGTATGTTCCCAAGCGTCAAAACGAGAGAATAGGTTCGAATTCTGACGCAGAATACTCTCAGGAACCTTAGAAGTAATTTTCGCGTCCTTAAAGTACACATCGACAGGTGTGCTAGTGTATGGGCTTACTATGTGTTAGCGTCGAGGAAGGCAAATGAACCAAACAGTGCTTACGATGTAAGACACCCTGCTCGTGGTACAAGTGATACCAGCTGGCCACACCTGCGGTGACGTCTTATAGAACTGTTGTACAGCAGCCTTAAGGCTGTGGGGGAACTTAGAGGAGACATCGAATAGCGTGAGCAGAAGAATAGAAGTTATATTGAGGCTATAGACGCCGGTCCCGACCTTGTGAACGCTATAGGAGCTCCTACTAAAGCCTATCTTCCTGATTACCTCATAACTCTGTTCGATCCCCTTAAAAGGTGAGGATGTCCTCGATTAGGAGGTTCTTATAGCTAAATTTTAACGCTTAGATACGTAGTAAGACGTAATAGATCGTTATGATTTGTAGAGAATCGTAAAGCTCTAAGTTAGGGATAATGACCGGACTTAGCGGAAGTAGTCAGACGTAAGGTGTCGTGATGGCGGTTGATTTATTTTTGAAGGGACTATTTATTAATTTCTTCGACCTTTTATAAAAAAAATAAGACGATTTTTAATATTAATATAAGGTCTAATAATAATAAGAAGATATTTAATAAGAATATATAAAGTTATTAACGATAAATATCTTATATAAGCTAAAAGACCTATTAGTATATTTAGATTATATTCTTATTAATAATATATTAACTATATTAAAAGAATAAGATAAGAGAACGTTAATTAGGTTGTTAAGTAAGTTAGACTTAAGTATCTTTATCTTATAAAGAAATAAGTATAATAAATTAATAAATTAGTTATATATAGTTAACTAATAAATATATTTATATATTAGAAAACTTAGTAAAAATAAGAAGGTTTATTTTACGATGTTCTAACTTAATATCTTAATTATAAATAAGTAGAAAAATTATAACTAATTAAACGGTAATAAAGATATTTTATTTATTTAGGTAAAGTTTTAAACGTTTCTTAAAGAAAACTTAAAGAATAAGTACGTTATATATTAAAAAGTTATATAGATAATTATAAAATACTAAATAAACTAAAATAATATATTTTATTAATATAAAGATAGATTTAAGAAATTAGAATAAAAATTTTATTAAGCTTTTTTGTTAAAATAAACTTAAATTATGTTATTATTAAATATATATCCTAATTACCTTAATTATAAGATTATAGATATAAAATATTTAAAAGATTATAAAGATCTTATTATTTATAAAATAATAATTAATTTATAATCTATAAAGACTTAACGATTTTAATTAAATTAATATATTACTTTAAAGATATTAAGTTATAAAAAAAAGCTTTATAATAATTTCTCTCTAAAAGTTAATAAATAGCTAAAGAAGATAACTACTTTAAATATTATAAAACCTTTAATAGAGAAAGATAATAATAAGAGTAAAACGTTAAATAGCTTAAAGGATCTTTAAACCTTTTAAAATTCTTATTATTTCTCTTACGGCAAAATCAATTATTAACGTAATAAATATCTAAAATTAAGCGAACTAACTATTAAACTAAATACTATATATATTAATATATTTAAAGATAATAAACCACGATTAGGTAGCTAAGATTTAACATTATCATTTATAGATTATTACCTTATTTAAAATATCTAAGTCTAAACTAAACTTCACGTTTAGAAGAATATTTAGGCGTATATCGATTTTAGTATATATATTACGATTATTTTATTTAACTAAAAATACGTAAATAAGCTTAAATAAAGATTAATTATTATAAAGCTAATAAGCCTTATTATAAATAAGCTAGAAGATATAAAAAGGTAATTAATAATATTATTAAAATATTATAATAATATTAGTTAGAAGAAAAGGTAAATAACATTTTACTTATAAATCTTTATATATATTAAAGATTATAATATACTATTAAGTAAAAATTAATATATAATTAATAACGTTATTATTAATATAAGTGTAAGTACTTAGAGATACCTAATTAATTTTATATAAATCTTTATAATAATTAAGAAGAAATAATTAAGAAAGATATTAAGTTTTAATAGCTATATTATAATAATAATTATAGTTATCTTAATATTAATTATATAAATAATAAATATTATTATGATTTATAAAGATTTATAAGATTTTATAATAAATTATAATAATTTATAATTAATTATAGATAGTTTAGTAATATATTTATTAAAAAAGCTAAAAGGTTATAAAGATATTTTTTCTTAAGAGGTAATAAATATTTTCTTTATTATTAAGAGCTTAATATATATAATTAAGCTAGAAGATAAGAAAATACCCTTTTAAGGACTTATTTACTATTTCATAAAAAAAGAACTTAAGATTTTATATAAATATTTAGAAAAGATATTTATATTAAGGTAGATATAAAGATCAGTAAGCTTATATAATATTCTAATTTTATTTATATTAAAAAAGGATAATAAACTTTATTTTTATATTAATTATTAAGTATTAAATAAAGTAACTAAGAAGAACTAAATATTATTACCTTTTATTTTAAAGATTTTTAATAAGCTAAAAAGTGCTAAATTCTTCAATAAGATAAACTTAAAGAATATATATTATTAAGTATATATAAAAAAAAGTAATAAATAGAAAATAACTTTTTATTATTAATATAAATATTTTAAATATTAAGTTATACCGTTTAGGTTTATTAATATATTAGCTATATTTTAAAAGCTTATTAATTATATATTTATAAAATATTTAGATAATTTTATTATTATGTTTTTAGATAATATTTTTATCTATAATAAGACTTATAAAGAAATTATAAAATAAACTAAAGTTATATTTAAGATATTATATAAGAATAACCTTTTTACTAACTTAGAAAAATATAAGTTCTTTAAGTAATTAATAAACTTTTTAAGGTTTTATATCTTAGAGGAAGGTGTTATTATAAAACCTTAAAAGGTTAAAGTTATTAAAGACTAACTAAAACTTAATAATATCTAAGATATCTATATATTCTTAAACTTTTATAGGTTTTATTAAAAATTTATCAAAGATTATAATAAGATTATAATATTATTAATAAACTTAATAAAGGTTAATATACTTTTTACTTTTAAAGTAAAATAGGTAAATATTTTTAATAAATTGAAAAATATATTTTAAAATATACTTATCTTAATGTATTTTAATCTTATTTTACCGAGGTAAGTCGAAATTAATATCTTAGACTTTATAATTAGGAAAATATTATTATAATTAATAAATAAAAGATAATATTTAGTAATATATCTTTTATATAAACAAATTAACGTTAAGATCTATTATAATATGTTAGACGTTAAGCTATTAGTTATCGTTAAAGTTTTCTAAGCTTAGAGGTCTTATTTTATATATATTAAAATCTTAATTATAATATAGACTAATTATCTAAATTATATATACTTATAGACTAAAGCTAAGTTCTTAAGTTATAAAGTTAATATGATTAAATAATTATATAGTTTTAATTTTATAATAAAATATTAAATAGATATTAAGAATAAGGTTAACTTTTTATCTTATTAATATAATTATAATATCTTAGATAAACATGTTAAAGAGAAATAGATATAACTTCTTATGTTCTTATCTAGGTTTAAAGTTTTTTATAAAAAGTTATAAATAAATATATTAATTTGTAATAAATTGTGAAAATTTATAAACGATTAAGCGGAAAGGGCTATTATAATAATAATATTATGGTAAGCCTTAGATAACTTAATCTTATTTAATATTATTAAGAAATTATAAAAATATGATAATTTTAATAACTAGCTGTTATTAGAATTAAATAAAGGTTATAACCTTAAATAACATTATAATAAGATAAATACTTTTTAGTAAAAGTAATATATCTATATTCTTCTAACGTTATAAGTAAAAGTGTTAATATCTTATTATAATGATTATAACATAAGGTATAAAGATATTTTAAAGACCTTAGACTAGGTCTTACGGAGTTTCTTCTAGCTTTTAGTTTGTTATAATGTGAAAGATTATATAAGGTTTTATAACATTTATTAAAAGATAATAACTTATAGATATTAACTATATAGGAAACTAACTTTGTTATTTATCTTTAAGGTATTATAATAAGAGATATTATTAAACTTTATTATAAACCTCTTACCATCAAAACGATTACTCTTTACGAAGATTTATAATAATATTTTAATAATAATAAACCAGCTTACGAAGTATACGTTATTTATACTAATAATTAAGAAGATTATTATTAACGAATTTACTAATATCTTTATAGTTTATATTTATTAAAAATATAATTTATTAAAAAGTATTATCTCTAACTAAGACCTAAGATTTATATCTAACTTTTAAATAACATTCTACTTTATTCTCTTTATTAAGAAGAAACTTAATATAACTTTTTATTTATAAACGGACGGCTAGATAGAAAACCTTAACTAAATAATTAAATATTATTTATAAACATATTATTATTAAGACTAATCTAACTAGGCACTGTTATTTAGATTTACGGAATTTACTTATAATATTAATTTCTATAAAATTATTAACATATTACTAATAAAGGCGTTAATGGGTTATATCCTTGCTAACTTAGATTATATAGCTAACCTTTCAGGCTATATAAATATTAACGTTTTATAACATACTTAATAAGTTAAAGATATTTAGTAAAAATATAAAGATATTATTATTAATATTTAAATCTAATAAGTAAAATATTATAATAAAAAACGTTTAGACTTATTATTAAAATTAACCTAAGCCAGGTCGTCTCGTAGCCACACCACCATAACCACCAAATACTCTAACATATATAACCTAATATAATATATTAAAATGGTAATATCTCAGCCATCTAGATAACTACGTAAACATAAAAAGTATTTTATCTCTGATCAAAGATAGGTAGATCTAATAATATAATTAAGGTTTTTATAAAATAAAGATTTATAAATTTATGATTTTATAAGATAACTTAATAATATAAATTTGACGATATCATGAAGTATATCTACGAGCGTATCTCTAAACATATTAATAAAAATTATAAAAATAACTAAATATAGAAAAGATTAATGATTAATATATATATAAACATATATTTAGGCCTAATTAGGCCAGTTATAATAAGTTTATAATAAAACATATTTACTTTACCTTACCTAGTTTTAATTATTTTTAAATATAATATCTAGTATCTTCGCGAATTAAGCTTTATTATTACGTCTTTTCTTAGATTCTTTCTCTAGAGAGTTAAGAGAACGTTTATACTTATCAGACGTTTTAGTTTTATATATCATTAGTTATTTTTATAAGTATATATAAGATTTACAAAGAGTTTATCTTTTAACTTAATATGATCTGGCCTTTTATTTATTCTTAATATCTTATTATATCTACTTATAAGATATTTTAAATCTTCTTCATCTTATTTATCTAGAGGTTATTATAAACTTAATTATCTTAACGTAATTATATATTTTAAATCGTTTATTAATATTAACGAAAAAGTCTTATTATTATAAAAACCATTTAACTATTATAACGTATTATGATATAAGCTTCTTATTAATAATAACACTTATATAAGGTAATCTAATAAACGTTAAGAGAAGATTATTTATAATAAATTAAACCTTTATAAAAAGTTTTATATAAATAACTAATTATAAATAACTTACTTTCTTCTTTAACGTTAAGGTTATATAAAGTGAAAAGTCTTTCTTAAGCGTAAGCCTAGCCTAAAACGTCTACGATAAAATAATAAATAATAAAGATTTAAGAACCAAGGTCTTAAAACGATTAATTAAGATCTTTAAGTCTTAATTAGATATATTAATATCCTCGTTATCTTCGTCTTCGTTAGAGAAAATAGGTTTATCGTTTTTATCATAATAGAAGCTTTTAATTTACGTTTAATTAACTAAGTTAAGATTATTAAAATATAAAAAAGATAATAAAATAAGTTTTAATTAATCTTTGTTTATTATATTAACCTTATAGCTATTATTAAGTAATTAATATTATAAAAAGAGACTAAGTTCAGCCCTAATTAGGTTCTTAAGGTTAGCTTTAATATATATATATAACCATAATCATAATTCTTAATAATAGAAGGCACTATCTAATATAATATAAAAAGCAAAGAACCTAACATCTTAAAGCCCTTCTTATATTATATAATAGATCTATTTTAATATTAAAAAGCCGTAGTTATATCTATCTGGTTATATTATATTATAATAGAAGCGAACACCTATTTAAAAGATTTAAGATTTACTAAGTCTTAATCCGTATTTCTAATATTAATAAAAGATATAATTTATTTATATTATAAACTATTCTTCTATATTAACTTTATCTCTCTAGAAACTATCTTAGTAAAAGATCATTCCATAAGCTTAATTAATAATAATCATAACTTAATAATTATTAAAATGTTTAATAATTATTAATAGATAAGCTTTTTATACCTACTTAATATTCTATTTTTACTTAAAGGTAATAATTTTACTTTTTAAATCTATAATTTAGCTATTCTCCGTTTAATAAACAATTAAAAAATTAATAAGTCCTTTATAAATCAAAATAAAGCCGTTTAACATCTCCTTATCGTTTAGCTAATCTTTGTTAATTATTTTTAATTTAAGATTTTAAAGATTTATAAATAATTAAAGTTTATTTGTTTATTATTATTAATTTTACTATATTTTCAACTAATAGCTTTTTAACTAGTCCTTAAGAGCTTTTATATCTTTTAAGCTATTTATATTAAGAAGGTTTATAAAGACCTAATTAGGTTTATCTTAAAGCTTCTTAATAGATTTAACAATTAAAAACATAAAAAAAGATAATAATTAATAACGTTAATTCTTTAGCCTAAGTAAGAAATAATAATATAAAGACTTTAATAAGAATATACTTTTTTAGAAACTTTTATTAGTTATATTATATAAAACGACTATTAAGCTTTTATCTTCGAAGATCTTTTTTATTTATCTTAAGTTCTAGAAGGTCTTTAAAGGTATATTAACTTTTTTAGTTAAAAAAAATATTATTAATAAAAGGCTTTTCTATCTTTTTATAACCTTTAACGTTTAAAGAAGATATTCTTTATATAACATCTTAACGTTATAATAATTATATTTTTATATATAAATAGATAAGCTAAGTTTATATCTAATTAGGTTCTAAAGGTAGATATTAATATAAATAATAAGTTATTTCTTACTTGATTAATAATAAGTTTACCTATTTTAGATCTAATAAAAGGCTGATTATATTAGGTTTATCTTAGCTTTTCAGATTATTATTCTAATCTAGTCTAATATAAAATATCTATAATTATAATTATTAAGTTAAATAACGTTTAGATATAAATAAAACCTAACTTTTAAGATTTATTTATTAATAAGACTAAGCTTATAAGTTTAATACTAACTTATAACTTATATTATTTATAAAGTAAACCGATTTTCAATATAACTATTATTTTAAAAACTATTATAAAAAAAAATAATCTTATAGACCTAATCAATGATAATTATAACTTAATAATTATCATAATAATCAATAAAGATAACCGTTTATATATTATAAAATACTTTTAGCTCTCATAGTTAAACCTTTTTAATAAGACCATTACCTCTTTAATATTATTAGATCTAATTATTCTAAATAGATTATATTATAGATCTTTAAATTATATCTTTCCTAATTAAGGTTAAACCTTTAGTTATTATTTCTCTAATTAGCTAGTCTTTTCTTTTTATCATAATTTTAAGGTTTTATAGACTTATAAATAAGTATATATTAAATAAACTTAATTATTTATCTTTCTAATCTTAACTTTAATATTAGCTAATTTATTATTTAAACTCTTTTTAATATTTCTTAAGATCTAACTTAAGTTCTTTTCTCTTAAGTCTAATAATAATAAGCTTATTAAATAAAAAGGCTATTAAAAATAAAAGAGAACTTAATTATAGAACTTAGTTTTAGAATCTTATCAAGCTGATTATATATCAAGATTTATAAAAGTCTTTTATATTATTATCTTATTAATCTAGCTTATATAAGGTTATAACTTTAAACCTATCAAAGATAATTATTTAAACTATTCTTTTATTCTAAAAGGTAAAATATACCTTATATTCTTTATTAATTAAAGCTAATATATTTATATTATTTATAAAGAGTATATATATATATTTTTTATTAAAAAACATAATATCTTTTTAAAAGATTTAAGGTTTATTAGCCTAGTCAGACCTAGAAGCTCTTCTTATTAATAATAAAAATAATAAAGTTCAAAATATATTAATTAGCTTAAATAAATTAATATAAATCGTTTAAGGAGATTACTTAATAATTCTTAATAATCTCTCTATCTTATCTATATCAAAAAGATTAAGAGGTTTACTTTTAATAAGATCTTATTAATTACTTTTTTAAGATATAATTATATCCTTAATTAACAAAAACTAAAAAGGTAAGATATAAAGTTTTTCGGTAATATAAATAAAGAAATATATATAAATAAAGAACAAATTATCAGATATAGGTAAGTTAAATATATATAAACGAAAAGTCTTTTTCGAGGTTTATTTTCTCTTACTAAGGTCTTTAATATTTAATAAATTTATAATAACCTTGATTAAGGTATTAAGGATATAAGAATAATATTTTTAAGTAGTTTAAGGATATATAATAATAATTAGTTTAATAGTTAAAAAGAAGTTATAATATATATAGATTTCTAATATTAATAATGATTATAAGAAAGCTCTTTTTCTATTTCCTTTTTCAAGCTTTTTCTTTTTAATAATAATAACGGCCTTTTTACTTAACATCTTTAAATAAAAAAAACATTTTTACTTTTTTTCTTTTTTTTTCTCTTTTCTCTTCTTATTTAACAAATAACCTTCTTATTTTAAGGTTTCTTTATCTTCCTCTTATCTATAAGAGAAAATATCTCTTTCTTATATTCTTTATCTTTAAATTTTTAAAATTAACTTCTTTATTTCTCTAATTAGAACTTCTATCTATTATAGATTATATTTTTTATTTTCCTGTTAATCTTAATAACTATATTTACCATCGCGAAATTAAGCTTATTAAGATTCTTAACAAATAAAAGTTATAATTATTATTTAACGTTAAGATATTTATAAACCATAGATTCTTCCGTTATATTAAGAAAGAACTTATTATAAATTATTCCTTTTTCTTTATAATTAGTTAAGGCTAACTAATAATAAGTTATTATTTATCTTTAATATTCGTTCTTAGAAAGTTTAGCCTAAAGCGATGGTAATATATAACTTAATTTTATTTATTTTAAAATCTAGTTTATTAAGTTTATCAAAGATAATAAATCTTAAAAAGATATTACCTACTATTTCTAATAAAATATACTTAATAATAATCCTTCTACTAACGACTTAATAACTCTTAAACCTAAGTTCTCTTAGTATATAATTATAATTATTAATAATTATAATATCTTTAATTATTAATTTATAAAATTCGCTTATTATCTAAATATTATTAAGAGCTTATTTATCTAGGTTTACAGAGAAATTAACAAAGTTTTTTATAAATATTACAAAGATCAATATAACTTTTCTAATTTTAATAATATTTTATATATTAATACGTAAGTTATATACTTTTTCTTTAAATATATCTTATTATTTAGTTATTAAGGTAATTATTATGTTAATTATAAATTTTTTAAGAAATTTGATTATACTTTTTAAATTAATAATATAGTTTATAAGCTATTTAGCTTTAAGGCTAATAAGTCTAGTTAAGCTTAAAAGGCTTTTAAAGCTTAATCTATTATAACTAAAGCTAGATAGATTTATCTTTTTAATTTTAACCTTTTTTATTTATTTATCATAACTAATTTCTTTTATAAATAGTTTAATATACCTTAAGCTAAAGATATTATATCTTTAATTCCTTATTTTAACTATTTTCAAAATAAAACTATTATTATTTTTAAACTTTATCTTATTATTAACATTAAGATCTTTTAACAAACTAAACGGAATATAATATCTTAAGGTTTTTTAGGTAAAAAGGTTAAAAATAAAAATATATAAAAAATAGTTAAATAAAAGGTTAAGATATAAATTTAATAATAACCTTAGTTTTTAAGAATTAAAAAAGTTTTATAAATAAAAATTTCTATTTCGTTAGTTTTAATTTATAATTATAATAATTATAATAACCTGATCAGGCTTAATATCTATTAGATATATTATCCTTTATCTTATAAAGCCATCCTTCCTAGATCTTAGAAGATAAAATATTAAAGATAAATATAAATAAAAAAAGTAAAAAAGTAAAATTTTTAAAGTTATATAACTTTTAGAAAAAAGAATAAATAAATAAAAAGTTAGATAAGTTAGAATAAAGGTTTAATAATAATAGAAAGTAAGCTTAGAAATATAAAATTAAGGTCTAACAAAAAGAAAAGATAATATAATAACATAGAAAATAAAATATAAATCTATAAAATTAGTTTTAAAAGTAAAAATATAAAAGGTTAATTATTAACTATTAGGCTATAATAATATAAAATTAAGTTATAGTTAAGCTTAATTAGCCTTATTCTAAGATATCTTAATATTTATTATAGTTTACTAGCCTTCTTTATTAAATTAAGATAAAAAGGTCGTCTTTTTTAAAGTTTTTAATATTCTAGAAAAGTTATTTTTAAAGCTTTTTTATATATTTCTTTTTAGCTATTTAATATATAACCTTTAAGATTAAGTATATATTAAGATCTTCTAGGTTTATAATTATCTCTTTTTCATATTCTTTTTCTTCTTCTTCAAGAGATATTAGGTTAAAATCTAAAAGTAAGTTTATAATATCTTTATCTTAATCTTTTTAGGTTAACACTTTATCTTTTAGTTTTTATTATCTATTAAGAACTTTAATAAACTTCCTTAATCTATATCCTAAATACGTAGATCTTTTCTTTTTTTCCTTATTAAAAGATTTTAATCTATAAAACATATTATTTAAGATTATTAACTTAATCTTATAAAGTCCTAGCTATTTTAGCTTAAGTTTAGAACTTTTACTTTTATTAAAAAATCTAACCACGTTATAAACTAATATTATATCTTTTAAAGTTAATCTTTACTTATAAAGACCTTTTTTATATCTTTTATTCTATTATTTAACCTAAATCTTTCTTTTATAGTTAAAAAGTTTAGCTATATAATCTTAATCCTTTTCAAGCTATATAATCACTCTTATCTATATTATTAACTTTTAATTAAGTATATAGACTATATCCTATTTAAAAACTCTCTATATAATAATATTAGTCTTTATTAATATAATAACTTTATAACTATATATAAGGTAAAACAGAATATACTTAGTTAGATTATAAATATATATACAGTCTACAAATAAAGCCATTAAGAGAAATATTAGGATATTTATATAACCTTAATCATATTAAATCTAAAATATCTTTACTATTAGCTAATATCTTACTTCAAAGATTCTGTTTATATAAAAGTAATATATTAAAGTAAGTTATCAGTATAAACCATACTTTTTAATAAGCTTTATAATATATTTTTTATTTTCTAATCCTTTATTAACTATTAGCTTATTATAAATACCATAACAGTAAATAACTTTTTCAAATAAAAACTTCATAACGTATATAAACTTATTACTTAGGAAATATCTTACTTCTAGCCAGCTAGTAAAATGATCTCTAACCTCTATTATTATCTATTTTTTTATAAATTATATATCTAAATAGATAACTCTAAATATTATTAATTATATTTTAGTCTATCTATAAAGTTTATCTTATCTAGAGGTTAATACTTAACATATTAAATATATTATAAAAACTTCTTTAACTATCTAATATATATTATTTTAATAATACTTATCAATATATAATTTATATATTAGTTCTTTTATTTTATAATTAATAATCTTATAATTATCCTTGATCAAGGATAATTAATATTCTTTTTTATCTATTTGTTAACAAAAGGTAAAATATTTACTTAATAATCAAGTCTAGAGAAGTCCGTCTCTAACCAAGAACTTATATACTTTCTTTTTTAACTTATCCTATTATAGCTTAATAAGACCGGTCGGTATATTTAGAGTTATCAAGGTATACGTAATCTATCTAGACTTTTAATCTTATATCTGATCAACGCTAAACACGTTAGATATTAATCATAGATCTTCAATATCTATAACGTTAAGGTTTATAGTTAAGAAAAAGATTTATCTGTTAATAAAATTATTAATATCTTCTTCGTTTTCTTTGTTAACGAGGTTAGAAAGGCTTAATAACTTTCGGGATAACTTATTAACTATTATATTCTTCGTTTTTAATATATATTTAACTTTAAAGTTAAAAAGATAAATCTATATTATCTACTTTAAGATCAATGCTTTTAGGAGATCTAATATTATATTATTAAGTTATAAAATAAATATTCTAACATTAGTTTCTAATAGAAAATAGGTATTATAGAGATAGTTTCTAAACCTCTTTAAAGATATTAAGACTTTTCTTAATTTAAGTTTACCTATATTATAAACGAGCTTTAGCCTTTTCTATATATTACTTTTATATTAAGCTATTTATCTTTTCTTATTAGAAATAAATTGGCCTAATATTACTCCCTAGCTAATATTATTAACGTTTATATAGAGGTATATTAGCCTTAATCTAGGTTTATATATTAACATAATAAAGATTAAAACTTTTATTAGTCGTTGCTTAAGTTGATTTATTATCTATTTTTAGTCTATTTCTTAGATAAAGATGATATCTTTCTTTAGAAAAAGTATAAATAGCTTAATAATAATTACGAAGTTTTATACTTAATAATAATAGAATATAATAATACTTAAAAATGATCAGACTTTGGTAATATCTTTACAAAGCTCTTACTCTTTGATCTTAATGATCTTCGTTTCTTCTAGTTTCTAACCTAATATCCTATAAACATATCTTACTAAGATTATTAATTTTTAACATTATTAAGATTTTATATTTATTATTATATAACCTATTAACTTAATGTTTATAAACATTTTATTAATATTAATAATATATTTTATAATATATCTTTTTATTCTAAGCTTGATTAGTTTATCATTATAAATAATCTTTAGCTTTTTAACTATAATATTATCTAGGAAAGCTTAGCAGATTTTAGATATAAGGTTATATAAGATCTTAATAATAATATATATAAATTAGGTAACTAAGTTAATAACTCTTTATGGTAAGATATATATTTAGAAAAGCTTTATTAACATTATAAACGTCGTAAGATCTTTACTTTCTTTATTAAAGCTAACTTAATCATACCTAAAGAAGAAATTAAGTAAAGATATTAGTTTATATATAACAAAATCTTCTAAAAATTCATTAACGTTAAGAAAGATAAAGTTATCTTTAATAATTATAACGTTAATCTTCGTAGCAAAGTTAATTAACCTTATCTTACCGTCCTTCTTATTAACAAAGAATTAAGGATTTCTATAAAAGATATAACTCTTTTTAAGAACTCCTTTTTTAAAATATTCTTTAAATATCTAAATGATTATAACTTCTAACATCTTTAAGATTAAGATATTTTTTACTTATTATGTTTTATATAATATTATCTTTATCTTTTGTTATAATATAATAATAAGGTCTAACTATCTATATTTAGAAAAGTCTTATATAAAAGTTATTTTATAGTTAAAAAGTATAATTTTGAAAAGTTTACGTTTTTCTTTATATAAATACCTAAGAAAGTCTAAAATAAGTTAAAGTTTTTCTTTTATAAGACGACTTCTCGGCTTAATTATTAAGAACTTAGAGATAATCAAGCTAAGATAAAGAAGGTCTTACTATCTAAAGAGTTCTCTTATCTCTTTAAGCCTTTTTACTTTTTACTTTATATCCTTTTTTAATATTAATCTATCAGAAAGAACATTATCTATAAGATAAACCTTAACCTTTTTTAGCTTATAAACTCTTAATATTTACTTTTATATCTTTTTAATACCTTTCTTATTTTATAATTATAAGATCTTTAATCTTATTTTCTTAATTTTTTCTTTTTCTAATTTCTTAAACTCTTTACCTTCTAAATAGCGAATTTTTACTTCGGTAAGATATATTTTTATTAATAACTCTTCTTCCTTTTTCTTTTATTAATTAAGGTTACCTTATTATTAAATTATCTTTAAGATATATAATCATTAAATAATTACTTCTTCTTTATATATTATTATCTTTTTAGCGATTTAGTAATAAATATATTTTAGGTTATAACGTCTAAATATTATTATAATTTTATAGATTTAAGATAATATAACGTTATATATAAATTTTACTAATAATTCTGCAACATAATAAGCCTGATTAAGAAAGATAAAACTAAGAAAAATATCACTAGGCTTTATTCTTTTTAGTTCCGAAGTTTTAAAACTAATATACCCTTAGTTACTTCCATTAGCTTTATCTTATTAGTAAAATTTTCTTTTAGAAAGATTATTATCTTTAACCTTATATCTTTCGTTGTTTTAGTCCTAATTAAGGTAAACTTTCTTTATATTAACTATTTTAGATCTTATTATAGATCTTATTAATATAAGAAAATATGTTTATCTAATAATAAGGTTAACGAAGATAATGTTATAAAAGTAGTTTAGTATAAAAGTTATTTATATAATAAATAATATACTAAGTAAGAAATCATAATTATAATTTTTATCAGATAAAACTTAGATGATCATCTTAGTCTAGTATAAACCTATCTAGATATACTCCTTTATATATCTAACCATTTTTAAGCTCTAATTAGGTATAAAACTATTTATTATAAATATTAAGTTCTTTATATAGTCCATAAAGCTAAGCCTCTTCGTTATAAACTTTCTTATTAGATTATATTAGGTTTTAATATTAATAATAATAAGAATTATCCTTTTTAGTTTATCAGCTTTGATTCTTAATCTAATTTCTAAAATAATCTATAAACTAATTATTAAAGATATTATTAGATTTGAAAATTAAGTTAAGCTTAATTAGGTTAATATAAAGGTTATTTTTATTATTACTATCATAATATTATCTTTACCGTCTATCGTTTTTTACTCTTTAATTCTCTTTTAAAAAGACCTTTTTACTATATTTAACTATAACGTTTTGATAAACTTAGGTATCTCTAGGTGTATTACTTTCGACTAATTATTTATAACTACTTAAAGCTAAGCTATCTTTATATCTTTAAATATTAAGATAATTATATAAACGTTTTTTATAAATAACTTTATCATCTATATATCTTTTTACTTCTTAATATTATTAATAACTTTATATATAACCTTATTATTATTAAATATTAGTCTAAGGTCTAAGATATATTTTATATTAATACCTAAACCGATTTCTTCTATATTATTTATTTCAAAAGAGGTAGACTTATTTAACTTTTCTTTAAAAGTCCTTTTTAAGGTAGATTTTTTTTCTAATATTTCTATATCACCATAAACTCTACTTTAAAAAAAATAAGTTGTTTAAACCTAATCAGGAATAATTAAGCTTATTTTGTTCTATATCTTATTGTTAAACTTAATATTTTATAACATTTTTAATAATAATAATGATTAGTTATAAAAGGTTTATTAATAATCAGGAATTTTAGATTAAGATTAAATAATTAAGAATATATTCTCTAAGTTATTCTCTATTTCTAATATAAATCTAGTTAAGATAAAGGTTATATTTTCTTCGATTAATAATTATCCTTAATCAAAGTCTTCTACGTTCTCTAACCTTTATTTCCACGTTCTTTTATAATTAAGATATTATAATACCTATTATTATTATAATCTAAAAGATTTACCTTTAATCTATCTAATAATCGTTTTTTTATCTAAAAAACTATTTATATAACTTTTTTTAATTATATAATCTAGAATATATTCTTCTTAAACGCTTATATTAACTTTTATATAATATTTTCTTTTATAAAAAAAAATCTTCTTATCTTTAAGGTTAATTAGTTAGTCTATATATTAGATTAATATATACCTTAACTTTCCGTAATAAGTATAATAACCTTAACAAAGGAATTTTAAATACCTATTTCTTTAATTACCTTAAAGACTCTTCAAATATTCTCTCTAAACTAATTAAGCATAAAAGATAATCTTTTCTACGAAATTATATTTAGCTATTATTTTCTATAAATCTTTCTATTTCTTTTTCTATTTTATAGATATTCTTTTAGTTTTAATATTAACCTTTAAAATAAGGCCTTTTATTTATTCGGTAAGCTTATTTATCCTTTTATTAGATTTTTTTTCTAAAGATAATAACAAATCGCTTAATATCTAATCAAGGTTAATCTATTGTTTCTTACTTAATTTCTTTTTACTTCTATCTAGCTTAAGGTTATTAACTACTTAATCTTTAATTATTTTATAAAACTTCTTTAGATATTTAGGTTACCTAAGATTAATAAGGTTATTTAATAATAATTTCTAAGCTATTTCTTTAAAGATCTTTTTATAATAAATAATATATATAACCTTAGTTATCTTTAAGTTAATTATAATATTATTATCTACTTTTAAGGTTTTTCGTTTATAATCTTTGATCTTTTATAAAAGTTTTATTATTTCTCTTAAGTCTTTAATATCTTCTTTTATAACTTTTATCTTTTCAATCTTATCAAAAAGTTCTTATAACTAATTAAGGTCTATAATTTTAAACTTTTTCTTAAATATTACCTTTACCTTTTCCTATATAGTATTATTTATAATATATACCTTAAAGATCTTTTTAAACTTTAAGTTAATATATTTTATTACGTTTTCTTTTTTCCGATTATCGGTCTATATAATAAGTTCTATTTAACCTTTATATTTATTTAAGAACTTAATAATCTAGTTATTTATAAATCTTAAAGTTCTAGATAACCTTAAAAAAGCTATCTTCATTAACTATATATAAATAATCTTACTTTTTAATATTTATTCTTAATTACTAACCGTTATAATATCTATAAAAGTTTTCTATTAATTAATATTAATTATAAACTAAGTTAGATTAGATATATATAAATTATCTAGAAGAGAAAAGAATTAGCTTATAAAGCTATATAGTTATAAGACTTTTTTCTTAGTCTTTTTTAGTTTATCTTCAATATTAGAATTTTTTATAATATCTAATAGCTATTATAAAATATAATCTTAGATATCTATAAAAATATTCTTAACTTTTATTAATAACCTTAATATAAAGATTTTTAATATTAACAAATTTATTAGATTAAGAAATAAGCTTAATAAGTCTTTCGAACTCTTTTTCTAATCAGGTTTTAAACTACTTTTTAGTTTTAATATTATATTACCAAAATAAACCTAATCAAGGTAAGCTTATATCTTCTTAATTATTAATTATTAATCTACCTTTATTAAGTATATTATAACTTATCTTATTATTTATATTATTCTTTATATTTAAAAATTTACTATTAAGAAGTTCACCATTTTAATCTATAATATAATAAACTATATCTTATAATTAATCATATTAACTTTATCTTAGATATTATGTTCTTCTAACATTTATTTAGGCTTAATCAGGCCTAGATAAATGCTTATATATAATATAAACGTTAATTATTACCCTTAATAAAGATTAATATTTATATAATAAGTCTTAGCCATATTATAAACTATTAAAACCTTAGTTTTCTTAACATTTAATATCTTAAATTTCTTATTAAGATTCTTCTAATTAGTTATAACCTTTATAAGATTAATATTTCGCTTTTATCGGTTATTATAAATAACTATTCTAAAATCTCTCTTATCTTTTATCCCTAACCTTTCAGTCTTAACATAATTTCTAACTAATAAGCCTACCTACTACACCATCTTTACCTTACTTATTTTACATAAAGATAATATTTTTTTCAAAGTTTTCAACATTTTTATAACGGTATATCCCTGATCAGGTCTATCTAAGACTTAGAAATATAGCTATTTATTACTAACTAATATTTTTCTATATAAACAAATATAGCCGGATTATTATGTTCACACCGTCCTTTTTATTAATTTATTATTAAAGTCTATAATATAATAAGAGCTTTTCCAAGGCTTATAAAGGTATACTTATATAACAATCTAGTTTAATTAAGTTAAACTAATAAATTATAAATTATAAATTATAAACTAAAAAGAAACAAAGAAACTAATAAGCTATAAACTACTCTACATAACTATTTAGACCTTAATAATATTATAAAAAGCTAATCTAATATATCTTATAAAAGCTTAATATTTATCTATTAGTTTAACATTAAGTTAACCGTTAACCTAATAAGTTATAAGTTTATCTTTATATATAAAAGACGTCTACAATTTATCAAAAGTTTATCTTAACATTTTCATAAATATATTATATATATATATATTCTATATATAATTTTAAAAACTAAAAACGATTATTAACGTTTATAACAAATAATAAGCTTACCTTAGCTTTTCTTTTAACTTAATAATACTCCTCATATTACTAATAGATAATTAATATATTATCTTATATATTTAAAACTCATTTTATTAACAATATTCGTTTAGAATATATAAAAACATTTAACTATAATCTCTCTAATTAAATCTAATCAGTTCTTCTATAACATAGATCTACCTCTAAGTATTATTAAAATTAACCTAGGCCAGGTCGTCTTATAGTTATACCACCATAACTACTAAATACTCTAACATATATAACCTAATATAACAAACTAAAATAATAATATCTTAGCCATCTAGATAACTATATAAGCGTAGAAAGTATTTTATCCTTGATTAAAGATAAGTAGATCTAATAATATAATTAAGGCTTTCGTAAAGTAAAAACTTATAAACTTATGATTTTATAAGATAACTTAATAATATAAATTTAACAATATCACGAAGTATACTTACGAACGTGCCTCCGAACATATTAATAAAAATTATGAAAATAACTAAATATAAAAAAGATTAATGATTAATATATATATAAACATATATTTAAGCTTAATCAGGCTAGCTATAATAGGTTTATAACAAAACGTATTCACTTTACCTTACCTAGTTTTATTATTTAAAATTAGTAATTAGATTTTAATTAAGATTATGAATATCTATTTACCTAGGTTATCTAAAAAGCTTATTAATAAGTATATTAGCTTTTAGTAAATAGAAGAGGTTAGGAAGTTAGGCTTAGCTTATAAGCTTAGGCTGTTTAATTTTATCTAAGTTTATAAGATATTTCTAATATTATTATTAAAACTTTATTATTTTAGGTTAGCCTTTAAAAAGCTGGTAGATAACCTATTTATATAAGATATATCTTATAAGGTAAAGGTTATCTTTAACTATAAAAGCTTAAAGAATAAGTAAGAATTTTTTATTAAGTAAATAAATTATAAAGACTTAGAGAACTTATAGATATTAAGGAAAGGTTTTATTAATTAAGTTATACTTAGTTAATATAAAGAATTATTATAATCTAAGGTAATATTAAGTATTTTTATAGAATAATAAACGAACTTATAAAATATTATTTAATTTTATAAAATATTATATAAGTTTATAAGGTATTATAATAAGGTTATTTAGTTTATTTATAAATATTTTATAGATCTTAAACTTATACTTAAGCGATTTTCCCTAATTCTCTATGATTATCAATGATTCTAAGCGAAAATAATAGATATTATTAGATTATTTATAGATCAGCGGCGGCGTGCTTTTTTACTTTAGCGATCTAGAGGTCTAATAAATATATTTTCTTAACCTAAATCTCGCTTTCGGCCTTAATATTTTCTTCGAAGATCTTAGCTATATATTTAAGCTGGTTGTTAAAGTTATAAAAGGTATTAATAATATCTAGAAAATATTAATAATTTTTTATAAAATTATATAAAATCGTAAAATAACTTATTATTTATGTTGGAAATCGTAGCTTAGGCTTCAACTTTATAGGCGTGTTCTTTTTTATAGAGCTTACGGAGACCTTTTTTTCTGCCTTTTTTGGTAACGATTTTAATATGATTTTTCTATGACTTAAGAGCTGTTATTAATATAACCTTAATATATTTTACCTCTATATAATCCTTAAATTATAAATATTAATGATCTATTGTGAAATTATATAAATTTATAAAAACTTATTTCTTAATTATCTTAAGTTATCTTAATATTAGTATATAGTAATAAGTATTCCGTGTTGTTATGCTTTTTGGCGGTATATTCTTAATATTTTATATTATAAAGGCTTATTTTTATAAAATTAGTTAGTTTACATAATATTATAAAAAATCATAAGATTTTATAAAGAACCTTAAAGATAATAATATATTTTTATAGAAGTAATAATTATTAATTTTATAATTATTATTTATTATATTATTAATATAATAGATATAAAGGTAAGAGCGGACGTTGTTAAGTTATTTAGGTATAATATTAGGTTTCTTAAATTATTTAGGTATCTATCACCGATTAATTATGATTTCTTATAATTCTTAATAACCTTAAGGATTTATAATTATTATTATTATTATTATTATTATTGTTATTATTATTATTATTATTATTATTATTATTATTATTATTATTAAAGTTATTATAAAAAAGAAAAAAAAAGAAAGAAAAAAAGAAGAAAAGTTAATAAAATCGTAAAAGATATAAAATCTTGCTAACTATTTAGCTTATTAACAAAAAAGAATAATAAATATCTTATTATTAATAACTAAATATTATTATATTTAGTTAATTATAAATAATAACTTATAATTTAACAATAAAAAATAAATAATAATTATTATTTATACTTATCTATAATAAAAAGGCCTTAAAGTTTAACTTTAGCTTTATAAAGTCTAATATAAGATATCACCATAATGTCAAGATATCTACTAAGACGAGGTTTACTAGGTATATTATAATTTGTTAAGCTTTTAATAATTAATATCTCTAGCCTAAGAAATTATACTACGTTAAGACGTTAAAGATAACATCGTTACGACGTTAAGGTAATAACTTATAATTACTTCTAATGGTTATAAAGATATGAAGCTATAGTTAACAAGAACGTTAATAACTAGCTAAATCTCTTACTATCTAATAAGGTTAAAAGTAACCTTATTAGAGAAGAAGGAGTATAGTTATAAAACACCTTATTCGTGGTATAAGTAATACCAGCTGGCCATATCTATGATAACGTCTTATAAAACTATTATACGGTAACCTTAAAGCTATAAAAGAACTTAGAGGAGGCATCGAATAACGTAAGCAGAAGAATAGAAGTTATATTAAGGTTATAGACGCCAGTCCCGACCCTATAAACGCTATAAAAGCTCCTGCTAGAGCCTGCCCTCCCGACTACCTTATATACGAGGATTCAGGCCGAGAATCAGCTTCGATAGTTGACTCGGTGTGGTCTGGTACAGAAAGATTCATTTTTGCCCTTTTCCCCATCATATCAGATGATTGGTAAGTGAATAGGAGGAGAGATGTTGACTTGATGACAATGTAGTGATAGCCGTAAATGGTGATAAATTGCGGCTCATGTATTTAAGGGCGGATCATGCCAGCAGGAGGAGCAGCTACTGTGAGTCATTTATGGCTTATTATGCTCCTGGCGTGATGATTGTCCGCTCCAGTTAAAATGCAACAAGTTTCTGTGAGGCTTAATATGTGATTACGACTGCTCTATTTTGATTGGCGCATATGACGAAAAAGTGCACTTCACAGTTACACAGCAGATGCGCCAGTTTCAAAAATACCACCTGAAGTCATAGTGAAGCCTTGTCATGCCCTTGAGACTGCGCCAATGGCGTTATCGCAACAGGCCTGATATTATGTAAAAGATAAGTGCCTTGAACGAGGGCGACTTGCCCTGAAATGGTCTGCGGCTGAGATAATCCGTCCATAGTAAGGATTAACGAGGATAGACATCGTTGGATAACTAATACGTTTGTCGAATTTTAATCTAGGATAACTTTCCATGCTCAAATGGAGTTTCCAGGCATTAGTGAACGCTATTTTTTATATGCTTGATGCATCGGGTCTAGACCTATTTTGTAGAAAACACAGTAATTGCCCTCTAGTTGGCTCTCCGTTATGATTGTATCTCATCATTACAAAGATTCACCGAGTTGCCTAGGAATCAGCTTAAGATCCATCTAAAATACAGCAACAACAGACACAGACATACCATTACAACAGGTACTTGGCCTCATTTCCTAAGTATATCTTTGGTACTAAACAATCGTGTTAGGGGGTTGAAGGATAATTAGACTGTTTAACACATAATGGAATAAACCTGGTCAAGATATATATAGTCCGTAGTAGTCGCATAATGTTGCTAGTCTTGGTTCCTTAATTCTTTCGCTTTAACGTAGTACTGTATGTAAATCTCATGCAGGAAGCAATCTAGTAGCGCCTACAGCGTAGTGGGTATCCGCACTCGAGTAGATAAGGTAGATATTCCCAGTCAAGTTCTTGGGCAGGGCAGGCAAGCAACTCAGTCGTAAAAAAACAGTGCCGCTTTGTCATCTTGATATTCATGTAAATAGTACCTATTCATGGAAATATTGTAGTGAATATCTCGTAAAATATCAAGATATTCAAGCAGCTGTTTATAGGAATATTGGAGTAAAGATTGGAGTGATTATGTGACCATGTAACAATTACTAGATTATTCGTTAACTTCTTATACCACGTTTCACGTACTCTGAAGGCTGCCAATAACCATCAAGTAGGAACTCGTTACATCGAGTTTCGTTATCGTCAGGCGTTCTACGTGGTCTTATGTTATTATTATTATTATTATTATTATTATTATTATTATTATTATTATTATTATTATTATTATTATTATTATTATTATTATTATTATTATTTATTATTATTATTATTATTATTATTATTATTATTATTATTATTATTATTATTATTATTATTATTATTATTATTATTATTATTATTATTATTATTATTATTATTATTATTATTATTATTATTATTATTATTATTATTATTATTATTATAATATATAACAATAGACTTCCCTATTATTTTATAATGTTAATTTGAAATTAGAATATCCTATTCCATCACGATAACAGCACGAAACCGGACGGTCCCTGAGAGCATGGCATCTGGGAGATACGTCTTAGCAATATGACAAGTAAAGAGCCACAGGGCTTGGGAAAGTCTTTACCGAAAGCTTCTTGAGCCTTATCTAGGGGGAACTTCTCAATCATGCAGTCGATCTTTTGGAGTTCGGTAAAAGCGATGGTTTCCTCTGAGTCGATGACGTGGCCACAGGGCCATACCTGCACCGACGTGCCATACCTGAGCATCACGCCCGTGCTGATGGTCAGATCGCCGGGCACACTTAGTACCAGGAGCTTGCCGAGAATACCGAGACCCTTAAGCAAAGGGTTGATGGAGGCAACGGTCGGTGCTGTCGCCACAACCAGCTTGGCGCCGCCGAGCGCGATCAGCGCCTCGCCGGCATCACCCTTGCTTGAGTCGATGTACTCATTTGCACCCAGCTCTCTGGCAAATCTCTCCTTATCCGCGCCGCGGGAGATAGCAATAACGCGGAAGCCCATGCGGTTCGCGTACTGGACGGCCAGATGCCCGAGGCCGCCCAGGCCCTGTACCGCGACAGTTTCGCCGGGGGTCAGATTCATGTGGCGGATCGAGTTGAAGACGGCCATCCCTGCGCAGAGAATGGGTGCATACTTGGCGGCGTCGACGTGAGCAGGGATCCGCGCAGTTGCTTCTTCACGGAGAATGGTGTACTCGGCATCTGGAGATAATTTATTATGTGAATAAGTTCCTAGTGTGGAGAAAGCAGGGGAAGAAGGAAAAGAGCTCACATCCTCCGACCTTCGTTTCTCCGTTGACAGCTGCATTGTCGCACATCTGATGCCAACCTTGCCGGCAAGCTTTGCAGGTGCCGTCGTGGCCGCCGTGCCAGCCTGCACCAACACGGTCGCCAACTTGGAAAGCTTTCACTCCTGATCCAATGGCGACCACACTGCCAATGATCTCGTGGCCGGGCACCAGCGGGAATCCGCCGCCCATGATGTTGTTTTGGGCGAACATGTCGGAATAGCAGACGCCGCAGGCTTCAACCTTGACGAGCACCTCACCGGCGTCGGGGAGCTTCATCGGAGTCTCCTCGACTATCAGAGGTTGGCCTTTGGCCTTAAAAACGGCATGCTTGTACGTCGGGGGCAAAGCCATTGTCACTGTTGCCGGTTAACGTTTGGAAGGGCAATGAAAGGGAGATGCGGTGTCGTATCTAAAGACTTAGAGCAGAGGTTGATTGAACAGAGACAAGACGGAGAATTCTGAAATGGATGTTATGGCTATTGGAAGCTGTTTTTGAGCCTTGCAGCAAGATTCGACTTCCAAACTGCGACGGAGCATGGGTCGCTAATATAGACGGCGGAGAGCCGTGTAGAGCCCATGGTGGATGAGGATTCTGGAATCGGAGTTAGCATGGTGATGCATCCGAGGCAGTGCATATGTGCAAACTCCGGGTTCTGGCAGTGCCTCTGCCCGGAGCCATATAGCAGGTCACGGCAGCCCTCCGGCACTCCGGCATTCCGACTTTGCAACGAGCCGGGCCTAAACCCGATGTGGACACTGAGATGCCATGTGCTGTGGAGTCGTGGTCTTTGCTTCTTTGAGGGCCCCACTTAACTCCGGACCTCCTTTTGAATGGGGCGTGGAGGTTCAGCGGCAGGAGGACGACGGGATTGGTCTATCGCCCAGCCGAAGTGGTGCTTGGCCAAAACCGCTACGCCAGCTCTGCTTCTAGGGAGAGGGAATGACTGTAATGAATCGCTGCTGCGTCATTGGCTCATCGTGCCCAGCAATGTCAGCGATGCAAAACTGCGAGCCCCGGAGCCCCGGACACTAAGCTCTACTAACCAACCGTCCTCCGGGGTTATTCCAACACAAGCCATCAGGGATTTGTGTCGGCGGTGCAGGATTGCCCAGAGTTGTTCTCAGGATTTCTGACCCAGCCTTGGCAACAGATCTCGGAAACCAGCCTAGAAATATGTCTAAATAGCGAGCGCCACCGTTAAATGGCCAGTCCCCTAGATGCGGTTCTACAGAATATAAATATCCATACCCAAAACAGCACGCCCGGCATCTGGGCAATCACTCCTCGGCTCATTCGTAAAACTCACAACCGCAATGCAAGTTACTGCCAACCCGCCGCTTTCGTCCAAGGGCCCCCCCGAGGCCTTGCTAGTGGATAGCAAGAATCTTGACAGTGATCGCCAAAAATCGGACATCGGCGAGAAGGATGAACCATCGCAGCAACGACCTGTGACCGGCATCCGCTGGTTTCTGATATGTGTCGCCATCTTCTCTGCCAATGTACTGTACGGCCTCGACACCACCATCGTAGCCGATATCCAGGGTGGCATCTCCGAGACGTATCAGAACACGAAGCAGCTGGGATGGCTCGGTGTAGGCTTCACGCTCGGCTCTACCGTTGCTATCTTGCCACTTGGCAAAGCCTTCAGCTTCTATGACAACAAGTGGGTTTTTGTCGGCTGTCTATCCAACTTTGCGGCTGCGAGTGCACTCTGTGGTGCGGCCCCCAATATGGGTGCCATGATTGTTGGTCGCGTCTGGGCTGGCCTAGGTGGTGCTGGTATGTACCTTGGAACTTTGAATCTATTCACCACTCTCGCCTTACCTCGGGAACAACCCCTATATGTCGGCCTCATTGGTTTTGTTTATGGCAGTGGATGTGTTCTTGGTCCAGTTATTGGTGGCCTTCTAGCAGACAGTGCGGCTACCTGGCGCTGGGTGAGTACCTTCCAAACACCTGCATCCTCAAGTTCCCCGATTGTACGGTTCATCTCCCATATAAAAAAGCGGCTGACGCGGGTCGAAAAGGCTTTCTATCTGAACTTGGTCATATTTGGCTTGATGAGCCCCATCTACCTGTTTTTGTTGCCCTCGGTTCCGAAGCAAGTTGATTCAACCTTTTGGGGGAAGCTTGGGTGCCTCGACTGGCTTGGCATTACCCTCAACTCGGGCATATACATCACATTCACTGTGGTGCTCCTCTTTGGTGGTGTTTCGTGGGAATGGAACTCCGGGGTTTCGATTGCTCTTATCGTCCTCTTTGCCGTCTTTGTTGCCGCCTTTGCTATCACTCAGAGGCTTTGTGTGTTCACTGATGCCACTCACCGGCTTTTCCCTTGCGACTTCTTGCACGAACCACAACTCGTCTTGCTGTACATCATCATGGCTTGTGGTGGTGCCGGCTTGTTTGTCTCGGTCTACTACATCCCATTCTACTACCTGTTCGCTCATGGTGAGAGCGGAATGGACGCCGCGATACGACTGCTACCATTTATTATCTTCTACGTCGCCACTATTCTAATTTGTGGATGGATGATGCCAAAATTAGGCTACCACATGGTCTGGTTCTTTGCGAGTGGCTTGTTCATGGTTGCCGGCGGCACAGCCATGTTTACAGTCACACTGGATACATCAAAGACAAACATTATCGGATACAGCATTCTCCTGGGCGTGGGTATGGCAACCAGCCAGGCCGGCTACTCCATTGGTAGCCTGCTCGTCGAACCTAAGCGAGCGGCTGAGCTTATCCAGTTCCTCAACATCTCTCAAGGGTCCAGTCAGATGATCGGGTTAAGCATTGCGAGCGCCATTTTTCAGAGAGAGACGGTTTCGAGACTCCGCCAGGTCCTAGGTTCTTCCTACTCGGACGCACAGATCCAGGCGGCTGTTGCCGGGGTCCAGAGCGAAGTGCTTCACAATGCAGACCCCGAGGTTCGTCGTGCCGCCACCGAGGTCATTGTCGGAAGCATCAGCAAGATTTGGGCGATTGTAATCGCCGCCGCTATCATATATGCAGTCTCCTCCTTGTTTCTAACACGCACAAAGCACGTTAGTTTTGAAAAGAAGCTTGACGAGGAAGTCATGCGGACGGTAGCATTTTAGTTTGGTGAAATATGCGAAATAGAATGCCCAGACTTCTACGAAAGATGAGATTACCAAAATAGCGAGGGTACCGGTCATGTTGTGATGGAAACAGAAGACCTGGCATGGAGGGTACGAGGCGTATAGAGGTTTTAGCTTTCTCAATAATATCTCCCAGACTCTCCTCAAAAAGCGCAGTGCATCAGGGACATGAAAATTTCAAGTCTGTCTTATATTTCTACGGTAGCAGAAAGAAATTGTCAAGATCGCGTGACCCAAAAGTGCCGAGCTCATCTTGCGAATCGACAGTCAACGCTAAGTCCATTGACCCGAACAGCATGCCGTGCATCGTTTCCAACGTCTGCTTGTCGAATTGTGCAAGACTATACCCAGCCAGACTGTAGGCACTTTCCTGTTGGTCCTGAACCACGGGGGCGAGCTCCTGCTCAGGGAAACTTATCCGTGAGATAGGTGCTGGCTGATAGGTCTGACTCTCTGGGGGCTGATTCTCGCCTCGCTGCTGGATGCCGAGGTAATCCACTGTTGCACTCAACCTACGGATGACGTTGGCGGCACTTTTTGCGGCGGCAATGTTGAAACCATAGTCCTCAAACACTTCAATGGACATGTCGAGAGCACTCCGGACCTGGAGCGCCACATCGGACCCTGGGAGCGTGAGTAAGATCCCGACTAATGAGATGGCACAGTTCCACTGCCACTGGAAGGCCTCGTGCCAACCCGTAAGGATATCTGTCGTTGTCAGCACCTGGCGCATTATGAAAGTCAATGCCATGGCGTGGTTGGCACAATTCCTGGCACATGCATCCACGCTCGGTGTGGATGTGACGGTATGCACAGATCTCGAAAGATCAAACCTAATCAGTGGCCGGTAGATATTGGAGCATAGGTTGTGGTAGAGCAGCTCAAGAAGCAGACGCTGCCTCTGGATCCACGGTGATGCGAATTGCTCAATATCGACTGAGGAGAAGTCTGTCGAGAATGGACGGCCTGAACCGATGCGTCGCGTCTTCAGAACATCCGGTACGCTGTTCTGCCAATGATTCATCGCCTCTATCTGAGACAGGCAGTAACTGGCGTATTTATCAAGAGCCTCAGGATCGTCGTATATTGTTCCCCCACGACTCCCGTCGAAAATAGCTTGGTATTTGCCATAGAATGAAGTGTAAATTCCGCGCGCTGCGAGAACGAGCTTGGTGTTTTGCAGATGCCAACTAAGCCAGGTTACACTTTCGCCGAGGGGGGCAAAATTTGAGCCGGATACAGATGCTATTTCGTAGTCATCGCCCGGAAGACCACACGTCGTCGGGCCTATCTGGGTCATAAAGGGGCGGCCCAGTTTCATGCTGGTCTTCGTTTCAAGAACACATAGCGCCCACCACAACCGCTTCCGCATCTCCTGCTCCCTCTGCGGTATATCGTCCGGAGGTTCTAGGTGAATGCCCAACATCTGGGCCGTGCGAACGGCTGTCGCCATAGTACTATCTGCCATATTTTGGAAGGAAGCACAGCACAGGTAGAAGACGGAGAGCACTTGACACTGCAGTGTAGAGATGGTCGGACTTTCAAGCTCGGTCGCAGCGAGGAGCATTTGGCAGCGGCGATAGTGGCATCTCCCAGCCACACTTGCATCGTTCGTCTCAAGGTCTTTCTCGTTTAATACTCTCATGGTTTTCCCTCGTCCACGCGCCATGCCATACTGCATACAGACTGCGATAACGATGTCGATCAGTGCTGATGGATTCCGTTTGGTTCTTGACTTTGTCCAGAGACCTCTGTAGAGATCCCTAAACTCGACTTCGTCCAGGATTGGAAACGAAGGGTGGTAAGACTGCCAAAAGAGGTCTATGAAGTACTCCTCCTGTGTGGGCGTCAGAATCTCTTTAGTCTTACTTGGATCAGCGGTTGGCGAGCCGCCTCCTTCATCACCTTCAACGGAAAAGCTTGTTGGCCCATCAAACCGCGTACTGGCCAGGTTCGGCTGGATGTGATCATCTGGCAGCTTCTGTTGCAAGATCAAACCCAGAAAGCTGTTGATGCGGCCAATGAAATAATATAAGGACGATGGGCCATACCAAGTCTTTTTGAGCGTCGATCGAGCTGTGCTTGTGTAGATACCCTCCCAATGCTTCGTGGCAAATTCTCGACTTTCCATCGTCTGGGAATCCAGAGAGGCAGCGATGCTGGAAGTCGGCAGTGAAGATAGGCTGGGCGAGTTTGGCAATTGGTACCGGACACCTTCGGCCTCAGCAATTTTCTTCTCATGAGTAGTGCGCTCCTTTTCTAGTTCATCCTCGAGCTCCCGAACGCGCAGTTTGAGCTGCTCTATCTCCCGGAAGGCACTTGGAAGGGTCCTCACTTCATCAGCGCTATTGGCGTTATTGCTGCACAGCCCGCCTCTGCGCTGGCAGTTAAGACATGGATAATTGCTATCGCATTTGATGCGGTACACCCGACACCATTCACTAGAGACCTCCAACGTTAGCCACGTCTGTTCCATATTCAGCACTGTAAACCAATCTTCCACGCGGAAGAATCAGCAGTCGTCACATGCCCAAGACCAAGAGTAAATGCGACTCTTCCGGGGAGATTGTGCCAAGCGGAAGTACTGAGTGGCTGCATATCATATCACATACCAAGCCCGTGCAACTTGACCTCGTTTCTGCCGGGCGCGGCTGGGAGGTTTCGAGTTGAACGAATCCATTCTGCTCCTCAAGTCGCTAACTCGGTTGTTACCGTGGCTGACGCGGTCAACCGATAGGAGGATAATCGACCGGCACGGATGTTTGGCCCTCGACTCGACGCCTGGTTAGGACACCGCTTGTAAAATGGCCTTTGATCTCGGCCAGTCAGATCCATGAGATCGAAGCTTCGGAGATAATCAAGGTTCGAGTTGAGTCACGTGATATCTTTGTTGATCTTGTATCCTACTAGGTAGGTACATCTAACATCAATATATATAGAGAAATAGCTTAGGCCTAAATATAAGCGGTAACTAAGGTTCTAAGAAAGCTTACAAGAGGTAAATCTATCACAATATTATTTAGTATAGCTGGTTTGTTTAACATGCTTATTTGTCAGCCCGCGACTAGCAGCGATAAAAACGCCGGTTGGTAGGAGACTGAGAATGGACTTCCCAAGGTTAACATAAACCACTTCTTTAAATAGCTCTTTAAACTAGACAAAGAAAGGTACTCTATATAGGCTGTCGCACTAAAGTTTACCGTGTTTATCTTGAGCTAACTGAATTCATAGATGGTGTCTATGATATAACAGAAAAGATTTTAACGGTAAATCTTTTGAGATTATTAGCTAAAACTAACTTGTGATATGATTTAGGATATCTAGCATGAGATCGTTGTAGGAAGTGAAGTGCCACGTAATATTCCATAGAGTCTCTACGTACGATTGCACTTCTTATATCAAGTCCAAGTATATCAGGAGTGGAGAGGAACGCTCAAGCGCGGAGACCAAATCTTTGAGTGCTGAGCACCCGCCGGCCAATCGTGACCATGGCTTCGTTCAGTAGAGGCTCCGTATCAAACCCGTGCACCACCTGATCGAGCATCGCGGCTGAGCACTCTGCGACGGATACGCTGGGCATGGAGACAGCCACCTTCATTGCAAAGGCCATCACAGACCTTGTGGTAAATGTATTAGCCGTGATCCATCCCGGCTTTGCCGCGCACACCTCCAAAGCTCCCTTGCTCTTGGCTGCAATTTCCAGCAGTCGGTTTTCCGTCTCGCCCTGGGTTGGTGGTTCCATCAGTACATCGCTCCAAGTCAAAGGGATAAGCGTTTCACTTTTACCCGCATTACTAGATATTCTGATAGGTAGAATGGCGCCTTGGTTGGATCGCGTGGGGCTGCACTGCCGCTGATGTAAATGAATCGGAACGGGCGAGCAACCCCACTGTCGCGCATTGCTCTTAGCCCTGCAAGCGCGTTGTCCTGGCATACTCGTTTGATTTCTTCGAAACTGATACCCTTGATGTGCGCGGGAGTAATGGCAATTGTCCTGCTCGATTGTCAGCTTAGCGTCTAGGTACACAAACTTGTCGTTAATTTCATGTACCAGATGCACGCATCGGCTCCTGCGAACTCTTTCCTGACGCTCTCTGGATAGTCCCCATAGTCCTTGGTAATGATGTTTCGCAGCTTTGATAAATAGGCGTCCTCGGTGGACAGCGCCGGTAATGACACAGGTGTTCTGGATAATGCGATAACTGAATCGATATCGGGCCGCGCCAAGCTTAGCCGGATTAGTTCTCTCCCCACAAACCCTGTGCCTCCTGCAATAATAAGCTTCATGGTTGCACCTGTAATTTCTGCTTCCTTTGGATTATCATAAAAAGTTCTTGGACCTACAGTTCTTGTTCTGTTACATCTTAAACGGACCGTGCGACTATTTAAAGTACCTATCTAAAGTATATATAGTTTTGCATTAGGAGCCCGGTGAGGACGACGAGAGGCTGCTCAAGACGCGATTGTCGGAGCCACGGAGGGTAGGTAGATCCTACTCCGATCATCCACTTTTATCACTTTCCGACTCCGATTGCTGAAACCCTCCTGCTGTTACCATTTTGCCTCCGTTCCCCCGTCCCGTTGCATCTAACTATTTGGACTCCGATTCCGAGTCTACTGCTTATCTCTCCTGCAAGCTCGCGGAATTGAACTATAGATTCCCGAAGCAGAATTGGTCGGCGGCGTTATACAGACCAGGGCTCCGAACCTCCGATATCTGGCTCTTGGGTGGCACCTCTACAACCGAACCATCATGACTGCGGCCTCTACTAGTCAATCCGAGCAGATCAGGCTTGCGAGCACAGAGATTACTGACTCACAGGCGCCCATTCAACCGCCGTGCAGCCGTGCGTGCACTAACTGTGTTCGTGCCAAGGCTAAGTGTTCTACTCGAATCGACGGTGGTGATGACAAGTGTGCAAGGTATGACCATCAGACAGCATCTGCATGTTCGCACTAGTCGATTGTAAACAACGTAATAACAATCACGGGGCAGATGTCATCGAATGACGAAGATATGTCAACCGTCACCCCCTGTGCGTAAGCGACGCAAGTCGGAGAAACTGCGCCAGCACGAGGCTTCGAAACTCGAGGAAAAGTTGGACGGCATTTTTACTCTATTGGAGTCGGCGAATCGTGGGATGCCAGGAGTTATCAGCCCTACATTTTCGAACTCGTTGCAATCAGAGCCTGTCACTGCTAGCCATGGGATCAGGCTCAACTCGGCGACCTCGAGAAGCGTTGGCCAAGGGCAGTACAGATACAATGAGGTCTCCGCGGTTCGGCAAGCTACCGCCTTCACCCCAGCAACATCGTCCGCTTCGGAGTCACCTGGACTCTCGATGACTTTCGAGCCCAGTCCGGAAGATGCAGAGACATACCTGGATAGGTTTCGAAATCAATTCGTCAAACACCTTCCTTTCATAATTATTCCACCTCATGTGACAGCCTATCAGCTCCGACAGGCGCGGCCCATTCTCTGGATCTCTATTATGACCGTGGCATCCACCAGTTCTACACAGCAGAAGTCACTCTCAAATGAAACACGAGCGCTTCTTGCCAGACAAGCCTTCATGGAAGGGACAAGGGACATGGATTTATTCCTGGCAGTCCTTGTTTACACTGCCTGGTGAGTAGAAGATAAACACATAGCTCATTTAAACACCCTTTTTGGTGATGTTGGATTTCAGGACTCGATACTGATGGCCAATCCCCCTATAGGGACCTGCATTATTATTCAGGAAGACCTTACCTCATCACCCTCTTACACCTTGCAATCGCATTACTCTACGATCTCGGGCTAGATAAGCCGCTCTCAGAAGACCCAGTTCTTATGTTGGCGCACGATCTGAAAGGATCAGATCCTCCGTTACGAATGTCGAGGGCACCGACTAACGAGGAACGAAGAGCTCTGTTGGGATGTTTCCTGTTAAGCTCGGTGTAGGTGTATTCCGCTTCACTACCAGTTCATGCTAATATCCGCAGATCTTGCTTCACTTTGCGTAAAGGCAACACTTTAGTTTGGACAGCGTATGCAGATGAGTGCCTCCAAATATTGGAGTCCGAACAAGAGTTTGAGTCCGACGCCCTGCTCGTGCAACTCGTAAAGCTGCGCCTCATCTCTGAAAAAGTGAAAGACCTGCCTTCGTCAGGTCCAATCATCAAAGCAGAGAGTGGCACGACGGTACCTATCTTGTTCTACTTGAAATCCCTCCAGAAACAGCTCAATGATTTTAAAATCGGCATTCCATCAAATCTGGCGAATAACAGTACGTCGCGTTTGAAATACACTGGTCTCCAACACCTCTGTAATATGCATTGGTCAAGAAGCCAGACTAATTAGATTCTCAGCAACTCTACTTCTAGAACTCCACATTACGGAGGTCAGCATCTATGAGATTGGTCTATCGCGCGCGCCTGACACGTTCCGTGGGCAGGAAAGTCGCCGAGTCGAGTGCCTTGGGGGCTGCGTCAACGCTGTCAAATCTTGGATGGATGTCTTCCTTAGGATCGCGCCAGCACAGTACGTCGGCTTCTCAGCATTGGACTATTCTAACCTGACTCATTGCTTCTTCGGCGTGTATCGGCTGTCCACATTTGAGCATGCTGACTGGGACCGGATGCTCTGCGTTGCCGACCTGGACGTCCCATCTTTCTTGGAAGCGAGTGAGCAGAACTTTGGACGAGTCAGTGAAGCGGCAGGTCTTGAGGTTGACTGCGGCGATGCGGATACTTTCAAAACTATGGCGTCTAGAATCCACCTCATCAGAAAGTCATGGAATACAACCAACGGCTCTCTGACAACTTCAACAGTTGTATCTTATTACGACGAACACGCTGCGCCATTCGAGGGTTATATGGAAATTTCAGATGGAGATTGGCTGAAAGAACTGTTTGGTCAATGGAATGAACGATTGGCTTAATGCTTGATGGAGGCTTTAATCTGCCAGACTAAAGGGTTTATATGATTTTAGTTCCTTTCATCCGTGTGGAACTGGGTGGATTAGAATATCTCAACTAGGTTTAAGCTGCCTATCATCGCCCGGTAGGGCTGTCCCAGGTTCTCGCCAGCTTAACGATGAGCAAGGGCGACGACGCGTACAATGGGTCAAGACTCTGACATGGCGGAGATTCTCAGGAGTCGCGCGACCCTATAGATGTCTCGTCAAAATGGTTGTCAAAATATTATGTTTTATTAGAATTTCATCTTCCATGTTATAAGATAGCCACAGGGTAAATTTAGAGTATATACTACAAATGTTTCCCCTGAAATCCAGCAGGCAGGGACTGCAGATACAAGATTCCGTCTGGCGCGTCAACCCACCGGCTCGGAGGCTTAGGCTTTATGTGCAGTTGCCGTTCGAGATTGAGGAGTAGTGGCGCAACATGAACATTCACTTCGATGTCGTTGGTGTGGCGCTGGGGTCTGGAAGCATGTCGGTTGATAGAGCACTTCCAACTGGTCCCTGGCATCTCGAACTTGGCATTACAAAAGATCCTTCAGCTCCTTCTTCGGCCACATGATATTGTCATCAGTGGCAGGCAACTCACAATCCCAAGCCCATTTGTTTACAAGCGAAGCTTCAAGGCTGCCTTCTCGACAACATATTTACCAAGGATAGGGAAGAACTTCCAGCCGTGGAATGAGCCACAGGTGGCCATGTAGAGACCCTGACTGGCTGGATGCGGCGATATAGTGAAATCTTCGCTCGGTGTGAGTGCCTCCCTGCACACTGTTCTACAGATTAGAAAACGTTGCTGACCTAGACTAAGTCCAGATGGACCTAGCGAAACTTACTAGTATATTTCGAAAACTTTCCACCTGAAACTTGGCGCCCTGCTTGTCGAAACTGCATTCATTCGCGAACCACACGTCGTCCTTCAGGGGCTCCGGGATATTCCATTGCGCGTAATCAGATTCTAGAGGCAGTATAGACATTGGGTTCCAGAAGAATGCGGGAGTATATTCTTAAATATCTAATAGCCCCGAAATTGAGCAAGCTAACAGCCGTGTGAGGAACGCTCCCATTACTGGCCCCTTATAAAAACACACTAGATCAGACGTGGTACGGTGCTTCGGTCCTGAAATCTTACCTCGTTCTGGCGGGACCTCTTACGCACAGACCGGACCCCTTACAGTACTTGAACGCTGATTGGGGACCAAGGCGCGCAAATACCTCTGTCACGGCGGCTACGATGATCCTCGTCGACAACCCCGACACGTTGAAGGCTGCATCCTAACCCAGCCGACATCGTCACTCCGACAAATCTACCAAGATCCTCGCCTCGCTTAGTGCCAGAACAAGGCTGTGAACGCGCTTACTTGTGCACACCTTATCTTTTGAATTCAAAGAGCTTCGCAGGCTGAACCTGTACTCTTCTTTACAAACGCCTTACTCTCACAGCCTTAAATCATTCCCTCTCTAGCAATCAGTAATCAGCACAATGACCTTCCTTCCCGACGACGAGCTGATGGAACTCTTTAATCTGCTTCAAGAAGAGGTTACCACCTGCATGGGCAAGTATGACGGAGCATGACATGACACATATCACCAACCTACACGCATTGCCCTGGAGTCTGCAACATGGAACTTACCTCCCTCTCTTCTCTCTCTTATAGCGGGTCTTGAGGAATACTGCCGAGATCGCTCGTGGAGAAGCCCAACGCCACCCTGAAGTGAAGTACAACTATGCTCTCCTATTCTACGGCGCACTTATTCATGATGTTGGCGACCAAAAATATGCCGCGGAAGGCGCGTTTGCTCTCGGGATTGGAAGGTCACCTAAATGCAGCTGCTATAGGTTTCATTCCGGAGTGACGAGGTCAATGTCGAATCCGCTTTCTGACAGCTTCGTAGGTCAAGATGTTGATCGGATCGACTATGACCTGATTATGTCCAAAGCTAAGGACAAGGAAGAATACCGCGACTTTGAAGAGAGAGTCCAAAGAATCGCAATTAGAGTCTCCTACTCAAACGAGATGAAGGATGTACGAGCCGTGAACGACGCCAAAGAAATCCCCGAGCTTGCCATTGTTCGAGTATGCCCTTCCCCTGTCACGTTTCGCCTCATTTACAAAATACTGCCCGCTCAGGAGACTGACTCGTGGTATTCAACCAGGACGCGGATCGCCTTGACTCGATCGGCGCCAAAGGTAGAGACATGCACGACTCGCGTCAGCTTTTCGATTGGAAGTTGAAGAAACTGGAAGCTCTGATGAAGACGGAGACAGGCCGAGAGATTGACAAGGAGCGTACAAGGCGGCTCCTGAACTTTAAGCGCTGGTGGGACGAGGAAACAAAAGTCCAGCAGGACTGGAACTACACATGTGGTTTGTAGGACCGGGGGCTAGTCGCGCTTCTTGACCTATTTGCCCGTGTTCGCTGACGGGTACAAGAGGGAGTTCGGTGGGCCGTTTAGTGGGCAGCAGTGGCATTAAAGTCCACAGCCACTACATCGCGCCTATGCAATCTCTCCCTCACTAGCCCACATGGCCCATCTTGAAAGAAGTCTCTAAAACGGTGATTTCGCTCTGGTGTACCAGACTTGTTGTAGCGGCGAAAGAGTGGATTCGCAGCCCAGTTTCATGACTAGGAAAGGAATCAAGGCAGCTGCGGCCATTTTTAGCAAAAGTGCGAACGTAACATCAATCAGTTCCTCAGCTCTCTGGATCACAAACGCAAGCGCCTCCTTCGCATTTGCCTCGCCATCCTTTCCCGCCGAAGTGCTTGCTAGTCCTGCAGCAAGCAGTCCAGCGACTAGATCCAACACAGAGCTCTGGGTGCATTATGCCCTGGCTTCTCACTGCAATGCTTATCGATAACGCGGAAGACTCAACCCATTGAGACTTTCTCCTCCTCCTCCTCCTTTCCCTCGTCCTTCTCGTCTTTTGCCTGAAATATCAGTCCGGCTTTTCCACGGTCAATAGATTCGAAGACGCGGCGCTGTGTAGCCATGAACAGAGCTGGACTGGTGTTTGAGCTATATTGTGTGTGGACGGTGGCGCGGTCGACAGCAATACTGACAACGAGTGCAGGTGTGTCGACTGGACCATCGACCAAGCAATGACGTCGTAGCGCAGCAGCGACCCTTAACAGGATATCACCAAAACAGAACAGCTTAATTATCTATTTCGTCTTAGATATTAAGACCTAGGCAGAATAATAAGACAAGCAACGTATTCCGTTAAAAAGGGATCGAGGATTAACCCAACACTTAAGTATGGCGACAGGTTTGACATTGCTCCTCCAAGCCGACCTAGGAAGTATAAGAAGAATTTGCTGCCGAGCTATCTAGGACTATCTTATTCTCGTAACTCATTTCATAAACCGCTACCATCTTTAGGCGAAACAACATGATGACTGGCTAAACTTGATAGCATACCCCCAGTCAAGTAGGTCATAAAAACCGTGTTGTGGGAGCTGGGTATTCTAGTGGCCACTCACGGAGAAATTCCAGTGAATAATTTTGCTAAATATATCGTAAAATATCAAGATATTCGAGAAACTTATTTGAGTATATAGCAGTTATCAGATGATTCGTTAACTTCTTACACCATCAGCAAGACATTTGCCCGTTCAAGGTTGACAGGAGCTCCGTTGTTTGAAGAAGCCCTTGCCTACACCAGTAACGCGCGTCATCGTAAAGTCCATGAAAGCGATAAGGAAGCTGTCATGGTTGGAATGGCCATCAATCACCAACAGGGGAGTTTCGTCATCGTTCGGCGTTTTACGGGGTCCCGCAGTATTATTGATTCCATTCTTCTCCACGGCACTCCAGAAAGATGTAACCATAACGCTAACCTTTAGTCTTTAAATGCAGATAAAAAAGAACCTGATTGACTGTTGAAAAGCGGGGAGAGCCAATTACAACAAGCAAAATAACCCATGGCCGCGCCGCTTTCTACAAGATGCCCTAATGTCCGCAACGGATTTCGATGCCAAGACACCACCCCGCCTCAGATCGACATGATGTGCGGATCTGAGTACAGATGAAGAATAGGCCGGAGATCAGGCGGTGCAAAACCATAGCATCTTGCAAGGCCTTTCTCCATGGCCCCAGTTAGGAGCTGCCTGATTCAGCCGAGTGGATAGCCCACGTCGCCCGGCAAGTCAGCCAACCAGCCACCCTCTCGCATGGATGCAGCTCCCTCCGCCCAGGACTACGTAGTAGAGCCGCTCTCTCCTGCCCGACTCGAATGCGATGCCCGTGCCTTGTTGATGCGGTAAAATTTGGGCATAGGCGCGCCGCGTTCCTTGTCCCCCGCCCATATGCATGGCTGGGCAGGAACCGGTTCATTTAAAGTCGGGCGGCATTCCATCACGGTGGTGGCGGCCGGCTCACATACATTGGCACGCAACCATGAGACTCCAAACCGCCGTTCTGGGTCTCAGCCTTTGGCTAGCACAGATTACCAAAGCCGAACCCATCCCGGAACCCAAGGGCAAGTACAATGTGGGCGCGCGCCGATTCGTTGTCGACTTCGTCAATCCCGACGACCCCACGTCGCCCAACAATGTGTCAACTGGGTACATGGCGACAGTCTACTATCCGACAGAGGATGACCCTTCCCCGCCTACTCGATACATCGAGCCCGAGCTAGCGCAGCTGTACGCCGACGCCTGGGAGTTTAATGTTTCCCATCTGACAGCCACCTTCCGCTGGCATGCGTCCTTCCTACGCGAATCCGTAGGCCCGACGCTCCTCTTCACCCCGGGAGGCTGGGGTGCGCCGACCGACGGATTTGTTATCCTGCTGACCGAGTTGGCCTCCCAAGGCTACGTTATCGCTGCACTCGATCATCCGTACGAGCTGCCATTTATACGCTTCCCCAACGGCACAGGCGTAGTGGGAACCGTGCCTCTCCTTTTTAACTCTAACTTGCCGTTCATCAATTTGATGCACGCCGTACGTATGCGGGAGCTACTCCATTTCGTGAGCTACTGGCCCAAGCTGGTCTCGCGGCTGTGCGCCCCTTTCAAAACGGACTCCTTGGGCGCCATTGGGCACTCGCTGGGCGGTTCCGTCTCGCTCAACGTTGCCCTTCAAAGCGATGCCATCGCCGCCGCTATCAACCAAGATGGCTCTATCTTTGGTCCTGCTGCGGCCAACGTTTCGGCGGACATAGAGAAGCCGTCCCTTCTACTGGCCTTCGACGGCCACTTCGCGGATCGAGATATCTCGTGGCGCAACTACACGACGCAGCAGTCAGATTGGTGGCGGGTGATCAACGTGAACGGCACAGTTCACCAGGACTGGAGTGACCTGACGTTCTGGAAGATGTGGGGGACCACTCGGCCCATGGGGCCCATTAATGGCCGGCGAATGGTAGATGTGAGAAGTACGTACGTGAAAGCGTTCTTTGATGAACATCTACGTGGACAAGAGTCGCCACTTCTAGACGAACCGTCAGAGGCGTGGCCAGAGGTATATATATCTAGTGGCAGTAGCGATTTGTGAGGAGCGCCTCACTTCAGATAAACATATCAAAATCTCATTCAGGATTACCTCGATTTCGTGCCCGCTGGATTGTGCTTGAGTCGAGGCCACTAGCTGTAAAACTCAAGTGAAGACCCTGCAATTTGATCTCAGCCCTCTTCTGATCGTACCGTTTTGGGGTCCGGCGTCGTACAAGATGCCTCGGTATGCCAATGTGCCTCATCAATAAAGCCCAATCATATCCCCGGAAATAGATGATGCCGCATCTGAAACGGCCATCGCTTAACCTCGCGTGGGTAATCCTCTATAAGGTTGTAGCCATGGTACTCTCCCGATGTAAAATATCTGCCAGCTACGGAGATGCGGGGCAATGCGATCTGTTCGTTGCTTTGAAAACTACTCCAAAATTGAGGACATTTCCATGCTAGAGAAGACGTCGCCTTGCCATAATAAAGAACGTTCACATTTAAGATACGCACAGCTTGCACCCGCGACCCGTTTGCATATCGCCAGAATGCGGGCGATCCAGGATACTCTCCGTTGGTTGCTGGCGTTTCAGTTCGCCTCCGTAGCTATCGCCAGAGCTCTATCACAGCACCCGCCTACTCCTCCCTCTCTACTCAGCCCGCGTCAGCCAGGACCATTGGTAACCTGGTGGGACACAAAGGAGGACCAGAAAATCTGCACCGCCTTGACCTACGTCGACACGACGAATTCCACATCGCCATCCGTCCAAGGTTGTCAGGCAGTTGTGCGGGAGGCATTGGAGGAAAAGGGCTACTACAATCTACCCAGTTTCCAAGGATCACTGCTTGGTCTGTGGCCAGCAGAAGATTGCTTTTTCTTGATCCGCGTGGGCGACTGGGAGGGGTTTGACATTGGGAACAAAGATGCCGCGGATTTGATAACCTACAGTATTGAGCGCTTTGCAAAGAATGGACAGGTGAGTGCCAGGGGGACCATACGATGTAGGACAGGCATTGGCGATGTGGTGACGGACTGGGAGTTCCGCAGGTATCCGAGTTGATGAAGGTCTGCTACACAACTCTCTGGAGTGTTGAACGGATTTCAAGGGCCTTAATGCTTGTTGGCATCTACCTGTCTATAACTTGGGTGCGCCGGAGATTACACCAAATCTATGGCAATAACTGGAGTATGGTCCACTGGGTATCATACATTCCCACTTGGTCTCTACTTGTTTCGGATTCCCCTTTCAGGAGTCATGCGATATTCTGCCATGGACATGTGATATCAGGATTCGTTGAGTACAGCTAACAAGTTGATAGGATTCTGAGATGTAGAGAGAGTGATTGAGTAGAGGAGTAGAAATATTGAAAGAATGAATAGAAACAGAAAACTGAAAGGCAAGGGTGCAAGACCACGCGGAACAGGGAGCCATTCATTGTCTGGGAAAGCTAACGCAGTAGCTGGGCTAGCTTGAAACCTCCGCAGTCTGGCAGGCCCGACAGAATGTCAAGATGCGTTGCATGGCCTGACTGGCGCTATCGTGAGAGAGTATTACGAACGAGTATTTGCACACATCTGAGTCGGCTGATTATACAGCCGCCGTCGAACCGATAGGCTCCTACATGAGAGGCTGCGAGCCTTGCTCTGGCTTTGGGATTCAATCTCCGGCTGAGTATATAGACTCAGTAGATGACGTCGAAGCGGACGATATTGGATGGCTAATCCAGAAGGTCTCGAATGCGCCCTACCAAGAACTTCTCAATCAGGGAAGCATTTATTAATATCATGACACAATCCTTTAGTTTATATGCACTAAAATAAGCATTAGTTCGGCTAATGGAAGATTGGATCACATTAATTTAGAAAAGTACAGCTGTTCTAGTCGAATTCAGTTGTGATATGTTGGTTCAATTCCATCTAGGGGGGGCTTATCAACGTGCGTTCATGTCTGGCCAAGGAGGCAGGATCACTCTGGTTGGAGATCGATCAGTCACCTGATACTACCATCTCCCGATTCAAGCTTGCAAGAAGACGGACCATCAAATGTCTACCAAAGGTCAAATGCTACCGAGTAAGCCACAAGCAGTCATAGCCTCCATCACGCATCCATCTATCCCAGTCTTCTCAGAGGCATCGCAGCAGCCCTCACATGAGCACGTTTCTTGCGCCAGACCCGATCGTCAATTGCCTTGCAGAATCCTTCAGCCGAGTGCCGAGGCCATGCCTGCTAACTCGATGCGAAAAAATTGTCGAAGCGTGCCCGTCCTGGCACGGTCCAGCCATCGCCGCCACAAGCGTGGGGGACGCGGGATTATTTCGACATTGGACGACCCCGGTTCTGCGACTATTGTTTGAAGCTTTCAATACCACCCACCACTATTAAGCTCAAACGGGATGGAGAATGGCTAGTGCAGAGTTCGTTCGACCTCCACAATGATCGATGATGAACAGGTCCATCGCTTTGCTCATTTCGTTCCCGTGTCTACCTCTTTCCGCTATCTTGTCAGCCGATGGGTCGCTATCCGTCTAGTGCCTTGCGGATTTCGGGCGGGCCCTTGGGGTCTGATGTCAATTGCCGACATGGGACGATGGATGTCGATAATGCAAACTCTGGGGTCGAGACATACGCTTGAATGTCGATGTGGAAGCCCCATGCCACCCATGGCGGCCGACAGATAGGGAGAACCACAATCTCGGACCCTGATGCCATCCAGGAACGAAAGGAAGTCCGCATGGCGTTCAGGGGTATCACAACCATGGTCGTATGTTGAGCGGAACTTGTCATGACTACATATAATGGCTTATCTCTCTAGCGCGTTTACTCTTGGCGGATTCCCCACGGGTTAAACACCCCCACCTATCAAGGTGATATGGCTTGGGAAGAGTGCCACCGAAAAAGAAACGTCGAGTCCTCTCGGGGGCTAAAACGGAGATGTTTCTGACCAATCGCAATTATTGGACCGGGATTGAATACCACGGATACCCAGACCGTCAGTCAGCTCTCCAATCTTGACCTCGCATATGGCCGTTTCGCGTGGCAACATTTCTTCTTCTCCTACGTAGTACCTGCTACTCTAGCCTCTCTGACAATAGTCTCCTGCGAGACATAGGGAGAAGTGGCATTTTTATCTTCAGTTGGCATTTCCAACATGTCAGAAAAACCGTTGATATGTTTGACTTACGCCGCCTGGAACCGCCGCGCCTCGTGCTCCCGATAAGTTTCGATTGACCCCGTCTGGAGCCATCGGATCCTCCAAAAGCCCATAAGAAGAACCGAGCACACATTCAAGTCTGGTTCGTCTGCGGCTTATGTGGATCGAATTATCGCCCCTAATACTAACCTCTCGCGCTCTTATCACTCCTCCTGCCCCTCAGACATCGTTTCTTTTCTTGTCAGACTCGGTCGAAATCCCCCCAGAAAGTCCTGGAGCACCGTCAAGATGGGGAACTTTGACGAGGTGTTTGTCAATGGCCTCAAGCAACAGAGTTGGTCGCTCTACAGCGTGGGCATGTTCTTCATCTTGCTTAGACTGTTTGTCTCCCGATTCAACAACTAGATTGCACAGCTGGCTGACCATGACTCCTTAGATATGCCAGAGCGTCTCGGTTAGGCGGAGTTGGTGGCTACCAGGTTGACGACTACCTCCAAATGGTTGTAGGGGTACGTATAGACACGGCGTGAGATCTGCTCTACTGGGAAGCAAGACTGACCGTTTTGTTACAGGGACTATACACTGCCCTCACGGTATGTCTGAACCTCATTGCAGGCGGCGGCGGTTCCAATCTCTATCCGCCAGACCTCGAAGGCACATTCACGCCGGAAGAAATACGAGAACGTGTCTACGGGTCAAAGATCGTCCTGGTCTCCGAACAGGCAATGCTGAACGTCATCTACGTAATCAAAGCATGCGTCCTCATCATGTACACCCGCTTGACGCTCGGCCATTCGAGCCAAAAATGGATCAAGTACCTGGCGATATATGTAGTCGTCGGATGGGTTTCGACACAAATCACCATGTTCGCCGCCTGCCGTCCCTTCAGCGGGTATTGGGGCATGCCGCCTCCCGACCCGCAGTGCACAACATACGAACATTACGCCATCGTGCAGGCGTGCTTTAACATCAGCTCCGACACGCTGATGCTGTTTATCCCGCTGCCACTGATCTTCCGCCTCAACATGCTGTGGAAGCAGAAGATTGTGTTGGCGTTCATCTTCTCGCTCGGGATATTCGTCATCGTCGCGGCGTTGCTGACCAAGATCTTCAATCTCAGTGACGTCTGGAGCACAGAATATATGCTGTGGTACATACGCGAAGCCAGTGTCGCCGTGTATGTGTCAAACCTGCCGATGATATGGCCCATGTTGCGGGAGTGGTTCCCGTTCCTGAGGATGCTGAACCCGGCCGGTGTGATGCCCACCACAGAAGGGACCGGGAAGGCTCGCAAGATGAGCGACAAGCAGCCTTCAGCAAGCAGCTTTTCTAAAGACCGATCGGACGACTTTCCCACTGCAAGAGATGCGCCTAGAAGACGCGACTCATTTAGCACGCTGGGCAGCAGCAGTGGCGATATCGCGCTTAAGGAGCGCCGGCCCAGCATGAGCAGTAGTACCGACCGAATCGTGATACAAGGACCTGGGAGGTCGAGTGACAGATCCGAGATGAGTCCAACAAGGATACCGAGGCTGGGCGGCATCCATGTCCAGCAAACCATTGTGGTGGAAGAGGAGATGGGCCCGCGGAGAGCCATGAGAGATCTGGAGAAGGGAGTGTATGATTGGGATCGAAGCGGGAGAAACGAGCACAGAGCAGATGTCATAGGCCGAAGAGCATAATGACCTGCCTCAAGCAGAGCTCCTGATGAAGTGTACGAAAGCAGGCATGTGGGGGTATGGAATGCATCAGGATTGCTTAGTTACGAATCGTCATTGCCTTGTGTTGGACACGGAGGATACACGACTTGAACGACATTGGTAGATGAGGATATACCCTTGGGGCAATGTATTTAAATGTAGAGTTCTCGCAGTTATTGGACTGCACGTCACCTGTATATAGCGCTACCTGAATGAAGCGATGCAGACCCTGTTCGACTATAGAGTATTCACTGCCGAAAGTGAAGGCTTTATTCAACAGCATCTTGACTCCTACATATGTACAAGAAAGCGGTATATGGGGTATCGAAACAACAACTAAAAACAAGATAAACACCGCCTGAGTGCCTAATTCTCCAGATCAAACCCGAAAGCCATAGCGGCTGCTGTTCAGTTCAACCAAGCCCACGTCCCTACAACCCTCCCCAGGGCAGGATCTGCAAGCTTGTTGAACATGGCCGGACTCAGGTCCAAATCCGTCGGCTCGCATCCCTCACATCGATCCACAACTGTAACATCCACGCTCCTCGCGCCCTCGCCCTCCTTGTCTCTCGTGACCCTGATCCGCTTACCACACAAGGGATTGGTGTTCGGGTTCGTCCCAACCTGCACCTTGTCCCACACGAAGTGCGACACGGCTACGATCGGATCGTTATCCGTGGGAGCGTGGCCGCAGGCGCCGAGCCCGACGCCGTAATAAGTCAGCTCCCCGGTCTGCACATCCTTATTGTCCGGGAGCGGGAGGAAGCGGGTTTTGCTGCTGCGCTTGAGACCGAGGCCTAGCCCGAGGCCCAGAACGAATATGAGGAGAATGATGAGGGCGGCGAGGATGATGAGGAAGACGCGACGGGAGCGGCCGAAGTAGGTCTTGTGAGGGGGGGCGAGAGCGTCGAAGCGTTGTCGGAGGGAGCGTTGGGTCGGTGCTGGTAGAGGCGCGGAGGCGTGCTGTGGCTGGAGGCCGAATGTCTCTTTCGTTGCGGGTTCGTTTGCGGCCGTTCGATGGGTAGTATATGTCGTCGCGGGCATGAAGCGAGAGAAGATGTTGCGATTGGATCTTGGGGCTTCCCATTCTGGAGTCTGGTACGTTTGCGCCGGATGCCGGGGGGCTTGTTCTACGTCCGCCATGGTTTCTTTTAGTCGCGTTGCTTTAGGCTGGTGCGTGGAATGGTTGCTTGAACACTGGGCTGGGCGCGTAGAAAAGGTTTCGCTGTCGTGGATTGCAGCAGATTGTAGGATGCATCGATGATCCGGAGCATTGGTGGTTTAACGGGGCGGGAATGTCCTGGTCAAGAGCGTCAAGTCAATGGGCGGCGAGTTGAGCAAACGCAGCAAGAAAAACAAGCAAAAGAGCGAATGACGCCTGTGGTGGCAGTGCCAACCTTCAGGGTCCTGGGGTTGGACTGGTTGGTTGGATGGTGATGGTTGATGGAAACCAAGTTCTGGGAAACTGGTATTTTGCTGGGAAACCTGGTTTTCTTGGGTGTGGCGTCACCTTGTACCTGGCGCTAGCAGATGGCTCTCGGTTGTGGCTTGTGCCGCTAGCCCGTTTTCTGGACATTTGATGTGCCGTGCGGCTTGTGGGAATTTCATCCTTTCCGACCTCACTTTCCCCCACCGCTGCCCTCAGGATAACTGCGGTTAATCATGGCGAATAGCTGGTCTCTATCTGAGTGCTAGCTCCACATTGACTGACGCTCCCTGTCTTGCACGCTTGTTCAATGTCTCGTTGGTGCATGTCCTGCACGCCTCCTACGACGACATGTCTCGTCCAGGATAGACGCACACCTCTTACATCGTTTCTAGAATGAACGGCCTTGTCCAAGACTTCTTTGTCATAAGACGCGTTCTCCACCTTGCGTCATCTTCTTTGGCGGACGTCACTCATGTTCCTTGTTGTGGGCCATTGCCGGGATTGAGAGCAATACCAGGCTGAACGCCTCACTTGAAGACTGCCGAGTGCTGCATTCTTTTGATCATTAAGTGGTATAATGAAGGCCTGCAGCAATCACTAGGAAAGCTCGCTTGATTCCTTGTGGATGGAAAGTCGGATTTCTTTGATGTCTGGAGTTCCCAGCACGAACGTTTATCAAACTTCCATCTATTCGAGTAAGTGTGAGAATCTTGAAAGTATTTAAAGAAGCTCTGTACTGCTATGCAATGCAGCGAACCGTCTATGTATTATGGGAGGTGCAGGCCAGACAATAATGGACGGATGCATGTGTCTAGGTCAGTATCCCGCGGGATTCAGACGAACCAGAGATGCGAACTCACCACCAGCGGCGAGCCCGGACATCGCAGGTGACTGGTGAATATGTCCACCGTCTATTTCTTTATATAGATTCTGTATTTCAGTCTACTAAGAACCCATCTGGCGCTCTGGACCGCTTGCTTCAAAGTATTTCTGCCTTCTTGCCTTCATCTGTAACACACTCACTACAATTCCTTCCAATTTTCGTCTCCTCAATCCACTGAAGTTCTCACAACACCCAGTAACTGTTCAAAATGCTGTTCCCATGTCGTCGAGCCCGCCAACTACCCTCTTCATCATCAGTCCGATTGCCATGTATTCGCTCTGGCTGTACGCGGCGCGCCCTGAGATGCGATATCAGAACCAGGGGGGACGGAATCATGTCGTTGTATTGCAAAGATCGTGGGTGCCTCATGCCATATTATCTCGCACCTGTGCTAATTACCTGAAGATGCCTGTCGTCAGCGGCTAGGGGATCTCATGTGTCCAAGCATAAAGGAGCCGGGCTCGCCTCGATATTGCGAAGACCGTTAGTTTGTGATCTTTTGTCTGTCCAATAGATGCTAATCCGCTACTGTAGACCGTCGTTGCCAGGCTGAGGGCTGTTCTCAGCCTCGAAAATGCGCAGATACTAGTCAGATCTGGCAATACTGCCAGAAACGTACGTGTTTTCATCTTCCTCCCCAATACTCAATTAAGGTCTCTTACCGAAACCAGATACGTGCTTTCTCGACGACTGCCATCAGAGACGGGCTGCCAACTCGAACCTGTGTGAGATTCACACGCCAATCTGCCTGATCCCTAGATGCGGCCAACCTCGATCCGAGAACGGACTGTACTGCTCGTCGCACAGCTGTGTTGACAAGAACTGCGACAAGGTTATCAACGGAGGAAACTGGTGTAAAGACCACCGGATTTGCAAGGTGGACGATTGCCAGAGGCCTCGAGCTGCGGCTGCTGGGTCCGTCTTTGAAGATCACTGCTGGGATCGTAAGTTGCTCATCCAGAAGATGGAGTCCAATCTGATCAAGACAGACCTGCCCCGTGTTTGTCTTTCCACGGGCTGCAAGGGGCTCGTGGTTGGCATCGCTCATTTCTGCGACGAACACCAGTGCAACTACCCTCCATGCGGAGAGCCGAAAGACAATTCAAGTGATATCTCTCGATTATACTGTAAAACGCGTATGTATCCTTTACCGAACCATTGAGTATATGCTAACATATCCTAGACACTTGCTGTCACACCAGGTGTCCACACATCATCTCCAATCCTCTGAATCCAGCCGTCTCGAAATACTGCGTCTCCCACAAATGCAGTACTCCAAACTGCGATCACACTACGAAGCCAGGGAGCAGTTACTGCACGCTCCACGCATGCCTCAAAGATACGTGTGCTTCACCACGTGCAACAGACCCTTTTACAACTGCCTCGCAGTTCTGCGCCACCCACGAATGTAAAATACCCACATGTTACGCGGCGTCCTCAGCTCAAGGCGCCTATTGCGATGCTCTCCATGCCTGCAGCATACACAGATGCCAGTCCCCACGATCCGCTGACAGCCCATGCTGTCCCATGCATAATATGGCGCTCCTCCGTCACGCAGAGACTCATCTCGGCAGTGTCTGCCGCAGCTCTACAGATCGTGAGCGCCGCCGGAGACGCGGATTCAAAACACCTGCTGAGGAGGTGCTGGAACAGAGATTGAGATCGGAATATGATCATGTGGAAAATGAGATGAGATTGCGGGAAGAGATGGCGAAGCTTGAACAACTAAATTTGAGGGAGCGACGGCGAGGGAGGCAGCGGGAAAGGGATGAGAGCTTGGACAGTGGGATTGGCGGCAGTCCGAGCGTATCTGATCAAGGCTCGCATTGCACTTTCGTGAGTTGAGATTGATCATCGAGTGGAACATCATAGATGGGGTGGAGACTTTGTTGGAAGTAGGGTTGCTGATGGATAGAGATGTTGAAGGCAGGGTTGGAGAGATCATCACGTAGCGAGGCAAGTAGAGTCACACTGTATAAGGATTGATTCCATTTTTTGCGGTAATGACAGGATAAAAATGAAACTCACGAAAGCAAAACTTGAAAGCAAAACTTAAAAGCACGTCAACTAGCTAACCATCAAACTAAGGACTCTATCGTTGGATAGCCAAGAAGAGAATATGGACACTCAGATCAGGTGTCGGAGAGTCGCACTGGCAGCAGTGGACAGATCGATCAATAGTACGCGGATCTCAGGCACAACTACTCTCACCAGTAGCAGGCCTCAATGGCGATGAGCTTTTGAGATGACATTTCGGCCATCTTAAGCCCAAGCACCAACGAGGCTCATGCCAAAGGCGCCAAAGAACACAAGAAGGCACGCATAGACGCGCTTCCTACCCCTCAGGATGCGCCAGCTCTCGTCACTGAGGAAGTCCTCTGAGAGGAGCTCCACGAGCGATGCAAAGACTAGCAAGCCGGAAGAGATGGCGTTCATAGTTCCAACAAGGACAAGGCCGAATTCCGAGTTTGGGCTGTAGAGGGAGTGGGTGGCAAGACCAATTGCCTGGCCGATGGGGGTCCTACATGGGGGTGTAAGCAAACGAGACGGATTACGGATTACGGGGTTGGGGATCACGAGCAACGTACGTGCATCCGTAAGCAACCGCCATAAACCAGGGCTGCAGGCTCCCTTCAGGCCAATCGATGGCAGCGATGCGGGACCCGAGCGCTAGGCCCTCAAACGATTCTGCAATGTAGGTCAGCATCTGATTTCCCAAGAAGAGACAGTCGACTTACGATGGAAGGTAACGGCAATCAGAAAGATAACAAAATTCTGGCCCACGGAGACACTGAGGGTCATCCCAATGAATACACTGTGGAAGAGAATGCCAACCTCCAGCATCATGCACTGAAGAATAGCTTTCTCGTGCTGCTGTGCCGGGGTAAGAATCACGCCTTGTCCATGACCACCATGACCGCCTTGACTCTCCAGATCGGCCATTCCTTTGGCCAGCCTATTACCGGCTTGGCCGTCGTCCTGCGCCATTCGAATGTGGTCATCGGCATCCTGCCGGGCAATACGTGATAGCTGCCGACCGAGACTCGACGTCGTTCCATGAAGCGGGCCCATTTCCATGGGCAGAGGCTCTCCGCCATCGTCAAGCCCATCATCCGAAATCGGAAGCTGCCCTTGAGTTTGCGACGTCGTACCAGATGACGCCTGAGTGGTTGTCACACTGGCGTGACTCATGTGCCTGGCGGGCTGGAATACCATCTCAATGATGGTGACAAAAAAGACGCCACCCAGGGCGATGGCGCCCGGCATGGCGGGGTAGTCATTGACCCAGAAGCTGGACAGGCAGGGATTGCCCAGCAGGATGAATGCCGTAGGGAGGAGATGGACGAATGCGGTGGCCAGGAGCACACCGGTGCCGAAATGGCGGACGGCGAAGAAGAATGGGGCCGGGATCTTGAGGCGCGGGAAGCGGGTAGCGATGAGGGGGAATGCGCATGCGAAGAAGGAGACGGAGAGGATGATGATGAGCGCGCCAACATGGAGTGGCGTATTGTAGGTTTGTTCGTTGTTGACACCGCCGGTTGCGCAGGTTGACCGTTTAGTCAGTGGGGCTGAGCCGCCGCGGGGGAGAACTGTGTCATGTCAGCTTAGAAAGAAAAGCAGGCATAATAATTGCCATTATGATTGAGAGCGGGAGACGTACGGTCATGTCGTTTCTTTGGCATGCTAAAGAGGGAGGTAATCTCGCCGGCGCTACCAACGGAAGAGAGCAGAGCCGAGCAGCAAATGACAGAGAATGTCCAGGTGATCCAGGACCAGGTCTTCGACTGGGTCGAAGGAGTGATCACCTTGGACAGTCGTGAAAGGCCTTCACCGCCAGACACGAAGATGCTTCGAGCATGAGTTCCTGGACATTAAAGTTTAGCATTGTTGTTCCCGCAATGGACACGACGACCTGGTGGTGCGTGACTGTGTGTGTGTGTGTCTTCCAGGTCCAATGAGGGGTCATCACGTACCGGACTGGGAACACCATCCCGAAGCGACGACCAATTTGTCTGGCTGCAAGGCGGGCAGCGTCAAGTAATCCTTCTCGTCGTGACTCCCACTTAGACTACCATCGCCATCGCTCCCATCCCGATGCGTCCGCGAGTTCGCAATGCCATTGAGATCCTGGCAGGTGGTCAAGTCGGCGGCCAGGAAAGGCGGGCTCTGGTTCCAGCCGGGATGCTTGTCTACATCATCTGTTCGCGAGGGGCGATTCATCTTGGATTGGGGGAACGGCGGATTTCGGAAGATCAATTGAGTAATGTAGGGAGTATGATCCAAATGAGAAGACGGAGGAGGAGGAAGCAGATGAAGCAGAAGAAGAATCAAATGCTGGTGAAAGTAGATGATGTCAGGTTTTCGTCGAGTTTTTGAGAATTATGGAGGGGCGGTAAGACTGAGGCGGTCACTGGAACAGGCCTATTGAAGAACCGAAATAGAGGGTAAGACAGGGTGCAGTGCTTAGGTGCATCAAAAGATGGGGGGGGGGGGGGGGGGTGTCGGGTCGGCCAAAAGCGGAAGTCAGATCCCCAAGTTTCACAGCCCCCCGGAAACGGGACATTCCGGGCTGCGAGAACAAAAACTCTTGAGCAGTTCGGAGACCCGAGGACGCGGGCAGTGGGGGAAGTTGTCGTCTAGTTAGTCTAGCGGGAGGAGCCATTGGAGCTAACGAGAGAGAAAGACCAATGGCCAATTCCTATATCTTGGTCGCGTCATAACTAGGCGGGATCGATCCCTTCGAGGTTTTTCAAAAGGTGGGATTAAGGGTTCGCTATTAATTAGATCCCTGACAGGCGCTGTGCTACCCTCGGCACTGACCCTGGCACTTTTACGATGGACCCCCCTTCTCCCCACTAAGTCCCGTCCACTTCCGAGCCTTTAAGAAACAGGGGCGATCATTACGGATCTCCAACTTATACCATAGAATGAAGAAGAAATACTTAAAAATGCCCAAGAAGTTGTATTGCTACTGATAATGGTGGCTTGCAAGATGATATCGGCAAGTCAGATTGAAAGCACTATAGACTAAGGTAGTGACGAGTAGTGACAAACCGGATGCCAGTCTTTTGGTAGGCCGCTGGAGGTGGCCGAATTTTAGTTGCAGAGTACCCTGGTGATATTCTTCTACGTATTCCGTGCAATATATACCCCATTACATATATGATCTGTTTGGATGTCCAAGTGGAACACCGTGATATTCCAATTCAATCTAATACTCCCCCACTCCCTTTGCCGTCCTCGCCGTCCTCGTCATGCACCTGTCCAATACAACCTGTCTGGTAGGGGGTCCGGAGTCGTGTCCTGTTTCTGTAGCAGCTCACGCTCGTCATCTTCCACCAAGAAAACTTTGTTTGGGGCCAACTTGACCGATCCGTGACTCTTCGCCATGAGATTCTGGTTGTGTATTCTCAGCAAGCTGAGTCGGTCAGCCGAGATGTTCATCTGCAGCCAAGCCTTCGACCATAGCAACTCCTCGACGATGGATGAACTCAGGGCCTATGTCGGGCATAGACTGCCGGCATGGTTCTGAATATGTAATTCCGAACTCGAGAGGTTCTGTAGTTACAAGCTCTTTCGGTTTGTTCGGCATTGAGTCCTGCCGATTCCTTGTCATCTGAAGCAAGGAGAAAGGCAGCGCTCCCGCAAATACAATCAATCCAAATATGGCCTCATATTTGGATTGAGTGGGTTTTTGAAGCCCTCGATTTGATTGAACTTGGTTTGATTGCAAATATTTGATATATTTATATTAGAGTAGGGGTCTAAGCCTTTATATCTATCAAGATGAGGTTATAATAACTATTCAGCCTTATTATTAGCCTCTTTCCGAATAGTAAAATAGCTCCCTAGACGGATATAGTCTTTACGAAGCTAGTTCTTAAGATATTAAATAGCTTTAAATGTGCTAGGTAACATTGAGAGTTTTTATAAGGTTAAAACTAGTTTTACTTAGTTAAAGGTACGTTTATAGTTAGTAATTATAATTAGAATAATAAGGAGATTTAACGTAAGATGATATAAGCGAGGGTATTTATATTAATAATTATGTTATTATTAGATAAGGTTAAGATCTTTAAGATTAAGTATATTAAGCCGGAAATACCGTTTAAGTTCTCTTTCTATATTAATAAATAGAGGTTTTATTCTATTTTTCACGAACTATATAAAACTATCTACTTTTTATTAATATTTATATTAACGTCGATTTTGTTATTAAGGAGGTTAAAGGTTTAATAGATATATAGATAATAAGTTTATTTAAGGATATTATTAATTAAGATAATATCGAAGTTGCTCTTTTATATCTTATATTTATCTTTATTGTTTAAGAGAATCTTAGGTTAACTTAAGCTAACTTAGATTAAAGGCTAGATATAAAATCATAGCTATTATAAAAAGAGATAATTCCTTTAGTTTATTATAATATTTACTAACCTTATGTTAAACGTTAATAATAGAGGTCTGGATATAAAGCCGGCTTAGGTTATTTAGCTTGATAATATTATTTATAAAGTTAGTTATAAATTATAAAAAGTTAGTTATTTCGTCTTAAGAATGTTCTAATAGAATAATAAGATTAAAATTATTAAGAATATAAGCTTTATAATTATTAGTTTAAATAAGCTGTTAATAAGCTTAAGCTGGCCTGATTATTAAGCTTATCGGTTATAAAGTTAAATATCTAGTTAATTATAAGTCTTTAGTTTATTATTAAATAATAATTTATAATTTAAATATATTTAAGGTTATTTTAAATTAGTTTATATATAAAAAAGTTTAATCTTTAAGATGTTTAAATAGATATTTAAAACTTATAAAAATTATTTATATATAGGTATTATTATCTAATTTACCTTAACCTTATGTCTATATTATAAAATAGTATATTAGTTTAAAAACTACTTTAACCTCTTTTAAGATATGTTAATCCTTAATAAATAAATAATCTTTAATAAAAAGATATTTTAATTAGTCAATTTCTAAATCTAGAACCTAGATATACTTATTAATATTAGCTTATTTTGTTAAAATATAATCAATTATAAAATATATTAAATTTTAATGTATATCATTATTCTAAATAACCTTAAACTTAATAGTTAATTTATTATAAAAAGAATATATACCTTTCTTTATCTTTAACTTTTTAATAATTTGTTTAAATATTTTACTTTATTATAAAAAGGTTTAGATAAAGTAGATAATATTATAAAACTTCTTAATAACACTTTTCCGTTTTTAATAACGTAAATCTTATTGCTTAAGAGTTTATAACTTATATAAGGTAAACTCTTATTTGAAGATATTAACATCTTCTTTATATAAGAATAAATAAATAACTAAGTTTAAGATATATCTAAGATAGTATATCTAATGTTTTTTAATATCTAATTAGGTTATTAAGATATTAAAATGAGAATATAAGCTTTATAAGTAAATATTATTATTTATAACATTATCTATTATCATATATCTAATCTTCTTAATAATATCCTAATATTAGATAACCTTCTTAAAGGTATATATAAAGTTCTTATTATCGTAAAAGCTTAATTAACATTAGAAAGTTAGTAAAAGGTTTTATAAAGCCTTCTTATTATTAATAAAATATTTGTTTATTATTATTATTATATATTAATTAGGGAAAGTTTATATATTAAAACTAAGATGGATTTTCGTTATAGTTTTTAATATTTGTTATGTTATTTTTTTCTATTTCTTATTGAATATAAGGTTAAGGTCTTATTAGATAATTTTATAGCTTTATAGGACTTATTTTATAAAGTTTATATCGAAGAAGAAGAAGATCTCTTATAGATATTTATTTAAGAATATTAAGAATAAGAGGTTTATATTAATAATAAGAATAATATTTAGATCTTAAATATATTAAACTATAATTAAGAGAATAATTATTAAGTATATTTAAAAACATTTTAAAGTAATATCTTTTTATAATTAAAAGATAAAAAGTTTAAAAGATTTTAATTTTATAAAAAAAGATATTTTAATAATTTAATGTTTTTTAATATAGATTATTAACAAATTATAGATAGTTTTATTAAATAACTTACTTAAGAAGATAGTTTATAAAAGAGTTTATTATTATTACTTTAAAGAGCTTTAGATAACTTTTTAAATTATATAATTTATAATATTAATATACTTTTATCGTCTTATTATTATAATTAAGCTTAATAATAAAAAACTTATAATCTTATATCTATAAATACCTTAGTTTTTTATAATAAACTAGCTTTTCTAATATAAATTAACATTATTTCTAAATAATAGATAGAAGATTAGAGATATTAGGATTAATAAATAATATCATATTATAAGATCTTTTAAGTTATTTAAGAAAATCTAAATATATTTTATAAAGTCTAATAAACACATTTAAACTTTCTATAAAAGTTATTAAGAAGAGAGAATTAGATATTAGATAGATAAAGCTCTCGAGAAAGCTCTCAAGAAAACTCTCGAAAAAGCTCTTAAGAAAGCTTAGATAAAAGATATCTAGTAATATAAAGTTAGATATTACCCAGCAGACCTAGAAAACACGTTAGTTTAACCACGTTTCGCCTTATAATAGAGTAAGAAGAAGATAATATACGTACCTAAGCACGTGCCTAGTTATATGATAAGGCTTAGCAAATTATCCAAATATTAAAGTTATTCGAATTACGTTGATTTATTTGAAGATATCTTAGATTTAGATTAAATTGCTTAGATTGCTTAGATGATTTGTAAATATGTTTGTATTTACGGTAGCGCTGGAGAAAGGGGGCGAAGCAGGGGATGATGGCGGCAGCTCGGATGTGTATGAAAACGAAGGGAGTCATGGACAAAGCCTCGTGAACGAAGACAAAGGGTCCGCGGCGGCGATGCCGACGAGGTCAACGAGGACGGCGAGGATATTCCCCTGCTAGGGAGAATGGTGGTACAGGAAAGAATGATGACGACGGCGAGAATGGGGATGAGACCGAAATTGACAATAGGGAAAGTTTGCAAGAATGATACAACTTCCATTGACAAGGTGTTAACAATATGTGAATGGGTCACAGGACAGGAGGGCCCGCAACAAATTTGTTTCCATACCCTCGCCCCTTCTCTCAAAATTCAGCAAACCACACCATCACTCTCCCACACCCGGCATAGTCAAAATGTCAGATGCCGGGAGTTACCACCCGCCGCCCTCGTCTGAGGGATCGAACAATACCGTGTGTCAATACAATCCATCATGTCACCTCTGCGATGACGACCAGGGCCACCTAGAGCATGAATGCCCCATCCTGCTCGCCTACCTCGACAACCTGCGGCTTCCATACCAAGTAGCTCAAACAGATGAAGCCGGTGAATTTACCCTAGGAGGAGCTGTTAGCCTCAAAGAGGCTTGCGACGCCTACTCCGCCGCCAAAGTCGAGGAAGTCAAGGCTTTCCGGATCTCGGACAAGCTGGCCGCGGAAGAAGTAGAAGCAGAATTTCACCTCAATGAAGTTCGAGATCGGTACGCTATCGCTCTTCAGCGACTTCAACCGGCTATGGAACAGCTTAAGGCTGCAAAACATGGCTTCCGAAGGCTTCTGCATGCATTCAGGCAGCTGGGACCTCAAGATCTGCGTGTGGCATTGCATCAGTCTAGAATTAGGAAGCAGGCATTGCTCGGAGGAATACCGAATTTGTGGCAAGTACGCATCGTTCGACGAGCAAAGGCAATCTTGAAGCAGGAGATTGACGATGTCGCGGCGTCACAAGATGAGCTTGAGCCTCTCATCTTCCGGCCAGTGCCTCTCGACACCCGCACAACTGATGTGGGCACTTTTGGAGGCGAGAAAGAGGTCAAGATTCTGATGCAAGCAGATACGATGCTACAAGTGCAGACGCCTGCTGGGGCCAAAATTGCTTACAACGAGTCACGCTTCGTCCCTGAAGGATCTATCGTTACGCTTGATCCGGCTGGCAATATCGCACAGAACTACGACATTTATGGCGACGGCGGTAACGCTACTTGATTCTCACTACTCACAATGTGGGGGGAGGGCTCGGCAAGTAAGGGATGTGGCCGGAGGATGTTACGCTGGTTGTCACTCGAGATCAAATAATGGATGGTCGAAGCTATGAGGACGAGAATAACGTGCTTGGAGATGAAACCGTTGTTGGAAAAGGTTGATCATTCGGAAAGGGATGGGACTGGTGGCTACACTTTGCATCGACGAGACTGCATTTAGAATTGTGCTGCTCCGAGACTATGGGATTCGGTAGTCATAGGGCAAGGGCTTTTCCGAAGTAGCTCAAGGCATCGCAAGAACGAACAGGAATGGAAGAAATGCTCCAGATAGCTCTACGATAGCTCTCTACAGAACTTTTTGTCAGAAATATGATCTTGTTAAAGCCAAATATAATCGTACAAGTGCCGGCTTTGCGAATGGTACAGACAACCGAGGCTATTGGGGTTTGAAGCTCGGGGTGGCCGACCAGCAAGTCTATGTCTTCAATTGCTTCCTCCAAAGGTCGAGTTCCCCGATTTGCAACATCATCGTACCGTTATTGGAAGGTGAAACGCAATCCTCAGCTCAAGACAAAAGAGTCTCAGAGACATACGTGGTCCCATTGGTCTTCTGGGGACAGGTATTTGGAGAGTCGAAGTATCAATATTCCTAGCTGTCCCCCATCATGGGCTTGAACCAACTCATTGGAACCACCACCACCTGGTATCATGGGCTCGGGATCGAAGTGAGGGCGAGACACGAGTGAAGAGGTAACGGAAGAGCGTCGAAAGCTCGGGGGGACAACTTAGAATCGCGAGGCTTATCTGCGACTCGTTTTGTAAGTATCAGTGCCGCTTGGAAATATGCATACTTGGGGTGGACTACTTATTGAGAGAGAAGCAGAGAAGAAGGGCGTGGCCGTACATTTTAATTGCTGTAGATCATGCTGGCTCGAACACTAATGTCTCCGGGGCGAGAATATGCATGATGTTTTGCTGCCGTTCTGAAATAGAAGGGCAACTCGGAGGCAGTGCTTGAGACGAGCACGAGCTCGGGCAAGATGTCATGGATGTTGTCTGCTATCAGTTCCGGTGTGTGCGAGGAACATGCATCCGAGGGGCGGACCCAAACTGACCAGAGAGCGCAGCATCCGGAGTCCCTGGAGGTCCCGGAGCAGTCCCGGAAGTAGTGCCGGAGGTAGTGTCAATTGTGATGGTGGGCGGGCATTGACGCATCTAGCAGGGAAGGGGAGCGCAGTGCACGAACAAATGGGCTTTGATAATGGAAGCTTCCGGCCCTTTTTGGGAGGTGACTCACCACACAAACCCCGGCCTAGAATCAGAGTTGAAATTGACGGTGAAGGGCATCACATCTACAAACTCGCGCCATACAGAACGTTAAAGAACGTGACTGTGAGAACAAGGTTTTATGAATCTGGCCGTTAAGCATTTCTGCTGCGTAGTATACGAATATTTTAGGTTAGTACACGCTCCGCCATTCACGGTTCATTGAAAACTCGAGGCACTGCGACGGCTTGAAAGCGCTCTTGAATGCCAAAGATATTACTGGAGATGTAGGAAAGTCACTTTGAATTACTTCTGAGGCCATCCTGACAGAATCTGGTGGTGGTGCACAACCGAGAACGGCAAGTCAACTGCCAGCCCCCGGAAAGTCCGGAGGTCAACCTCAACGGACGGCCGGCCCGGCCCGGAGGCACGTACCTGAAAACCGGCATCAGATCCTGGCCGATGCTACCGTGTACCCGGTCATGTCGAATAACCGAGGTACAGTGATGTACTGAATGATGCCCCATGCCATCCACTGCTCCCCAAGGCGACTTGTTGACCTCCTTGCCGTTTCCTGCGTCAAGGGTCGATCTTGCAACCCGTGCCATGAAATGTAAACACAGATATCAACAAGGAATAAACAGAAAGGCCATCGAATCTTCGAGTCCAATCTTGCCACCAACTATGTGCTGCGTTTATGAACAATCGACAAGTATAAAGTGGCCAACTTCTTCTGCAAATTCCCGGAGTATTGGAACAGCTGGCGATCTCAACAGGCAGTTCCGTGGCGACAATTTGGGAGAAATTACAAACGACCATCTATTGATATTTCTATGTATGATAGACGTCACGACACTTTTAGAACGCCATCATAATTCTACAGTCATTATCGCACTGCTTCCGCACCCAATACCAAAACGCCGGCTGAATGACCTCGCGGAAGGCTCAGTTGATATCATCTAAAGCTACCCAGGTCTAAAAGAGACGCCACACCGAATCTGCGGTCCTTGTCTTCTTGAACGAACTGTACCACTTGCACAGAGGGTACATGATCGCCATAATCAGCAGCCAGCTTCCCCAATACACCCACAAGTTATCCACACCTTTCGAAGGCCCACCGGTTATGGGATCCTTCCTGCTCGTAAGATGCCCAAATTTCGCAACTATGGCCGTATCGACGAGTAACAGCATCACAAAGTGAGCGATGTAGAAGAAAAGCGCGGATGTGCCAAATGCTAGAAGCACTTTCAACCATCGTGTGGCGAACCGCGGTGGGAGTGCGCCGAAACCAGCGAGCAGAAAGAAAGTGCCTGCGAGGGTGAAGGCGAAGAATGCGACGTCCGGAGGATACTTGACGATGTAGAAGAAGGATGGGACGTCAAGGAGGTAGGGGTTTGTGTTGGGGTGGGCAATATGCTCGGGGGTCTGGAGGCAACCTTCAGACAGGTTGCCGATGCGGAGAACGCGGGTCATGATAAACAATATTGAGAATGCGACTCCAGCGAGCATGTTTCCTGTGAACATTTCGCGTACGGACCATGGGCGGTGGAGACTGATGCGGGCGTAGAGAACCCCGACTATGGCGAACGAGATCCACGCAAAAGGTGGGAAGGCGGACATTATTCGGCCTGTCATGACAGGGTAAATCCACCATCTCCAGAATCCGTTGGCCTGCGTCTCAAGTCTTGTTATTTCTTGGCCCTTGATTTCACAGTGACCGTGGGTTGGGGAAAACCAAATGTTCCACCAGACCGTGACGATGGCCAGAACAAGTAGGAGGACGTTGTGGAAGTGCCATGACAGGGCTTCGGCGCGGCCAGATGGCTGTTGCTTGACTGGTGCCGGTTCTCCGGTTTGACTGCGCAAAAGTGGTTGGGCAATGTCCTCTGGCTCTTCATCTGGAAGCCACCGGGAGAGCAATCGCGTCAAAGCTGGTTCAGTAGACAGCATCCCCAGCCATAGTATCCCCACGAGAAAATAATTGATCCCCAACTCGGCAAGAACCATATTGAGGAAGAAGATTTGCCCAAACGTAAGCACGAAGCCCATCAACGCGGTCACCAGGACTAGGACGAAGCCGCGGACAGCGAAATGGCGGGCGATCTCAGCTCCCGACCAGCCGAGTCTGGCGCGTGAGCGACCGAAGTAAACCACGCCCATGCCGAGCGCGAAGGTGAAGCCTGGTGCACATAGATGGGAAAGAGTTCGGAGGATGTATGCGAGCCTGAAATTCCACTTCTCGACTATGACACTGTCGTTTTCGCCCGTCAATCCAGTGCCGTGCTCCCATGGATTCAATCCTACCACTGTATGATCCAATGCCATAAACAGCGACAACAAGCCCCGAAGCAAGTCTGGTGCGAGGGCTCTGGTCGACGATGGTTTTTCCAATGTTGGCTTCAATACCTCGCCGCTTCGTTCGTTGTCTGGAAATGCTCCGTAGTTGTACCCATTGGTGGCTCCTACCGTCTCTTCCTGCTCGTTTTCGGTCCCGCCACTCGACTCTTCGTCCACTGCGGGAGCCATGGTTGGCATCGTATTGTCGACGCCAGAAACCGAAAAATTCCGTTCCTTGGCAGTGCACGTTGGGGGTGAGACAGGTCAGGCAGAACTTGGGTTTCCGGGGGGGCTAATCTGCTTTTAAAGAGTGTCAGCAAAAAAAGAACAAGTGTCCGTCGACCGATGGATCAGACCCTAGTTTGCAACTTGCTTCGTGGTCTAATTTTGGTGTGATGACGAGGTCCCATCAAATCCGCCGTACTTCGTACCTGTGCGCAACCGAACGTTCCGGTGGGATTCTAGCGCTTTGGTCAGCGTCGACATCCCACTTCTATGGCATTCTTTGGACTTACGTGGTCAAGTAGGCGGGCTACTTGGACATGTGAAGGCACATTATGATTATCCTGTCGATGACTACGCTGCGGTTGTATGCTTGAGTAACAACTGAAAGCGGTGCCAGTCAAGATGAAGAATGGTCCGTCCCAACTTCGGGCTTCAGGATGCTGTACCCGGTTCCATTGGGACACCAACCAACTGTTGTCATATTTTAGCGTCAAATTATAGGGCCAAGGCCCACTGGAGAATCCTCTTAAGGGATGCCCCTCAAAGTTTAATTAACAGCGTGAGCTAAAGAAATGGAGTCGGGAATCCTTCAAGATCCATATAACAAATAGCCGTACAATTCGCTACCTCCCCTACCTTTCGGGACGTCTTAGAACTCGCTTATTTGGATCCGTTCCAGATGCTAACGTCACACCAATTTGGTGGGTATTTGCCCTCAATGCCGTGGTTTTGTTTTCAGTTTTGGTCGCTCTGAACTGCTGCTCCAGGTTCGCAGATCCAGGGAATGACTTGCTGATTGGGTGGCCATCAGTTGAACCTTTATCATCGGCATCAATTGATAAACCCATCACGGTTCGCATTTTGACAACCACAATTCCTTCAACGGACTCATCTTGAGATTTGAAATGTCGTGAAGGTCTCCTAGATGATGTATTCCGTTCATCTATGGAATCCTGGAGACTGCTTCGGCAGACCCTATCTAACTCGTCTAGAATAGACATCAATGAGCTTCTTAAATAATAAGTTGAAATAATGTGACTTCATCAATCGATATCCATACACATCCAACTAAGAAAATCCCTTAGAGCGAATGAAAGAACAGCAAAGACAGCATTTCATGCTGTCTAGCCAACCAGCTGGCCGCATCACATCTTCCGTCGCTATGCTTCTTGGAGATACCTTTGAAAACCTGTGAGCTTCCACGAATGCCACGGCGGCCACTGTCCGCTGAAAATGCCTGCAATAATACCGGGCTGCAATATTAGGAAGAGAGAAATAGTCTCGCCGAGGAAAGGAAGATATCATTCCGACTTTTGGCCGTAAACGACGTGGCTGTAAACAAGTTAGTATCACGGACCCTCATTCCGTAAACCAGTAGGACCAAACTTACAAATCAAACATGGCGTGGATTCTCGGATTCCTAAGGTCCTTGCGAACCTTTGTCAAGAGAGCCAGTATCTCCTCCTCCTTCCACTTCAACACATTGTGATAGAGTCTCATTGACAAGCCCTCAAGCCCCCCATTCACCTGCGCAAAGTTCAACGCCCCAATATCTTTAAGTAAGGGGTCTTTAGCCCACGGGCCAATGGGAATCTTGTATCGCTTGTGGACGATGTTCGTGAAGCCAGCATCTTTGGTCCATTTTTCGAGTTTAGAGCCAGGATTAGGGTCTCGACCAAGTGATCGCGCCGCATCAAGCAACGTAGAGATCCAAGAGAGCAGTGGATCTTTTGGCTTCAAGGAGCCATCATCGGAGTAGTACTGCAGATCAAAGTCCTGGAACTCGCACCACCCGCCTGGTTCCAAGTTTCTGCCCATATTCTACATTAGTTCGCGTCTCTATAAAGTGAAGGATTGAAAAAGGGCGCCTTGAGCATGATGAAGGAGGAGACGGACTCATAAATGGTGTTCACCAGCTTGGGCCAATCGAGTATGCTGGCAGCCATATATCGACAGAAAATCCAACTGAACTTAGCAGGATGGAGCCAGGGGCTCTCGACGTCGTCGACCTCAAACTTGACATTTGGCGGCACATAAGCGGGCATGTTCGCGCTGAGGTCATTCCCGAGCACCTGAGAAATGAAGTCAGTACCAAACTCCCGGCAAGACCCGACAGAATGTGCCATTGCGAAGTCCATAAATCAGAAGAGGAAGTTCTCACCGAAACATTTGGGAGCTCGTCGCCGATCATTGTGGCCCCTTGAAAAGTCAGTGGCTACGAGCAAAGTGACGGAGCAAAGGATTAGCTTTCTCACAAACACCTGTCCCAGTACCAATGTCGAGTATGCGCTGGGTTTTTTCTTTGTCAATGGGAGCGAGATAGAGCCCCCCAATAACCCGAGTCATAATTTCGTGCAGGAGCAAGAGACGCTCGAGCTCTGGCTGCAAAGGCGAAACAGAATCATATCAGTTCCTGGTTTGTTCAAAGCGACTTCAAGTGGTTGCTGAATGTGCTTGTATTCACCTCATCATTTGGCCGGGAGTACCCTAATGGAGCTGTTAGTGCTACTTAGGAAGACAATGGTGGCAGAGATCCGACCCACTGCCTGATCTGAATGCATGATAGCGACGGCCATGTTCCACGGGGTAGTTGAGGATGCTGGATGTCAGAGATGATGTGTAGCTGGACCTATTCAAGTATACACAGTTAGTATTGAAGAGCGCCAAGGCCAGTGACAATGGGCTTGGTAACTCACATCATATCCTCAATGCCCGAATCGGTCTCATCAAACTAGAGCAGGCAATGTTAGTGTTCAGAGGGATGGAGATGGGAGGACGTGATAGTACACCGCTATCGACTTCGATTTGTGCGTCCGTTGCCGCACTGTTCTCCGTCCGGTCGGGTTGCGCCGATGTGGGCTGCAGGGGAGGCACCGGGCCTTGGTTCGTGCCCTGGTCTCCCATACTGAACGATTGAGGTATGTCACAAAGAGAGACTGTGTTACACAGATTAAGTTCTCGGTTGATTGCTGAGATGTTGGTCAAGGGCGGTCGAAGAAAAAGCGGGGTTCGCCGTTGGGCGTCAAGGCAAAGGTAAGTCAACAACCAATGAGGAGTAATTAGCCAATCAAGCATCAAGAACCAGAAGTTTGCCGGATCTGGACCAAGGCGACTCTACAGTTTTGCAGACTACCACGTAGTATCTCGGTACGGCCCTGGCCCAGCTGCCGGGTTCATGTAGATCTCTTGGCTCGATTCAAACAAGGCTGCTCGGTACAAAGTACTGGCGATGCCTCCAAGAAATCTTTTTGAAGTGTTGATGCAGGGAATTTGTCCTTACCTGGAAGAAGAAAGTCCCCCCCCCCCACCATGGTCACGGCCATAATAGCTCGCTGCGGTCGCTCAGAGCCAAATTGAAGGATTTTACTACATACACTTCTCGATCAATTTCTATTTAATTCAACTCTAGGTTACTGAAATATGTGATCTTGGTTCTCAAGTAGGCTGTGGCGGAAGTAGATGTGTAGATTGGCTGTCCCAAGTTCGTGCATACGGCTTGTAAAGCCGCCACGATTAATAATCATCAACTCCATCCATCGGTACGGTGCAGCTTTTATCTTTCCATGTCGTTTCATCCCCATTTCCATTCCTCTAAGAGACATTGGCGATAACAAAGTCAGGCGAACCCGCATAGCTCTGGTCCTCGCCAACGATGGGAAACTCGCGAGCTTCCCACTCCGTAGACCCGCCAACCTTGCGGCCAGTAGGGTCTCGGTACGTGATAACCATCAAGAATATATTATAGCCGACTTCGGTGATGCGGCGAAACTGCCACTCAACAGCCGGGTCGTCGCAAGGTTGGTAGCTCAAGCTCGGTAGGTTGCTGCCAGAGGTGCTGTCCGAGTAGCTGCAAACGGTGGACATGGCACACGGAATGTCGAAGTTGAAGCTGATGCTATTTGTGTGGCAAGCGATTCAATCAGCATACCTCTCTATATATTCGAAGGCCTCCAAGTGGACGCGAATGAAGAAGAAGAAGAAGAAGAAGAAGAAGAAGAAGAGAGTCAAGCAGTTACTCACACAGCACCATCTTCGCCTACGACAGTATTGGCTGCGAAGTTGGTTATGTTGAACTGGGTCGGTAAGGCCTTCTCATGAGGAGCGGCCGAGGCGATGGCGAGGAGAGACGAGAGTGCAATGAAGGCCTTCATGGTGATGGCGTTTTCGTGTGGATTGATCACGTGGCGGTGTCGTTGTGTGGGAGTATGGGTGCAGTTGGATATCTGCCTCCCTGAAAGATAATGATGGGACAGGGGATACGAAATTCCTGTCACTTAATGTTTGCAGATTGGAATAAAAAGATCAGAACTTGGGTTCCTGGCATGATATTATAACCTTATGTTTCTGGAAGTCGTCATTCGGCTCTTTCGTGTCCTTTTCTTTTCCAGCAAATTTGTCGTCCACCACAATAGGATAATAGGATGGAATACGGGATGACTGTGTCTTACCCCTGTTGGCTGCGTGCCAACCAGGAACCACTTTCCCATACCCAGGTTACTAAAATCCCACTGAATCCCACAACTCGATTTGGAGGGACGCCAATAAAAATTAAGCAGCTGCTCTACCATCGATACGATGTGGTATCCGCAAGTGTGAGTGGTGGATCCAGCGTTGGCGATGATCCGCCCCGGTAACCCATGAGCTTCCAGGCTGACATCAGCTGAACCTCCCTGGTCTTCCGAGCACGCCGCCACGGGCGCTGGTATCTCCTTCTAGAAGTCGAAAAGCACCGACGCGCCGGGACCATCAATTCTTTCCCCACATAAGGTACGATGCATCGAGTCGATTACCCCTGTGCCACTGTCGCGGCTCTTACGTAGTAAGAACCAACACAATGCGAACGTGGTCCACATCAATGCCACGAACTTCAATATGGACGTCGTAGGGGTACTCATCAAAGTTCAAAGCAGCAGGGGAGCTCCAACGCGCTGTCCCATTTCTGTCTTCCGTAGGTTGCTCAAATGGGAAGCGTTGTTCGTTATGTTTGAGATTGTCGATAGTAGTATTTCCATTTATCTCCTTTGCAGGGAGATTGTTGTTATCACCGCAAATCTCGACTCTTCGACATCAAGTCGTGAGAAACGGAAACTACATGAAAATCAATGAATTGCGGTATTGTGCATATTACACCGCAGACTCAGAAATACTGTTCAGCGCCTAGACCTGCCGGCCATGGAGCTAATCAGGCAAGAGCACCGTGCTGTAGATGATGGATGGGCTTTATCAGAGACGCGAGGCCTTTGCCAGTCTCGTAGAAGTCACCAGTCACCGATGTTTAGCAAAGATATAGCAAAGCGAAAAAGACCTGTTATATGTACTAGCATGCGAGAGAATGAAAGACATGAGCAACCCCGTTCCAAGAGGGACTAGAATGGGCCTCAAATCGGGCTCGCGAAATAAATCGACGGATTGGCGTCTCAAGTTCAAAACACTGGCACTCAGCCGCACATCGTGATGCAGGCCAGTTGACTATCCACTGTTAGAATATCTGCTAGTGAGAATCAAGAGTCACGTACCAGCCAAGAGCAGCCATATCCCGCAGCCCGCCAACGCAAATATCATAGTAACAATCTCCAGCATCCTTCCAACGACAGGCCGCCGCGGCCCGAACGCCAACTTCGCCTTCTGCGATAGGCTCTCTCGTAACTGGAATCGCAACAGCCAGTGTGGCGGTGGCAAAAAGAGCCGAGACGAGAATGGAGGGGAGCTGCATCTTGCTGTTTGCTCAAAGCTTCTTAGAGAGTATGTGATTTGGTAATAAGTCAAAACTCTTGTACTGATGGGTGAAGAGATTGTGGTGATGGTTTGAGTCCAAGTTAACGGAGTGGAAAGAATGGCTGTTTTATACTTGGAGCGCAGTGTCCATGGAGACTTACAAGACCCTCAGGCTCGACTATAATCGGGAATCTAGCATGTGAATGTGACCCCTTGTCACAAACCTCTTCCTCGCTATCCAGGCTTCCGCCAAGTCCTGGATAAGCACGTACGCCACTATCATGGCTTTGCGGGCAGGTTTATGAATGGACAACAACTAGGTGTAACAGATTAAGAGCAAGGGGATGCTAGAGTAGATACATGCTCTACAGAGCGACAATAAAGGCTAAAACTACTTCCATATCAAAAAAGTCCAATCCACGAACGCGGTGATGTTGATGATCCAATTTGGGTCAGTCGATGATGCAAAGCATTCTACCAGAGACGGAGTTGAGATGCGATTTTCATGCATCGCAGACACACCTTTCAGCAGACATGGTGTAGTAAGACTCAAGACAACTCGTATGCGGCCTATGAGCAGCGGGGGACTACTAGAGCACGAATGAGTTGGCTAAATCAAGTCTATTTGGAGGGGATATTGCTCGCGAGATTCAGCCACATCTGGTTAGCCGAATGTAACGCCGAGAGTTTTAAAACACCTGCCGAGGCGAATGGAGTGGCCAAGCCCAGAAAGTTTATTGAGATCTAAGCGACCGCGAATCAAGAGTTTCTATGATGCCCATGACGGGCCTTCCCTGGTAAAAGCCGAACAAGAAGAAACATCGCCAGGTCGCATTCGGTGAAAACTCGCCAAGTGAACAGTCCAAAAGGAGCGACCGAGCAAGAAGCCTTGGCCTCGGCAAATGCCCTTCGCCGCGTGTTCCAGCATGAAAAATGGCTAATAGGACGTGATTGTATAGTTCGCTTGGTGATTCCTTCGACGCTTCTGTGGTATTGCGAGTATTCCTGGGATTATGCCATTGAGTTGATGCCGCGACGTTCGGATCTGCTAGAACAGATTCCATAATGCGCAATGCAGAGCGCGAGCTCAACCCCCATCATGCATATTGCCGATCTCGTGACGCTGCATCACAATCGCATTTATTCTGAATTATTTTACTAGCACTGTACACCGACGCCAGGGGAGAAGTATGCTAAGCGCAGACGGCGAGATTATACCTCTGTATCTGTGGCTAATTATCTTTCGAGTACCGTAGAATCCTCCGATGTAGTTTCATCACTCACTCCTTGCGAGCTTGACATGCTAATAGGGGAAAGAGACTTCCGCAGTATTGAATTTCAACATCACATTTCCAAGGCTGTCCGCGTTAAACCCGGCAGCTGTACAGTTTTGACTCGAGGAGATCATCTTGTGCATCTAGAGATTGAGGCATGGCACCACAACGGACCATTTGGCCGTGACCATCGCTGCAATACTAGACAAATCTAAAGTCTAGGGTATCCATGGAATATGGATTCCAGTTGAGCAGCACGCGAATAGTTATCCTAGAATATATGAAGAGCAATTAACAAATTGTCCCTGCAGTCATTTCAATCTCAGCAGCATCAAGGAATGGACAAGGCGTATCAGGACTGCAAAAGCGGTCGCAGAAAAGATTCGTTGTGAAAGAAGCTTATTCGTAGACTGGACGATGTGTTCAACCTAGATTTAAATGATAACAGCTTATCCCTTACCGTTTCCAACTTCAATTCTTTTTCTCGAAAGAGCAATTATCACGTAAAGAAGTTTCGCTAAACTTGCATGTTCGAGTAGTTTTCCGTGAATCACAAAGCTGACGGTCTCTAGCCCCCGACCCGGCATCCGACTGGTAGCCCCCAAACTCTACCTTGCTACAAGCCAAATCTTGAATATCTCAAAGCTTAAAGTCCTATAAATACACATGAGGTACTCAGGCATCTACCAATCGTGAAATTGTGTAACAGGCAGCATAGCGGGGCTGGCCCAACTTCATAGGCAGCAATAAGGCAATCGTGCATTAGCTGCGGCATATCCAGGCTGGGAGCACGAATTGTCGGATTCACCGCTCCTAACCTCGATCATCACTTCTACCATTATTTCTACAGTATAAATTTCAACGCAATCCCTATTCAGAATCCTGTATCTCGCGCTGCATTTCTTTGCAGTTAACTTAGACATGGCTCAAGCACAATTCGGCTCCAATTCCCTGAGCAGCCTTCTTGCCCTCACTGGCACCTCAATACTAGGCACCAGTGGCGCCGCCGGCAACTCAATACAAGACCTTCTAGGCAAATCAGCTCCAGGGTTTGGGTTTCTACAGTCCTTCTTCTCAAACTGGCTCAAACTTGACATCACCTCCGTCGCTGTGGCTTTAGCCATATTTGGCACTATATCTGGAGCATTGCGAGAACTGCATGGAGTCGCACTCAAGGCATATTGGTGGATCACCCGGTTTTTCACAGCGTCCATATCGATTGCGAGCCACGATAGACTGAACCGAGAGGTGATCAACTGGCTGGGAGCCAAGATCCTTACTCGTCAGGGCACCCGAATCTTGACGGCCCGCTCCGAAGCTGTTCAGACGGATGCCTGGCATTACCGAAGAGTGTCTATGGAAAGAAATGACTATCACCATGAGAAGAGAGTTCCTGTGGAATATCTACCGACATTCGGCACTACCTGGTTCGTTCACGAGGGCAACGTCTTCATGGTCCGACGAGTTCCTACCCACAGTACAAGGGCCGGTGCCCTCGCAACTGGTGTGCCGGACGAGTATGCTGATGCTCCTGCGGGGAACGAGCCCCTGGTTATCATGTGTCTTGGGCGTTCCGTAACACCGATCAAGAGATTTCTTGATTCATGCCGCGAGTTTTCTGACATGCAGCGAGCGTCCTATATCACCGTCCGCACATCCAAAGACCCATATCATCGCGAGACCTGGGATACGACAATCTTGCGACCCATGCGACCGCTAGAGACGGTTCATTTTGACGAAAAAACAAAAGCAGAACTAGTCGCAGACATCACGAGCTACTTGCAGTCCTCAACACGTCAGTTTTACACCTCCAGAGGCATACCCTATCGGAGAGGCTTCCTTTTACATGGACCTCCAGGAACAGGCAAGACATCACTCTCTCTAGCACTTGCTGGTCATTTTGGACTTGATCTCCACATCTTGCATATACCGGGCGTTCGAGAAGATAATGAGATGGAAAGACTCTTCACGGCATTACCACCACGCTGTATTGTGCTTCTAGAAGATATTGATGCCGTTGGGATGAAGCGACAGGTTGCATCGGATGATGACGAGAATGATGACGACGACGACGACGACGAAGACAAGTCGTGGAATCGAGATCGCTGTCGATGCACCCTGTCCGGTCTTCTCAACGTGCTTGATGGTGTTGCATCACAAGAAGGTCGTATTGTGCTGATGACGTCAAACTTTGCTGAAAAGCTTGACCCAGCTCTAGTACGGCCCGGTCGCATTGATAGAAAGATCTTCCTGGGCAATATATCTCAACGCAGTGCCGAGCTGATGTTTCTGCGGATGTATCCCTCTGACTTAAGTTATACAACCCCTATGGGAACCACAACCCGTCGCCTGAAAGATGGCGAGCTACAGAATCTAGCCTTGGATTTCAGTAGGAGAATCGTCGATGATGCTTTTACTCCGGCACAACTTCAAGGCTATCTTCTAAATCATCGGGATAACCCCGCTACCGCCGCTTCTGAGGCAGAGGTCTGGGTAGAACAAGAGATTGCAAGAATGAACGAAGTAAAGGCAATAGCGAAAAGGGCGAGAGAACGAAAAGCAAACAAAAAAAAGGCGAAGATTCTAGCTAAGATAAAAAAGGCAGGGCTCGTAGGTGTCGAGTCTGCTGATGAGAAAGCTACAATTACAGCAGATGAGACGGAAAAAAAAGACGCAAGCAAAGACGGGGTTGAAGCAGTTCAGAAAGAAGATTCGAAGCCTGAAACAAGCCCTGAGACTAAGGACGAGAAGCATGAGGAGAGCGATGACCCCTCACACCTTGACGGCGTAAAGGAAGTAGTAGAGGAAAGGTCGTCGGAAGAGGGGAAGGTTAAGTTAACGAATGGTGTGAAGAATACTGAAGAATAGTACAATAGCATGCAACTCACCTTATAATAAGACGTACACACTCTGGTAGCAATACATGTCATCACAATGGTGTGGATTTCTTCCTTGGTGGGTAAGAAGCCGTCTCTTTTCGATGAAACCCACGCGCGGCTTCGAGTATATTGATGCCTGCCATACTCGATGCTGAACTATGAGACATAGCGAATTCCCAACAGCCCGGGGTTTAATTTGGTCATCATTCTATTTTGGATATCTAGCACACCCCTTCCCTCAGTAATCACATTTGAAATCTGGTTGTCCTTAGGGCAGCGAATCAGTTAAACGCTTACCAAGCAACAGCTAGCTTTGCACTAAACGCTGTATTATTGACTGAAGCGCCTCGTCAAGAGTTCATATCCACTTTCAATACTGCAAATCACGCGATTTAGACTCTATTTGGTCTACTTGAACAGGTAGCCAGTACTACTCATAGTAGAACCATTAGCCGTACTCATTCCGTCTGCTCACCCAACCCAGCAAGTAATGGTCTCGGTGAGCCGAGGAAGCCATGCACCCATTCCCGAACGCCTCGGAATGGCTGCAACGTTGCAGGTTCGAGATATGCTGAGCCAAGAACAAGGGGACGTCACGGTATCTATCGGCAATGGAACCTAAAAGTAGCAGGCCAAGACGGTGTGACCTTGGGCTAAGGCAGAGCGGCAGTAGCAGCTCTCCGGTGCTCCGCGGCATCACGCATAGTATGTGACGTTAGCCGCGTGATGCGCGATGAGTCCAAGGCCTTGTCACCAGAGTCAAGTGGTCTTGGGTAGGTCTCTTATCTTATCCGCACACGTGCCGTAGGATTCTAGGACTTAGCTTCCAGAGATGCGTCTTAGAAGTTCTTATCCTACGAGGTATCAGGGGTATGGTTGTGGTACTGTCACCATAGCCCTGTCGGCAATTAGTTCCCCCAGAACACAACGTGGGTAGTGGGCAGCAGGGTCAGATAGATGATCAGCATTATGAGAAGCGATTTTGGTTAGGGCGCCACCCGGTTTTCCTACTCAAACTGTACTAGTAACAATTAAGCTCGAGACAGCCTCCAACAAACCCAACTCAGTTAGGATACTTGTTAAGGTATTCTTTTCATTTCAAGTCAATTGCGTTAAGACGGCCTATGGAATGTTTCTTTGATGAACTAAAGATAAGGTCATGTGGTGGAGGGTGGTATTCGGCAGCGAATTTGCCCGAGTCGGCCCTTCTAGGCACATGTCGATGTATAAACCCACGGCTTCCCAAAAGCCGACAAGGAGCTCAATGGCGGGGGATATCATTCCAGAATGCTTTGTGGATTTAGAAGGTGCAATAGGTATGTGTGCACCTGCATTAGTGCCCGTACATCGCTCTGAGTAGCCCAAGCGTGACCCATCGTCAGCAGCATGACTAGTGACATCCCCTTCGACTGTCTTCATGCCTGGAGTGGGTTTTCCCTAACAGATTCGCTATGTAGCATGCCAAGCAGTTTGGCTCCTGCGAACTGATCAGCAGAAAGTGGCGTCCTCCCTTTCGGACGATGATACCCGAATACAGATGGTGAGAAAGGCACCCCGGCACGGCATTTAGACGCGTCTCGTCACATTCCATGACGTGCATCATCCATGGATTGTCCCCTGCGACTTAATTAACCTAGCGGTGCAGCCAGGGATGGTGGTGGAGGTTTCAAAGACTGCTAGATCCGGTAACGTTGCGGTCTTTTCGCAGTGCATGTGGAAACCTCAAGTGAGCGGCCATCTGGGCAGATCTTGCATCAAGAGCTGTCCCTATGTTCGAGCCATGTAGTAACATTGCCTTGAAGAGACTCAAGATCGAAGTCAGGATCAAAGTCTAGGGGAGAATAGTTCGAACTATAAGAGAACAATTATGATCTATACAATCATCGATAGCAGATTCTGATCAACAACTTCAAAAGTGGTGATCAAAGCATTGGGTTCTACTCATAACTTTCTAACCTGGCAAGATCAACTTCAACACCTCGGGATTTATCCATCATAGCAAGCCTCACAATGGCTACCAAACTACTTCTTTGTCTTCTCGCTCTTGTGCAGTCCTTCACTGCAGCGTCTCCGGTCAACATCACCAAGCGAGCATACAATGGGTACCAAAATGCAGTATATTACACCGACTGGTTTGTCAACATCCTATGCCCATATTTAGATGTCGGTTGACCAACTTCAAACAGGTCAATCTACGGAAGGGACTACCAGCCCCAGAGCTTGCCTGCCTCACAGATTACCCAGGTTCTATTCTCGTTTCTAAACCTTCGAGCGGACGGCGAAGTGTAAGCCAAACCCTCTCCCAATTGAAGGTATCCTGCAAGATGCCATATTAGGACTCTGCTTGGTTACCAGTTGAGTTATGAAATTGACACATGGCTTCAGCTTTTCCGGAGATACCTACAGCGACTTGGAAAAGCATTATCCCACTGATTGTGAGTTCATTTCCACTTCATAACACCTAAATTATTCTCCAGAGTGAAATATCTGCGGCGTTCATTCTCATTCAAAGAGTGGGATCCAGTTTAGTAGTTTGGTGATGCTCGTCAAATCAGATTTGCTGACTCTTCCTAGCTTGGAATGACATCGGCACCAACGCATACGGCTGCGTCAAACAACTTTTTCTTCTAAAGAAGGCCAACCGGCGCATGAAAGTGTTGCTGAGCATTGGCGGCTGGACCTGGTCTACAAATTTTCCTGCCGCGGCCAGCACAGCCGCAGGTAGAGCGACGTTCGCCCGGACATCCGTCTCTCTCATGAAGGATTGGGGCTTTGACGGCATCGACATAGATTGGGAGTACCCAGCCGACGCAACACAGGCCGCGAATTTTGTGCTGTTACTCAAGGCTGTTCGCAGCGAGCTAGATACCTATGCCTCGCGGTACGCCCCTGGCTACCATTTCCTGCTAACGATTGCGTCTCCCGCTGGTGCGTCAAATTACAATGTCTTGAATTTGAGGGCCATTTCGGATGTGATAGATTCGTTCAACCTCATGGCGTATGACTACGCCGGCTCGTGGAGCTCCACCTCCGGCCACTTGGCCAACCTCTATGCCAATCCTGGAAATCCGAATGCAACGCCGTTCAATACCCAGACTGCCGTATCGGACTATCTTCGCGCTGGAGTTCCAGCCAACAAGATCGTCCTCGGCATGCCCATTTACGGCCGGTCTTTCCAAAATACGAACGGCATAGGGCAATCCTACTCTGGCGTTGGTGGCGGGTCATGGGAATCAGGGTCGTGGGACTTCAAAGCCCTACCAAAGCCAGGTGCAACCGAGCTATATGATTCGGTGTCTATGGCTTCATACAGCTATGACAGTGGTAGCCGGGAGCTAATATCATACGACACGCCTGCTGTCGTGCGAAACAAGGTTGCGTATCTCAAGAGTCTGGGCCTTGCTGGGTCTATGTTTTGGGAAGCAAGCGGGGACAAGACAGGCGCGAATAGTCTGATCTCAACAAGCTGGAACGCGTTAGATGGGATGGATTCGAGTGCGAATCTGTTGAGTTATCCGAACAGCAAGTATGCGAACATTGTTGCTGGGATGCCTTAGAATGACTGAGGTCTCAGTCGGATTCGGCTCAATCTGGGTTGTTGGAGTGAGGAAAGCAATCGATCACCAAAGCATCATGTTGTACATAAGGGGATGCAGGCTTTTGGATGTTATGGAGGTAGCCATGAGCTGGTTGCCGCCGGATGGTCTGGCGTAATGAGGAATGGTTCCCGTGTCGGAGTTTCAGTTTTGTCGGATTTTATGAGATTTATCACGCAGCAAACAATGTCAGCACCGTTTTCGTCACCGGCTTTGATCTGAAATACAGCAGTACCATCTTCTGGTCCTTATTTGAACAGAATGAGATGTAATGAGATGTGCATCTGGGAGCAGAAGCATAATGCGTCGACTCCCTAAAATCCTTCATGTGCAGGAGGCTGTCCGGCGACCGTTTTATTTGGTTAGTAATCCTACGCTAGGCAAAATAAGCTAAGCCAGTTGAATCTGTTGGCGTGATCTCGTCTCTACCTCCGCCGAAGCGGCTGCAAGGGTGCGACGAACCATCCCCTTTTCTAACGGTGCATCTCGCATTAAGCATAGTTAAAGGAAGGGGAAATGCGGGGGAAAGGCGTAGACAGATGATCAGCCGCACGGGATCTCCACGAATCGGGTATCGTTGCGACCCGATGAAAGGCGACGACGAGCACTTGGCAGGGGCCTTGGATCTGGCACCTTCAAATCCGGTCCAGCGTCGTCCTCAACCAGACGAGGTTGGAGTTCAGAAACCTTGGAAGGATTCAGATCAGGGAGACCATCGTCTTGGTACTACGTAGGGAATATCCTGTAGTCAAGGCTCACATCATACCCAACGAGTATGCTACGCCACCTAAGGGGACTTGGACTGGAGAGCAACGTATGGTCCCGTGGAGAATTTCATCTGAAAGACTGAAGAGTTGAAGTTGCATTGGATCTGATCCCGGGTAGCCGGCATCGTCATGATCTTAAATAACGGCACTGCTCGTATTTACCACGGCGAGTTGGCATCAGGTTGCGCTGTCTGAGAGCTCCGGATTTACCGTTAGCTCTCTTCTCCTCATTCTCCAACATTTGGAGTGCAGCGTCACAGTCCTTGTGGGGACCACCCCTGCATCTGCACTTAGCCACCTATTCGCAGGAGGTTTTTCTTGAATTAGGATTAAGAATAAGGTAGGTAATTCGTAGAAATGCTATTATTGTCTAGCATTAGTGATCAAATCTATGGATCTCATGGAGCTCGAGGTCCACCCAGTTTGGCATAGACTGGCTTAGCCGGGCACCTTTGCTTCTCGCTATTTGCAATGGCAAGAGATCGCTTTCGTCGTCCCGACTCGTGGGAAAATAGAAAATACCACCTAACTTCGCTATTGTACGTAGAGAGGGACTGACGCGTAATGATATACCGAGCCCATGCTACACCAAGAACAGAAAGTGACGCAACTGCGTTGGTGCTTTTGGGATAGTTATATTAAGGGTCATGCTCGTCTGAATTACCGTATTTGATGTGACGCACATGGTTCCATTGCCTGACTCGGTCTCCATCTTGCAGCTTGCCAAGAAACAATCAATCAAGTCTGACAGGCGCCCAGCTCCACCATGCTGCTTCTCCAGCTCGCCGTCATAGGCAGCTCCCTGCTGACCGCCGTTATAGCCCAGCAGCCCGCGCCGGCTCCGAGTAGCTCCCGTCTCAGAGTACGACTGAACCCGAAAAATATCCGCGACGTGGGGGACCCCGACTACACCCTATGGACCATCGATACCGACAAATCCAGCGTGTCCGCCGCCTGGAACGGCGTCAACTTCACCCTCAGTGCGGGGGGAAGCTCCGACCTTTACGGCAACTGGTATAAGTTTGCGTTTGCCCGATTTGTGTCCTACTTGGGTGAGAGGGTGGTTGCTCAGGGTATTACAACGGATGACCAACTGGGGCTGCCTCTCACTTTGTCCATCAAGGGACTTCCAGTCGGCAACCATACGCTCTTAGCTTGGCATAATTGCTGGGATGCGCTCAAAACTGTTGCGCCGATTAATGTCACAGTTGACAATGAGCTTGCGGCAGCGGTACAGCATCCCGTCGGCTTACATACTTTGGCCCATATTCTGACTTTTTTCTTTTAGAACGTGCCACAGTCTATTCGCGTTGATAACATCTGGCAGGCTGCCTCATCTTACATACGTCTGAATGTCGCATCTTCTGACCAGACGATCAACGTGGTTTATACACCAGCTGTTGGAAACACTACCCGGGCATATCTGAATGGCTTCGAAATTGATACCCCATCATTAGGCAACACCATTTCTTTCCCGGATCCCTCGAACACTAATGAGCACGTCGAAGTTGACGACGCATCAAGCGTGAAAGCGTCTTGGATTGCTCCTAAGCTCCCAGCATCTCCCAAGTACAACATATACCTCGGGACCTCGCCCAATGGATTAAAAAGCGTTGCGCTTAATCAAGAAGATGCCAGCGTTGTTTTTGCAAGTAAGCAGTAAAGTGTGTGTCTCGTCGATTGATATCTAACGACCAGGGTCTAGATCTGAATGGCCTTGATTATTATTACTGGAGAGTGGATGTTATCTCGGGTTGCCATCTTTACGTTGGACATCCTTTTATGTTCAGGGTAGCTCAGCTGGCCTTTGCCGGAGCTGAGGGTTGGGGGTAAGTCTGCTTACCAGTCACCTTACCCACCCTAGCCAACATGTACTGACACTGAGAAACTAGTCGTTGGGCTAGAGGCGGCCGTGGTGGAAAGGTGATCCACGTTACGACTCTCGAGGATAACAGTGAGCCAGGGAGTCTTCGACATGCCCTGACTGGCATAACTGGCCCAAGAACAATCGTATTCGATGTTGGTGGTGTCATTACTACCACCTCCCGCATGTCTATAAATGACAAATACGTCACCGTTGCAGGCCAAACCGCACCCGGCAAAGGAATCGTCGTCCAGGGCTACCCAATCGGTCTGACTGGTGCGAGCGATGTGATCATGACGCATATGCGAATACGACCTGGCAAGATCTCAAACACGACTATCGATGGCATGGGCATGCAAGGATCCAACTACTGCATCTTTGATCGATGCTCTATGGTCAGCGCCGTCTTACCCCTTTACTTTACACAACTAACTGGACACATAGGGCTGGGCAATTGACGAGAGCTTTTCTTCTCGATCTGCGTACAATATTTCGTTCCAACGGAACTTCATCTCCGAGCCTCTTAACGTCGCCGGTCACCAAAACTACCCTGCCGGCAAGGCCCACGGATTTGCCGCAAGCATCAGTGGCGACGTTGGCTCGTTCCATCATAACCTCATCGCCCACGCCGAAGGACGCTCCTGGAGTATGGCTGGTAACCTTGACAATGCGGGCTTCTTCGCTGGACGATTAGATCTACGTAACAACGTCGTCTACAACTTTGGTGAGTGCCTCCCGGATTCCTCTTCTTTCGATCAATGAAAAGCTAATGAACTCTCCAGGGGCTCGTGTTACCGACGGCGGAGCTCACGAGGTTAACTTTGTCAACAATGTCTACAAACGGGGGCCAGCTAGCTATCTTGACTACACCTTGAGGGCACAGGTATGCTGAAGTAATCCCATTTTATGATGCTACACTTCTAATACTCTGTTCTTAGTATGAAAATCAGCTGCCTGGACAACAGCAATACTACTGCGAAGGCAACACTATGTGGGATACAAACAACAGCATCATCATATCCCAAGACTCGGTACAATACCCGTCAGGAAACAACACCTACCAAGGCGTCCCCGTTGCCTGTTATGCAGACATCACCATTGATCCTCCACCACCGTACCGGAAATTCTACGACGTACCGTATGTTCAGCTCCTTCTGTCCTTCCAACCCCCCACGCCCACAAGTTGTGTTTTGGGTTTCAGCTAACAGATACTCCTACAAAGATTCTTCGCATCCAACGTTGATACCCAACCCGCAAACGTGGCTTATAAACATGTTCTCTCCGACTGTGGCGCCCAGCAGCCTGTCCTCGATGACCACGATGCCCGCATCGTTAATGAGACGCTCACTGGAACCGCACTCTATGTTGGCTCGTATACCGGCGAGCTTGGTCTTATTGACAACCCGGCGGACGTTGGCGGCCTTGAGGACTTTCCGACAGTGGTCCGAGACGCCGACTGGGATGCCGACGGCGACGGCATTGCCTACTGGTGGGATGGATCGACGGGTGGGGGCAGCTATACACCGCTCGAGGGCTACCTCAGCTTTCTGGCCGACCCGCACTCGTTCGTTGAGCCATCTGCCGCGGTTACTTTCAGTCTCGCCGCCTTGTCTTCCGGCTTTGTGGCGCCAATTACATTCGAGGTGACTGGAGCCGAGAAAGGTACTGTTAGTATTTCGGGCACTACTGCCCTCTACACCGCAAGCGGAGGCCCTGGGATTGAGCATCTGACTATTTCCATCTCCGATGCGGAAGGGGACAAGTGGTCGCGGCCGTATGGCATTGCCGTGTTTTCTGGTGCTTCTAAGGCACAGTGAAGTCAACACGCTCAGTACTTACCAATTCTGGCTTGTTTGGATTGCTTCGATGCAAGCTTTCTCTCAAAATGGCGCCGCAGACGATGTCGCCGGGACGGATCCAATGTGGCCAAAGTAGGGGGCCGACTGTAAGAACCGTAATGCACAATGCGTCCGGCGATAGATAATCTACTTGTATCGATAGATTTTATTTTGTCGATAGCCTCGAACGAAGTAAAAAAAAGCAGTGATTATGACATCCCTTGGCTGCCTGGTGGGCTTCGCAGATCTGACTGAGTTGATCACAGACGCGAGTCGTGAAGGTGTCAAAGTTCAAGGTCAAATCTGCTGACCGCCCGTCATTAGAGAACCCAATTATCCACTAGGACGAATGGCTAACTACTAGGTATCCATATGTTGCCCCTCCTCACGATTTAGTTGAGTATCGAAGGTTGGCGAGGTTTGGGACGCCATGGCGCTTGACGTCTACAGTGCGGCGCAATCAGCGACTCCGACGAAGGCAGCAGATTCTGGTCTGTACACTGACGACCATGATTTGAAAAAGATGATGCGGCCATCAAGTTTCATTGAACCACCAAGTACGGTTGGAGAAGTAGCTGTTTTTCAATGGCTATTGGTTGCGCAGAGTAGAAATAAATAAGATTGCAGGTATAATGCTTTGAGAAGTAGTCTTCACTGCTGAGGACGTATCTACCGTAATATGCACCAGAGTAAGGAGCCTGGGGTCCTGCCAAAAACGGGCAGCTGTGCGAGGCTTCGTCTGTCGCTAATTTAGTGCTGCATTGGCCAGTCCAGCAGGTCACGGCGAGGGTCAGATCGTGGGGGTTATCCACTGGGCCTGGGAATGTGTTAATCGCCTGTAACAACAACTAGAAACCACCCATAATTATCCGATTGGATCTCTGTTGGTCCAACACATGGAAAGAGTAAAAAGTGTGGATGTTGGTGGTGTCTGCCTATGTGCTGTGATTGAATGCAGCGCTTCCCGATCACGAAATGTCCCCGGAGTTAGCCTAGCCTAAGGCCTGTCCAGCCCAGCCAGCTAACTGATTGGGGAGCTTCGCCCCGCGGCTAAGTCGACGAAGCTTGCTTCTTTTGCTAAGCTTTGTGGATCGATTCATGTGGGCAGATCCCCCCGGCCATCTCCCGCTCCAAGAAAGCCAGGCCCATCCCAGGATCAATCAAATTTGACAAGTTTCCGATATGGGGTGATTGTGGCCCCGCGGATGGGGGCAGCAAGAAACGATGTCCAGACTGCTCCACGCACAGGCCTGCCGGGTCTGCGTTGGAACACGCTCCCCTCATGCGATTTTGAACTCAGGGACCGTATGAGGCGTACCATGGGAGGTGGCCGAGTCGCGCGTTAACTTGCTTGTGGAGCATTGCAGGTTTGAAGGGGCTGTCTCGGAGCCCAACATCAACACTAGTGTATCCAATATTTCCCAATCCATTGCGGCTGAGAAAGTAGCGGCTGAACGAAGCCATTCATGGATAGGCGACTAAAATGAACGAGGCTCCCGCCAACAATCCGAAAGGCAAGGATCTCATTTCCCCCTCACTCATCTGTGTTGTACTCTGTATCGCTCCTTGCGGAGTGTCGAAACGTTCACGATGCCTTTCGACTTCAAGGCCTACGACGCAAAATGCAACGGCTTGACGCCCGAGGAGCTCCAGCGCGAGTGGGAGCACTACACACGTCTCATTTCCGGCGCCTCCACCTCCACAGCCATATCCGGCATCGCAGTCCCTTTCACGTTGGGCGTGTCTCTCATCGGTGTCGGCATGGCCGCGCCGGCCATCCACAACGCGCGCAAGAAGCGTGAGATCATCGAGGCCCACTTACAGAGACACGGCGCCACGCACAACACCCGCAAACGCGACGTCCTGGGCAGCATGGCGGTCAGCGGGACCATCGGCGTGGTGACGCTGGGCGTGGGCACTATGGGCGCCGACGCGGTCGCGACCGCCGGAGCGGAGCATGGCATCTCGGCCATAGTGGAGAATGAAATGGCCATCAAGATCGTCTCGCACGCCGCCCTTGACGGAGTGGGGATGGGGATAGAACACGCACATACGAGCCATTTGAAGAAAAAGGACGCATTCAAGGCGTTCCAGGCCGCAGGGACTTTCCAAGCAGTCCAGGATGCGAAGGCAGCCGAAGCTGGCTACTCAGTACAGCCGTACAACCCTCAAACATACAATCCTCAAACATACAATAACGCCGGAACCAGCTGGGCTCAACCACCACCGGCGTACCCCTACGGCTATGGCGACCACATGCCGCCACCTCCAAGCTATACCGCAAACCCGTCCGTTCCATTCGTGTCAGACTCCAAGGCGCCAATGGTATATGTTCAGGAACAGCCACAACAGCATTTTGCAGGACAGCCAGGTTCAGAACAGCAGTACACAACGCAGTACTACGATCCCTCCCAAGCTCAGCATCAGCAATATCAGCAACAACCTCAGCAACAGCCTCAGCAACAGCAACAGCCTGAGCATCAACCTCAGCAATATCAGCAGCAACAGCAGCCTCAGCCACAGCATCACGAGATCGCGGCTTCATTCTCTTCTCCTGCACCGATTCCTCAACCTCAGGATCAGAATCAAACAGGCCAGGGCTACGTTGCACAGGCCGTTGTTGAGTCCCCGCCTCAGCCATTCGCAGATCGCGGACAACAGCAAGTTCAAGAGCAGGTCCAGCATTATCAGCAAAACACACAATACCAATCTCCTCAACAACACGTTTCACAGACACCGGCTCCAATTTACGCCCCCAGTCCCGTGCATGCCACCTACGATATGAAGAGCATGTTGGAATCACTTCCGCCACAGACTCCAGCCTCCCAACAGCAGCAACGCCAAGAACAGGAGCGTCAAGACCAGCAGCAAGAGCATCAGGATCTACAGCAACGACAATTGCAGGACCAAAAATTGCAGAATCAACAATTGCAGAATCAACAATTGCAGAATCAACAATTGCAGAATCAACAACTGCAACACCAACAGCACCTGCACCAACGGGATCTTCAACAACAGCAGCCGCCGCCGCAGCAACAATTGTATCTACAACCGCAGCATGAGCAACCTCTGCAGCCTCAGTCGCAAGAGTCCCAACCGCAGCAGCATCATGAGCAGCAGTATCACGAGCAGCAGTATCAGCAGCAGCAACAACAATCCTATCAACAACCATGCCAGGAGCAACATCAGCAACATGAGTATCTCCAACAGCCGCCGCAGCAGCGACAACTGGACCAGCATCAACAGCAGCACGATCAAACCGCTCAGGCTTCACAGCCAGAACACCAGCCTCAGTTCCACGAACGGACTCAGTCGATCTCCCAACCGCCCGCACAACATTACGAATCGAATCAAGCCCAGCCACAAAGTGCAAGTATCACCGATTCGTCCCACAAGGTAATGGAGTCGCCACAGCCCACCGCTGTCTACAACCCAGCACCGGCACCTGTTCACGCAGAAAATATCACACAGCCAACCTTAGCGTCGCAACAGCCACCACCACAAGATTACTCCCAGCAGGCAAACCAACAACAATACCCAACCCCCTTGCAAGAACAGCAAACAGCTGCCTCGCAGTACTCGGCGCAAATGCCACCACCACCGTCACCGTACCCGGCCCCAAGCAATGCCGTTATTTCAACATACCAAGAACCTCAAACTACCCAACAATATACCCCAGCTCCAACACCAGGGTCAATATACGGCTTCCCTCCCCCTCAGCAATATACTCCTGCTCCGACTCCAGGAACGTCCTACTCTTTCCCGTCCCCCCAGCAATTTACTCCCGCCCAAACGCCATCGACGACCTACTCCTCCCCGCCTCCTCAACAGCAACAGCACGCTCAACTGCCAATGCACTTTCCTCCTCCGCCCACATCGAACAATACACCTCCAGAGTCGAAGCAGAACTATGGGAAAAGCTATGTTGGCCAAGGCCCGGTGGTCCCTGAACCACAATACCAACAGCAGGCATCGTATCAAACTCCTCAACCTCAGCAGAACTATCAACAGCCTCAACCTCAACAACAGAACTACCAGCAACCTCCACCCCAACAACAGACTTATCAGCAACCCCAGCAACCACAACAGCCGCAGCAACAGACTTTTCAACAACCTCAACAACAAAACTATCAACAGCCTTCACTTCAACAGCAGAAGCTTTACCCGCCTCCACCTCAGCAGAATTACCAAACGCCTGCACCTCAACAGCAGAGTTATTACCCAGCCCCTCCACAGCAGCAACAATATCAAACGCAACAGCAGCAGCAACCACAGCAACAGTCACAGCAACTTGCGTATACACCTGCACCGACCCCATTGTCTCAGCCCTTCTCCCAGCCAACGCATCAACACACAGCATCCAGCTATTTCCCTCCACAAACGAATCCCCAAGGCGAGGATGATTATGCTCAAAAGCGGTGGAATGCACCACCCCCGCCTCCTCAGGGTCAGGCACCATACACACCCGCTCCGACACCAGGCGCGCAGTATATGCCACAAGTGCAGCAGGTATATGTGCAACAGCAGCAGTATTAGCTGCCGTGGAGTGGCAAGTAGATTATCTCGAAGCCAAGTTCTGTATGAAGCGCCTTTTTGGGGCGCGGAGTCTCGGGTGAAACTGCAGGGCCCTTTGGTTCGATGAGATTATGATATGGACGTAAATCAAGATTGGCATCTTCCCTGCATGTTGGTATCACAGTGTATCTTAATTCTAGCGTTTGCAAGATAAAGCTATCAAAAAGATAATCATTATAAACACTACGAACTCGCCACAAGTTCTAATAATGCCGGCGAACCCTGGCTCTTCTGCTGGCTATGTGGCTGTATTGTCGGCTGGCGCAATGTTGCATGCGTGGGTCGGGGAAGCGTACTTCAGCTGCTCGACCGCCGAGGTGGTTCCTGGAACTGCTCGCAGCTACCATATCCTGAATATGGGTGCAGCTCCATCCCGATGTAGATGGTAGCATGCTCCTCAAGATAGCTCTGACTGTATGCTGTAAATCTCATTTGTAAATGGATTGGCTGTAATTCAAGAAAAGTATAAAGATGCAGTTTTCTGCTGCTCAAAGGAGATGGATCGAGAGTAATGGAGACACGAGTCAAAGGCGACACAGCAAGGTTATATGAGAGGAATTATCGGTGAACTCCACAACAAAAAGTAGCGACAATGGTTTAGTGGTAAAATTTGTGCTTGCCATCCTAGGAAAAGTGCACGAGCCCTGGGTTCGATTCCCAGTTGTCGCAATAAATTAAATTTTTGGACTTTGTGCCTTTAATTCTTTTTTTTCTTCAATTCCCAGCCGAAAGGAATTTTTTTTTTTTTTTTTTTTTTTTTTGGGGGGGGGAATTGTTTTCCACTTCGGCTCTACCGGCTGGAAACGTAATCTGTCCTCCGTTCTCAATCTGCTTTCAGTGAAGCAGTGAACCCGGTGTGACTCCCAGCAGGCGCGCCAGCTGCCAAGAGTCGTCTCTGCGGCACATCTCAACACAGTTACAATGAGGTGAGAAAAAAAAGCGATGCCCAGGTCGCCTGTTATAGCTTCCTCTACTTTGTAGATTTGGTAAAATCCCGGACTATTCGGTCTTCATGAAAAGAAGACGAGGACTTCAGGATATATCTTGAGAAAAATATGCAAAAAAAGAAGTTTGCGACAACTGGGAATCGAACCCAGGGCTCGTGCACTTTTCCTAGGATGGCAAGCACAAATTTTACCACTAAACCATTGTCGCTTCTTATTGGTTTGAATGCTCACATTTAAAAATATATATTTAAGATGGTCTGCTCGTGACTAGCCAGATCCTAGTTTCAGTGCCCCTTGTGGATAGATAGGCCTAGCTCCACTGTTGTCCGTCCCCTAAATACGGCCACCAGCGTCTACCTTCCATCTCATGACGCCTTTCTCATAGAATTTGATGATTTAATTCATCTTGTTTGCTCATTCCTGATATCCTAGTCAACATATTCTCAATGATCACTATTCTCAGCTAATTACTGATTTCATTCCTCAAGTAGGCCCCGTAAATCTGCTCTAGCAGTGTACTTCAAAATGTCTTGGTCAACCACTTCGGCAAGTGGACTCTTCTTGGAATATCGCACAGGCTAATTGAAGATATAGATGCAACCCTTCGACAGGTTTCCGTCTTATGGAACGAATATGATCTATTTCGGCTCAGCTATATGTCAAATACCACTTATCTCTTGAGTTGAGGACGCAAGAAGGACGAACGGTCAGTCGTCCCTGGTCTAGTGAAGAGAACGGAAAAGGCTCAATAAATTACACTACTGGAGTCATTGCGAGCAATGCAAGAACACTTTTATGTCTAGGTAATATTCATTGCGGCTATCTATGATGCACAAAACCACGAACCATGCACAAAACTGCCAATATATACACGACGATATGCGCTTCGTCCCAAGTCTCTTGTGAGTTCTTTATAAACACTGAGAATAGTAGTCGCCCGACTTCTTGCAAGTGTACGGGCTCGCGCAAGTAGTACATCCGGACCAACCAACTCCTCCGCACTGAGTAAACTGAGCCGCAATGCAACCAGATGCTGAAGTTGTTGCAGCAGGTGGGGTACTGGTTGTCGAAGTCGGCTTGCTTGATGTAACCAGGGTGGTCGGGACTCCTGTTGGAGTGGTGCCACCGCCACCTGAGGAGCCGCAGGTAAACTTTGGCGGACCTGGGATGACATACTGCGTTGAGGGTGTCATGGAGTAGATAGTGATTAAGATGCCGGGGTCAGTAGCCTAGGATAATAACTGCGTTAGCACACTAACTTCATTGTGTAACGCAGTTTCAAGTGTTTAGACTCACCTTATAAATGCCTGGAATACTGTACGTGGTGCTTGGAAGACTGCCACTGCCACCGGAGATGTTGATCTGCGCGCATTCCATCTGTCGAAGTATGAGCTGGTGAATCTAGCTGTCAGAGAGAGAATATCTTACATAAAGCTGGGCACCTCCTGCAGAACCCGCGCCATGCAAAGCAATCATCTCTGCTCGCAGCAAGTACTGTCCGTTGGGAATGCATTTGGGGATATCAATGACGTGTTGGCCAGCATTGGTAATGACCTTGCTGGTGCCCCAGTTACCACCGTTGTACCCATCTTCTTGGATCTTGAACCTAAAGACAACTCTGTAAGCCCCAAACTGTAAATCACTTCAATAAAATAAGGAAAGGGATCGAACTGGATAATCTTACCAGCCGCCGCCAATTCCAGTATCACTCAACGCACTGTCAACCTTTTTGAGATACGCCAGGGTTGGGCCTTTGTGGCTTGCATCCATCACATCTCCGGGACCAGAAGTCAGAGTGTGTCTCCAGACAGCGGTCACGCTCGTCCCAGCTTGGACGTTGATGATCTTGTCGGACGCCGTGGTAGGGTTCGGGCCACCATTGCATGCCAGGTCCTTGGAGGTAACGTCTGTAATGGGTCCATCGTATGACGGAGTTCTGATACCGTGGGAAACCGGGTTCCTGACGCCACCCGCCTCGAGCTGAACGAAGATTGTGTGGGCAGATGCTGCGGAAGCGCCAGCAATAGCCGCAACCAGTACAGAGGTCTTCATCGTGACTAAGCGTTTGAGAAGCAGATATGTTCCCTTCGAAAGTAGATGATTCTTTTTGAATAGTGACTCAAACAATCCCAGATTCTGAAAGTGGGATCGTCAGTAATGTCCAGGCAGACATGCATTATATATTCCATTTCGAACCGAGCGCCTTCTTGAAGTAGGATCGCCAAGCAGGCCGTTAGCAAGTTTCGATCTGAACCCATCTCCAGAGTGTTATTATCCTCCAATTACCAAGACCTTGGAGTCTTGGTGGGGGTTTGGCGTTGCAGTGCCAGTTCGTACCGATTGAATGCTCCAATCATGTGTGGTGGTATTAATTGGATAATGAGCCACGAGATGGCCAGAGGCGGAAGACCCATTTCCGAAATCCCAACATGATCACCATGCCCTGTATTCCGGGTTCCGAGCTTCCCTGTATATCGCCACCAAGAAATTTTTAATATGGTAAAGGAGGACACTAACCCGGAACGTGCCCGTCTGTAACAAACAATCCAGCTCCGCCTCGAATCCGGGTCATATGCTCTTTTGTATTCGTCCGCTATTGTTGGCCAATTGATTCTCGAAACTCCGGTCATCATAAATGCCGCTTAGCATTGATGCGACTGCTGGTATAATGCCTGGGGGTGGGGTTCCCGCTCTGTCATTAGGACATAATTGTCTACAATAACTAACGGCCGCATTGATAAGTTATGCCAAGCTGGTTCAGTCTGCTGGACCATTACCAGCCTGACAAGTCAAGAACAACAAATAATACGAGTAACGGCAAACAAGCACAAACGTGTATGATACCTCCTTTGGGAAGACCGAGTGTTCATTGTGAGGAAATATTGACAAATCCTTCTAGAAAGAACTTCCCGGTTTCTGCTGCCGAAAACCTCGGTGCTGCTTTGACTAGGTGTAGTTTTGTAAGCCGTCAGATTTTTTGCCACATGAACTGTATCGAAGACGTCGAAAGCCGCTTCGTTCATCTAAGCACCAAATCCTGTATGGTTAACATAACCGCATGGGCGGCCAGGCCATCCCTTGATGACAGGTGACTGACCCTTTCTTTTAGGTGTACTCCAATCTTAACTTTTAAAATTGGACAATGGTCGGAGAAGATATCCAATGAAGATATAATTGAAGTTCCGAGAGAAGCTGTCAATACGTCCCCCCGCCAAACCTGTCAACCCGGGAATGACCTACGATTGTTGGATGGCTATCCACAACTGCTTCTGGTATTGACGGGCTATTGAATTGTCCCTGCCTATGAAAAGTTTAGGTCCGATAATCGAGTCTTGATGAAGGATTCTCCTTTCACCTCAGCCAATAATGCCAAAGAAACCCCTCGGAACTCGGCATGTGGCTATGAGCATCAGAGGCTGGATAGAGCAATCTGACGTTGGATGGTAGGTCGTGTCTTGTGGAGGGATTGTCACGACGAATGTCAGAACGCGTGTACATACTTACTATATATGGTGTCATAATCTTTGGGTTGGATGTAAATTCATTTTAGATATTGAGTGATATGGGGTTTTACTAATCAATTAGCTCTACGATTAGAGAATAACGAGCGACGCGGAACAACAGCTTCAGAGTTCTGTAGCTTGCTTCACATTACCCAGCCAAACAACCTAAATTTATATGAGAGGGCGTAGCTGCGGTCCGATCTGTGGTCCTATTTCACTAGCACGGCCGTACAACGTGTCTCACAGCCACAGAGGCAGCCGTCTATGATATCAATGACAGTATCTCGGGGTCGATCTGTTCATCATTGTGAAATTGACAACTACTATGTGACAACTACTATGTGGCCATGTATACACATCTTCTTTGGCATATGCAAAAATTGTACTCTGCATCTTTAGTGACCTTTGGGAATTCCTTAGAATTTATTGCGCCATCGCTCGTAGGTTTTCAACTGGCCGAACAAGGAGTGATAACATGCAGTTCCAGATGTGGTCAAGATCTGCAACTCTCCTACCCCGCATATCGGATAAACTTCGGTGTGAGACCTCGCCACAGGTGCCGCTAGCCGAGGCTCGCGGCCAATCAGACTTGCTCCATTCTAAATCGAGTGAAGCTGGAAGGCATGCACTCCGATGCCGGAGGAATTTCGCTCCGATGCCGGCTGGGCCACCGGCGATTCATGATGACGTTAGCTCTTGCCGCGGCCGAACATCTGGAGCGTGCTCGGACTTTTCTGCGGGCTTCTTGTACTGCGACCGCTGCTCTCTTTTTTTCTTTCCTTTGATAGGTCCCTATTCAAATCTACACAATGCCTGGCGTCGTATCAAGCCCGCAAACCCTCTACGACAAGGTCCTGCGTGACCATATTGTCGACGAGAGGGAAGATGGCACAGTCTTGCTCTACATTGGTAAGCCTCGACTCGGTCAAGAGAAGAATCTGAAGGCTAACTTAGCTCGCAGATCGCCACCTCGTGCACGAAGTCACATCTCCGGTAAGCAAGAACACCGTAATGATTGTCAAGCTCCCGTCCTCATGCGAACTGTTGCATAGCAAGCCTTCGAAAGCCTAAGAAATGCCGGCCGGCAAGTCAGAAGACCAGATTGCACCCTGGCAACCACCGACCACGTGAGTAATTTTCCAATCTACCTTTATTGTGCATTTCTGATGGCCGGCCTGCAGAATATTCCCACCTCTTCTCGCGCCAACCTGAGCGACACCGCTAGTTTCATCAAAGATGCCGACTCTCGAATACAATGTGTCACTTTGGAGGAAAATGTGCGCGACTTTAAGCTCACCTTTTTCGGCCTCAATGACAAAAGGCAAGGAATCGTGCACATTATTGGTCCCGAGCAAGGGTTTACCCTTCCCGGAACGACCATCGTGTGCGGTGACAGTCATACCTCAACCCATGGCGCATTTGGCGCTCTCGCCTTCGGTATCGGGACAAGTGAAGTCGAGCACGTTCTTGCGACTCAGACCCTGATGACCAAGCGCAGCAAAAATATGAAAATCCAAGTCGACGGCGAGTTGGCTCCTGGTGTTAGCAGCAAAGACGTCATTCTCCATGTGATTGGCCACATTGGCACCGCTGGAGGAACCGGCTGTGTCGTCGAGTTTTGCGGGTCGGCCATCAGAGGGCTCAGCATGGAAGCCAGAATGTCTATTTGTAACATGTCAATTGAAGGTGGTGCAAGGGCTGGCATGATTGCTCCAGATCAAATCACTTTCGACTATCTAAAGGGCCGTCCTCTCGCACCCAAAACTGGTAGTCTTGAGTGGAAGAATGCCATACAATACTGGTCGTCCCTCAAGTCCGACGAAGGCGCCAAGTTTGACAAAGAGGTTTACATCGACGCGAAGGATATTGCCCCAACTATAACCTGGGGAACTTCGCCCCAAGATATCGTTGCCATTACCGGCGTCATCCCTGGTCCAGATGACTTCTCTGACCCGACCAAGAAAGAGGCCTGTGGGCGTGCTCTAGAGTACATGGGTCTGACAGCTGGGACACCAGTGCAAGACATTGTTTTAGATAAGGTATTCATCGGTAGCTGCACAAATGCTCGAATTGAGGACCTACGCGCCGCAGCGAATATCGTCAAGGGGAAGAAAATTGCAGCCAATATCAAGCGCGCAATGATCGTTCCCGGATCTGGTCTTGTCAAGAAGCAAGCTGAAGACGAGGGCCTCGACAAGATCTTCACGGATGCTGGATTCGAATGGCGAGAGGCTGGTTGCTCAATGTGCCTTGGCATGTAAGTCTAAGTTTCCTCTGGCCAAAGTGGCACCTTATGCCTCAGTATGGGCGTGAGCTGACTAAATCGATGCTGCAGGAACCCGGACATTCTCTCCCCCAAGGAGCGATGCGCATCCACGTCGAACCGCAACTTTGAAGGCCGCCAGGGTGCGGGTGGCCGGACTCACCTCATGTCACCAGTGATGGCTGCGGCATGTGCTCTGGTTGGCAAGCTGGCTGATGTCAGAAAAGTGGCCAGTGCCGCACATGTCTCACCAGCCAAAGCGTCTCCTAAGATCACAGTAGATGAGCCACACTTGGACGACATTCTTACGGACGAAGACTTGGATCGCATCGATGATATACCAGAAGCTGGGGTTGATGCTGGTGCCGAAACGGTTGCTCCAGTCCTGGCTGGCGGCATGGCCAAGTTTACGCAGCTCAAGGGCATTGCAGCACACTTGGAGCGAGCCAACATCGACACAGATGCCATCATCCCTAAGCAGTTTTTGAAGACCATAAAACGCTCAGGGCTCGGCACTGCACTTTTCCACCAATGGCGGTATGACAGCGTGACCCACGAAGAAAACCCCAACTTCATTCTCAACCAAGAGCCGTACCGGAACTCCAAAATCTTGGTCGTGACTGGGGAGAATTTTGGTTGTGGATCAAGTCGTGAGCACGCGCCTTGGGCATTGCTCGACTTCGGTATCCGCTGCATTATTGCTCCATCTTTTGTAAGTTATCCCTCCACGCCCTCGTGACGGCAAACATCCTGAATGGATTCTAATATGGTTATGAAAGGCGGATATCCACGAGACAAATCTATTTAAAAACAGTATGCTTCCCGTGGTGTTGGACAAAGATGCTCTAGAACGGGTTGCTGCCGAGGCGAAAGCAGGCAGAGAAATTGAAGTTGATCTTCCTGCTCAGGTGGTTAAAACCGCTGATGGCAAGGAGCTCGGAAAGTTTGAGGTGGAGAGTTTCAAAAAGCATTGCCTAGTTAACGGGCTTGATGATATTGGTCTGACTACCCAGCTCGAGGGCAAGATTCGCGAGTTCGAAAAGAGAAGAACGCGATACACTCCTTGGTTGGATGGCACGGGATACCTCAAAAGAAAAGGGCCGGTCAAGGTGGAAGCTGCCCCAGTTCCCAAGACGAACAGGGGCGAAGTGAAGGATGAGCCTCTCGAATGGTAATCTGAAAATATTCTAGAGGTTTGCACATAGCACTTGCCCTCCGCAATTTTAACGTGGTTCGACGAGACATAATCTTTATCGATGTTGGCCTAACTTTCCATTCGTTGCCAATAATCCTCATATTTCCCAGATGTCGGCCGACAGCGTACGTACCGTGCCGACAGTACTGTCTAAATAGCATGTTTCAATACATCATTGGCGGGATAATTGCCGCGCCATGATCGCCGTTTTGCCAGCATCTCAGCAGCCATATCTCGTGGTCGGCGCATGGCTCGTGATGGTCTATGGTATCTGTCGAACGCCTATCGTACTCGCTATCTGGACACAGCCGAGATATTGTCACGGCGCGACTCATCGTGACTTCAAGACATTCCGAGATCACAGGCGTCGCAGAATGGGCGCTCGTGCGAGACATTCCTGGCTGTCAGATATGCAAGGTCGATTTGGAATATTTCACTACTTGGGGGGGAGCACAGGGTTTGACAGCTCGTGGACATTCTGCTTCTTCGTCGCGGCTGCCCGTCGAGAGTGTCCGAAGACGCGTGAGAGGTCCCATAGCTACCAGAACGCGACGACCGCACACTCACCCAGGTTGGAACATTCCTAAAGAACGCGAGCACTGACCATTTCGTGCGTTTCTTGGTGCAACGTCGTGACCTGCGGTGAGACAAACGCGAGTACAGGGAGCTTACATATCACCAGAATTGTATGGCGATGCAAACCTTGTGGCACAATTGGATTGGGCTGTGAAACATGGCAGCAAGATGGCAAATAATGTATTGGCTTCCCTGGTTTGGTGGCTGCATGATATGCTAGTATCAGTGAGACAACATCTATTGGATCGAGACTTGCGACGCAAAGGGCAGATGCATTCCATCCTGCAGTGTGCATTTTGAGAACAAAGACCGACAGCTCCCCGTTTCCGCGATGGTTGCTTTCATCTTCAGAATTGTACGCCTGTCAGGAAGTATGTCGCTTCCAATCCCCCGACCTCCAAGTGTGCCGCTTCTGGGCAACATATTCGACATCGACCCAAAAAATACCTGGAAATCCCTGAAGGAGCTGGCAGAGAAGTACGGAGAAATATTCCAGGTTAAGATCCTCGGCCAGACTATCGTCTTTATTGCTAGCGCGGCACTCGCAGAAGAGTTGTGCGACGAGAAGCGATTTCGAAAGTTCGTGGGAGGTTCGATCGTCGAAATTCGATATGCCGTGCACGATTCTCTTTTCACGGCCTTCGACCATGAGAAAAGCTGGGGTGTCGCCCATCGCATCATCTCACCGAAACTCTCACCCGAGTCAGTGGCGGAGAGGTTCGACGAGATGCGGGATACCGTTGCCGAGCTCATTCAGAAGTGGGACGGCTTAGGCGACAACAATGAGGTATCTGCGATAGAGGAACTGAACAGACTGAACCTTGAAGCAACTACCATGACGTTATATGGCAAGAAGCTGGATTGCTTAAGCGGTCCGGAGCATCCGATGCTTGGTGCAATGGAACAAGCGACTGCGGAAGCCATGAAGCGTCCATCCAGGCCAGGGTTTCTCAACTGGCTCGTATACGGAAGCAAACTCAAGACTGCCACCGCCACGATGCGGACATATGCAACAGAAATGGTCGAGAACCGCAAGTCTAATCCTGTGGAGCGGGAAGACTTGCTCGCTGCGCTCATGAGCGCCAAGGATCCAGAAACCGGCACCACATTGACGGAATCGCAAGTCATCGACGAGATCGTTGCCATGCCGATTGGCAGCAGTACTGCGCCAGCTCTGGTCGTCACAGCCATCTACTTTCTCTTAAAGAATCCGCATATCATCGCCCAGGCACGCAAGGAGCTCGACTCCGTGCTCGGGTCCGGAGAACTTGATTACGAACATCTTTCTGAACTCGAGTACATCGAGGGCATCCTACGCGAGTCTCTCCGGCTCTCCTTCGCCGCGCCGGGTTTCAATGTCGAGCCGATACCGAAAGACGATAAAAGCCCCGTGATGATAGGTGGGGGCAAATACCAAGTTGCTCATAACCAGGCCATGACCATCGTTCTTGCTGGGGTAAATCGGGACCCGGCTGTTTTTGAAGAGCCGCTGGTCTTTAAGCCCGAACGCATGATAGGCGAGTCCTTCGACAAGTTGCCATTGGGTGTGAAAAGATGGTTTGGTAACGGGAAGAGAGAATGTATTGGGAGGCACTATGCTGCGCAATGGAGCATGATCGTCCTGGCGAAGCTGCTGCGGGAAGTGGATTTCGAAATGGCAAACTCAGAATATGAACTGCAGCAAGACGGATGGTTCAACCTGAGGCCGGTGGACTTTTATGTAAAAGTCAAGCCTAGATCGTTTTGATCATCCCATTATCTAAGGAGAACTACGGAGTTAATTATATCATGTTCACTTTCTCAATTAGCTACTTAAATGCTCTTCCGTGTGTCGGGAACATTTGGCTCGTCGGAATCCCAAGATTTATTTCGACGGTAATTGATCTTGCTAGATACTTTCAGGTGAGCCCAACAAGCAGACTCGCCCAAGCTCAGTCCTAGTACGGCTCTAAACCTCCCACAGCCACGGGGCCGGGGAGTTCCTTTGTCTCGTTTGGTACCAAATCCAGGCGTTCTGACACTCAAAGGGATGATTCGACCTTCTTTGCTTTGTATTAGCTGATTCTTGCTTATTATGTCCAAGACTACCTTTACATAAATGGTAGAATTCATGACTAGTCGTTATTCTCTACCTGATATCACCCTGCTTATCTAATTCACCCCATTCGCCAGTGTGTAGTGAACCAAGGAATCCTCGAGCTTACATTCCACATCATGGCTGACAGCTAGGAAGTAAGTGGAGAGAAACGGCGTTAGATGTTGTTCTGCTGTTGAAAGCTTGCCTGGAGCACCATCTTTGCAACACGATGCCCATGATCAAATGGCGGTGAGATTGCACGGGGATTGGACATGTTCATCATTCCATCTAGGGAACACTGAGAAAAGGAATGATTACGTGATCCTAAGGCCTGAGTATTGATCAAGGTACGAGAGCTACAATTCCCTGATGTCAAGTAACAACTTGCTTAAAAGGTATAAATTCCATCAAGCTATCAGGAAAATGGAGGTTGGCAACTTGGTTTAGGAAATTATAGCTAGTTCAGCATTGAAAATTGGGGCGTCTTTTCTGGTTACTCGTCCGTGTCCTCTCACCAGCAAATCAATATCTGACTTGGTTAATTACTCTTGCCAGATCTCCAGATGAACCCCACACAAGTCTCCAATACTTTGGTAAGTTGAGTCTGAATATGAAAACGCTCTTGACCATGCTTAGACTCAGTGACCATGAAAGTAAAAGCTATTTTAAACTATCTGGCTGTCTGGACAGCTTGAAGATTCGATGAGAACGCGATATTTCGATAAATTGCGTCGACCAACTCCACACCATATAAACCCCAACCCCAACCGCCTGAAGCGATTTATGCGCTGATCCAGGTAAAAGGTCGGCGTTCATTGTTTCTGCAAAGGCTTTCATGAACCGTTACGGATTCCAAGGCATCGATCTGGACTGGGAATATCCATGAGACCCGAAACGGGGAGGCATTCGAGTGGACATACCGAGTTCTGTCCATCTACTTCGAGACATCTATGGAATGAGTCTGACTCCCGTACCTGACTACTGGTATCTGCGCTGGTTCGATAGGAAGGCGCTGGAGCCGTTCGTCGACCATTTTGGCTTCATGGCTTAAGATCTTCACGGTTTCTGGGTTGCTGATGTCGAAGCCCCTGGATCCATTGTACACGGACATGCTGACGTTCGCGAGATCTAGAATATCACCATTCCAGTTGTATATCACGGTCTGGATTTCTCAAAGGTCGTGATTGGTGTTGCATGGTATGGTTGTGGATACAGTCTGTCCGGTGCGTGCATTTACTAGGATCCTACCGAACAGGGAGTTACTGACATAACCAATTCAAGATCTGAGATCTTTCATTTACTACGCTTGGTTGCAGGATTCGAAGGTCCAAGCAAGCCCGGCAAGTACACCAACAGTGCAGGCGTGATGTCTCTTGTCGAAATCGAGGACTTGATTTAAGAAAAGGGGCTCAAGCCACGACTACTAAAGGATTTCATGACGCAGAAGCTAGTCTGGGGCGACCAGTGGATTGATTATGATGATGAAGAAACGAGAAGGACATAAATTTGATCATCTATGCTCAGTTAATACCTCTAGCATGGCGTATCACTCCAAATGATGTAAACCTGTTGTAAGTCTACCTGCGTCACGGACTGGGGCACATTTCCCGATGTCTTGTACAATGAATGAGAGAATAACGAATGCCAATTGGACCCCAGCATTGTTGATTAGACGCTGAACTGCAAGGGTGCAGATAAAGACGACGATGAAGGAGAAGACTTAAAGCACATACTGAAAGTACGACACTAAAGGCAACCAAGTTCTGTACCACCACTCCACACTGTCCATACTATCTCGTTCGCGCACCAAGGCCAGCTGAAAAATGCAGAGACCAAAAATGAGGGTTTGACTGCAGACAATTCCCGTAGCCCGCCAGGCGCGACTTCGCTGACTGACAGCACATGGGGAGGAGTGAGTGTGGAAGATATAATGGTCAGAAGAGTTTACTGTAGCTCTCTTTATTCAAATCTAACGCCAGCAGTTCTCCAGCTCCTTTAAAGCTAACGGTAACAAGAACCAGGTAAACCCAGCTCTTCGTTGGGACGGTCCGAACTAAGACACGCTGGAGTCTATACAGGAATTTGGTGTCCAGGCACCAGGCGTATTCAACTTGCCTATTTGCCGGGTTGGCGAGGCAGCATTGAATCACTACAGGCAGAGAAACAATAAGCCATCGGAGCGGAAATGGTACTTCCAAAGTAATGAGAAAATTGACTACAGCATATTCTAGCACTCGGAGGGCGTAAGAGTATGAGCAGCAGCTCAGATACCCATGTTATATCGAACCTGGCTTCATGGGCAAAATTGGCTTCGTCCAATGTGATTGCACTCATTACGTGGTGATACAGAACCGGCCCCTCGGTGTGGCACATGCTGAGACCCTAATCATATTCACCCCAGGCACGAAAACTTGTTTCTTCTCGTGCAGTCTTCCTGGTAGCTGGTCTTTTTAGGCAAAACCCGGGAAAATCAGAGTGTAGGCTTCGGCCAAGGAATGGGCTTGTTTTGACTTACCTGGGCAATTTAAGGTTGTGGGTGGGCGCCGTTAAATTGAGCCCCTTCGATTGTGAGATTGGAATAAGCTTTTTAAACGTCTGAAGAAATAATGAGACACTTAGTTTAATTTAATGTTCCGCATAATGGATCATTGTCTCTAACCCGCCGATCGCCTAAACTCTCGGCGGCGTTATAATGACCGTGAAGGACTTATGGGCCCAACCGCTATGGGCGCATATGCAAAGGACGGTCATGATGATGCTAAGCTAATGTCAGAAACATCGGTTGGGGTGGATCTGGAATGATATCTGGTGACACAGCAGCTGAGGGATTGCAACAAACAAAGCATCTTCAACTAGGTACGCTGTATTGCATTCCCAACCATGGGTTGAGAACACCGCCTCTCAATCGCAGACCCCGTCTGTACCCTCGCCTGTGCTGACAGATGGGCTTAGCGGCAGTGGCGATGTCAAGTTGGTACCATGGGTGCTGTGCGGGAGAAATTTGCTTTGATCGAAATTTGAAATCCGTGCCCCCCCGGAATATAATTAATATGTTGTGTTTAACAACAGAAAACTTGCCTGATCTTATATGCCAACGTGCAAAGCAACTACAAAATCACTTGGAAATTCATCGATCCTGTCATGTAGATTGCAATGGGGGGTCCGCGATGCATCTGTTCTTGTCGCCATGAAAACCTGACCCATGGGGGGTTTGATATTTCCGAAAGCAGCCTCAACCAGCCATCTGATTGGTAATGGCTCCTTGCGGAGCCCCTGTGGCTTGCTTGGTACATCTGGTGAGGGAGCCATGTCAAAGGCTCAACTTGGAAGAACTGGCAGCTGGACACGTAGTAAGAAATCCTCCCTGGGCTTAGAGACAAAGCCAACTGCAGCTGCGGGCGGCGGCAGGCGCCTTTTCCTCGTGCTTACTATTTCTGCACGACCTGGAAAATCAGATATGTTGAAGATTGCGGCCTGCATCCATTCAAGTGTCAGTAGACCCCAGGTATGCAACAAACCCCACTGACCCCATAAGTGGATGTAGTGCGTCTAAAAGGCTATTAAAGTATTATAGCTGCTCATTGGCCACAACCCATGCAAGGTGCTTAATTGGGGTCTGCTGACACTCGAAGGGATAAAGGTATTCCTATGCAAAAACTCTCGTGGTATTGCGATGTGCAGACAACATTACAGAGATCCAAGGATGTTAATGTCAATATATTACCTTTCAGCCGTTACTAAGCAGTCAACCCTCGTAGGTGACAGGCTTACGAAGTACGTACCGCCCCTTCTTCGGAATTAATACCACAATAATCAGTGCAGGGGTACCATATGGTGCTGGGTCAGCTTACTACCGATCCGACTCTGACCCATGACAAAGAGACTTGCAGAGGAAGTCCGCCGCAAAACATGACTTAGTAGCTGGTAGCCTATCTAGGGTAGGATTCTGACTCGATGCCAAGTTATTCGAAAGCTCCTGCCACGAGGCCGTCGATACAATGATGGAAAGCAGTTCGAGGAATTTGATAATAAAAGGTTTATGCCACCCACCCTTTGAGAAGCAGTATAAACTTCGCCAATATACCACGAAGGTACTCTGCAGTTCATAAGAAACTCTAGCACCAGTTCACAAAAACACCGCAACAATGATATTACAGCCTTTTATTGTGTGCTCCCTTTTCGCTGCGGCCTCCTTGGCCCAGAATGCGATAGACAAGCCATCTGTTTCCCCCAGCTTCGACCTCTGGGGCCGAGTAGAGAACGACTTACGGAATGCACTCCACCCGACTATGTCTACCAACGATAATTGGGGCTCTGGTTGGATCCCACAAGGCTGCAAGGACCATGCTGCAACCTACGGGCTCAATCCGCTGGACTTTGAAGTCTTCAACGTCCGCTATGATGACTGTGGTGAAGCTTGGACCTTCTGTCGCCATAAAGACGCTACGCCGTCCAAAATCGAAATGATCGACGTAATGACCCTTTCATTCTACCTTGAGTAGTTGGATGAACGAGCTAACGCATCCCTGTCTTGCAGATTTTCGGTCGCCTACCTGTTCGTATGAGAAGCTATGCTCGGTAATTATGTCCCAGGCCGTGCTTCGTAGAGATTTCTTTCAACTCACAGGTCTAATGAACATAATTAGACATATTCTGGCTATTCCAGCCTCGTCTCAGTGCAAGGGCTGCGGTGCAACGTATTGGTATGTAGGCGACGTTGTGGTTTATGGCGGTAACAACTACTATGTCCAGTTGATGGCTCATGAGCTGTCTCATGGCATGGACCGACACGCTCTGGCACAATACGCCGGCGATGGAGGTTTATTCTCCAACACCAACATCTGGAGAGATAACATCAACGCCGACTCGCATGTTGTGACTGACTATGCTCGGACATTATGGCCGGAGAGTTTTGCTGATACGGGAGTGATCGGACTATACGACAAGGTTGTTCCTGGAGGCGTCGGCACAATCCAACCCAATTGGAATCAGATATTCCACGCATATGCCACGTACCAGGTCAGTAGACTAGCCTCATGGTCTCAAATCTGCGCAGTTGCTAACATCATGTGATCTAGGGATATCTGGGCAACAAGATCCTCCCCGGCGGTACATGTGAAAATAGGCTACCCAACACCATGCCGGTTCCGATGTCTTCAAGCGCAAGACTGAACGGAAATCTAGGAGCAGCACCAGACGTGTCTTTCACAACCAATGTGACGCTGTTGGAAGTTGCTCCATTATTGCCTGGAGAACCAGAGTTTAGCCACTGCTTGAAAGAACACTGAAGTACGCAAACCTAGGGTATAAAACAATGCGGAGAGTAATCGAGATTCGGTCCACGTAGTTGGACCTTTCAAAGGCGGTGCACGGGATGGTCGAGATTTAAACTTTTAGGACACGGTGTTGATATACTGAAATAGGCGTAGTTAAGAATGACTAGTGATCCTGTAACTGTAACTTTAGTAGTGGTTTAGCCGGCACGGCCGAGACCACCCCAGCAAACAACTTCCCAACAGGGGTTCTCGATGTGTCACAGAATCAATGGTCGACCCTGAGGCCGGTCTTAATAGTTGCACATGGCGTGTAGTGCCCACGGACGGGTGGGTCGATAAAGTGATATGATGCTTGGTATTGGATGCTTAGTTTGCCCTCCCGTTTGTGCTCAACAACAGATTAGCTGCCGAATCGTCTTTGCGGGAACGAAGACGGCTAAACTAACGGTTACTGCGACGCAAGCTAACATCTATCACTCGTCATCTATTCTGTGGCATTTAGGTGACACCGGGATATGTCCAGTGCCCGATTGCCCCCATGCGTCGGATATATGGCAAATGCCAAGTCGAAGGTGATTCCTCAAGCGCTAGTTTAAGGGCCTTAATGCGTCAAGTACCATCTTAGGTCCGAAAAATTATTCCATGACGTGTCAATACGAGCGATTATCTGATTACAGTGTAGATAACCTGGGGACTTGACCCAGAACTGAATTCCCCTTTTATCGCCTAACATCTGGCATGGAATGGAGCTGGAAGCTCCGAGGAAGCACTTGGGGACACTTGCAGACAGTCTCGTCGGCATCAATGCATCTGATCCCAACCACGGGGCATGGAAGGTTAACTGGCGAAGCCTCGCCGTCCTCGGCGCTGGCCAGGTGCAGCGGAGATATACGTGGGAGTCGTATAACCTGGCATGCGAGTTAAAGTATAGGCCACACAAAAGAAACGATCTGTGTGACGACTCAGATATAGATGACGCATCCCCGAGGAATACTTTTGGATGACTTCACCGCCAATGTGCGACGTTCTCTGGAGATAGACTTTGATCTCGTTCTTGCCAACTCACAAGGATACCAATATACTTGCCGAATGTGGATAGAGCCTGCACGTCAGCATACTCTCAAATCTGTTTCTAGAAATGAGTAACAGATGTATAAAAAAAAATAAAAAAAATAAAAAGATTTATGTGATCCATGCGATCTGCGTCCCAACAAGAGTTGAGATGCTGGGTTCACTTGCTTCTCACTGTATTAAACTTTCAGGCCCTCACGGGGTATTGGAAATTTGGTGTTGGTTATTGCGCTTGGTATTAGCCGTCAATCGGAGGGGCTAATTACACTCACGATCAGCCAAAGGCGTCTACCAATCTGAGAAGAAGATCAAAATCAATATAGTATATTTCCTGGCTCAACCAGGATCTAACCTTGGCTCCGTTCCAGCATCTCAGCAATCTCGGTGTGGCCATGAGCACGCTGTGCGGCTGTGTCGCCCATGCCCCCGAGGACTTCATTTCTAGCTCCGAATTGCAAAAGCAATCCCACCATTGCTCTGTCACCATTCTCGCAGGCTTTGTGGATGGGGGAGTCCTTTAGCCTGGGTGTAGCCCATATCCCCATGGACCCTCCTCCCATTCGGGTCAACACCTTGCTCTAACAGTATCCTCATGACTTCCAACCGTTCGGCATTGTCCAAGCCCCATTGCGTAATTGGCAATAAAATGTCCGCGGACTCTCCTTGTCAGAGACTACCCTTGGTGGCTCTTGAAATAGGGAAATAGGAAAGTACCATCTCTGCCTGAGATGCTGTGCATGGCTTAATGCCCTCTGGGAATTTGATGGCATGCCCATGTACAATGGACAAAAAGCGGGATATTATATGGACAAATAATATAATATCCTCTCGCTCAGAACTCCAAGGAACTCATTAAGCACGGGCGAGGCACGCAGTTCGGGATTGTGATCGAAGTCGTCAGCAAGTTGTTGCAGCCCGTAATAGAGATCCTCAGTTATTGGATAATGAATCCAACTCGAGTTGAGAAGCGCCATCCAAATCTTCCATTCCAGAGCCTGGTTTTCAGGACTATCTAATGCTTGTTGGAATTCCAACTGTGTCGTCCGCCGCGCAGAAAGAACGCGGAGGCTGATGAGATCAAATGCAGGACTGCATCATGTCTCCGCGCATAGGCAATGGTGGCTAAAAGATCCAGCTTCCTTGGTGCCTAGGACTCGAGAGACAAACGCCCTAGCGTGAGCCGACGTCGAAGTTCTGCCGCATTATCAATATGATACGTTAGAAGACACAGATCCTGCAGCTCCGTGGCATCTACAATTTCAATGATGAGCTTGAAGTAAGGGAAACTGGGAATGCCGGCAAGTACCTTCATCTCCGAGTAAAGGACCGATTAAGCATCAGGGACTTGATGGCACCGCCAATCAAGTCAACACGGAGAAAATCGGGTATGCTCGATTTAGATTTATCCCACTGATGGCGAACGGCGTCGACGCGGAGATGGCCGATTAGTCCATCATAGTACTCCTCTAGATCGAAGTCACCAAGGGCGAGTTTGGCCACTGTCGAACCGAAACATACCTCAGCATCCTGGTCAAGCTCCTCTTTAACCTCTTTGAGTTATTGCCATACCTCAACTTGCGGGATGGTGAACCCGTCGTGTGCAGGGATTTCGTTGACCCACCTCGGGTTAATGAACATAATGGAAACGGCCTGCGACAATAGAGCAACTAATGTAATTGGTCGGATAATTCGACCAGCAGTGGAATAGAGCTGTCATGAATACCCTCAAAATCCAATTGATGTCCTCTGCAGGATGGTTTGAGATGGCGGAAAAGAAAGGGAAAGGGAAGAGATTGGGAAGTCAGGCTTCTTATGCATTTGTCTCGTCGCACAAATTGGTATAATTTGGAGTTTAATCTGTATCCAGATCTCTGGGTGCCGTGCCGTGTACTATCTTGGGGTCTAATTGGCTTCTGAAGTTCTCGGTATACCAATATCGGCACTATGCAGATGACAACACCCAACCAGTATTATATTATGGGCCTTGTATGATCGTCCAGATTACTCGATCGCTGTGAGCCGCAAGACTTCGAGTTGGTTGGTAACACGGCCCCTCTTCTCTCTTTGCCAGCAAATCTGCAGTTCGTGCCTCGATGCTATGCTGCAGGATAAGTATCGGATCCGGAGTTCCGAGACGAGCATTCGGTCAACATGTGAACAGACACAACGTGGGATGATGGCATCCATTCATGCGCTTCGGATCAAGAAATTAAGACCCAAATTGAGTAAGTTGAGGTACATATTGATGATTCTGGATGGACTTCCTACATGACCAGAGTGTGTGCATGGGCGTGTAGGTGCTTTTCAAGCTTTGGTAACCGAGCTCCTCAACTTGAACAACCATAGATTGCGGTAAACCTATCTGCAAACCGGAATAGGCATATGAATCAATGGCAAGCCAAGAAAATGCTTTGCTGTCCACTAGATGCGGCCACTGCACCAGACTTTTGTACTTGGAGATCGGGAGACTTGCTATTTTGCAATGGTGATAGTGAGTGCCACCAATACGACGGTACTCATTATAAAAGACAACTACTGGGCGGATAGCCAAGGGGGTGATCAGTCCTGCCTTGGATTCGGCATGGCTGATTATAATTGCAAAAACAAAGAGACAGGGGGCAAGCCCAAGATACCTACAGCGGCATGACCACAGGGTCAGCAGTTTGTCACTGACCAATTTCTTGATCAAGGGCCATTCTGTCTGATCATTGGAACGACAATTACTCATGATCAAACTGCAATTTTGTAATACCCTGTGGCTTTTGTCTATTCTTAACAGTTGATTCTGAATGGGACTCCTCGATTCTCGTAGCCAATCGCTGACCCCTTGTAGGAGAGGGTGCACTAATGGGCTAAGCTAATATGCAGACCAGAAAAGTTTTGGGACCTGTCCAAAAGGATGAAATGCATGGGAATGACGTGGGGCCGAGCTACTGCGTCAGAAACCTTGTTCATCTCGTTTCTCATATGTCGCCCAGTCGGGTTGGGGGGAGTGGATGTGACTGCACAGTACGATGCTGGTCTTACCCAAAAGCAGAGTTTCTGATGAGAATCTTCGCGCCTCGGGCGAGGAATGGTCTATGGTGGTAGTTTCGTCTCAGGTAAAGTGGTCGATAGGAACAGAAGCCTGTTCTCAACTTCACCATTAAGATACGATTCAACAAGCAGCTTAGACCAACTTACACTAGACGGACCATTGATTCGGCCAATCCTGGCAAATGGTATCGCAGGTACCTCAGTTGTCCAAGGGTCTGTTGAAATCAGTAATATCAGCCAAGACGAAGGCCCGCCTCGTCACTCAACAACTTATCTGTTGCAGTTTACTGTGGAGTAATCCCAATGTTAGAATAAGTTGTACGCTCCATCTTACGACCAACGATTGGTCTACGCTGTGAAATTGGTGTTCCACGGAAACAAGCTTACAAATGCAGCACCGGGACACTCTCCTCCCTTAACGGTGAATAGTGGGGGGATGTTGCTGAAATGGGATTGCCGCGACGAGTCGATATCGCACCCGTCCATTGGATGCAACACTAGAAGACCACGATCTGGTTTCCTTCTTTGGTAGGAGGCTAGTTGATATAACCCGAAAGTGATTTAGCCTCTGCTTGTGTGTAGAAATGCCTATTATGTTTACCTTCAGCATTTTGTACTGATTCTCGCTTGATTTGCACTCTCCAGTCCCTATCTGGAAGATTGTACGTCTCTGACGCAACGTCTCCCAGGGCCATAGAGGTTCGAGGCATTCGCTACTCTAGCTGTTAGGCGGAATTCTCATCCGATCAGCACGTATTTTGTAGCTTCAGCATAACATCTCTCCATGTCGGGCTTTGTTAATTATCTTCTAGTTATTTGTACTGATTGGGGTGACTTGCGGGATAGTGAAATAGTCGCAAAGTTGCGGGTCACGTAAGCTGAGGCCTAATAAGGCCATAGGCAGTCAGCGTTGTCGAGACGGCGATTCTACCCTCCCCTAGGTGGTCACGTCTTTCAATTCGTGTGCCCTTCGCTTAATGCTCTCGTAATCAGCAAGGTTTGTGCACTAGAGTGGCATTAACCTAGACTCTGAGGAGCTGAGCATGTCATCATTTCTTAGGCATCAAAATAAAGATACTACCGTACCTGGTGTAGGCCCAGGGATCTAAACAGCTTATTGTAAGCACTATTTGTGACTAGTAGCGTCCTATTACAGTCAAGAGATTCCAGGGTCGCTTTTATCTGCAAACTGTGATTATATAATCTTTGGAGTTGCAAAACACCATAGACCTCTGATGATATGATGAAGAGCATCACAATCCTCATTAGTGCTTAGAAGGAGCATGATGAGCGCCTTTCTGCAGTCTCTTGGCACTAGACCACTCTAAGTCGACGTTTAGTGATCACGATGATGGGTTTTGACTGCTCTCACGTCGCTCTCTTACTTAAAAGACTCGGTCTGCTCGTTTAACTTAGATGCTCCAGAATCAGATCACATCCAACAAACCTACAACAACGTGCAACCTACTCAATATCCAACGACCTACTTAAAATTCAACATGAAGCTAATAAGTTTGGCTTTGATTCTAGCCCCAATGGCGGCGGCGATAGAGTCAATCCACTTCATAGACGCTCACATAACCGGAGAAACTGGCAGCTCAAGTTATACAGTCATGGCCGTAAGTCGATTCACACTAACTAAGTATTTAACTAACAATCTTCACTCTAGTATTACGAAGATGATTCTAAACCGGATAAAATAGCATTTTCGGAAAACTTATGTTACACGAAGAATCGTCCGTGGGAGCAACATTTTGACTGTACTTTTGGAAGCGGTGTCCGATTTGTAGGAGATCTAAGTGGCAGCGCTAATACTCTCGCAACTGGACAAGTGGCCGGGTAAGCATTACCGTCTATCGCAAAGACCTGATATTTACTTCGTCCTAGTGGAGGCTGGAATGGATATAAGACCTACACGTGCCACAAGGATAACGGTCACTTTATGTGGAATTATGTTACATCCTGGGGCAAGAGCAAGTACTACTGCTTGGTAAGGACTGACCTATGTGCTATTGTATGCTGGAACAAACACTAACTATCTGCCTAGGCTGACTGGTAGACGTCTGTGGACGTTGAGGCTGAGGTGCTGTCTTCTACGGGAATGTTTAAGATAATATGTTCGCAATGGTTATTTAAGCGAACTCCTTAGTCTTAAATACTAGATAAAGATAGATAAATCCTAAAAGATTACATGTAAGAGATATAGTGCTGGTAGAACCTTAAGACTATGCTAGTAGTAGTGGTATTGTGGCTAAGGGTGTTGGAATTGAGTTTGTGGTGGTTATGGCAAATTGGTGGGGTAACTGTATCACACTGAGGGGTCATAATTAAGTCTGACATATTTCCCAACCACGAGCATCAGCATAACCCAGAGGGAAAAATGCTTTTGAGCCATCCACCATCTCTAGCACTGAATGCCAACACAGACATAGTAGCCCGGGCACAATATCGAGCAATCTGTGCCAGCAGGGTTCCACTTGCAAAGTCACTGCGAGACTTTCAGCAAGTCGAACCAAGGCATTGCCGTTACTGAGAGGTCCCACATACTCAAGACTGATACCATGATCGTTAGCGATTGCCCAACATCCATCTCATCCCTTCACAAAGTATGGGTGTATGCCACTGAGTTGGGCGACAAAGCGTGTAATCCAATTTATTGAGTTACGAACTCAGACATACAATAAAGCGATACTAGCTAAGTGTAATCTTAAGAGCAGGATTAATAAAGAAACACAGGAAAGTCTCATAGGAAGTCAACTCCAAGCCGGTATGAGAAGTTCCGCTCCCATACCCCTGTTCAGTCAACCTTGCCCAACCCAGTTTGTCCAGCCCCAGTCCCAGTACCACAACGTTTATGAAAGGCCATTTACTTAATTCGTCCATGCTTTGTATAGCACCATCAGAAAGACCAAACTTCATCAAATATAACTTCAGCTTCATGTGGTTTCCTTCTTCGACTGAAGTTCAGCAAGAGCCTCTGCCACATTCTCTCCCTCGGTCGTCTTGACTTCCACATCAGCTGCTTTCTCTGCCTCAATGCTCGTCACCTCCCCTTCAGTAGCCTTTGCTTTATCCTCTGCGGCGGGGTGTTTCTTCGAGAACATGCTGACACTTGGCATTGAGACACTTGGCAACGAGACGTTGGGCATCGAGACGTTAGGCATTGAAATCTGTGGCATGGAAACCTGCGGCATAGAGACCTGCCCAATCGAGGATACTGATGCCTGCAAGTTCTGCATCTTCGTCGGCCACATGCCCTTGATCCCCGTTCCGGCTTGTTGAGCAACTTGGAAGAGATGATTCATGTATGTCTTCCTTTCGTCGCTGTCTGCTGCCTCAGGGCTGGCATCTGCCACGAGCTCTCCCTGGAGATTTGAATCATCAGGGAGAGGGACCAGTGAAGCGGCAGCGGCGATGTCGATTGGTGACTCGTCAGGCAATTCGGTTTCCTCGTTTGGTGTTGAACCATCAGTCGGATTGTCGCTCTTTGCTGTCTCTTCTTCTCCTTTCTCCAATGTTTCTTTGATTTTCTTGTCTTCGGCAGCCTCCTCTGGTGGTCGTTCCCGAAACTTTTCATCGTCCACAACATCAGCATCGCTCAGAAACCATTCCTTGACCAGTTTTCCCGCATCATCTGTCATCTTTTCGTAGACTTGGTTTTTCTCGGGCTGGAACATGCCCATGTGGGCCTGGATTTCATCTTCACTGTCGGTAATTACGCAACGGGAAAAAAGGGGATATGCCGCATGCTCAGCAGCCGGTATCGCGCAGAATGTTCTCTCGGGAACAAAATATCCACCGCTCCAGTAGCCGTTCTCTCCAAGCGAGCAGTAGAAATCGTGGATGCCGACTCCTTTTAGTGCTCCCATACGCTCCAGTCTCCGGGCTAGCTCCTTTTGCTTCATCAGTGCACCGACGAAGGTGAAATGATCAGACAGCCAGGCGAAAGACTGGCCAACATTTCCCCTGTTGATATATGCAAGACCCTGACCTAGAGAAGCAACGCTCTGGCGGTATCCTTCGACGACGGATTCTTTGTTCAGATTTCTGACACTTTTCATCCCTTTAATGATGGCCTCGCGATGTGTATATGCTGCAACACCTCCAGCCGCGATAGCCCCCACCGTCCCCGTTCGAACAGCGACTAGCTGCCATGTCTTCCAAGCTGGACTTGATGAACTAACAGATCCTAAAGCGGACCCCGCAGCGCGCCGAGTAGCGAGTCGGCTGAGCGTAGATGGAGCAGCTGCGGTCAGAGCCGTCATCACATTGAAGACGCTACTGACCTTCTGGTAGTTGGAGAAGGCACCGTACACAAACATCGAGCGAGCGAGGCCATTGTACGGAGTATCAAATGTTAGAATGCCTTGTATCAGAGGGAAGATGGCGCCAGATTCCTCGCTTGCCGCTCTGTCGCTTAAGGAGAGAAACAGTGTATCGGCAGCAACAAATCCACTACACACATCAGCGGCCGGAGTCTTTGAGGAGCAGACGGTAGATAACATACCCCATGGAATGAGCCACAAGGATGACTCCCACATTCCTGTCATTTGGCGGCCACGGCTTTTCTAAGCGCTCTTTGCGAATATCCATCACTCTCTCTTTGAGCCTGCAAAGGAGTCAGTCATTTCCATGATACATCATTAGGCACAGCCCGTCGCGGTACTCACCATCCTAGGAAAGCCTCCGTGGCCTGAGCCAGCTCCCCTTTTGTCTCATACTTTGGATACACAACCGACTCGACCTTGTGGTCTGGCAGCTCCTTTGACACTACTCTTTTGAGGTCCTAAGTCTAGCTCAGCGATCTGGATCAATCAAAAGGATATGGATGTCAGTACTAACATTGGGAAACTCGTGGAAAGTGTCGTCATTGCCCTGGAAAGGTCGTTAGCCTTGTTGAAACTGCTGGACAGGATTCGGCCAACCCACTTTAAAGCCGTGGATGAAGCAAAGAAGAAGAGTTCGAGACATTATGAGGCAATGGATACGGATTTTGGTTTAACCGTCGCATTACTTAGGTTACTAAGATTGCGGCGATGCCAATTCGGAAATCAGGTATGACTTATAATGATGAAGAATGCTATCACTGGCGCACCCCGTGGCTCCAAATTGTTGCCAATATCAAGATTCCCGGTTTCAGCCACACCAAAACAAAACTTAAGGCAAGTGTGTGCGTGGCAAGTGCTCTGAAGGCCAATGGCGGGCAGCCAGACGTCACCAATAACGTCATCTCGATGATGGCGCGGGAAGTGTTTCATTAGCGCCACCCAAAAAATCCGATGCTCTTCCCCAACGATGCGCTACTTCACACGCTACTTGCCATCGGTCAATCTTTCCATTACAGCGAAACCGTGGGGCCGAGTCAAAGGCAAGATATGGAATCGTCAGCCTGTGGCGGCGGGTCATTGACGTTAGACTTTTGTTAAATTTGATGGCTCAAGCCACTCATTGGGATTCGACCTACTTCGCAATGCTGTGCTTTACTACGTAGTATTCGCGACATTCGAACATTACCTCACATGCAAAAGGACTAACAAGCCTTGTTCAACATTTATGAACTTCATGTCAGAGACACGAGAGACGAGAAACTTGGATGCCCAGAAACGTGCAAGCCTTGATTTCTGTCTGCACATGTTGGCGGCTAAATTCTCCTAGTCTTAAGCTACAACACATATGGCTTTGTTCCCAGGAGGTCTGCCGCGACTAGCACATATGGTACCCACCGCTCCAGTGAGCTCCCGGAAGACCTGCCGTTGGATAATCTACCAGCTTGTGAGAATAAACGTAGCCATACCATTGCCACCAAACCGATTAGATTATGTTGGAGCGGCAGAACCCTGGAAATAATGTTTACAACTGTGTCACTCGATCAAATGGCTGCTTAGGTATACAAAGCCGTTTAAGACCCTTATACGTAGCAATGCCCTCGCAACAGTGCCCCGGAAACGAAATCAAGACTCACATGTGTATGTAGACACCCCTAAGATGTGTCGTGGGTGAACCTTTAGTTCGGCTATAAGTTTATCTAAATGTGATCCATATTCTCTCAAATTAACTCTGTTGTGATAGACAGGGGCTCGATTTATCTAGAGTGACTTCATCCGCCATGCAAGGATTTTTGACCAATGTCTGGTTAATGTGGGCTTGAACTCGCTTTCATCATTCTATTCTGATCTCCTAATATCAGAAAGCTCGTCAAGCAGCCGTAGGTGAGTTCCTTGAATCAATACCACCTGTTCCCGCAGAATCTTTCCTCAAACGCTCGAACCTCACTAGCAATGTGACTGCGGACGCCAAGCATTCAGTCTGGCTTAGTGCTGATATCATTGCTCGGATTCCTCCATGCTCTTCTTTTACCTCTATCGGCCCTTCTATAAAAATAAAGTTTAGTGTACGGCCCAGCAAGTCGAGAGGTTGCCGAGCCCAGAACGCTGCGCGTGGCGCATTAAACTAATGAATTTCTTTGCGGAGATTATTCAGCAGCCAGCAAGGAGTAAGGCCCTAATTATCGCTTAACTCTATCTGCAGTTGATGCAGAAGACTACACCAGGTTCAGGACAGGAATGGAAGCTCCTTCGCGATAACAACGCACATAGAATCGACCTAAATGACTGGGGCTTGCACTAGTGACTCTCATCAAAATACCCTTTCACAGATTCTGATGAGCTATTGTAGCACATGATGTTTGGCGCTTAGTCCTGCTAATTATTCTATCTGTCGCTAGGTCGCGGATGCAAGGCAGGAGAGAAATCACATCATAAAAATATCATGCATTAGCCGATATTTCATGGCGTGATAGTCAAAGGGCAGGATTAGAAACTGCTGGCCTTGTCGTGAGAGCTGAGGGGGAATGATAATTTTCGGTACCTCATAAGAGTGAGAGGGAAGCTCAAACATGTTGCCAATCAATTTACCACGAACCTGATGAACTGACTTACCCCTCCAACTCAGGGGTGTTATATCTTCATTTATCTCTGATTTACTGCCATTTTCGTCTATAATCACATACCAGACATGGCTACTGTAGCAGCTGAATATCCAGTCTATGTCGGCGTTTGGACGAACTGGTCCCGGGGAGCTACTATGGGCGCTACCTTGACACTAGAGCGAACGGCCGGCAATCTAATGATTGCGTTCTTGGCTTTCTTCGTGACTTGGGGTACGTGGGACTCTGTAGTTCCATCCTTCCTTTAGACGCATGAGACTTGGGGCCGCCAAATGTGCCATAATCATTGAACTAACGCCATCAGTCGGAACCCGCCTCTGGAGGATTATCTGTCTCATCTTGCATTTCAACTACTCCCATCAAACTCCCCAAGACGCTTTGTACCATCAACGCCAGGCCATTCTCCGCAACTCATCAAACCCCGAAAGCAGCTTATATGGTCTCATCTATCTTGCGTGGGCCTGGCGCAGGAACGCTAAACGGCCATTTCTTCGACTCATTCTTACTATCACTTTGGCTTTCATATGCGTCGGCGGGTTTACAGCAGCCAGCGGTTTCTCCTCGCAGGTCTCGGCAGGCATTGGCATAGAGGTCCTACTCTCTGGGAAGAACTGCGCCGTCTACAATAATGTGGAGTTAGAACGCGCGAACAGCTCCGAACTGCAAAGTAGCTACATGCCGTATCATAGCAAGCTGATGACCAACTGGGAGAACTACGCGCAACAATGTTATCGAAACGACAAGGACAATGGTACCATGCTCTTTGGCTGCGGTACTTTCATTAAGAGTCGGCTCGATTCCTCCGTAGACACAAATGCCGGCTGCCCATTCAACAGCTCTATCTGCCTGAGGCAAGATCGAAACTTGCTCATTGATACCGGGTTCCTCGACAGCCACAACGACTTCGGCATTAATGCGCCTACCTCTAATCGGTTCCAATACCGCAGGGTAATCGAATGTGCACCGTTAAAGACGGAGGGGTATCATAGCCAATTTAATCTTTCGAGCGACAGGTCCTACACTCGGTGGCACTATGGCACGCGGATGACCCAATTTGGGATCGACGAATACGTGTTTGAACACTCAAACGACGCAGTGTTTGAGATGTTAGCTCTCAAGGGTAGGGGAGATTTACAGGACTATGGGCTGGGGTAAATCTCTGTCTCTGCTCCTTTTTGTGCGCTGCCTGCTGTTACACCCCCACGAAGCATTCACACGTGTGCAAGCGGTGTGGTGAAAACGCATGACGCTCCAACATGTACATGAAGTGCTAACTGCCCATGCTCCCTAGTGTTTTACCAGTCCTCTATGCGAATGGGGCTCCTATTGAATATCAAGCTGCGTTTATGCCGATCCCGGAGCTTGTAACGCCAGATTCTGACTTTACTCTGGTATTCCTTTCTAGCAATGGAATTCGCTTTACGGAGCCAGTCAATGATCCGTGGTACAAAGCTACCACAATAGGCGGCCAACAGAGGAGAGTAGCAAGTAATGGGACGGTCGTCGAATCTGTCGCCTGGTACGTCCAGGACCTGTCCGCATCACCCTTGGCTTGCAAGTTGAGAAACCAGATCTGCAACCCGAACCAGCCAGAGGGGCCGACTCGATGCGGACCACTGACAACTACGAGTGACTTTTCCCAGGCTGCGCTCGAAGCTGGCATATTTCATGACGCGGACGTCGCTTGGCAAAGATTAGGCTGGACACATTTGGCCGGAATCGGGCTCGAGGGAGATCTGAACAACTTACTTCTAGGGCTAGGCCCACGTTTGTTGACATCCAGACGTAGTCTATTTGATGGGTCACAAGGTGTTTTGCCAGATGATCAGTGGATGCTAGATGTACAACACTGGAATAACGTCGGCTTGGCGTCCATTCAAGGTGCTCTGATGACGACAGCGCTGGGGCCGACAGACGCAGATGGTGCGAAGTGGTATTCTCGACGGCCGAATACTACTGAAGAGACACTTCTCTGCCAGAGTCAGGTAAGTACACAACGTCCGCTGAAAGACACGCGCAGAAGCTGCCATTATTCTAACGTTTCATGTCACTTTCTTCGACACAGAAAATCCTGAGCACGGCCCACGTATCCTTTAGCCTCTTTGGCATTCTCTTCATCTTCATCGTAGGCGGTATCATCATCCTCGTCTCGTTCGTAATCGATCCTCTCATGTCCCAACTAAGGAAGAGATATGGCGTAAAGATACATCAGCAGCTCGAATGGCGCACCAACGATGCGCTGCAGCTGCAGCGGCTGGCACACCAGGAAGCAGGCGCGGGTTCCTGGTCTAACGGTGCGGAGCTGGTGCCATTGACACTAATGGGAGAGAAGCTGGCATTGCTAGATGTGTCGCATCAGGAACTCCCAATGTTGAAGCTGTCGGATGGAATAGTGGTCGGTCAAGCGGTGGAAATCGGCGGGGAGAAAAGAGGGCCTGTATTACAAACTACGGAACAGGAGCGAGAAGTTGAAAGACAGAGCTTGGGTGATGAGATCGGAACGCCAACCCTAACAACATCGACAGACATCCGTTTTGAGACTCGAAGCATCTCTGTAACTCCATCGTCGACCGTCCAGGCTGAGACTGCCATTGAGCAGACAGATTCAGCTCAGAGACTAGTGGAGTGACCCGTCCGTGAGCATCCTCAGCTCGCCAGGTATTAATATGCCTATAGGTTCGGCTATCGTTTCTCTGCAAGTCAAGCAATCAAGTATGTAGATCAGCTAGGCCTGTATTCTATATAGTAGGCTACCAAGTAGATCCAAGTCAATATACTCCGGCATAATTACCTTGCCGAGTGCTCATATGTGGTATTGCATACATTATTCTTCATACAGCCTTTCCTTTAAACTATGTTTAATCTTAACATAATAGATAATAATATTACAAAAACCCGACATCGATTGATGGCTTCCGGCCGTACACAACCCAGAAATTCCAGTACGCATGAAAATTCTTGTTGCGAAGGTCGTGCCTTACCATAGCCATCAAGACGCGGACCTCATCGACCGACCAGCCCAATACACGAGTGAATAGGGCTAGACTCATCGAATCGCAGCCCCAGTAGAAGTTCTCCAAAGCCCATCGTCCAAGCTCCTTGTGCCTCTTGTCCTTGGGCCACGTGTTGATGGGCCATTTGATGGGCCTCGCGACGATGTCGACGAATCCTGCAGATTCCATCATCTCTGGCACCTGAGCAATTGCTCCCAACGGAAAGCCCGCCTTGGTTGCTGCTTCGTGCATGCTGGCGTGCCATTTGGCAAGTGCAGAGCTCTCTGGAAGTGTGCCATCGTCACATCTGATGACGAAGTCAATGTCGTGGACTTCCAGGTAGCCGTTAGTCTCCAAGAACCTATTGCTTTGTAAGATTGTGACCAAGCATTCTTTAGCATGTTGGATCGTCCTACTCAAAGCTTTGTCTGAAGAACTTGGGCCAGTCCTGAAATGCGCCTATCATCAGCTGGCAATGGATGTAGTTGAATTTATAAGAGAAGTTCCAGGGCTGTTCTAGATCATCGACTTCGAACTTGAGATTTGGAGGTACACTATCACAAGTTAGTCGGGGCCGAAATTGCTCTGTTGTTCATCCTCCATGGCTCGACTCGACTTACCAGTCTGGCTGGACAGGTGCCAAATCAACACCGACAACTTCAGTTTCAGGATGCGCGTCGGCTACTGTGCATTAGTTCGAGCTGTGGCAGGTTGTCGGTCCTGGGGAAGTGTACCAAACCCAATAGTCCACAAGCCTGTTCCGCAACCGACGTCGAGGGCTCGATTCATGTTACTAAATGGTGCAAAGCTATGTCGCTTCTCCAATGTGAGCCAAACTAGATGGCATTGGAAATCTACGAGTGGTCAGCTCCCAATAGCAGACATGGAAATCTGAAGCCTACCCAGCCGATCCATTTCTTGCTAGTGGACTTCGTGTTCGTAAATGAACCCTCACAATCAGTAATTCGGTAGTTCTCTTACCTCATCCATAGGAAGTACATATTCTGATACATTAATTGGTTTGCGAGTAGACACACACGGAAAGGGCGGGCGTACTGGCTTCCATATAACCCTGGTATTGCCGACCATGCTCCATTCGATGTAAAATCATCTCACGCCGGATGGATGTGGTAGAAGACTGAAACTGTAACGAAGGTCTACGGTCAATACAGCTCTGGGGATTCAAACACTCCCGCTTACACTGCCTATGCCCGAGTCGCCATCGTCTATTACCCGCTCTGGCTCCAGTTCCTACAGCACAGCAGATCAGTTTGTCCCGTCCAATCCACGATGTGAGAGGGGGCATTCTCACCTCAGGCTCAAGTACAACGTTACTTGCAGCAGCAATTTGGGCCGGCCCGGCGGCGTGCTCAGCCTCAGCGTCTGCCTTCGACGAGTTATTCTTAGAAGTTTCTCCTGCCATTCTTGTCAAGGCTGCCAGAGTACTAGGTGGTTGGACGGGAAAGAAAGCAATGACGAATCTTGAGAGATGGATACTTTAAAGTTTATTCTGTTCTTCCATTTCAAGCAGCTAAGGTCTGTCCTTGAAATATCTTTGGACGCCATTTCTCCCTTACAGGCTGAGGCTTGGAAACGGACCCGCTGTAGTGGTTCCGGATGCGGCCAAGTGGAGACGCTCCGCTGCTAGTGGGAAGGATGATCCGGCAGTGGAAGGCAATTGACGAACCAAACCCCAATGATGCAGCCTCCGGGCACCGCAGTCACTAATGTGATGCAGCCGTGACGGAGTATTCCCCCACTAATTAAATCATCATGTAGGACTTGTTGTGGTAGTATTTGGACATCGATGAACACCTGTGCATAGGATAGGAAAACTCAAGCGGTATACCGGCATCTAATGTACCGGCCTACCCACCGATGCATATCGCCCCATGCTCTGCGGGTTAGATCCGCCCCGCAACCTGGATGCTCTCAGTGGCTAGCTTGACGAGGGGACTGGCCAGAGGGTTGGGGCACCGTACGCTTTCGTGGGAACGGGCTATATCCATTACTTTTCGTAACTTCAATCAACACTGTGAAGATCGAGCTTTGGTAGACAAGCACCGTACATCGCTCTACGTCACTGCTGATGGAGTCGTTCTTGGCGACCAAGCCAGTTGTTGCTGGAGTCTTGACCGCATTGGTGGTGGTGGCGACGGCTTATTTAATTCGCACTTCGGTCCAGTGGTATCGATTATCGCACATTCCGGGGCCTTTCTGGGCTGCCTTCACCAAGTATTGGATGGTGAGAGAGTCGTTGAAAGGACGGCAACCCACCGCTATCAAGGAAGTGACCGACAGATATGGTACGCTGCAGCTCCGCCGAGCAGCTATGGAGTATGGAGCACGCGCTGATGGCATTTACAGGATCACTCGCCCGTATTGGCCCCAATGAGCTTGTCACAGATGATCCGGATGTCATGCGCAGGATGTTAGCCGTTCGCTCTACATACACACGAGGCCCATGTGCGTAGTTAATGGGTTGCTCGGGTTGCAACACAACGGCTGAGAACATACAGGGTACGACGCCATGCGATTCGATCCAACGAGGGACAATCTTTTCTCGATGCGCGACGAAGTTGCCCATTCCAGTCTTCGCAGTAAGATGGCGGCCGGCGTGAGATCAATCCCAAAACCCTTTGAATCATATCCGTGATGCTGATGCAACAAAATCCAGTATTCGGGTAAGGAGAATGAGTCGATGGAGAGCACCATCGAGTCACAGATTTCGAAGCTTGTGGAGTTGATTGAGAAGAAGTACCTTTCAACCGCCCGACAGTATCGCCCGATGGATCTGGCCCAAAAAGGCCAATACTTCACTCTGGATGTCATTAGTGATCTCGCGTTTGGGCAAGCATTCGGGTATCTTGAGCAAGACGATGATGTTTTCGACTATATCAAGATCACGAGCTCATTCATTCCAGTCATGCTAGTCCTGGCCAACGTACCGTCTCTCGCAAAGTTATTGCAATCACGTCTCTTCCGGGGATTGATGCCGAAGGACAGCGACAAACTAGGGTTTGGTGCTTTTATTGGGTGAGTCACTATGGACTTTATATGAGGCCGTGGCAATGTGTGAAAAGATGCTGAGAACTTTATACAGTGTAGCGAAGAAGGTTGTGGCTGAGCGATTCGGATCTTATGCTACATCGCAGCCCGATATGCTCGGCTCCTTCATCCGTCATGGACTAAGTCAGGAAGAGGCATCTGGGGAGGCACTGCTGCAGGTTGTTGCTGGAAGCGACACTTCAGCCTCCACCATCCGCGTGGTCATACTAAGCCTTTTGGGCAACCCGAGCGGGTACAGGAGACTGCAGGCAGAAATTGACAAGGGCATCGCTGCTGGGGAGATCTCTTCGCCGATCAAAGATGTTGAGGCTCGCCGCATGCCATATCTTCAAGCTGTAATTAAGGAAGGTTTGCGAATAATGCCTCCAGCGGCTGGGACTTTTTTCAAGACTGTGCCTCAAGGAGGTGACGTGATCAACGGCAAATTCATTCCTGCAGGCACACAGATCGGCTCATCACCATTCGGTATTCATCACTCCAAGAAAACCTTTGGTGAAGATGCAGAGCTTTACGTGCCGGAACGCTGGTTTGAGACGGACCCAGCCCAACTGGCGCAGATGACGAGTACGGTCGACCTCGTCTTTCACTATGGAAAGTTTCAGTGCCTAGGCAAAACTGTGGCTTTAATGGAGTTTAACAAGATATTCGTTGAGGTAAGGATTGGTGCCTCCGCCGGCCAATATAGGTGACTAACATGCGGCTTAGCTATTCAGACGGTTTGACTTTTCTATTGCACGTCCTGAAAACCCGGCCAGGATCCAAAACGCAGTAAGTATGGCCGCTTGCACTCATCCCTCCCCAACTTTCTGTGTCTTATTTGGTCCTATTTGGCTCACAAATTAACAGGGTATTTGGATCATCGAGGACTTCTGGGTCCGAATCACTCGGCGGCAACAAGATATGTAATAGATACCACCGCGTAAATAACTTTCTCCTAGTGCTCCACGTGCAACTGAAGTGCAGACATCAGTTTACTCTCCGACACCGTTTCTCCAAAACGTCGCAATGGCCGCTGGAGCAAATTCATTGCCCCCGACCAGCGCGCCTACCTCCTCCTTGAGTATTGATACTTTGCTCTCCAAGTCTAATCTTGCAAACTCAGCCGCACTCCTCCTCGGTGCTCCGAAAGACATGGGCTGTCACTGCTGAGCGGGTGTGGCTGCCAGGAGGCTTGGCAGTGTCCATAGGGGTTTCAATATTAGCTGCACCTTCATCGGCGCGAGAAATATCGAGTGCAGGCTCCCGGCCACTGAGGACCGTAATCACACATTGTTGTTCAAGACGGCGGGTCGTGTTGGCATATGGGGCAGAAGACGAATGGGTGGTTTTGGAAGAAGTGCGGCGAGAGTTATTCTGCCACTGGAGGCAAGAAAGCGAGGCCATTTAGGAAAAGTTTGGTGCGCCCATAACAGTCTGGATGAATGTATCTCGTAGCATTAAAGGTTGATTAGCGTACAACGTTCTCTGGAAAAGTCGTAGATAAAATGAATTGCTGCTGATAGCTCTCTTCGAGTGACTACACCTTGAGTATGAACAATGACCGTAGGGTGAATCTTCCATTGGTTTCTTTTCTCCGGCAACACCATTGGCTGTCGCATCAGTATCTCAACTCCTTGCGGTTAGGCGATTTTCCGGACGGAGAGCTCAGAAGAGGGTGTGCAGTCCACGGAGATGTTTCTGGATATCGGCAAATACTTGCAGAGGTCATCCTTCATCCTGCACCTCCGGTGCATCGGCATAATTGGATCCCGGCTACCACCAAGAATCCTCCCGGCAGGATCGGATCCTTCGGAGTAGATGGGCCAATGAACGGGGCAGGCATTCAGATGGCTTCTCATCCAATACTCGTATCTGCACACTCCATTCGTCTCGGGCAGCATTCATCAACGACAACTCATGTAGCAAACTTTGAACACACAGATAGAGGACCAGAGTATGAAGTTCAAATTCTGATATTATTAAGAAAGCTATGTTTGAGATAGCTGTAGCGATGACAAGCCCTTGCCCAGCCTAAGGCTTCTATTGCGTGGGATCCTCCGGATCACTCGCTTAGTTCCAGCCTCATGAAAAGAATGAAAATCCAGCAACCTTTTGCGTGACCCGTCATGCCTGTTCAAAGGGGTAAAGGAGTCTGTGCCGTGTAAAGGGGGATAATAGTTGCAGACTGGAGACACAACTCGGATGCAGTGTGCACCAGCAGCACTATCGGAGCAATCTTAGCCCTAGACAGTGCTTGATGTTGGACTATGAAACCAGACTCCAGGTTCACTTCAGTGTATCCATCGGGCTGCTCGTCATCTGGAGCATCAACGCCCTGTCTTGTTGCCGGTCGCGGTGGTCATGTGTAGGCTCCCATTTTTCAGAATCCCCCAGCCGATCGCTCGTTAAGCCAGCGCGGCCAGGGCTATTCATGCCAGCCTCCAACTGTCTCTGGTAAGAAACGTTCCGGAGCCTCTCGGCCTCGGCAGGGGTGAGGTGTAGCTATAAGTTAAGTTAGTGTCTGAAATGGTTACTCGAGGACTATTGTTGGGGTACTAACGTAGATTTCGATGCCAATGGCATGAAGAGCAAGGGCTAGCCAGACAGCCATACCAAATCCGGATTGCAATGCAGCGGCTGCTGAAGCTGGGCCGGCGCCACCAAGTTTACCCAAAACGGCAGTCCACTGCTCTGGATTTTCGCCGGACAGATAAGCCTCGCAGCCTTGTGGGAGACCAGATTTGTTGTTGACATGGTTCAACAGATACTCAATGACTTTGCAAGGCATGGGAACAAAGTAGCCGCCTTGTCTGGACACGATCAACGCTGCAATGAACATGATGGGTCGAGCAGTGACAATCGCGCCGGCCTGTATGTCGGTGAACTCTGATTAGTTGGCCTTCCCGCATGATATCAGAGAAAGTACTCACGTAGAACCAGGCTCTGAGCATCCAAGCGCGGTGCTGCTCAATCTGAAGCCTCTTGATGTTGATGTACGCTACAGTAAGCGACCCAATGAACATGATAGCTATCAGCCCGACGACGGCCTGTACCGGAAGTCCGCCACCGAAGGCATGTCTTGCAGCCAGCAGCGCGCCAACAGTGCCTACCACAGACAGAAGAAGGATGATATAGCCGTTGATACGGTGGAATATCATGAACTTGTGCCGAATGACCGGCACAAACTGCCAGCAGGCAAGGAAGCATGCTGGAAGCACACAAGCGAGGTGCAGTATGATGCCGATGCGCTCGATGCCGAAACGGTAGTAGAAGCACTCGCCGGGGGCGGCGCGGCGGACAGCGCTGAAACCCGGCCCGCAGAAGATGTTATCGATATCAAGAAACTGGAGACGGGCAAGTGTAAAGCCCATAAGGGCCCCGGCGAAGACGACGAAGAGGACAAAGTTGTAGCCCTTGTTGAAGCCGAGGGGGTTGTAGACCTTGCGGGCGCCGGCAACGAAGCCGTTGGCTGGGGCCCGATTCGACATGACGTGGACCATTTTGAGGTTGATAGTTGATGCTGCTTAAGATATATGCAGGTGCAGAGGTTGGGCTTTGAGCCAGGTCGCAGACCGCAAGAAGATATTGGACTGAACAGACGGCTAGGTGCTTGAAGCGGGATCTCGCGAGATTGGGGGTTCTCGGCAAATAATGACAGTCATGCTTGCTGTGATATATAATAAGCCCGTCTGCCCTGCCGGTTTGATCGCCAGCCCGTTGGCCGAGGCCGCTGCGCCCCTCTCTGCATGTTGGTTGTTCAGGAAAAGTGTGGTTGGACGCACTTCAGCCTTGGCTCGTCGCGCTGGTGGCATGACTGCAGGCATATGGGCGCCTGTACTAAGTCAATTGGCGGGATGGGTCGTGAATTAAATGATCTCGTCGCACTACATCCATGCTTGCGTCCTGGTCATAGCTTCGTTCAGACCGCGTTGTACCGTCTGGGCTGAGCTTGGCGCTGTTGGCTCCGGCCCGTACTTATCGTCGATGTAACCTGTGGCCGCGTAGTCCGCAAAAGGTTTGGGGGGGAGATCGCACACGTGTTGGCCGCGAGCCCGAGATTAGCCAATCATCCAGGGCTTTGCTGCGCCTTACGCCCAGTAATGCCTGAATGAGACTCATTCCGCACACCAATTACAAGAACAGATTTGATGTGATAGATGCTGACTTGTCGATGGGAGCAGGGGGCAACCTAACCGATCTACGATGTTGGATCGCCTCCCCACTCACACGGCACGCACAGATTACGTTCCGTACAAACAACTCAAATCCCCCCTGTCTTTCGGCCGGGAAGTACGCCTCTGATCTCGCTCCTTCGCCTTTTCGCCCTAAACTCGTTGTTTAATACGCGTTTAGGGGCGACGATAACTGTACTACCCCTTGTGGGCATCCTGCTGATAAAGCACTGAGGTATAGCAGTCCTCATATTTCACCGTAACGGGCGTTTTGCCACACTGTCGGATACCCCGTATTTATTACAGGCCTATGCACCGCCGGCTCTTATCCCACTGAATACTGCCATTTTACACAGTAGTTTATTGGCCGGCATGGTTGCTGCCAGACCACGATCAAGTCAGTGGGTCGGATGCCTAAGGTAGGCCCGCGGGCCAACGACATGGTGATGCAAACGGTGTAATCACAAGCTACTTGGCTCCGATAAGATCTAATCTGCATATAATGGAAGCTTTATCGATACCCAAGTCCCTGTCAGCATACGCACGAATTTATTCTCGTTCCGGCTGCTGGTTCCGGATGCAACGGTCCCCTGTGACCAACCACGAAACTTCCTCATCCCCTGGTTGCTGGAATGCCCCGAACTTGGAACCTATTCCAGGGCGAATAAAGGCCTTGGGAATGGATATTTATATAAAAGGCGGTAGATACTTGGATTGTAATATACAACTTCGCTTCCTTCCCCCTTCATTCATTCCATTCGTCTTTGTATGTTTGGAAGGAAAATGAATCACTGCATGGCATCTCCGTCAATACGCCTAGTATCTTACTCTTTTGTACAACAGATTTATCTCCAGTTACATCTTTATTGGTTCCGTCAAGCATCCATGGGTTTATTCCTTTTCAAAACCTCATTTGGCCACACGAGCCATTCTTCCCAAAAGGCACCGAGGTGGGCGGTTATCGATTGAATTAGGTGCCGCCCTCCGTCACCAAACACCCAGTACTCTCTTGAGTTGTCAAGCAGCACCGCGAAATATGCTAGGATTATCATCGCTTCGGCCCTTCGTTGCTTTATCAGGTCCACAAATGCAGATGAAATAACGACTGGCCAAGCCATCACAAAGTTGACGTAATCGTTTAGGGAACGTGCCTCACTGCACATGGTATACGTCCACTGGAGTGACTTTGCCGCCTGGTGGCAGGCGATGGATGATGCATGGCTCATATCTGCGGCATCTATAAGCTTCAAAAGGGGATCGCATTCGTGCCCTGCGTTGTCGCTCGTTGTACTCTGCAAGGTAGAATGAAAATCGCACCCTCCTAGCAATTCTTGAAGTTGAGATTGCATGTCCGCAAAAGACCCTGGCGGTAAGACTGCACGGACGCCTCGATGGACAGAGAGATACGCTGTGAATTGGTCCAGAAAGGTGTTGAAGTCATCGCGACACAAGAGCGCCTCGTACAAGACGTGGATGCTGAGCGTAGAAGAGTATAGGAATACAGCCAAACAGTCAGGGCTAGATCGTGTGGGGGGGTCGACCGTCTTGAAAACTGCCAGCGAACGTGTCTGGAGTGTTGTTGCCTCATTCTGGTACCTGATCCGCTCGTCTATATGCAGGTGGCTCAGGTGTGCGGCTGATAAGGCGAGCAATTGGTCCATGAGGTACGGGGCCTGCAGAGCGCATTTGAAGATAGTCCTCCACGTCGCAATTGCTCGGCTTTCCTCTATCCCTAGAATTCCTAGCATGTCCACCTCAGCGTGGTAGAGGAGTTGGAGCTGTGTCATAGTGAAGACATGGGGCTGTGGAGCTTGCAAGTCACCTCCATGCAATGTTGAAGGCGTAGGAGCTGAGTAACTTGATACCGATACTGTCAACGATGCAGGCGGAGTGGGGATATGCAGTAACCCAAGGAACGAGCATCGGCGATTCGTAGTGGAACAGTTTTCACAGCTCGGACGAGTCTCATCGCACTTTGCAGCATATGTATAAGCGCAGGCAGGACTTATGTTTCGACTCGTCAGTTTCGACTTACCCTTTTATGGCGCTTCTTGCACTCCTTGCAGCCATACCGTGATTTCTTGTGGGCTGTGCGAGACATCTGTATCGTTGCGCCCAATGTCTCGTCGTCCAAATAATAACAGATCTAGGCTCAGAAGAGCCAGTAGTATATTTACGAGAAGAGAGTGGCTACCTCCTTGGGGCCTCGCTTCTCTCTGATACTACGGGTAATTTGAGATTGATGCTGATGGTGCTGGTTGATTGGAGACAAGAAGAAACGGTCACAGGAGGTTGAAATGGGGTGGGGAACGGCGGGGCAATAGGAGGCTGTGCACGTGTCTCGTGGCTATGGGGTCTACATTTACTTTAAGCCTAGTCCAACTTCTTCTAACGATATCGTTTGTCTAAGGTAGCTGACGGTATGCGGATTCTACTTGTACTTCCTACGGGATCTACATGATATCAATATAGTCGCTGCTCCCTCCGTCAAATGTGTATTGAGCTGGGGAATGGCACACACCTCTCTCGAGTATAATGCACACTGCTCATCTCGAAACCTTGACACGGCACTCGTTACCGCAAAGAAGGGGCCTGAAGTGCTCGATATACAACTTGCCGAGTAAATACCACGAGTGACAGCCCGAGGCCTGGTAGCATCATAGACTGGTGAATGAGTGACAGGGCAGATCTTCTATTTAAAGCTGTATGTAATCATACTTAAAAATTACATTCTCCGTCGCGTTGCTTGCTCTAAGTCATTGATGGAAAGAAAGGTATCCGAAATTCAGTATCCAGTTTAATACAGCTTGCAATTCTTCCCATCCATAGATCCCGTGGCTTAATCCTAATCCATACACCTCACTCGTCGTTCGCCGGCGCATAATCGACCGCGTTGAGGCAATCTCTGCTGCCAAATACAGAACGACCTCTTGGGAACTGAAATGCGAATGTTCGTTCGAATCTAGCGCACATCCGTGGCAGTCTTTAAGCTTTCAACGAAAACAGTTTCAACCCATTCGTGTAGGGCTTCCCGCCTCGAGCTAGGACACTAATTTCACCTAGATGCCTCCAGTGCAGGATGACAACGACGGCAAACATGGGCAGCGAATCCAAGACGTAAAGATATACTTCCGATCTCATGAGGGGGCCTTTGTCTCCTACGATGAACTCGATCGCCCGGAATAAAGAGCGAACTATGATAAGACCCCCAGTGATGTAGATTGTGCGGATGTAGGAAGTCCATCGGACGCCTGGTTCCCTTGAGGCGAGCGTAGGACATTGGTTCATCCGCCGATGGAACATTCCGGTAATGACGATGAAGAATATAAACCAGATTGTTTGGATAAGCAGACTGGCAATGATTAGGCCATTGCCGACTTGGCCCATTATTTTACTATTCCGACCTCCGGCGACGAGACCCCCGGCTACTATCGTAAGGATTTGGACAGTAAGGAACGAGTGGGAAGAGAGACGGGGCGTTTTCTTACCACCAGATTGAAGCAATAAACATACGATGTCCCCAGTCACAAAAGTCTTCGTAATATACCGCTGTTTGATCATCACATGGGCGTCGCCGTCCACTAGACTGACAATCTGACTGAGTACCATGTAGATTGATGCGGAAAATAATGCAGGGCCCAGCAAGATGAAAATGCTTTGGATAATAAACGCCATCAGCTTCCAGCAGCCCGGCTCTTGTCTTGCGGAGGCCGTTCGAGAAGCGTATCCAATGAACTCAACTACGCGCAGGCACAACTAATGTTAGCAAAATGCTTGACACATGCATGCACTGCGCCTTCGACCCGTCGGTTTCACTTACAGAGACAGCCAAGCACCAGTGCTATCAGAAACCTTGCATTGGTCTTCCACAACTGCCAGGTATGAAGAATGCCAGATGCAAGGAACAGGAGGCAGAATATTATAGCGGGTGCTGGCGAGGGGACATATCGGTACATGGACCATGCGGCCTCTTGCCAGTTTGGGTTACAAAGAACGGACATATCGAAATGCGGAGACAGAGAAGGAAGACGCGCGCGAAGACGGTCAAAGATGATAATCGATTACAAACGAATCGGGAAATGGTGAACCGAGGGTCGTCGGACGGGATGGAGGATTTCGACAAAGTTGAAGGAGCCAGATATCTGAAGTGAAAGGCAGAATTAGTTCTCCTACACTGGCTTCCGGACGTGATTTATCTAGTCCGTCGGACACCTCTCTTGTCTACCCCATTGCGTGGCCTCGACCCACATGTTCCAGGACTGAATCATGAAAGCAGCGGACAAGTTACCCTGCCTCATTCATTTTGCTTCAAAACTGTCGTTTGGAAGAGGCCTAGGGGAGAATATCACTTCGGGACGTTTAGAATACGCCTTTTCATGCTAGTCCGTCCTAAGCTCGCCGCGTACAGGCTACTCTTTAATTGGCTGTAGTCTTATTGCGGGTCAGACATCGCGTACGCATTGTTCTTCAATTGGCCATCCTCACTTGTGTGGATCGCTCTCAGCGTATAATGCGGATGGGTTAAGTGTCGCTCAACCTGGAAACGCGTCAAAAACACGACTAAATCTTGACCAGGGCAGACTAGAGTTCAGTGCAGTGGAAGCACGTGGTGGGTATGGCAGCTCCTCGGCACTGAATTTGCAAAAGGGGTTCCGATAACGCTTGGAGCCTTGCGTATTCTGCCGGCAGGACCATGCATTGTCACGTCTTATGGCTTCTGGCAAATTTTCACGGACAAAGCTTTCTATGAGAGAGTTCTACTGTCCCATGGGATGTGGTGAAAGCTTCATAGGGATACTGTCCAGTACCGCTGGCACGTAAACTTATTGTTAGGGAAAGGTTTTAAGAAACCGTGGTGTGCTTATAACCTCTAGATTTGTGGGTCATTATGTACTCAAAGAACAACCTGCCATTGTGAACAGGATACGGGGTCCTTGGTATACAGTATGTGAAACCGTTGTGTTAGGTCATGTTGTATTCTGAGGACGCAGAATACAAGAAAATAATACGCCTCACGATTTACATGAATACACATTATCCGTATGGTACTCGGCCCCCAAATATCCCTATTTAGGGGCATATTAGTAAGGTTAAACCACTCTGAAAGAGTTATGTTGTTCCCCGGGAATTACTGGGGGGCAGGCCCTAATCTATAGAGCCTCAGCCTCTGGGAATAACGTATCCCACTAACCCCAACCCCCCAAGATCTGGTGACCTTCCGATTGGCAACTCAGTTACCTGCACAGTATTAGCACCCGTGGTTAACATTCCCCCAGTCAAAGGGGGCGACTCACAGTCGGACGTGATAACCAACTACACCATGAGAGGTTTTGTTGTTGTTGCAGCTAAATCTCCATAATTCAATATATGTAGCAAGATAATGACGAGCTAATAATTCTTTTCATCGCCACTCAAGAATACTACATATTAAATCAGTATGTTGTAGAAGTTAAATCCCTCACTTGGTCGATTATTTAATACCTATTTCCTTTTGCCAATACATTTGTTCTTCAAATATAACAAATTTCTCCTTTGTTTGTTTTGCTTGAAATCTCAGTGTTGCGGCCTGCCCTGATGAGTTTAGCGGCACCCAAAGCCCAACCCCTGAACATGAATAACATGCTCCCTAATCTCAGCGTCTGGAGGAAGGAGACTACGATAGCTAAGTACTCTTCGTTACACGCAACCGCCACGTTTAGTTGCCCGGAGAATGCAGCTGCCGTATGTCAGCATTTACACACCGTTACGAATACTTTCTGTACCTTCATTTAGTCGACAAAGTGAACGACCCCATTCGGACCAAAACCGCTTGTGTCTTTGAAATCGGTTTTCATTAATGCTGCGGGGTTGCTCTAGGTGATATTTCAATGGTGAAGGTGTCCTAGTGCAGCTGACTCACATTTCCAATGCCATCAACTCTCCTGTAGGGTAGGAAACTACACTATTGCCCTCTATCGGGATACATTTAACCATTGGCGAGCTTATTCAGCGTTGTTCAATAGGTGTAAAGGACCCATCTCACTGAGGTCTTGTAAGGGCGACCTTTCGTAAGGCGGGCCCGATAGACTCCGCTCGTACTAGCACATACAAGTTGTTTTGCAAGTATCAAGAAAAACTCCTAATGATGTATGTAGTTGGGCTATTACCTCTGGGTGCAATCAGGTCACCGGCTCGCGAAAGAGAAATTTTGGGTTTGTTCCCCAGAACTATCTGACGGAGAGGAGCAATAACGTCCAACCGCCCCCCGGCCAAGACTTGTTTATTTAATAAGACGATTTCGTTCAATTAAGCGATTTGTTTCTCGGGGGACCCCGTGCACACAGGATTTTCATTCCTCCACGGGGGTCAGATCCTCTTGAAAATAGAAGGATTCCTCGATGCGACATAGGCATGTTGCAATATGTGCATGAGAATACATCCTGCGTTGCTCGTGCTCCGCGTGCCAAGGTTCTACAGCTGTGCAGTATTACGTACGTAGTAGTTTTGTACTCAAAACGCTGTGAACATGGGGTTTCGCTCCGGAACGGAACTCTCACGAGAGTCACCGTATCAATAACCTATTAGTGACCCGGGCCGCCCCACCGAGCTCTATGATTGGGTTCCGTCTGACTGGTAGCAGCCGGGTAGCGGCCAGGTGTCAGCCGACAGCTGTTGGTCGTTAATGTCCGTTGGTCCATTCCTTTTTTGAAACAAATGTGCATAAGGGTTGTGCAATGTGACTCCTCCGTACCTTTAGCCAACCACATTGCCACTTGCAAATGGGAACGTGCGGCTGGTCGTGGCATATGAAAAGGAGCCGTTGGACGCACGGTCGAGACGTCGAGAAGCGGCCCCCAAACCAGACATGGCACCTAACTCACGCAGCTTGGTTGCCCTTCAATCTTGCTCGAAATCCTGGCCCTAATGGCCAAAACCCTGCGAACGAAATGACATATCCGAGATCGAACATCCATGGAGAACTACAACCATCACTACCAGCGCTGGCATGGCAAGCTCCCGTCGCCATATTCTGGCGATTGCGCCGGCCGACCCGCCGAGTCAGTATCGCCCTCAGGGGATCCGTCTGGTTGGCCCTGATTTGCCTTGTCGAAGTCCTCTTCCACGTTCGAATGTCCGCCGTCCCCCGCCCAGTTCACGATCTCGACAAGCCGTTCTCGGTGCAATGCCAGGACCCCGTTCTAGCTGCCTCGCAGCCCCGAGAAAATGCCACCTTCGTCATGCTGGCTCGCAACTCCGAGGTCCACAAGGCGCGTGAGACCATTGAGAATATCGAGCGCAAGTTCAATCAGTGGTTCCACTACCACGTTTTGTTCCTCAACAACGAAGAGTGGAGCCCCGAGTTCATCAGCGTGTTGAATAAATCTGTTAGCGGTGGGGCCACTTTCGAGACAATACCGAGAGAAGACTGGTCGTTCTCTGAGGGGATGGACGCCGAGAAAGCCCGGGAATCCATGAGACTGCAAGATAAGAAGGGGATATATAACGGAGGCAAAGAGTCGTACCATCATATGTGTCGCTTTTATTCGGGGTACGTGCCTCCATCTTGCGATGGCTCGAGACAGTTGGTGGTGACTCTGACACAGGAAATTCTACACTCTTGACGCACTGAAGAAGTACAAGTGGTACTGGCGACTGGAGCCGGGGGTACATTTTACCTGTGCCATCACCTACGACCCATTCGTCGAGATGGCCCGTCACGGCAAATCATACGGCTTCACGATCGCCTTATGGGAGGTCCCCGAGACCTGTCCAAGCCTGTTTCGCGCAGTTGATGACTTCAGGGTGGAGAAGAACATGGCTGCCAGCCCCACGTGGAAAGCCATGGTTGATGCCTCGTGGCAACCATGGCCACTCAGGAGGCTACTGGGTTGGCTTCGCATGGAACACCGTGATAGAAACGGCGACAAGTGGAATCTGTGCCACTACTGGAGTAACTTCGAGATTGCAGATCTGGACTTCTTCCGAGGTCAGACATATCAAGAGCTGTTTCAACACCTAGATCGCAAAGGGGGGTTCTACCATGAGCGGGTAAGCCCCCAGAATTCTCCGTGATTCAAATTATAAGGAACTGACAAATAGATAGTGGGGCGACGCACCAGTCCACAGCCTGGCTGTTCACCTTCTTCTTCCGCCCGGGAAGCTACATCACTTTTCGGACATTGGCTACGACCACGAGCCCTTCTTCCAATGCCCTGGCAACGCTCCTGGTGGCCAACTGGCCAATATCACGGCTCTGGGCCACGGATCATGGTCGCCTGAGATCCCTGGATCAATCGGTTGTCGCTGCGAATGCAGAGACAGCCGCCGGCGCAACAATCGGGGCATTTGCCTGAACACCATGCAGTCTCCTTCCGCATTCCACCGTCCCAGTTTCTCAGACCAGTACTGGGGGAAATATCCCTACACTATCAACATTGGCTGAAGTCATGGTCGATTATGGTTGCAATGATCCCTTTCTTATTCTCGTACATCAGCCGTCGATGTCAGCCAGCGACTCTATTCCCAGCGTTGACACGTCAGTCAGGGAGTATTGGCGAGAACCAAGCGAGTCGCAGAAGACAAAGCCCGCAAGCCATTAAGCACTACCAGCCAAGGCGGTAGATAAGCCACGGATATTTCAGTCCGTGGGCAGTCGATTTGGCGATCTCCTCGCATAGGGCAAGAACTGTGGTAGAGGACGAATGAATAACAAGACACATTGTAAGTGGTTGTGAGAGGCTTGTGAGCTGGGACGTGCGAGATTCAATGTTACGCAAATCGAAAGTCAAGTGAGATAGAGCTCGTGGTAGAACTGCAGACTCGGCGTTCCGTAGACTATGTTACCGAATCTCGGCTTCTATCTGTCTATTGAAAGCAATGCTTTTCTCACACATGATTCCGTGCCTACCGCATTCTCAGCCAACGTAACTGCGCCACACGCCTGAAATCATTTTCCCAACGCATAGCAAATAACAACCTAACCCCTGAATAAGAATAATATTCTCCCTAACCTCTACGTCTTGAAAGATGGAGAAACAAGATAGCAACTTTTCATAGCACACAGCTATAACGAATGGTGTTTTGGAGCGCAGCCTGCTGACGTCTTTGCAAGGGTGACCTTTCCTAAGGCGGCCCGGACAGACTCGTACCAGGAACAATGGCTGGCTGTTTCTGTCATCGAGGAACCAGTAAACAGAGCGCACCGGCCATTTCAGCAGCTTGTCGTCGTTATGGCTAATCATCTCACAAGTACTGTGGCCATTCATCGACGTCCGGATCAAACTCAAGCGGCCAAATTGGAAGGATGTCATCGTCTTGCTGACTGAACCAGGCATCTTGGAGACCAGAAGCTCCTAGATTCGCCTGCAGTTGTTCCATTCCATGCGCTGCTGTTTCGGACAAAAACGGATCTGTGTAAAGCGGAACAAATGCTCTATCAACTGGCCGAGGGATAGCTTGAACCAGCAAGGTGCTGTTCCCTGGCGTTGGATCGGTGCCGACAGTAGTCATCACAGGATGGCTCGAGGAGTTTGTTATAGGAGGAGTTCCTCCACCGGATATAAAGCCGGTCCGAAGAGTATTCGGAGTGACAGTCATTGGTCCTGGCGGGAGATCGAAATACTGATTCTGGATTCCAGTTCGTGCCTGTTGGGACTGAGCCGCGGATATAGAAGGGCCAGATGGGAGCTGATGTGACCAGTTACCTCTCCCGAGGAACCGCTCTTCAAGAGTATGTTGGATGTCGGCAACAGCATCTGCAATTCTTGCCTGTACCCTTTCATTGAAGTTATCCGTCTCATTTCGGACAATTTCCTCGATATGCTGCCTCAAAGAAGGAGTGACTTCGCTTCGCAAAAAGTTGGACCACTCCGCTTGAACCGCGATAGCCCCAGGCCTCTCTGTTCGCTGGTCTTGCTGACCTAGCTCGCGAATAGTGCTTAGGCTGTCGCAGTCTGCCTGAAGTCAGAATTTTGTAAAAGTATCTTTTGGAAAGGTGGTGTGCGAGAACTCACAGGGAGACGGCAAGTTGCTGTGATCAAGAGGGAACAACAACTTGTAGAATTCGAGCCATTTTTCGGCTTCTGTGAGCCCCCGCGGGGGCTTCCATGCGATTAGCCTCGAGCGCACGGTGATATCAAAGCCATTTCGCGCTCGTTGATTACGTGTCCGACATCTATTCTGTGTTGACGAATGTCTAGCATGGCACGTTTGGCATCTTAAAGAGAGATCATGCTCTCGATAGACGTGTTCCCTGGAAACACACAAGTCATTAGAACCATGTATTAGAACACCCCCTACTTCCTCGGTTTTGTGAAGCCAACAAGCCACTTACTTCATTCGATGAAACGAGAGCCACCCTTCCCCTACGCAGGCAGTCCCTCTATGGTGGCGGTAATAGGTAGTAGGGTCTCGTTTGCAAAAAGGACATGCAAGTCTATGTTCCTCTTCGATAGTCAGGTTTGCTGAAGACTTGTCTTTCCCTTTCTTTCTCCTCTGATCATCGTCTCCATCCCTACGCTCTCTCTTCTGCCTTTGTATGAAACCATAAGTCCTCTGTGCCCCATGGCCGTCAGATGAACTCTGTTGCTGGGATGATGTAGAAACGCATTCAGTTTGACTGCCATCTCCCTCTGGGCATATTCGTTTTAGGTTTCGTTCTAGCCATTGAATGAAGCACTCCATCCACTCATCCACAAAGTCGGAGATTCTCTGCTCTCGGCGAGATGCATCATCTTGCTGGCCTCTGAGATGTGACACATGCGCTCCTGTATCCTGTTCTCTGTACAATCTATGCCGATTGTCAACTGGCGGCGCACGGAGTTCAGCTTGCCGACTGGGACTCAACCGCAAGGGTAGCTCTGGCCGATGCCAGCCAAATGAGGATATGCCATTGAGCCTGCTCGTGGCAATATTCTTCCGCGTTCTTATGTGCCCCTGCGTCGTCAGGGTAATGTTTTCGACCAATTTGGAGGTCACTGGCACGTCGAATTTGGTTTCACTCATGAACTGAGAAATACGATTGTCTTTCAGCTCTTGTTGCTCGAATAGAGAAGTACTATCGACTCATCAGACACATGAAGAGACCTCAATTGGTCGTACGATTCCCTCATACGGGTACATACCGGGCTCTAGACGTGCCATGAGAGCCCGAGAAATTCAAGTCGAGACTCCATGATGAATTTTCAGGGAGCATCGTCGAGGATCCAAATAACACACAATGAACCTTGCTTCAATATTTACTACGCAAACTCGCTTCGGTTAGCTCCAAACCCTGGTTCGTCACGTCGAAAGGGGTATTGTCGACATCGTATAGGGCTGTATTGTAGATAGGGCCTTGTGGGTAGGAGATTTTGGGCAGGCGATAGCACTGGGAGCTAATCAGGAACTGTAAATCTGTAACGAAACATTTCGTGTCATATCATCGAGTGCAAATTTAGGGAACGGCTCGTGGAGCCAAACGAAATAAACCACAAAAAGTCGTATCTATCCAGTTTTGTGTAAAAGTCTTGAACATCATTGAGGACGGATACATCCTGGATTTATACGGAATACAATGTGAAGTTCGGCCCGCCAAGAAACGAATTCTCGCAACTGCGCGAAATGAGCCAGGACGGAGCAGTCGGCATGCAGATGGTCAGCCAATCATGCCATACAGTTGACACCTACGCCACCACTTAATCGCCACCCACTGGCTGCTGCAGTTGAAGGGGAAGCTCTCCCGCCTCCCAATCAACGAAAAGATCTTGGGTTGCGCATAATTAGGCGCGACCTAATAATAGGGCCCGCCCCTCAGCATGCATGGAGGGCGGAGGACGTGTCCCTTCTTTGCAAATCCTAAATATTTCCCATCGGGTTCTACCGTCGAAATGAACCAGCCAACATTTTGTCTGGTCTGGCGTTGGTCTCGGCATCGCGAGAAGATCATTAAACATCGGTTGAGTCTGGCCGAGAACTTTCTGAACAGAGACGGGAACCTTCTCGAGAGGAAGGGCTGCGAGCGTCGACGCGTGGCTAACATTGGAAGTAAGGCTGTTCCTGTAGCGCTGTTGTCTCATGCGAGTTTCTTGAATCGGAGTAAGGCATCAGAGCCGCGTAGTCCGGCATTCCCATCACCGCGACGCTCTATGTCTGCTGAAATCCGAAATCATCCTGGTCGATATATAGGTCGTCTCAACTGATGACCAGCAGACGACATCTATCTGCTGCTACACGCTTCGGATGATGTGGCTGCTGATCGTTGCGTATCTAAGTAGACACAAGAGTATGTGAAGATGCGAACGCTGCTATCCAATACCAAAGAGAGCCCCAGGAGGAAGCTAATGATATAAGATGTACGGATTATGGACGTGGGAGCGATGCTTCAGCAACTGATGTTGATCAAAGTCATCTTGTGATCCCGCCCGAAGTGATATCTTAAAAGCAGGAGCGAGCGGAGACTGCGATAATTCGGCAGGTAGAGCTAGGCAAAAGAGCCAAAGCAATCCAGAGAGACAAAGAACTAGTCAAAGAGTTCATCGACCGAGGAGCCATAACCTCCCGGTACCAGGCTGGCAAGTTACTGCACACGAACGTTGCCCACAGCGATGTTGGAAAAGACGAAGCCCAAACCACCACTGAGGAAGAGGAGGCTGGGCAACGCGAGCCGGATCGTCACAAACAACGCCAACAGCGCGATGCTGAGCGCGGTCATTGTTGCCAAATTGGTGGCCAGATTGCCATTTCGACTCGCATAGATATGTTTTAGTTATCTTAGATGGATATATTCCGGGTTCCTGGGCACACCATGGCGACTATTAAGCACCTGCCGACGCAGAGGTCCCTCGTTCGGCGCCATCACCACCATTCTCGAGTGCGTGCTCGGCTTCCAAAATAACGGAGCCCTTATCTACACCGTCGAGTCACGCGCAAGCCGCAGGTATTTCAGGGCAATACTTGTACAGCTCTTCGATGGCAACACCACCTACCCTACCTACACGCAGAATGCGCGTGGCGGAGCGATTGCCAAGGGTGAGTATCAGGGAGTGCATGTACCAGCTTTCGGCAACACGCCGATCCCAGAGCTCGAGTTGCTCCATTCATACGAGTGCCAGGTGGAGCCTGACGCGCAACGCTGGCACGGAAGCCGAGGAGCTGAACGTTGAACTGATGCGCTTGGACAATTGGCTGTCTTTCGTCGACCGCTTGTCCCCCGTGGTCAACGGACCGAACCAACTGCTCAAGTAGACTTCGTCGCTTGTCGACCTTTTGCGAGAGGTATTTCGGCTCGACTTTCAACACATGGACTTGAGTGCAAGGGATGGTGCCCTGCAGGAGATCTAGGGATTGGCGGCCAACGTCATGCACTGAATGGTCGGTGAAGAAATTAATGATGTTAAGCAACTATACCTCTTTGTCGCCTCGCTGCGAGCCTTCAAGGTTGCGCAATATGTCACTGCTGGAGCGGATACCTCCCATCTCCGTGACATTCTGTTAAAAGATGTTCAGGTGCATCTAGTCTAGCAAGCTCTCGGAAGCACGAGACATACTGTAACGCTCCCAGTGCAGTTTGAGTGCATTGTATCCACACGCCTAACCCTACCTGCTGTGTGGTTCGAAGGCGTGAGGGAGTTGTCTCGTATCTGACTTGTAAAATATTTATTACAGTTTATTGCCTCTGTCCGTATTTTCTACAATCTACAGGATTGTAGGAGGAACGAAACTCCTCATGTGGAAGATACTGTCGCTCTCAACTGGAACAGAATGCGCATGGGTCCCATCGAATATCATGCGTCACTGCCACCACAGCCGCCCTGCTCGTACGGCCTGTCCCATTCATGGTGATAGCCACCCGACGCCTTGGCCACTTTCAGATTAGCAAAACATCTAGCCTTGACAAAAACAGGCGTCCGGAAGTCGACCCTCCACTCATATCCCCCGCATTCCTCTTGTTTCGCACAGTAGCGGAAGTTCCATTTGGTTACGCCTAATCCTAGACAGCCCTTGATGGCGGGCAGCAACGTCTCCTGCCCGTTATCCCACCCGATCCAGCCGCTGCCGCTAATGTCGTAGTCTGCATAGAGCACTTTGTAGTGGCTATTGCAGGAGCCGTCCATCCGAGTGATGAGCGGGCGGTCCCACGTGGGGTTGATCTCAAAAGTGAAATCGCCAGTCACCCAGCGGCCGCCGAACTTGAAGTTCAGCGGGTTCTTGGGGTCGTCGCCGTCGCAACTATTGATGATCCTGTCGAACGCTTCGATACAGCGATTTTTGTCGAATTTCGACGCGCCGTTGGCAAGCTTAATCACGAACGAATGTTGCTCGGGCGTGTTCTCGTGATACTTTTTCTCCCAGGACCAGTTGATCGTGTTGCTAGGGACCTGTACACTGTCGCAAAAGTCTTTGTGGTTAATGTTTAAGCGATCCCAGCTGACGTACGGCCTGTTCGGCTTGTCATCGATATGCTGCCAGCACATGAACTCGTCGGCAGCGCCAAGCTTGCATGAATCCTTGCCCAATATCTTAGCCCGCATCCATACCACGTTTTGGAGCGAGCTGGCCGCGATGGTCTCGTGGCCGCGCTCGTTGGGATGGAAGCACATTAAGAGCCAATCAGGGAGTCCAATTCCGAATGGGAGCTTAATGCCTCCATCACCAGGGCAGTTTGGGGGCGACGGGGCACGGGGGTCAAGCTGGTTGAGCGCCACAGCTCGTGGATTCTGCGACTTCCACAAGAGCGAATCATACACGTCGGAGTCGTTCAACTGATGGTGTCTCCTATCTTCAATGTACTTCCGCTGTTCTTCCCATTCGCCATCGGCTGGCTCCATATCGCGCTTCAGGCCATCGGTATGGTCAGGAACCCAAGTATTGGGCTTGAAGAACTGGAGATTCGGCTGATTGGGGTCAGGGTACTTCCCATCGCTGCTCGGTGAACACATCTGTCCGTCGACGAGGGCCGGCCATGCGCTCCAGTCCGAAAAGGCGATTCTATATCTCTTCTGGCCGTCATTCTCGTCCACAACCTCGGAGATGGCCTTGTTAATGTTTGCCACGAGCGTGTTGAATTTGTTCCGCCGGTTGATATCTAGCTTTAGGGGCGTCTTAAACCAGTACGATATCTTATACCACTCGTGGAATGCCCAACCGTGCTTATTCGTATCGCCGCAGTCTTCGTTATCAGTGTTGAAGAACGGGGCATACCCATTATATATCAAGATGGCGTCGTCGTTCATCTTTGAGTCAAGCGCGTCTAGGATGCTCTGAACGTTTGGTTTGAGGATGTTCTCAATGTTTTCCTGAGCCTTGTCGATCACGTCTTGGCATGCCTGCTCGCCATTCCAGGGCAAAAAGACGCACTCCTTGATCATGTCCGACTACGCATAGTGTTAGTCGATTATATGCGCGTCAAGATGACATGGAGTACCTACAAGGCATAAATCGTTTCCGCCGGCAGTCATCATGACTAGATCCAAGTTTCCTTTCAGGTTCTGCGCCTGCTTATAGATCTCTGCCGTCCTGTCGCCGCTGCATCCCGTGAACTCGAAGTGGTTGACTGAAGGACCAAGTGCGCGGCTGACAATCTCAGGCCAGGCATAGGAGTAGCGTGAGCACTTCCAATGCTCAGTCCCATATGCGCCTGTCTGTATCCCAGACCCAATGCCCGCCGTGAAGCTATCGCCGATGGCAGCCCATCTTCTCACCCACGAGAAGTCGGTTGGGTCGTCTTCATCTCTCGACATGATGGACGAGGTAACAAGCGATGACGTGCCGTTATCATAAGGGCGGAGGACATATGCTACTGTCGACGTGCACAGAAGAATAATGGAGATCCAGCTTGAAGCCATGTTCGCACTCATGGTGAACAGATACAGTAAATTGTGAAGCCGAGTGGTGCGAAGAGTCAATAGATCAATGATGAAAGAGCGCTACCATCTAGAAGAAACCCGCTGCCTCATGCGAAGTGCAGTACAACAAAGTGAGCACCTTCGTGATCTCGTGGCCTCTTCAAAGACGTACCGCTTGTGTTTGTAGTTGGGACAGGTAATCATCCCGATTGACAAATCTGTTTCTCTGATCCGTGTCGCCTTCTCAAAGCGTTGTAAGTAAATCTCACTTCTCTGAGATGATGGTGGCAAATTGCTTAGTGCTTCATGGATCTAGAAAGTTTGGGAACTATTATTAGTGTTCCGAAACTTGCAGGCACGCGAAGGATCTTGCAAATGATAGTATAATATATAATAGACGTGGGTGCCAGACTATGGAACTCTAGCGCGCCCGCGAATGCACCGTCCGTATAGAATGACATGAGAACAAATTGCTCCCAAAGGGCGATCGCTGGCTTTGTAAGCCGAAGATATCCTTGGGTCGATTCGATAAAATGGCGGTTGGTAACAAACGCCAGGATTCAAATCTGTAGCCGAGCTCGAGATAACAAAACAAACATGTCTTGACTATGGTACCATTAACGATATCCATTTTGCTAATGCAGTGTTCGTACCTGTGCTAACGAAGCATCCATCAATGCGACTCTCTCTCCCTCCCTTGCCGCGCTATGCTCTGCCCTGGGCCGCTAGCGGCTAGATTTGCCCCATCTAGATTCTAGTCGCAAGTACCGGTACTTCGAACTTCAATCAAATGCTACTCTTTTCGATATCAAGGAAAAGAAGGCTATGAGAAGTCCCCGTCGCCGAAATGTTGGATTACTTGGTGTGATGCTAGTTTTAAGCCAAGTTCATTGTTTTTTTTCGTTGCACCTGACCACACAACGATCTCCAACGACGAAGAATGCGGACATCACATTTTACCAAGGCCGTTCTGGCCCAAATGGTGTTCGGCCAAGGGATTGCTCGTGCAAAGCCCAGCGACGAAACATTCAAGGTTCAGGCAGAGACTAATCCGCGTGTTGCGGCAACCGAGGAGCCAGACTACACCTGCTCAAAGTCAAAAGGATGTGCTTTAGGATGTTGTGGGCCATTGTATGTCTGCCATTCCACTTTCGACACCTCGTTGTGATCACTCTGCTCACAACTTTCCAGAGATTCAAAGACCGGACTTGGTGTCTGCGGCGCCGGTCCTACATTTTGTGGACCGGGATGCACTTCGCAATGTAGTTGGAAGAGCGAGTGCGACCCGGGCTGGGGGATCCAGTGGTCGAACGCCACCACATGTCCGTTGAACGTGTGCTGCAGTGAGTTTGGCTTCTGCGGGACAACTTCGGGTTTCTGCGGTGACAAGGTGGTCTCGTCTCCGGAATGCGGCGCCGGCAAGAGCGCTGATGCGAGGACGATTGGGTACTACGAAGGGTGGAACGGGCAGCGCGCTTGCGGAAGTGAGTGATCCTCCCAACATCATGGACGATTGGAGAACTGATAAGCCCTCGCAGCGATGAAGCCTAAAGACATACCTCTGGGCTACTATACGCACATCTTCTACTCGTTTGCTCTCATCCACCCCCAGACATTCCATGTGACACCCATGGACTCGGAGACAGCATCGCACTACGACGAAGTGACGCAGCTTAAGGGCAAGCAGCCGGATCTCGAAGTGTGGATTGCGATAGGGGGTTGGGCCATGAACGACCCAGGCCCTTACAGGACCACGTTCTCCGACCTGGCCAAGTCGGAGAAGGCACAGGATGCGTTCTTTCAATCCTTGGTTACTTTCCTGGCTATCCACGACTTTGATGGTGTGGACCTGGATTGGGAGGCACGTTCCAATCTTGCTACTTTCAATGCCGCGACTGACATATGTTACAACTTTAGTACCCCGTGGCTGAAGACCGCGGTGGCATCCCAGAGGACTTTGACAATTACGTGCGCTTGGTGTCACGACTGCGAAAACACTTGAACGGAAGCGGGAGAAAGATCGGAGTGAGCCTGACACTGGTAAGTATCCGAGAGCAGGATTTCTACCAAGTTTCTCAATGCTGATCGTTGTCGTACACTAAACAAGCCTGCTTCATATTGGTACTTAAGAGGCTTTAATATTGTCGAACTTGAGCCCCATGTCGACTTCTTCAACGTCATGACATATGATATCCGTGGGCCATTCTCCTCCAATACCACCCTAAAGATGCTAATGGGCTAGCAGATGGCGTATGGGACAAGACTGTGAACTCAATCGGCCCTTACGCCTTCGCGCATACGAACATGACTGAAATACAGGTGAGTATCTTTCAACTACACATTGCATCATTTTGAAACTGACTGCTAGTAGCTGGGGCTGGAACTGCTATGGAGGAATAACATAAACCCCTTACGTGTGAACCTTGGCCTAGGATTCTACGGGCGCAGTAAGTCGACGCCATGACGAGTTTGACTGTTGTACACCTGAACGCTGAGCTGACTGAAAAACAAAAAAAGGCTTCACTATGAAAAATCCGTCCTGCATGAGTGCGGGCTGCGAGTTTACGGATGGAGCCCACGGCGGTGAATGCACTGGGACGTCCGGTGTCCTATCGGCGGCCGAAATCAACAAGATCATAAAAAACGGCGGCAAAGTGACGATGGACCAGGCTGCCGGCGTGAAGATCGTCACCTGGGACTCAAATCAGTGGGTCAGCTGGGACGACAAGGAGACGTTAAAGATCAAGCAAGACTACGCGAACCGCCGGTGTCTAGGAGGGTACGTTTTTAATTTTGTCATCCTCTTCTTCTTGTCATATGTTCTTATTCCTTCTTTCTTATTCCTTCTTACTCCGTTCCCCGACACAACACCGATAGCCACAGGAAGTTGTAACTAACTCTCGAAACTTTGCAGAACCATGATATGGGCGATTGATTTGGATGACGGGACGCTGATTGACGCTTTAGGCTCGAACTTGTCGCGGAAGAAGTCAACAGTAGTCGTCCCTGTCCACCGGGATGCTGACGCTCCGTTTGATACTGAACTTTGATGCTTCTTCGCCCTGTCATATATGTTCAGGTCCGAACAAGCCTCATGTAGTATTGACTATAAGACTTTTAGAGCAGAATACTAGATTATCTATCACGTTGATGTCACGAATTTATTGCAACGTTATGGTATATGGTGAACCCTAACGCGCGCGCCTCTTATTCGTTGATTATTGCATTCAATCTACTTAGTACTGTCCTGGCCCCCGATATTATTTTGAGTCTTGCAGCTATATCTACCTACTGCATCCATACGTATTATAGATGACTTGTTTCGGTGGCTCGTATTTTCAGTGAAACTAGCCACGTTTAAAAGCTATCGTCGCTACGGAATAACGCTCTCTGGTGATGGGGATGTATATTATTGTCTATGTTGAAAAAACACAACTACAAGCCAGAAGCTACTCAATCCAGAATGCACCGCACAAGAAAGCAACTGCAATCACTTCAAGCATCCCTTGGTACGCTGAAACATTTCGCTGAAGCTAGTGAAATGCGGGCTTTTCGTGTCGTTCGGGAGCGTGGGGAAGATGTGGCCGTGGAATGCCTCGTCCTCATACAGCTTCCTGATGCCGGCGACATCACCCGCGCTCGGGGTGATCGGCTGGCTAAACTCGTCGCCATCGTTTGTGCGGAGTACATTAGTTCCTTTGATACCGAAAGCCGGGCTGGCGTACAACATGATGGAGTTCCAGTCGACTGCGTCCTTGCCCTTGCCCCGGCCGAAGAGGTGCGGTGACACAGCCGCCTCTTGGATGGGCAGCCATTCGCTAGCCGAGAACTGGTAGTGCTCTGCGATAGATTTTTTGAAGCAAAGATCTGATTCATCCTCAGGCCGGTCGCCTACGCGTACCTTTTGGAGCGCGGCGGCATGGTCCTTGAGGTTCTCGCAGATAAAGTTTTTGCCAAACACGTCCCCACCGTTCCAGGCGTTGTACCCCTGGCTCCAAAAGCCGCGCCACTGGTGTTCATGTTGCAGGCCCCAGACATGGCCAAGCTCATGGGCAATGGCTGACACAATTTTTGCGTCGTCGGGCTTGTCGTGGACGTACATCGATGGGCCTTTGTAGTTTGGGCTTATCGCGTTCAACGGCTCCACGCCGACCGTGGCAGCGAAGTAGGCGTTTGCGGGCTGGTATTCGATGACCAGAATGGCATCTCGCTGCGCATTGTTAACACACGGAGAGCCAGCATTTGCAACCTCCTTAAACTTGTACGTGTTGCGGTCCAGGCCGGCCACTTCCCACAATTTAACAGCCTCCCTGATATAGGTGATCATCCTGCCTCGCCCCTCGCCCGTGGCGAAGCAGTAGCTGACAGTCTTACTCGGCCAGACCTTCTTGAGATCGTTGGGAAACATGCCTAGCCAGCGCTTCCGTGACCAAGAGGTCGTTGCATCGTCTTTGATGGCGTAGCCGGCGCGGTCGACGGCCACCCGATGCTGTGGCGAAGCCTCGCGGTACTCGAGCTTGGCTTCCCACATATGACTCCCGCCCAGGATGCCGGTGGTCAGAAGACAAAACAGGAGGAGGGTAGTGAGTCTGCCCATGGCGCCGTTTGCGATCTTTCGAAGCTGCTATGGCCTGGAACTAGACGAGCATCTGTTGTGACGTGCAAGTGTTCACGCACACGCGGTACACATTTATGAGGGTTCAGCGTCGTGGCGCCGTAGCCCCCGGACGGCGAGCTCATCTGAAGCGAGCCATTGCTTGGAGGTCGATGTAGAGGTACAACCAGGATCTCGCGGCGATGCAGTCCGTTTTGGGTAGGCATGGCAGGCAAGGAAAACAGAGAAGTTCTACCGGGTCTACCGGGTCTACCTATCTGGGGCAATTTCGTTCCAGAATGCACTAATGATCCTTCCAGATCGCTTGGCCTGGCCTGCAGCCATTCTGGATCTCTCGGCAGGGGCTTTTTCTCTACAAAGTATCCGCCGACTGGCCAATTCCAATACGGCGCGTGCGTCGACCCCACGTGGACCTGGGGTATATCAGGCAGCGTTGCCGATCTGACATGCATAGTACGGCGGATGCAGCATGTATGTCTAAGCAGGAGATGCAAGACACACGCCTTCTCGGCCGATACTGTCGCCAAATGCGGCTCTGATATACAGGGTGCTGGAAATATCTCATCTCTACCTACATTATCAGACTGAAAAGAGCCAGAGGCTCTCTGATCAACTGCCGGAACGGGAAATGTCAGCGCAAGTTCCTGGATTCCTAGGATGTGGCGGCGCAGGATTGGATCTTGATCCCGAGGCGTACATCCCCACTCTATCACATTATCAGAGTAGACACAGTCGTGGGCGTGGAGCCCCTATTGCACCGTGGCCTGATTTTTCACGTTTATCGATTTTTACGATATCTTTTACGGGAGATGCATGCCGTATCCCCCCGATAGTGACTCAACTGCGTAATGTCGCATCGACAGAGTGAGACCGGCCATCCTTCAGTCAACGGCACGGCCATGTTGGCGGAGCGCAACAAGGGAACCAGACCTTTCGTCGCGCGGGCTGACTTCCGCCGAACAGCTGCGTTCAAAGTCCAGAGCAGATGGATACTCAGTACGCAGGGTTTTGAATCGCCGCTTGATGACCGAGTAGCCGCCGTCCTTGGTGTTCGCTGGGAAACTGCTGTTCTACTCTTCTCTTTCGCCGGTGAAGCCTCGGTTCTCTCCTGTACTTCTAGATCCACGGTTAATGCATTCCGGCTGCCTCAATGAAGAATCTTCTCATCATCGTATGTCTGCTCGCCGGCGGTACCAGCAGCGTCTTGGCTCAAGGGACAACGCCGCCAGGTCCGACACAACCGGGAACCATCACCAACTGCAATAAATGGCAGGTAGTCAAGTCGGGCGACACCTGCAGCACCATCGAGACAAGCAATAAGATCACCCACGATCAGTTTCTCAAATGGAATCCCGCAGTCTCAAGTGACTGTATCACCAACTTTTGGCCAGCCTATGCGTACTGCGTTGGCGTCAGCTCAGCCGTATCAACGAGCTCAACCACCAAGTCGTCCTCATCAGCCGCCAAGACGTCCTCGACGACCACAAAGCCCGCTTCATCAACTGGAAAGTCGTCATCAACGACAGCAAAGTTATCGTCGACAACCGCCAAAAGCTCTTCGAGCACCGTGACGCGTGTCACGAGCCCACCAGGCCCAACATTCACAGGCACGCCTGTCAACTGTAACAGCTGGCACACGGTGCAGGACAAGGACACTTGCAGCACCATCGAGCTGAAATTCGCCATCACGCACGACCAGTTCTTGAAATGGAATCCGGCGGTCTCGGCGGACTGCATCCAAAATTTCTGGCCTACGTATTCGTACTGCGTTGGAATCGACCCCAATGCACCCACAACGAGGTCGAGCATAACCTCATCAACGAGCCGCAGTACTAGCCGCAGCTCTCCGCCAGTAGTGACTACTCCTTATTCGACACGCCATCCAATCTCGAGCTTCACCATCTCTGAGCCTGCCATACCCACAGAATGGCCGCCCACGAAGACACAGGCGGGACAACCGCAGTATTGCAATGACTGGCACTTGGTTCTCCCTGGAGAAACGTGTGAGAATATTGCTTACCAACACGGCTCGTGGATGGCACTGGAAGACTTGTGAGAGCAATTCTTTGCCCCTCCTCAAGACAATTACATAGCTGACATCAGGGCGCCCTCTCAGCTATGCATGGAACCCGGCTCTGGGCACCGACTGTTCGGGCCTCTACGTGTACTGGTACGTCTGCGTGAGCATAACTCCCCAGACGTCTGTCAAGATTCCCTGGGTGACAGGCAATGGGACCGCGGAAATCCCTCCGTATGTCACCTGGACGCCCACGCCTTTGCCTCAAATCAACTCTAGCTTCTCTCCAACGCCTACGCAAGGAGCTCTACCTGCCAACTGCAAGGCCTGGTATCAGGCGAAAGCTGTAGGTTCTCTCATTCTGACCCGCCCACGAGCGAGACTAAACTTCCCCTTCTGTTAGGGAGACACCTGTCGCGTCATCTTAGCCACGTACAGCTATGTCACTCAAAGTCAGTTCTTTGCCTGGCACCCCTTCCTAAACGCCAACTGCGACGGGATGTGGTCGGGCAACTACTACTGCGTCTGGGCAGGGGATAGCTTGCCGGCCGTCCCAACGGTAACGACTCTGCCTTCCCCCGTTCAGTCGGGTATTGCCAGCAATTGCAAGGCATGGTACCAGATGAGTGGGACTGACGACTGCGCATCTATCGCTGAAATGCTCGGAACATTTTCTGTGACAGACTTTGTCAAGTGGAATCCAGCCGTGGGCTCCTCGTGCGTGGGGATCAAGGTGCGTATGCTGACCGCAAAGCTTCGCAATATATCGCTAACGTGGCTCGCACGGTGACAGGACAGCTATTACTACTGCGTTGCGATTCCGGGAACCCTTACAACAAGAACAAGCTCGTTGCCGTCGGCAACATCCTCGACGATCAGAAGCACCACCGCAGTTGTCACTCAACAGACATCGACCAGCAAAGTCAGCTCAAGCTCGGTTAGGAGTTCCAGCACTACCACGGCAGTCGCAGTGACAACCCCTACGCCTATACAGGTAATAATCCCCCCCCTTATGGACAGCATAGATACTAACGCATCATCTTGTACAGGCTGGCCTCGTATCAGGCTGCAGACGATTCTACTTGGTCCACAGCGGCGACGGATGTTGGGCCATCGCGAACTCGGCGGGCATAGCACTAGAGTAATCCTTCCCACTCACTCCTCCCAGAGCAACCCATCATGTGCTGATAATGCCGATTAGCAACTTCTATGTCTGGAATCCCGCAGTCAAGACTGACTGTTCGGGGCTGTGGCCTGAATACTACGTGTGTATTGGAATTAGTGGCCCAGGAACGACCATCGCGCAAGGTCCGCCTGTTCCGACGTAGGTAAATGACTATTTGTGGAATCGGGAGTATCTTGATGGGCAGCAAAGAGTTTAGAGTGCTATATAAGATATTATCACGCTCCGTCTACCGAGCATCTCCTGCTATGTTAAAACGAGTCAGTAAGTTAGCCGAATCCGTAGCGCCAATCAGCCTCGACTCGGTCTTTTTAGATAGAGCATGTCCAACTTGACGGCCGACCGATTATTAGCATATCAATGGAGTTGTCAGCCTAGAGAAGGTGGACCGCTAGACGTCTACAAGGTGGCATTAGCCAAGATGCCGTATTTTCAAATAGATCACACGTTCTTGACGTATAAGGATATGCTTTTGCCAGATTCTCTTGGACACTCGCCGTTGCTCCAGGAAACTAACTCTAAGAATGCACCTAGAGGCGCTAAAGAAGGGAGCACGGGCGGGACTTGATAGATTCTGCGGGCCATTATGCATCGCATAGGGCACATTACATACGAAGTAGCTAGCGCCAGACAGTAATTAGCGCTGTCAATGGCTGGGTATTCTGGGCTGAAGATTGGAGCCACCCATGTCCACCGCCATTTCCTCAAAGCCGCAGTAGGCGATATCAACTCCTTGGCTGATTTGAGGAGAGGCTGCCTCCAACCTACAGTATGTATGCTCTATTTAGGCCAGTCAAACCACTTGGTCGCTGGCACGTTCGCCAATGCAATCGTGGTCGGATTCTGCTATGGCCCTATTCATAGTTTGTGCTCATGGCTCTGGAAATCACGGGATCACAAAGCCACGATGTCAATGGTAACTCTGGAGATCCAAAAAGAAGCCCCTTTTGGTGCTTGTGTGGGGGAAGAGAAGTGGAAATCTGGGGTGCGCGGACATTCCGATTTCGGCTGGCGCGATTTATTTTTCAGTGGGGCCTATCATTTGCCGTCTGATGATGCGACCGACCCATAAGTTTTTCATCTCGAAAGAGTCCACATCAAAACATGACTCTTCTCCTAGGATTGTAAACAGTCAGACCATACCAAAGAGTACCTTTTTCTGTACTATCTTCCAGCATCAATTGAAGTCGCTCATTCAGTCGGTTCCTTTCATAAATCGCCACGATGCTGTCATCACTCAGACTAGTAGCCAGCAGACAAGCTGTCCTTCGCCGTGCGACAGCTGTCAACCTATCCGCTCGAGCCGCTTCAACTTGGGCTAAAGTGCCGCAGGGACCTCCAGTATGTTGGATGTGATGGTTCAGTGAGAATCGCAATGCTAATCTGTGCCATAGGATGTAAGTTCTTGTCCATGAACTGAATCGTTCAAGAGGTAGTTACTAAGCGCGTCGTTGCCTCGACCAGGCCATTCTAGGTATGCGCCTATGACCCCCCAAACTCTAATCGCAAACTAACGCACTGAAGGCATTACCGAGGCATTCAAGGCCGACAAGTTCGAGAACAAGATCAATCTTGGTACGATATAACCCGCCCTACCTCCACTTCCCGATACTCTGCTAACCCGTGGCGTCGAACAGGTGTTGGAGCATACCGAGACGACAAGGGCAAGCCCTACGTCCTCCCTTCTGTCCTCACGGCCGAGCAAAAGGTCATCGCCGCGAAACTTAACAAGGAATACGCTGGAATCACCGGTGTGCCCGAGTTCACTCACGCCGCCGCCAGCCTCGCCTATGGCCAGAACAGCCCTGCCCTTCCACGCTTGGCCATCACCCAGTCCATCTCCGGCACTGGTGCCCTGCGCATCGGCGCCGCCTTCCTCAGCCGCTTCTATCCCGGCGCGAAGACCATCTACATCCCAAACCCATCGTGGGCGAACCACGGCGCCGTCTTCAGCGACGCGGGCTTGAAGGTTGAGAAGTACAGGTACTATGACAAGAAGACGATTGGTCTGGACTTCGAAGGACTGCTGGCCGATATCAAGGGTGCCCCCAAGGAGAGCATCTTTCTCTTCCACGCCTGTGCGCATAATCCCACTGGTGTCGACCCTACCCCCGAGCAATGGAAGGAGATCTCCGTGGCTGTGAAGTCGGCCGGTCACTACGCGTTCTTCGACATGGCATACCAGGGCTTCGCCAGCGGTGACACCAACAAGGACGCCTTCGCCGTGCGCCACTTCGTTGAGGAGGGCCACAACATCTGCCTCGCCCAATCCTTCGCCAAGAACATGGGTCTCTACGGTGAGCGAGTCGGAGCATTTTCCATTGTTGCCGAGTCCCCCGAGGAGAAGAAGCGCCTCGACAGCCAGATCAAGATCCTCGTCCGACCTCTGTACTCCAACCCGCCCATCCACGGTGCGCGCATCGCCGCCGAGATCCTGACGAACCCGAAGCTGTACGAGCAGTGGCTGGTCGAGGTCAAGGACATGGCCGACCGCATCATCACCATGCGCGCACTGCTGAAGGAGAACCTCGAGAAGCTGGGCTCTAAGCACGACTGGAGCCATATCACGAGCCAGATCGGCATGTTTGCGTACACTGGTCTCACACCGGAGCAGATGGACATTCTGGCCAAGGAGCACTCCGTTTATGCCACCAAGGATGGGCGTATTTCAGTTGCCGGAATCACAAGTGGAAATGTTGGTCGGCTTGCCGAGGCCATCTACAAGGTCAAGGGTTAGGTGGGCAAACTGGACCCAGGTGACTTGAAATGAATGTGGAGACGAAAAGGAGTGATGGAGTGGAAGCGGGAACGCAGCGATAGATGCCATGATACGTTGGATAACAGATAGACGTTGGACAAGCAATCGCTTGGTAGACTTTGTGCATTAGGCATTTTATTGTGTACCATACTGCATTCCATAGCAATGCATCTGTTAAGCCTCAACCGCCCCGCCATTGATCAAGCTTTGCCCAACCGATCCAAGTCGCTCCTCGCCTCCTCCAGCTGCCTCCCCATCTCCTTATACACTCTCGCCATCTCTCTCATCGTCCTCTCCTTTCCCTCCCCGCCCTGAATCCCAACCCCGTACCCCTCCAACTCCGTGCCCAACATCCTGATCGCCTCTTCGACCCTCATCCGTGCATCTCGCAGATGCGCCGCATAATTCCTCAGCGCCGCAACAACATCAGGCGTATACACTTCCTTATGCACATTCCACCTGGCTATCTGCGCCTCCGCCTCCCCCCGCTGCGCCGTCAGGCCCATCTCCGCGGCGCGGTGCTCTAGACTTCGCGCCACGACCCCGTGTTTTGCCTCGAGGGCGCGGATGAACAGCGTCAGTGCTTTGGCGTGCTTGTTCAGCAGAGTCGTGAGTGACGAGACCGTCGACAGCCGGGCTTTGCTCAGCTCCGCGGTCGAGACTTGAATGCTCGTGCTAAGCGAGGCGTAGGTTTGTGGGAGAGTCGGGACGGAACGGTGGAGAAAGGAGGGGTTCGTTGTAGGGTTTGCGAGGCGGGCGAGGGACACGGCTGAGGTGTGGAGGGCGGAGGAGACGAGGGATCCGAGCTGAGGGAGGAGTGTTTGAAAGGACGAGAGCGGCGGAGAGGTAAGGAGCAGAGTTGTAGATTCGGGTGACAGGGTGCTAGAAGATTGTAGGAGTGGTGGCAGGAGGAGCAGTAGGTCGAGAAGAGGCTCAGGAAGTTCCTGCGGCAGGGCTTGGGATTTCGGTCTCGCCAGCTTAGGCTGCGGCTTCGTTTCGGGCGGTGTAGCCGTCGCAATAGCTTGCACGAGCAGATGTTTCTTCGCCGCTTCCGATCGGTGCTTCCTGAGCTCCTACGCAGCACTCAATCAGGACGTGCGTATCTTCCTCGACACGCGATCTCGGGACCTCACCTCTCGGACCGCATCCCGCTCCTTCATCGCGGGGTCATTCTTCGTCGAGCCATTGTGGTTGAGGATCGCGGTCGTCAGGGTGCTGTACAGCGCCGCGAAATCCGGGTTGCTCTGCAAGACGGCATCTTCAACCGGGGGCAACATCGCCGTTCGTCCTGTCGAGAGGATCCGGCGATTTGATACAATATTTGGCCGGATATGTTTCGCCTCACGCAGGTATGCTTGCGCAAAGTAATTTAGTGGGGGGTTCCCCTGTCGCGAAAGCAACACGCTGTCAGCTGATTGGCAGCGGCGCCCGGAAATCGGAATTTCCTCCCCGGCCCTCAGCAGCCAGAAAATCTCAAGCTTCAATTGAGCTCCATCTCCAACGGACCTTACGACCATCCAACCCAGCCGCCGAACCCCAATTGAGGCAGGACAACCTCGCCTCCAGATGTGGCCATCATAAACAAGCTCTACTGCAACAAGATGCCGCCAATAATACCGCGGCCGGCCGGCCAGTCCATCACAGCCCTCACGGCCTCCCTCACCTCCCTCCGCCTCGGCACCACCCGCCAATTCAGCACATCTCCGGCCCTCGCCACGAAAACAGTGACGCTGCACCGGATCCCCTCCACCTCGGTGCCCGACTACCCCTACGGCCCGCGCCTCCTCTACAAGCAATCCAACCAGGGCCTCTACGGGGCCGCCCGCATCCGCTTCGGGCACAACGTCTCGGAGCGCAACAAGATCAAGACCTTCCGCTTCTGGCGGCCAAATACCCACCGCAAGCGCCTCTGGTCCGAATCGCTCGGCGCCTTCGTCCGCACCCGCCTGACCACGCGCGTCCTGCGCACGATCCGCAAGGAGGGCGGCATCGACAACTACGTGCTCAAGACCAAGACGGCGCGGATAAAGGAGCTCGGCCCCGGCGGCTGGAAGCTCAGGTGGCTGATCATGCAGACGGCCGACGTGAGGAGCCGCATGGAGAGCGACTGGGAGCTCCTGGGCGTCGATGGGGAGATGGGCCCGGACAACACCGATCTCGTGACCGTGATGGTGGATGCCGCGACGCCAGGCCCGTTGAGTGCGGTTAGCAGGAGGATTCTGGAGGACAGGACTGCGCAGCTGCTGGCGGACCAAGAGTTTGCGTTGGGAGACGAGGCGGAGGGGGATATGCTGGCTGAGATGATGGCAGGAGCGGAGGAAGACGGCGTGGTGATGACACAAGATATCGATGAGATCATTGGAAAGATAAACGAGGAAAAGAGGGATCCATGAGACCTTCTCTAATGTATCATATGTACAAATCCCCGATGCTATAAACAGAAACACCTTTTTAGATCCACCAGATTCACTTGGTAAAGCTCCAGCTCCAGGCGCCAACTAATTCCGTCGCGCCATACCAATAACCCTTAGAATCTCAAGTCCCAGCCAATCTTCGGTCCCAAGTTGGGCAGCTCGTCAGCGACGCTCTGCACATCCTTGTCACCTCTTCCGCTAAGGCAGATAACCACGTCCTCGCCCTTCTTCATCGTTTTGGCCAGCTCGATGGCGCCGTAAATGCCGTGCGCCGACTCGAGGGCAGGGATGATACCCTCCATCTGGGACATCAGCCTGAAGCCGATGAAAGCTTCCGCATCCGTCGCTGCGACGAACTTCGCCCGCTGGTTGTCCTTCCAGGAGCTCAGTTCGGGACCGACGCCTGGGTAGTCAAGACCTGCGGAAACGGAGTGCGTATCGGAGATCTGACCGTGCTCATCTTGCAGCACGTATGTCCTCACTCCGTGGAGAACACCCTTTGTGCCGCCTGTGAGTGTTGCGCTGTGCCGGAGGGTCTCTACGCCATCTCCTCCGGCTTCGACGCCGAGAAGCTTGACACTGGGGTCGTTGATGAAAGGGTAAAACATGCCGACTGCGTTGCTTCCACCTCCAACGCACGCAACGACGGCGTCTGGCAACTTGCCCCTCTTCTCTTGCATCTGTTGCTTGGTTTCGTTGCCAATCACGGACTGGAAGGTCCGAACAATTGTAGGGAAGGGGTGTGGGCCAATAGCAGACCCGATAATGTAATGCGTGGTATCTAGGTCGACAACCCAGGCTCGGAGGGCCTCGTTCACTGCGTCTCGAAGCGTCCTGCTCCCGGCTTCGACAGCGACGACCTTGGCACCAAGGAGCTTCATTCGGAAGACATTGAGAGCTTGGCGACGAACATCCTCCTGTTATGTTGTTAGATCTGGATTTGCCCGACTGGCGACGTGCAACTTACTGCTCCCATGTAAACCACACACTCCATGCCGAACTTGGCACAAACGGTAGCCGTCGCAACACCGTGTTGGCCAGCTCCAGTTTCAGCAATGATTCTCGTCTTGCCCAGCCGTCTGGCCAACAGCAGTTGTCCTAACGCATTGTTGATCTTGTGGCTGCCAGTGTGGTTCAGATCCTCTCGCTTCAGCCAGATGTTGGCACCACCAGCATGCTCTGTCAAACGCTCCGCAAGATGCAGATGGCCAGGACGTCCCATGTAGTCATAGTATGACCGGTACTCCTCCCAGAATGAGGGGTCGTCCTTGATCTTATTGAACCCTTCCTCCAACTCAGATAAACAATCCATCAAGCTCTCCGGTACATATTGACCTCCGAATTCGCCAAATCGAGCTGGGATCTTGCCGTGCAGGGCAGCGAGCTGAGCTACTAGTGCGCTGTCCCTCTCAGCTGTCATGACGTCCTCATCGGTGACCACGCCATCGACGGACACTTCGCCGTTGGGCTCCCTAGCCGCCGAAATCGCCTCAACGATGCCCACCTCCCTCGTAAGCTCCTCGCCCGCGCTGGCTGACCGACCAGACAGATAGGCGCAGTATTCCTCGACAGCTTTCAGTCCCTCTCCCGGTGCAGCCTTTTGCAGAGTCGTGACAATCTGACTGCCGACTACTACACCGTCTGCGATTTGTGCCACACTGACAAAGTGCTCTCTGGTGCTAACACCGAAGCCAACAGCTGCGGGCTTGTTTCCACTATATCTCTTGACGCGCGCCAGAAGCTCAGGCAGATTTGCGTTCATCGTTCCCAGGGCACCTGTGACACCTTGTCGAGAGACCACGTATATAAACGAGTCCGCGAGCTGGCAGAGGAGCTTCATGCGGGCGTCGGAAGTCGCAGGAGCAATCAGAGGAACGTAGGATAGTCTGAACATGAGCAGTTAGCTAGGCGCAGAACAGCAGGTATCGATCAGGCATACCCTCCACTTGTGCAAAGCTTTCTGAACGAGACGGCCTCCTCTGGTGGCAAGTCAACCACAATGAAGCCATTGACGCCAGCCTCCTTGCAATCCTTCAATAATCTCTCCTCGCCGTAGCTTAGGAGAGGGTTATAGTATCCCATAAGCATGACTGGTGCTTTCAAGCCCTTACTCCGGGCGTCCCCGATCATCTTGAGGGTCGACTGCATCGTAACGCCATTTTTCAGCGCGACCTAACAACCATCAGCTCAGTCAAAGGAGTCATGTGGCACTCCAATCATGGCTCACAGTATTCGCGGTCTGGATTGTCGGTCCATCTGCAATTGGGTCTGTGAAAGGCGCACCAATCTCGATCACATCTGAGCTCGAGTCAGCGCAGCTCCAAATTCGAGCCGGGGACAACCCATACCTGCTCCTCCCTTCTCCATGGCCAGGAGAATACCAGGAGTATCCTCCGGCGTGGGATACCCAGCGGTAACATAGGTGACGAGCGCAGACTGCCACATCCATCAGCAAACTGTTCCTCAATGGAGCTCGTCATTCATCCATCGGGGAACGGTGACAACTTCTTTTTGCCCCGCGATCGCATAGAGGGGCACACATACCCTATTCTGCGCCTTGCACCGCTGAAATGTTTGTTTGAGACCTTCCATGATGTCGAGAGTAAATCAATTAGGTCGAGAATAGGTTTGGATTATGGAAAGGAGGGAAAGCAGAGGCAGAGGGAGCTTCTTTATATGCAACAAGGCGGACAATCCAGAGCTTGTCGGAGCTCGCTCTTCGAGCCACTGGCATTTTTGCTGGAATTTTATCGCTGGTCGCAGCCACTACGAACTTGCCACTCACCGATGCCGGGCAAAAGTGCACTACATTGCACTGGACCCCAGATGCCCAGATTTGCCGGCCCAGCCCCATTTATCAGAGTCATTGGCGGAGTTCATTCTTCGCTAACGAAATCGAGGCGAGCTAGGGCGGAGCTACCGAAAACGGTAATTAGTCAACTTCACTTTCTCGATCCCGGCCAATCCGTCCAACAGTCCAACGCTTCTGCCGAGATGCGCGAAGGAAAGCCACCCATGTAGGTTACTGATGTCCAATTACAGCACGGATTATTCACAGAAGTAGAGTCCAGTGTAGAAGTAGTAGCCCGCAGTATATTCAGTCTCGCTGTAGCGGATGTCAATCTAGGACCTATGTACGTCGTGATCTTGCAGGCTACAACCAAAATGTCGTCTTTGGTGACGAATCAGACAAGATGACTCAAAAACTATAGAAACGAAAAACTCTCGGCCCTTGTGCCGTTTGGTATCATTGACATCCCTTCCCGAATGATTAAATCGAGCAAACGCCGTCTATCCCAAGACCTCCTCCTATTAAGAGTGCCCAGACCTGTTTTGCGAATGAGTGTATCTCTCGGCGTCGGTCCAGCCATGGCCAGAGTATTTAGGCCGTTAAACCTGTTGCTTTTTTTTTGTGGTCATATTTAGATTTTGTTCGCAGTGTCAAATCGCCCGTAAGAGCTGCTTCGCACATGGCCTTCCATTGGTCTCGCCTTGCCACCCTGCACCGCATGCACCCTCTTTTCGTCATGCGCTTCACTGGCGTAGTGGTCGTCCTCTACTGCTGAGTGATCGCTGCCAAATTGAGGGAAACGAACGTTATCGTCGCTGGCCGCTCTCTCGGCACTTCTAGGGCTGAGAGGCGGGCGTTCTTCGCCAGTGAATCGCATTCCACCCTCGGCTCGTCCTTTGTCAGGGGTTGCCATGCCCACGAGAGCACGGACAACACCAATGAGAACGATAATGACGTAGACGAGAAGTATTCCAGTGGAAATGAGGGCCTCTTGGACAATGCTGTTGTGCAACATGTCGGTAACATGCTTTATGGCTCCAGTAACTTCGTCAGTGGTAACAGTTGATGGGGTTGCCAAGAAGGTTGTGAGATCAGAGTCACCGGAGATCGAATCGGCAGCACCAAGACTGAAGGTGTCATTGGCGAACTGAGGGAACGTGACGTGCGCTTGGTCGTGAACCCAGGTAAGGCCCTTCTGGACCGCCTCGACCTTCAAGCCGATAGTACATCGAACAACATCCTTAATTGGGTTGATCAGGATGGTGCCATTAAAGACTGTCTCGAGGCCAGTAGTCATCGTCCTGGTGAAGGTATCCAGCGTGTCATTGACAGCCGATGTGGCATTCGTGACGTACCCAAGGAGGTCGTTGTTGATCTCGTCACTGATTGAGTTGACGACACCGTTGGCATCCGCTGCCCATCCAACTGAGACTGCCTCGAGAGTGCTGACGACCTCCTCGGCGAAATTTCCAACTTGAGATGCCAAGGCAGGAACCTCTCGCTCGATGGCCTTCAATAATATGAATTGACAGAGGCAAGAGAAGAAGCCGGCAATGGCGAGCGAGAGCACGAACATTGCTGGAAGAGAAGTGGCGTACGCAATACACCAGCGGACGAGGATCTGCCGCTTGCCCTTGAACCTGGAAGCAAGCTTAATGCCCCAAGTGGCGGTCATCGGTCGAGAAGCAATGTAGACGACGTCCATCGAATCGTACTGGTTCTTAGCCAGTATAGATGCGTGCCTTTGTTGTTTTCTCCACCGCTTGATCTCGAGCCATCCCATCGGCACGATTGCCAGCACGGCAAGGACCGAGATAACCACAATAAAGATGATTTTAGCCTTGCGGATCAAATCCCAGAGGTTGGCGAAAAAGTCATTGATGATATTGTTGTTGGAGCAGAAGGTGAGCTGCTGTTTCTGCGCAACAGGGAAGACTGATCGATCAAAGGAGTAGCCAGCGAAGCCATCTCTGATGGCTGTCTTGAGAATGTTGAACGGGAAGGAGATGGCGGCTTCCGTAAAGTTCTGCACCTCTTCAAAGGTAGGAAGATCGTCGTTGAGCTGGTTGAGGTCGGAAACAAAGCCGTTCGTATCGATCTTGACATTGCGCAGATCACCAATGGGACCGGACAAGTCAACCTTCGGAATGTCTGGGATGACGGAGCCGAAGATGGAATCTTCAATGGCGTCTGCGAAGCTGTTGATGTTGCCTTGGATCTTATTGGCGTCCTCTTCCAAGGTGTTGGTGATAGCGCCGACTGCCTTGTTCATCGCTTCAGTAATTTTCTTCGTCACGTCGGCTGCAACATCGAGGCCGCCGTGGATGAAAGCCGTGATGAGGCACGTGTACATCGATGTCAACATGTTGATGACGAAGATGATGAGACTCTGCACACCCGTGATTACGAGTTCAAGCATGGAAACCATGCCTTCGACAGCTTTCTCGATGCCTGAAGCAGAAAGCTCATTAACACCAACCGAGAGGTAATGCGGCATGGATGCCATGGCACTACCAATATCCTCAACCTTGGTGCATGCCGAGAGAGCTTTCACCTTTGCGTCCCCAATGTTTTCGTTGAGGCTAGTGACCAGTATAAGAACGCGAACCAGGACCAGCAGAAGCAGGACGGTCCATCGGTTGATCCATATTTGCGAGAGTCTAGATCTGAGACTAAGGTAAGGTGTAAGGTATGGCGCGGTGTCGGCTCGAGCTTGCTGGAGCTTTCTAAAGTCCGTCATCTCGACCGAGTCCGACCTGAGGGAGTCAGGGACGACCGGGTAGGCCTTTTCGTTATGTTTCCGTGAGGAAAACATCTTGAGTCTATCCGTTTTGAAAGTATTTCTTAGTCCAGCTCTAGAAAATAGAGAAAATTTGTAGTTGAAGTGAGAAAGATGAAAATATCGAGGTTCGAGAGCGGGACAGAGAATTGGGCACAGCCGATTAGGTGTAAGAGAGAAGAAGGGTTATGATATTAGGGTTTAATGAAACAATAGAGAATAAGAAAAAAGAGAAAGACAAAGGAAACTCGTCAATGGCAAACTTTGAACAAGACCTTCTATGAATTCATGCTGGGCAGTTGTGAATGGGGAGAGATGAGGAGGACAATGGAAATGCGCTTGTGTGAATGGGGGAGCGGGTGTAAGAGACAATAAAAAGGACGAGCCGCGAGAGGAATCAATGCGACAGCGACAAAGAGTCAACGTACCTGATTCACCCGAAAGGGTAGCCGACGGGGAAGAAAAGCCAATTAATGGCCTTCAAGGCAGGCGTCGATTGAAATTAGAAACGAGTCGACTCTTTGTTTCGTTTCTCAGCGTCGGTGAGTTTGCGCTTGGTGTGGTCTGTTAAGCGCGCCTCACGACAACTCCCAGCCAACCGTTTCCTTTGTCCGGGGTCTGTAAGAGCGGCTGCCCAAACTATGCTGAGGAAAAGCGATATTGCGGGAGATTGAGGTAGCCGGTTCGATCTGGTATGGCCTTGGTCCTTGAATAGAATTTGTAATAAGGCTGAGATGGTGGCCTGGTGGGAGGGAGGGTTTCGTGTATAGAGCTCCTTGTTGTAGGGAAGATACTTGCGCAAGTTGTGGGTGAGCGGGATATCACAAAGCCTCAAACTCGACGAGGTCGTGAATGGGGCGAACTTGTTTGATATACTACTCGAGCTTGGCTTGGACACTTGCTGCAAGGGGACACCACAGGAGTGAATTGTAAAGTTGAATGGTGCCCATCTTTTCCAAAAGTTCGCCATCGGAGGGCGACGAAATGTGGGCAGCATTTATCTAGGCTCATCTCCATAGGTCCGTCTTGATTCACAGCAACGGAATCAGGAATGCACACTGACGCCATTCGCACACCAGGGGGGTCACCTCCCACTCCGCTTCCCAGTCGTCCTCAGTCAGGCCACCAGAGGTGTCGGTGGCTGTGCAAGCCTGTCGTAGCTGTTCTGGAGCCACCACCGCGGTGGTCTGGAGCCCGGGGAATCTGCACGGAGGGTCATGGTGAGTGGTTGTGACTGGGGGAAGAGCAGACGCGTGCAGAGAAGCAGGAACCGATCGTCATGGAATCAGGAAAAGATTGGCTGGGGTTGCCAGGGGACAGCTTAGCCTCTGGACGCCGTCATCCAATCGCTGTGTCCAGACGCCACCTACCTGTAGGGCCGGCTGACCCCGCCGTAAAGGGTAACCTGGGCTAATAAGCTAGGTAGCCTACGGTTAGCAGGATAAGGCACCTGTACGAAGTAATCAGCCACTAGCCAGGTGCGCTGGTGGGTGCGGTGGTGCTGTCAGGAAAGGGTCCAGCAGCGATGATCAGTGCCAAGCAACGCCACTTGGCCCAAGTGACCAGAAAACCTGTTTGCCGACAGGAACGATAACGGATCATCGTCAACGTGGAATGTCCCAAATGAGGTTCATCAATCAGCAAAACAGACTTGAATTTCCACTCACTGCGAGTCACTCTCCACAATCTACCTAGACGGATATATGTCCGAGTTTTTCCTTGTCTTCCCGACTTTGGGGCAGTGCCTTCCAACTATTGTCGTCTGAAGACGATGGGGAGTGGGATTCGTGGAAGTCTGTTCCCATGTCCACACAGGCGACAAGCAATTGAACTTGGTCCAAAGGCACCCGAACGCAGGGGTCCATCAAGCACCTAAGCAACTAAAATAAGGTAAAGGGAACTTTAGCAGCGAGGCACCCGTGCTAGCGTGCCTACTGCCTACCAGTAAATCTTTCAGCGGGTGCCTCCGCCGTCTCATGTTTGCCACAGCGTCCGAATTGATTGGGTTTCGCTAACCCACGGCTACGAAAGGCTCTAGCGCTTCTGCCCATCCCTTCCACTGGGAAGGGGTTCTGCACCCTTACTAAAAATTAGCGGAAGCTGCGACGTTCCTAATGTAGCTCCAGTCTGACAACTGATGAGCGCTTAACAAAACACCACACGAATTTAGATCGTGAGAGATCCATAGATGAGAAACGAGTGCGCCCTAAATCTCTGTTAAAAGTGTCAAGGAGTCCGGCATCAGAATCCATTGTTGAAAGACTGGACCAAGTTGTCGAAAAATCCATGTCATTTCCCGATGTAAGCTGTCTCATGTATTTTCGTGTGTTTGGCGCCGCAAACCTCATCCTTCATCCCGTCTTCGGCACCTGAATCTGTGTGAAGGTGTTCAATCATATGCCCGAGGTGACATACAACATCGGGTCTGAAACTTGAAAATCCCTTACAGGATCTCCATCTTTGACTTCGGGCATATTCTGGGTATGCGGTGAGTCAGGAACGTTTATACGTCCGCCTGATGCCCCCAGGTAGCAGCATGTGACGATTTAAGCTGTCCATAGGTTAATTAGGGGATGACCGCATCAACCTGTCTAATGCGAGGGCCACAGAGAGACTCTAGGAAGCAAGAGCACATTCCCTATCCCAGCTCTGAGTTTTACGCCCGTCGTGTTGTAGCTACAAGTGTAAGTGTAGGCTATCAAGCCTGCTTCTCAAGGCTCGAGTGAGTGGCTGCCTCTGCTACAAAGGCTGACTTGGTGAATGGTTTTTGGCAGTCTTTGAAGGAAGGACGATGAATTCGACCTTGTCCCCAGATATCTAAGGTATCTGGTCTTCGAGAGATACCCCTACTCTAGGATCAAACTTCCAGCTAATAAAGCTCCCAATATCGTTCACAAGTCCGCCAACATTTCGCATAGGCGATCTAGCATGCTTAGCCAATGCTGGTTTTACTCCATTGTTTGTCGCACCGTGCAAAACGCCGTACAATGGAATTTCATACTGTAGTCACGTCACGTGCCTCATGCCTCGTGCCCTCGGCTGCCTCTGCTACATCTGGCAGGCGGTGAATCCGAATTCTCTAACCTTGTTGACAGCAGCCAAGACTCTCCCTTGTCCTCCATTTCATATTCATCCATCGACTTCTTGTTCTTCATGCGCGTGCCACTTCTCTCAACTATATCGACTCACACGACACTTCCTGTTCCTCACAACCGTGACTGCTCTTGTTCTGTCACAAGCAAGCTTGCCAGAAATCACCCTCTGCTCCTTGGTGTTTCTTGAGTGCTTGACGCAAAGGTTGGAATAGTAATCGCACTGGGCTTTTCGCGAAGTTCTTGCCCATATCAAAATCAGACAGGACACAGTAGCTTTCCCATATCCACAAAACAACGAGCCAACACGATGGCGGAGCCACCGCGTGACATTTCATCGATCCTGGCTGCATTAGGTAAGTAGCCGAGACAGACTATTCCACTGTGCGACAAGGAACTGATGCGTACGACTTGTAGCTGCGCAAAGAGGCCCTTCATCAACACCGAACCAGGGCCAACCAGGCATGCCGCCCTCATATCCTCCCCCTCCAGGCAGTCAACCTCCTTCGTACCAACCGATGCCACAAGGACTTCCTCAATACGGCGTTAGCGGTGGCTATGGACTTCCCCAACCTTCATCAAGCGGCAATCTCGATCTCAGCTCCATCCGGCCTGTCAACTCAGGCACTGTAAGCATTGCCGATGCCATCGCCCAGGCTAAAGCATTCGCCGCTGAGAAAGGCGCCGTCCCGTATGACCGGCCCATTGTTTACTCGAACGAACCTTCCCGGGGCGATCCCCGAGCTTATAGACGAGACTCTAGATCGCGCTCTCCACCATCCCGCCGCGATCAATTTCGGGACAACTTCAACCCTTACAGAGATGAGCGCAGAGAAGATCGTGCCCCGCCGCGCGATTTTACTGCGCGCGAGCGGTCCTACTCCCCGGTCCCGCGCGGACGACCCTTCTCTCCCCGTGGCGCAAGTGGTGGTGCTCCAGCGAGAGCTCGGTCCCCACTGAGAGCCAGTGGTGGTGACGACAACTCTGAGACCATCCAGATCGAATCAAGTCTGGTTGGGTTGATCATTGGCCGTCAGGGTGAGAACTTGCGACGCATCGAATCAGAAACATCCTGCAGAGTCCAGTTCCTAGCCTCCGCTGATGGCGGCCCCTATCGCCAGTGCAAAATATCTGGCCCCAGAGCCGGTCGCAATGAGGTCAAGGCAGCCATCAACCGCATCATCGACGATAGCGGCATGAGCACCGTCAATCGTGGAGCTCCAGCAAGCAAGCCACCTCGGGATGATAGCCATGGAGGTGCCGCTACTCTCAGAGAAGGAGAAGATATCATGCAGATTATGGTTCCAGATCGTACAGTCGGACTCATCATTGGTCGCGGAGGGGAAACAATCCGCGACCTTCAGGAGAGGACTGGCTGTCACATTAACATTGTTGGCGAATCCAAGAGTATCAACGGACTGCGGCCCGTCAACCTCATCGGCTCCCGAGAGGCGGCCGCCCAAGCGAAAGAGGCAATCATGGAGATTGTCGAGAGCGACAGCCGCAACGATGGCCAACCAGCAGCAAAGAAGCCACCCAAGCATGACGGCATTCACCAGCGGGATGCTGGCGCCGGTGGGCCTGACAAGATCAACGATGCTATCTATGTACCGTCTGAAGCAGTTGGTATGATTATCGGCAAAGGTGGCGAGACAATCCGAGAAATGCAGAACGTCACGGGCTGCAAGATCAATGTTGCTCAGTCATCGGGCCCTGGTGAGGTACAACGAGAGATTGCTCTCATTGGCAGCCGCGATAGCATCGTGCGTGCCAAGCAGGCCATCGAGGACAAGGTCGATGCAGTGGTAAGTCGAAGCCTCCCAACACTTCGTCTCTCTAGTTCACATTCTAACATGATCCAGCGACAAAAGAATGCCAGCGGAGGCGGCGGAGGTGGTGGCGGCGGCGGAGGTGGCCGTGGTGGTCGGCGAAATGATAATCAAGACTATGACAGAAGCTATTCCCAACAGGCATCTAACACTGCAGGGTCGGCTAACCAACCAGCTGCTCAACAACCCCTCGGAGCAAACGGCGAGGATCCGTATGCGCAATGTAAGTCGGCACTGCCACCACAACCTTTGTGTCATCTTCTAACTCTCTCCAGATGGTGGTTACCAGAACTACCTCGCACTATGGTATCAGTCGCTCGTATACCAGCAGCAACAGGGTGGCGGCCAAGCCGCTGGTGATGCACCCTCGATGCCTCCTGGATCATCGTAAGGTCGCTGTTGCATGTCGGCAGCTTCGGAATCATGCTTGCGTGATGTGATTGATCACTCGACTTGGTTTCGGCATGATGACTCGCATCTTGACATACAAATGATCCGCCGTATATTGCACACTGATCTTCGTGGGCCTTGACACCTTCCCGACCCTTGACATCTTGTTTGGGACTCCACAACTGTACAACACCATTCTCTTTTCTCTGGACACAAACCCGGCAACTTGGTACAGTCACGCCAGGATACTCATCTCTGATTCTCACCACCACTTGAAGATCCAGGCGCGCTGAGACGCTCTCGTCCTTTCTGGCCATGCTCATGGCGTGTCTACTTCGAATGCACATGATGGTGAAGCGCATGACACTATATTCGAGCTTGTGCCTGAACAGATCAACTCACAACTGACAACTCATCCTGCATGGTGACTTGGGCTCTTGACGATGCTGGATGCTGCAATATTCGCTTTGGAGTGCCATTCATGCTTCGCACGTTGGTGATGGGAAGCTGACAGTGCTGTCTCGACGGACTTTTGTGCGTGATCGCTCGCTATGCTCGCGTGGTTACGTCTCTCTTCGTTTTGGCCCTTCTTGAAGTGTCGAAGCATTGCCTCTCGTCATCCTCACGATCTCATGGACTGAAACCCTGGTTGACAATTCCGACCTCTAGCATGCGTGGTGGCGCGCCTCGGCATTATTCGGCCCTTCGTTTTCCTCGTTTTCATTCGTCGTTTCTTGCGTGTGTGTATATCAGGATTTCCCCTTGGTATTCCGCGACAAACAGTCTCCCCGTGGAAGGATGAACTGTAGTGGATCTGGGCCACGGTAGGGAAAAGCATGTCTATCTATCTAAGTAGTGCCATAATGACTTTTGCCGACTCGATCTCGAGTTAGGAGCACACACTCGTCGTCTTGGAATTGTGCAGCCGTTTTTGAACCAACCGACCTCGTCTGTTTCCGAGCATATTGGCTATGAATTTTGACTGTGGCATCTAATCAACTACCTCTGTCCTTAGTCGCCATTTGAGCCGCACCAGTTCCTAGAAGGTTTGAAGCCGAAAGGATCTGTAATGATAACAAGACATTTCGCGAGCACCCCACTTGAATCAATCCCTGTCCTGTCCAGCACCAGCCCGGATTCCCCCAACCCACCCACACGTGGCATCGCGGGCCATTCCACAGCACAGGCCATAACTTATGGGGCGAGATCCAGACCTGCCTATGAACGGACATATGTGGGTCGATGCGCGGTAGGAAAAGCTTGACTTTAGCATCGATAGGACCCGTTTCGTTGTTTCTGCGTTAGCATTGGAGTGCGCATTAATCTGTAGCTCCCGGGGAATTCGCGATTTGCTGAAACCAGAAAGCGAGAACTTTAAAGAGAACCTTAAGCTGAGAGCCTGCGAGGGGGGATGTGCTGAGCCGGCCGTTGGTGCTGATCTGATTCATTCGGCTGCAGCAGTCTAGCCTTTAGCTAATGCGAGTATCTCGCAACAGGCGCAGGTGGTGATGTCGACACTGAGGCGTGGCCACCAATAGGCTCATTCTTCGGCACGACGTCAAGAATGACGGATCTCATTGAGCAGTGGCACCGACCGTTTAGATGCGCATTCGAGCCACTGCTGCGAGCAGAGGAGACGAAGCAAACGAGTGGATTTCCCAAACCGGCACAAGTCCCTAAGCGATCACCATCAGCCATCGCCGAGTGGCACCCCCGTACACGTGCGATACTGCACTCAAGGTCATGCAAACTCTAGGTAGCTAGGTCCTGCCTGGCATGCTTCTGCCGCCACATTGCGTTACCAATGTCCACCTCCCCCCCCACCCAATTCGCTGCTCAGCTGCGATTGCATGAAAGTTGTCTCGCCCGATCAAGCCAGCGTCACGTACTGCGCAAATTGCAACAATAAACGACAGGCAAACTAGTGGCCCTGAGGGAGTCAGTGCGGAGTTAGTTTCCAACCCGCTTCTCCACGAGCGAGCTCCAGCTTATCAGGACACACGGAAGCGAATGCTTATTCTTTTTTTTTTTTTTTTTCTGGGCACCAAAGGGGGTTATTGAAATGGCTGCGGCGTATTAATAAGGCAAAAAGCAGAGGCAGAGGCAGAGGACACACAAAGCCCCCAGCCCCCTGGCTGGTGGGCTTCCAAATTAAAGCTGTGAGTGCGTGTCTTGTGGGACGAGACACCCCCACCTCGAACCAGAGTGCGGGTGGGCGGACGGAAATGTGAGAGGTGATAGAGTTCCGGAGCTGGGGGGGTGGGTTGCCTTCGTCAAGCCGGGGGTTTTCTGGGGGGTTTCCATCTCGTGCGGAACTCCCTTCCCTTAAACAAAGTTTTAGCCATCTTCTGGGATTCAATTCCATCCATTTTCGTTGTTTGGAAATCGTCGAGGAAAGCTCGACGGCCCACCCTTCGTTTGTGAGGTTTGCGGAATAAGCTCCTGTGCCTTTGGACCGCAGCTCCACGACTCGGGTTTCGTTGGCTTCTAGGATAGGTTAGTAGGACCGCTAAGTGCGTGGCCAGGCCACGAGCTCGTCGCTGATTCTGATCCGTAAGGTAGCTGAACGAATGGCATAGCCTAATTGACTACGAATCACCAGTCCTCCCGTTTCCACGCGTCGCATCCTTCCCGTCTTCCTCTTCCCTTCACAAGAGACGCACATCGAATCGGACGCCATGTGCCGCATGGTCGTCTACACCGGCTCCTGCACCCGCTGCGGCGAGTCCTTCACCTGGGACGAGCTGAGCCAACGGCTGTCGTGTCTGGAGGCCAAGAACAACGACGCCTTTGGGGAGTGCAAACGCGGCGTGCAGGTGGAGACGCACAGCTTCGACCAGGAATGCGACACATGTGCGGAGGAGGACGAAGGGGTCGGTGGGATGGAGGAGGAGAGCGTAGAATTCGAGGTGCCGAGCAAACGGGGCGAGGAGAAGGCGGTGGATGAAGAGGAGGAGGCGAGGAGGAGACGGAAGCGACAAAGGACCTGAGCGATATTTTTTTGGTTGGCGATGGGACAGAAGAGGGAGGGGATTGTCTGTGTGTACATGGCAAGGCGTTTGGTGTTGGTTCAGTCTTTGCGGGACGGACATGGGATTCCCAGGATAATGGAACGCTGCACACCTTCTGCGTCGAAGCACGCATTGATTTGGTCGAGATCTACGGCAGGGACCCCATAGGGCTGGTGGGCCGAAAGAGACTTGTCAAGAACTTGATTGAGAGTTTCAATGGGACTTGTGTTGCTGTGCCATGCTAATGCCCCAGGATTTTTCGCCTGACTGCCGCCGTCGCGGTGGCCCCAGACTGGACTTGAAGACAGGCTATTTTCAGCATTTTACCTTCATAACAGCTCGGACCCTTCTCTGCGTGTGCTCTTGTCTCATCCTTTGCTCCTTTGCCATCATTTCTGGACGACGATAAGAAAGTTTAAGGATTCCAGGACGTGAGTGCGGCAGCCCGTTTTGGCATGATGCGTTCATAGTGTGGAAGCTGGCATTATGACAGCGGAAGGTAAGAAGAATGCGGGACCTGTGATGGTTTGAGACAATGGCGCTGAAAGAGCATGATTGGGATTCAATGTGCCGGGAGCATTTCATATCAAGGATGATAGCTTTGGTAAGGATTGTGAGAAGAATTCAAATCTGGAGGATCGACGTGAAAGGAACAATGAATCAGGCATATTGGAAACAACAAAACGCAAGAAAATGCGGACATAGATGTACATGCAAGTCCCAGTCAGCCACGCGTCATATCATGAAGACAATAGAGAGTCGAGTCCGAAGGTTCAAGACGCACAGTCCGTATAGGTCCTTGCCATGGCACATCAAGACAATCGACGTCACCGAGCGGCGCCCATCATCACACGGAAGTCGAAGGAGGTACGCATTCTTGGGTCGTGAACTGAGGGGATTCTCGAGGTCGAGAGCTGTGTTTGGAAGTTAAGATCCGGGTCTTAGAATAGATAGTCTTCCTCGGGTTGTGCACTTCGGAAAAGGCGCAATGTGTGATGGGCACGATGCGAGGTCAGCCTTCGGTGTAAGTCATGTTAAGAGACATGTCTAATTTGTATCGAGCAACTTTACGCAGCTGGTATCTATTCTAGAATCATGGTCTCCCTGAGACATGCCGTCTGTTCGGTATCTTTCTCCCAATGTCTACTTTCCTTCCCATGTCTCCCTGACGAGGTTCCAGTACCGGTTCACATCCAACCTCGCATGGGCACAATGTTTGCTGCCCACGAACTTCTCTGTCCGCGCCTTGAACCCCAACTCTTCCGCCTGCCTAGCATGCTTCTCGACGTCCTTCCAATATATCATATCGTCCGCTTCGCTATACATATACGTCCTGCGCAACTCACTGCCCAGTAAGGCGGGGAGGTTGAGCGTGTTCATGACAGCGGTGAACAATGGGACGCGGCTAAATGGTCCAAAACGAGGGCCTTCAAACCACCAGAGCCAACCGAGCATAAGGTAGACCAGCGGCCGTAACATCTTTGGCATTGGGGATGACAGAGCGAGGTAAGCCCGCCTCCATTCGAAATCACCTGGGCAAGAGTCAAACACCGTGGCGTGTGGTGGCAGTACCAGTTCCCGCGATGGTGACTGGGCCATATACAAGTCGTAGAATCTGCAGAGGTTTCTGGTCCCGCCGTTGGAGAAGATGTGAAAACCGATCTGTGGCTCCGTTACAGATTCGGCTGTCGCGTCCGCGACAGCCTTGACAACGGAGACGGCGGGCTGGATTTCCCGCAGGGCAAGACCAGTGAAGAAGACGTGTGAGAAGGGGGACCTGACGAGGAGGATCTTGGAGGTCGGGTACAGGGCAATATGCTGGTTGATATACTTGGCAATGTGTACATCTTGCGCGGCCATCCAGCTGAAGATGGCGATCAACTTCGGCGCCTTCGAGTCCGCTGAAGATGGAGCAGAGGCTGGCTCGTACAGGAAGCAAGAAGGCGATAGCGGCTTCATCATCGAGAGCGGGCCGGCTTGTGTCACAGGCTCATTGGAGGCCATCTTGTTGCTTGGGAGACAAACGGTCAGTAAACGGATGTGCTGGTACTACCTCGAGCTGGATACCGAGTATGGATCAATGCTGAGTCTTTGAGGTATGAAAGTCGCGAGGGAGCCACGCTAGGGGGGGAGCAGTTGCTGTAAATAACAGCGGATGGGTCCAGACTTTCGTAGGGCTATCATTCAAAGTTCAAACGCATTCGCACTCGCTTCCAGCCCTGTTCCGGTATTTGCTTGGCGTTGTTGGGTCTGGGATGTGGTTGAAGGTCCTCTTTCGGGCTGAATTGCCTCGGCTCATTGGCATCGTCTAGCAGGGCGGGTCCGCGGAGGAGCGCCAACAGACCGTGCCATTTTCATCACATTTATTGCTTGTTGGATCCTTCGCTCCAAATTGAGTAATCAAGAGTTGGTCCGTTGGCTGGATTTGAGACCCGACGCCCCGCCGCAGCTCCAATTGCACCGGGAGTCCGGGGCCGGGCCACGCGGCTTACTTTGACGACCAGCTACGTCTTACACCGTCGTGCTTTTCAGCACCAGCCGAGGTGCTTCTCAATGACTCAGACCTTCTACTATAAACCACTGGTTTTACGTTGAATCTCGGCTGCAGCCGGACTCTTAGGATCGCATTCCAATACATGTGGAATATGTGTGCCCCTCCTGGTCAGGTGCTTGGGGACATGGTGCAGAATAATGGCATCCGCTAGGCGCGTCGCTGTCAGTTTGTGAGATACGATCAATTGTCCTGGTAAAGTGATCAAATCGCATTCTAAACAGGACTAGTCCAATGGAAGAACGCAGTCCCGTTCAGGATTAGACCAACCTTATCGGCGGAAGATAAAGCTCCCAGCCAATATCTCATTCAATCCTCTTGAGACTTTTAGAACCAATCTTCATCCTGCAACTTGCCTGGGCTCAATGACAGTACCATCGTAGCGTTTGGACCAACAACCGTTTCCTCGTCTGTTTACGATTCACGAATGAGGAGGTACGGCAGCCCGCTGATCGGACTGCGCCTGGTAGAAACAAACATGAATTAGACAAGTGAGATCGTTATGTCGAGGCAACATGCCTAAGGATTATGTGGATGATGTGACAGCCCGCATGCTGCTCGGGACCACAGCATTTGGTATCACTAGATTGCCCCGCGAGCCGAGATTGGTGGTGACGTGGTGTAGATGCAAGTACCTTTCAGAAGCGATATCTTGGTACCCGTAGTCTTTGGAAGTTGCCGTTGACACACAATCCATTCAGCGGGAGACCAGTTGATTTAGATGCAAAGTCGTTTGAGCAAGGAGTCCACATGCATGCAGCATGTTCCTGGGCCATGAGAGTCTCTCTCATCCCAGCTGACCGGCTTTCGTTCCATCATAAGGTCTAGCCTGAAACCACCCGGAGTAGATTGGAGACGAAGGTCTAATTACGTTTATACTTGCTCTGTTGGGATGGCATGTGACACGATATATGCAGGCACCCCGTTGCCTTGAGCAAAACACAAACACATACAGGGTGGACAGCCGAGTGCTTGCTTGACAGCCGCCCTGATGAGCCATCGGCACTCTTTGGCTGCAGCTCCAGATACTGAGATCTGGTCCGAAGGCTCTCATTTGCGGGCATATTTGGCCGAGCCAATGTAGTCTTGAAGGTAGCTAAATCCCAGTTCTCGCCGATACAGTCACTTGAAACCAACCATTAGACGATTTCAATTCCCGTAAGAGATGAGAGACCTTCACCCAACACTTGACTAATGTGAAGTTCACTTTCGGACCGCAACAAGCTGGGTGGGAACTTACCCCCTTGCCTGACCCTTGGCTGCATCTCCTGCCGTTGTAACTTCAACCTCGAATCAGATTGTGTAACTCTTGCACGCGTCGGGATGTAAATACGAAGCTAGCGTTTGAAAGTTTGATGAAGCTCAAAGGATGGGAATAGAAAAGATACATTGAACCACTCAGGCCAAACAGATGAATAGCGTATGAGATACCATCAAGGGGTACCGGTTTTGCCAGACTGGATTGCTGATTCTCGTCGGCAAATGACAGCGAAGCAATAGGAATGAGGCCGATGGAATAAGTAGATCGTGTCTATGGAATACTTGATGCCGCGAGACCATATGCTGGCTCGCGTCTTTTAGGCAGGGGCCCTTTCTGCAACGACGACTGCCTTTATCTGGTACCTAAGAAAGGTAGTCACCTGGGTTCAGAAGCTACTCGCCAACTCATTCCTTCCCTGGCAGTCAAATGCAAACACGGAAGCGACGAGTATGAGAATGTGGTAGCATCTCACCCCAAAACTTCCATTTCCACTGTCTCTCGACACTTCTCCTTCGTTCGTTCATCACACCAGTCCACTTCTCTGCACAGCTGTCTCATCCATCGAGATCATCTGTAGACCTTGTCATTCCCTCGCTCATCCACACTATCACCTAAATCACCCTCGTTTCGAGCTCCTTCTTTTCAACTACCCATCATGAAGCTTGGAATCATCGTCTCTTCTCTCCTGAGAACCACTGTTCTGGCTGCAGCCGCAGTTCATGCACCAGCCGAGCTCAAAAGTCCTCTGAAGGGAGTCACCTTCCAACGGCTGGCGGCGCACCGAAGTCCAGAACCTGATGTGGTTGCTTCTAACCCCCAAGTCCTCAAATCTTTCAGAGGAAGATTCGTCGGTCACAATGCGGCCTCTGCCTTGGGTGCTGCACAGAAGCACGATGCAGCCGCTGCCTACCAAAACATCTCCGCTCTCTCCCCATACGGAACTCAGTATGCTTGCGAGGTTCTGTGGGATGACACTCCAATGTGGATGCTCTTCGATACTGGTAGCAGCGACACTTGGGCTGTCATGTCCAACTTCTCCTGCGTGAACCGTGCTGGAACAGTCACCTACTCCCAGGAGGCCTGCGAATGGGGACCTATAATGCTCGATGACTTTCGGTATGGCCTCGTTGAGGATATACACTTTGCCCTGAGCTACGGTTCGGGGGAGAAAGTGTCTGGACCTATGGGCTACAGTGACGTGAGTGTTGCCGGCATCACAGTCAAACACCAACAAGTTGGGCTTGCCAACTCGACCTACTGGTACGGCAATAATGTGACCAACGGAATCCTCGGCATGGCCTGGCCCTCCATAAGCAGTGCTTATACTGGGGGGCCAACGGAGAACCGCCCTGCCAACCAAGTCACGTACTCGCCATTCTTCACTTCTATGGTCCAGCAAGGTCTATCCAGTGACTCGTTCAGCGTTGCCCTGAAACGAAACGCCTCAGACGGTGTTATTGCATGGGGCGGACGTACTGGAGTGAACACTACAGGAGAACCTGCTACTACGGATATCATCATTGTAAGCGCCCCCTTTTTGAGGGATAGCTTTCTACAGCCGTGTCGTTTTCTGACCCCAACATCATTTAGGCGTACATCAACCCCTCCAGAAGCGAGTCGTCGTGGTCATACTCGTACTATACAGTCATCGTCGACGGATTCCAGTGGGATACGACAACTGATATGAGGAAGTATCCATGCATCGTCGACACCGGCACAACTTTGATGTATGTGCCTCCACCACTGGCTGAGGCAATTGCGAGGTCATTCAACCCTCCCGCAATCTACATGTACCAGTACGGCGGATACTTCGTTCCCTGTGATGCAATTACACCCCGGATTGCAGTGATCATCAACAAAATTAAGCTCTGGCTGAACCCCGCAGACTTGATATACCGCCAGTTTTCGGATCCTTTGACGGGCTACTGCCAGATTGGTATCACCACTGGTGGTGCTGGTCCATACGTTCTTGGTGCAGTTTTCCTTCAGAATGTCGAAGCCGTGTTTGATGTCGGTGCTGCTGAGATGCGATTCTACCCTCGTGAACGATACTGATGATGCCATCCACTCAGTATCGCCAGCACCCAGAGCAACAGTGGGAGGCTGAAAGTTGACGTGCTTGGACGGGATGTTTAGAGTCTTGATTGCAGATTTTCATATTGTAGGCATGACTAGAGATGATGAACCGAAAAAAACAGTTGCTGTCACACATCTTGGCTGTTGCTTCCTAGATAAGGGTAGCTCAATTCACACATATTTGCCTGCGAACCAGTCACGCCTGTGTGCCTGAATCTAAATCATATCACAAACTACTTTGTGACGTAAGTACTCAGTCCATCCCAGATTGTGGAAGTGGGAATCTGTTGTTCAGTGAATCCTATTCTCCTCCACCCCCATGTGCCAGCACAAGACATCTCCGGAATGTTTGCACGGATGGCTCTATATCGGAGACTTTAAGTCAAAGCTAGTCACTAATGTGATCCTGTAACAGCTTTAACACACTATGTGGCATGTCCTGTAAATGCCTCAGTTCAGAACCTACCTAAACCTCTGAAGAGTGTGGTTTGAAACCGCTTATCGGAGGATGATCGTTATCTGCGTATCGATAAGGATTACCGCCTGGTGACCTCACTGCCTTTTTCTCCCTCAAACATCTATTTGGACAGCCTCGGGCCATCAACCTACCCTGACCCAACGCGCTTCTCTTGAGCTTCCTCTTCCATTGTCGAGTTGCCTATTGTGTCCAGGTTCTTTGTTCCGGCAATCCTTGTTGCTGTTAGTCTTTCCTCTCCGACCCGTGATTGCCTTTGCACTGGCATTTGGCTGAGCCAGTTCACCCCACGGAACCCCGCGATCATTGACGGAGCTCAGACACAAAGAAAAAGCCACAAGCTATTCAGAAGCCAAACCACGAGATCAACAAAATGATAGGTGTAGCTGCAGGTCCTCCGACGCCTACGAGGCCAGGGAGAGCGCACACGTGGAGTTTTAGTAAGGTACGACCGAGCATTTCCTTAGGATGTCCACGTCTTTGAAGAAACCTTGGCCGTTTAGCTTTCGCTTGTGACTCCCAAACGTGGCCTATCAAGTGACTTTTTTCTTGGCTTCTCCCCATCGCTCTTCTTTGGCGGTGTGAATAATCACGCAGGGATTGGAACCCTTGGACACAGGGTGCAAATGCTGCCGATTCGTGCGTTCCTGGCCCGGAGAATTGGGCAGCTGCTTGGGCTCGGTCTGGAAGGCAAATAATCCAGCTAGCGCTTGATGCTTGTCATGTATGTGATCAGGAGACGTCCTCTGGTGACATTCTCACGGACAAGTGTTCGTGGGGGGGTTTGCTTCTGGCATCATTGAATCAATTGACCCAGGTCGGTTGGAGGAATAGCTTGATGCGAGCCGCTCACCTCCCAGCGGGAAGGAAAGCAATCCGTGTTCAAAGAGCCAATGGTCCAAGCGACCATGACTGCATGCTGTTCAGGTCCCTCGGGCTGGTCCCGCTACTCAAAGCGTTGTCATATTGACTCCCAAAGAGTTCTCAAAGTTGCTGAAGATCGGTTGCACCGAATGCAGTGTGAGATGCAAGAAAGAAGGTTCTGCTTGAACATGGGGAAAGTTCCGTATTCAGCAAGTAGTCTAGCCAGAACTGACTCGGTGAATAATGTCCCACTCGTATCTCTCAAGTGTGGGAGGGTGGCTCGACTCCGGCGTCCTTTATGACGAACTTTGACTTGCCGCGTTCGATCGTTGACCCACCTCGGTTCTTCGGTGAGGGGCAAAAGCCGCTGATAGTGTATGGCAGGGTGGCATGTGTCTGGGAGGAGTCTCTCAGTAAGTCAGTCAGTCCGCCACGCTCGTACAGTTCAAGCAAAACCGTCATGTTGTGTAGCTCCACAGGATACCTAAAGATGCGGGGTGTCCCGGCATGGAGCCACAGGGCAAAGAATGGAGGGGCATTCTCGGCTTATCCATGTCCAATCCGGAGGCAAAGTGTCGTGGATGAACGGTGTGAGTTTGATTGAGCCAATCGCCTCGTCAATTGGCAGTCAGCGATGCCCTGACAATCCCGATTGTGACGGAAGATCATGCAAGGAGAATTAAGCCCACGAAAATTATCCCAGCCCAGCCAAGGCCCATCAGCCGTTACCACAGTGCTCTTCTTTCCTCGGGTCATTTGCCCACCAGCGAGGCCGTTTCTTTGTCTTCCCTTTCCTGGCCCTCATTCTTGTCACGGTTCTGCTTTTTGAAGTGAGATCAGCAAAATCCAGACCCTTCTTGCATGAGTCTCTAGCAGTGCTGCTGCAGCCCTCCCGTTCACCTTCCCTGGACTTGTCATTAAGCTACTTTCCCCGGCAAAGGTCACCCAAACTCACCTGGACCCGCCTTTTCCAGCAAAGCTGCAAACGTCACGCGAGCTATCTTTCCCCACGTCTGCGCCTTCAATTCCCGTCAATTCATTCTCTTTTCATGTTCATACGTCAACAAAAACACCTCTCTTTCTCAGAATTCAAGCAGCAAAGCTGTCCATAACGTCAGGATGCCAGCAAGGGTTAACGGAGTCGGTGTCCAGGTGGAGGATACGCACATTTGCGTGGTCATGGTGGGCTTGCCAGCTCGAGGGAAGAGCTACATTGCGCAAAAAGGTGAGCTTGATTTGTGCTGCACTGTCAAGATATCAGATCTGTCTTATTTCAGAGAGTCTTTTCCCCTTACTGAGATTGCATGATACTGACGACATGATTCCGGCATGCAGCTCAGCGATACCTTAGATGGCTCTCTATCGACGCCCAGACCTTCAATGTCGGCAACTATCGGCGTAACGATGCCCCTCAGCCGACTGCCGACTTCTTCGACACCAACAACCCGGAGGGCGAGCGGAAACGCCGTGCTGCCGCCGAAGCTGCCGTGGCAGATATGCTGAAGTGGTTCAAGCAGGGCGGTGTCGTAGGAATCTTGGATGCTACCAATTCCACCAAGGAGCGTCGCAAGTGGGTGCTGGACACATGCACCAGGGAGGGCGTCGAGGTCATCTTCGTCGAGAGTAAATGCGACGATGAAGCTATGATCATGGCCAACATCCGCGATGTTAAGACCACGTCCCCCGACTACAAGGGTCAGGATCCCGAGGACGCTGCGCAAGATTTCCGCAACCGAATCCGAAACTATGAAAAGATCTATATGACCATGGATTGCGATGGGGACGAGGGCGACTACACCTACCTGAAGATCATGGATGTCGGCAAGCAAGTCATCATCAACCGAATCCAGGATTACCTGCAAAGCCGCATCGTCTACTATCTCATGAACCTCCACATTCGGCCACGCTCCGTTTGGCTGTCCAGGGTAAGTTGCAGCTTTTATTGGCATGCGAAGTGAGAAAAATTGCAACTAACTCTGCTTCTAGCATGGAGAGTCGGTCTACAATTTGAGCGGACGGATTGGAGGTGACAGCGAGCTCTCCAAACGCGGTGAAGCGTACGCAGCAAAGCTTCCAGATCTTGTTCGACAGTCCGTTGGCGTAAGTTATCACTATTGGTTGTCTCGTTTACAAGTTCTCATTGCTTTCTAGGACGACCGTCGCTTAACCGTTTGGACCTCTACACTCAAGCGAACCATTGCCACAGCTCGTTGCCTACCTAAGGATTACAACCAGTTGCAGTGGAAGGCCCTCGACGAGCTCGACTCCGGCGTCTGCGATGGTCTCACCTACCAGGAAATCAAGGACCGATACCCCGAGGACTTTGCAGCCCGCGACGAAGACAAATACAATTACCGCTATCGAGGAGGTGAATCGTACCGCGATGTCGTCATTCGTCTCGAGCCCATCATCATGGAGCTGGAACGCAGTGAAGATATCCTGATCGTCACTCATCAGGCTGTGCTGCGCTGCATCTACGCATACTTCATGAAGCGCGACCAGACCAAGAGCCCATGGATGAACGTGCCCCTGCATACTCTCATCAAGCTCACCCCGCGAGCCTACGGCACCGAAGAGGTCCGATACGAGGCGAACATCCCAGCGGTCAGCACCTGGCGTGGCAAGGGCAGCACTGCGAAGCACGAGGACCCTGTTCCGGAAAGTCTTTGAGCGGTTGGACTGACTCGAAGCAGCGATTTGCCAGACATAGGCTGAGGCTTCCGAGACGATTTGACCCGGTCCTACAACTTACTCTACATATGACACACGAACGCTGCTACAGTAATGCCACCGGATTCTGAACTATAACTTGGCTGTTCTGCCACAACCACGGCGTTCCGGAAAGGGAAAATTTTCAGCAAAAAATTGGCAAAACGACATCAACGCTTTTCGAGGAGATGAAATGGAAAGTGGAATGGATAGGTGATGAGTCACGAACTTTTTCTCTTTGTACTGCAAACTAGACGACGGACCCGGAAGGGGGAGGAGGGATTTGACATCGGCATAATGAGCATGGATCAAAATTTCTGTTCGCTGTTTGCTCTTTGCTCCTTAGATCTGGAGGTTTCCCTTTCCACTGACGAATGGACGGGTATGGATTGGTTTGCATCCACGGCTGGGATGGTCGACATAGACGGTTTCGTTCTTCAACTCATGATTGCTTAGCTTTTTTCTTCGCTTCCCACTCTACTTTTGTGTATTGTACGGATATTTTACTTCAGGTTCGGTTCCTGGCACAAAGGGTCGCTACAAAGTAGTTCCACAAAAGCAGAAATTGCCACCGAGGACTCCCACGTCTACTTGTGTTTTGTGCTTGAAGGTGAATTGGATTGACATAAGTGCCCAGCCAGAGACGGTATGTTGAATACCGTCACTGGGAATACTGACGAGCGATGGATTCTACCTCGGAATATTCAATCTAGCATACATTGTACGTTGGCAGCCCGGCACTGCTGTGCACAAAGCCCGAATCCCACTGCGGCGGCCGCTCGGCCACCACGGCGCCGGACTTGCCGTCCGCGACGCACAGCGACTCGGCCGTGTTGAGCTGGTTGCCAATGAAGTCGGTGTCGGTCGTGACGGGCCCGCACAACGCGCAGAAGAAGCCCTTGCAGGACTGGTACTGGAAGACGAGGCAGCCGTTCTGGGTGACGACGAGCGCCTGGTTCGTGTCGTAGACTGCGTCGGTGACGATTTCGCAGTCGCCGATCTGCGGAGCGGGGTTCTGGGAAGAGTCAGTTTTCTTGTCTCGACTAGCAATATCTCCCGAGACATGGCTTGCGCATGATGTGGGTTACGTACAGCGTTGGTGCACTCGTAAAAGTCAGGGCCATTCTGTCGTTTCTCCATGAGAGACAGGTCTCTTCGCAGCTTGGTCGCGTACTCGGCGGGCAGCTGCTTGAGATTTGCCTTATTGCGCGAGACGCTGGTCCGGTCCGTCTTGGCTACGTAGCCAGAGGGGGCGCGGCTTGGCACGCGGGCGGCGCTCATGGTTCCGATCCGGCTGCCAGTGGCATCCTGGGGCCGGGAGGCTGGGACGGTTGGCCGCCGGCGGGGACGGGGTTCCAGCTCGACCGCAGCTACCGTGGCGGCGAGGATGGTGAGTAGGGAGAGGAACTTCATGGTGGAAGATATCAGAAGGGTAAAAACTTTAGCGTGAGGGTTTTTTGTTTTCTGGGCTTTGGGAGAAGTATGGGCTGTCCGGGTCCCAATTGACCGGGCAGTGGACGAGATTTATATTGTTTACTTCTCTTCCTCAGCCGTGTCACTGTCCCCTGGGCAAAAGAACCGGGGAATTATGATATAGTATCGCGCATATATTGCAGAGCGAGGACGGGAAAGTTCGCCTAGGGATTGGACTTTAGGCAGGTGTCTAGTTGTCGACGATATTGCTCACCCAGCTTTCTCATCCACCAAATCCAGACTTTGGTCGTGGACGCGGGACAGCTTGCAACCTCGCCGTCGTACTCGTCATATCAACCTGTTGAGTCCTCCACACCATTCGCGATCTGAGGTTTCGCGACGTCAGGCTTCCCCACAAGACTTCCCGTGTGGCATGCAGCGAAGCTACACACCTGCAGCGCGATCTGTCAAGCCTGCCGTGCGCCACTCCATCATGACAGCACGAAAACACCCCGAAGCACTCCGGCCTAGGGACCATTCTGGAAGTTCCAGCGTGGCAACCCTGCCTGCTTTTGCTCCGGAGGTGGCGCGGAGGGCTGTATGACCAGCAAACCTGCAGGTGAGGGGGGTAAAGCGGGAGTCTGGCAATTTGACTTCAAGCTTATTTGTTGCCGCATCTTGTGATGCGCCCCTCTGGGCACCGCGAAACTTTGTCAGCTCTATGGAACCTGGAATACATATTGCAACCCAACCATGGCTTGGACGGGATATCACCGTGCTGTGGTTGCGGAGCTGCATCCTTCTTTGTGATCATGGGAACAGGGAAGATCGAGAAAATACCTGGGTTTTGACGCACTCAATATCGGGTTCCAGAGTACGACTTACGCCGAAAAGAAGCACATTGCCACGGATCTTCAACGCAGGGTGACGACGGAAAACTTCCCGTCTCAACTTTCAACGATCTTTTTGGCACCGCTTCATGCCCGTAGTCTCACGTCCGAAGGCCAGTCATGGCGCAGAAGTCGAGTTCTCCAAGTCATCATGGCTTCATCCGTTCATCCAGTTGCACTCTAGAAAAGGGACGATCATCCTTCAATCCCGGCACATGGATAAGTCCACTTGGCATCCCATCTTCAACCGTGACGTCGAGCCGCAGGCTGCCACGATAGGCAGCTATTTTTAAAGTGCCGGTAAGCCATCGAGATGGAAATTGGGGGGAAGTGGGTGAGGGTGATGAGCCTGGAGGGCAGGATATGAAGAGCGAGGGGATGGACATGGAACAAAGTTTGGAAGGGCTCTCGAAGAGACACTGCAGGTTTTATCCGCGTCATTTACCCAAGTGTGCCGCCTGCCGTGTGTGCCCTGAGCAGGCTTGAGCCGATGTTCGGCTAGAGGTTAAGCAAATGAATCCTCCTGCTGTGCAATGAACCAGTGTTCTAGGTTTTCCGGAGAGACTGAAAAGGCAACGGGGGGGGCGATGCGGAGTTAAAGTGTTTTGTCCCACGCAATAAGCGTTGCTAGGATGTGCAAGTGAGGCGTGTTTCTTTAAATATCGATTCTCCCCATGCTGCCTCATTCGTACCTGTCAGATGGACGAGATGAAAGGCGGGGTGCGTCAGGGACAGGGCAAGTTGCAGGGTTGCAGTGCACAAGATAGATAGGTCGAAGGTGGGAGCGCTGGATACGAGGGGATGCCAAAGGACGGCAGAACGAGCAAGAGACTCTTTGAACCTGGAGCTGACTCGAATCTGTGACACTCTTCCACTAGGGACTTATGGATGAAGGTGTGTGACAGAGCAGTAAATTCACTCTCCATCCGTAGAGTGTGAGGAGGGACCAAAGAGGCTATTCACAACTCTGCTGTCCTCTTCCATGGACAAGAATTAAAGGGAAGCGCGAGAATGAATTGGCACACATTGAGGCCCTCGGATGAGCTACGCATTGTGTTGCAAGAAGCTCGATAAAGTAGAAAGCTCAAGGAAGCAGATTTCACCTTGCTTCGTTGCTTTGCTAATCCACGAGCCCAGCGACTCAATTGGGAGACGTTGGTGATCAATGGAAGCATTGAGTAGTTGGCCAAGTACTCTACCAATAAGCCATCGTGAAGAGATCGCATAGCGGCACTTTCGCATGGGCTTATTCAAGAATGTAGGAATGTAACGTCCCTACTACGAAGTAGAATTGAGACAGTATGATGAGCAAGGTAACTAGTGAAACTGACAAGACACCTCCAGTAGCATCCAATTAGGCGCTCTGCCCCACCACGAACATCCTTCGGAGCGGAAAAACATTCTCCGTTATCGCAACTGGTCCATCCAAGTCCCCCAAAAAAAGTTTCGCGATAAGAAAAACTTCCCACAGCCACCCACCAACCAGTCTACCATTCCAACGTCGACAAGCTATGGATTCCGCCTCGAGCAAAAAACGAAAGTTTAGAGACGCCAACGGCGTGAAGACGGCCAAGGGCAGTCGATCTGTCTCTGATCCTGTGCCCGCAATCAAGAAATCAAAGAAATTGAAGCGGGCTAAGGAACAGGAGCCAGAGGTCGAGTCCGAGCCTGAACAAGATTTCGCATCTTTCAGCGACGGCAATGAACAAGACGAAGTTCCCGCAGACTCCGATGAGGGCAATCAAGATGTGGACGACGATTCAGAGGATGCGCACGATGGCGAACTACCGAACGGAGACGGTCTCTCGCTACCCCAAGCCGCGGGTGAGGAAGCACAAGCTTTCTCGGAGCTGAATCTTTCTGAGAAGACGATGAAGGCAATACAGTCGATGGGATTCACGAATATGACAGAGATTCAGCGGAGGGGCATTCCGCCGCTTCTCAGCGGCCGAGACGTTCTCGGTGCAGCCAAGACTGGCTCAGGAAAGACTCTGGCCTTCTTGATTCCAGCAATCGAGATGCTACATTCATTGAGGTTCAAGCCTCGCAATGGGGCTGGCGTAATTGTTGTCTCACCCACCCGCGAGCTTGCTCTTCAGATTTTCGCAGTCGCAAGAGAATTGATGGAGCATCATTCCCAGACCTTCGGAGTTGTCATCGGAGGGGCCAACAGACGTGCTGAAGCAGAGAAGCTGAGCAAGGGGTTGAATCTCATAGTAGCCACACCCGGTCGACTACTGGATCACCTGCAGAACACGCCGTTCACCTTCAAGAATCTGAAGACCCTCATTATTGACGAAGCAGATCGTATATTAGACATGTAAGTGTACCTCTACACCGTGAAGTTGGTCATCTTGGTAGCTAACGATAAGTTCAGAGGTTTTGAGGATGAGATGAGGCAGATTGTCAAGATCCTCCCCAAAGAAGACCGACAGACGAGCCTTTTCTCGGCAACCCAAACCACTAAAGTCGAAGATCTGGCCAGGGTCTCCTTAAGACCTGGACCTCTTTACATCAATGTGGACGAAGACAAGCAGTTCAGCACCGTTGAAGGACTGGAACAAGGCTATGTTCTCTGTGAAGCAGACAAGCGATTCTTATTGCTATACTCCTTCCTCAAGCGTAACCTCAAGAAGAAGGTCATTGTTTTCTTCAGCAGTTGCGATTGTGTCAAATACCATTCGGAACTGTTGAACTATATCGATATACCTGTTCTGGATCTCCATGGAAAGCAGGTATGTCGTCAAGCTACGCTATCAGGCACAATTGACTTATTTGCGAGTAGAAACAACAAAAACGAACGAATACCTTCTTCGAATTCAGCAATGCTAGTCAAGGCATTCTGTTATGTACTGACGTTGCTGCTCGTGGCCTTGATGTAAGCAATTCCCAATGATTTACTTATTGAACTTTGAACTGACATGTTTCTAGATTCCGTCCGGTAAGTCGAAATTCGCAGGATGGCGAATGTCACATTGCTCTCACAGATGACTCTAGAGAATACACAGCGGCTAACTCTCCAATTTAGTTGACTGGATAGTTCAGTTTGATCCGCCGGATGAGGCTCGGAATTACGTCCATCGTGTGGGCCGAACAGCCAGAGGCGCAAACTCCAAGGGCCGCTCTCTGATGTTCCTGCAGCCAAGCGAAGTCGGCTTCCTCTCGCATCTGAAAGAAGCACGCGTCCCCGTGGTCGAATTCGAGTTTCCTGCCAACAAAGTAGCGAACATTACGTCTCTCCTAGAGAAGCTCATTAACCAAAACTATTACTTGAACAAGAGCGCAAAAGATGGCTATCGCAGCTACCTGCATGCTTACGCATCGCACTCTCTTCGTTCAGTCTTCGACATTAACAAGCTGGATTTGGCGAAGGTTGCGAAGTCTTTCGGTTTCCCAACCCCCCCTCGAGTCGATATCTCTGTTGGGGCGAGCATGGCTCGTGATAAGAAGATCCAGGGCAGGAGGGCGTACGGCAGCCAGCCGAGGCAAAATCAAGGTAACTACAACAAGCGGTGACGAGGTACAACGGTGTTGTAGATAAGATTTTGCATTAGCAAGGCGTTCAGATATCAAAATCAATCAAGGGCATGTTTTGCACAGTTTTAGGAAGACAAAGCATGAATCATCTGGGCATTTGGTCTTTGAACGATGCACAGTATCTCATGCAGTGTGAGTGAAACTCAAACAGCGGGTTTGTTCATCAATTAATGGACTCTTGCTTCCTTTGGGGGTCATTATGAAAAAGATGGTATAAGTCAAACAGTTGATTTCTTGAGCTTATCGCGGTCCATCAAATCATTACTCAAAAGCGTGGCCCTCACATTACAGATCAACATCTTCAGCAAACGAAGAAATCATCGATACCAAGTCTAGAGTAGACCTTCCCGGATATTCACGGATCACCCTTGCCCTTTCTTAACTTTTGAACTCACGACTGGTAACTTAGGAAAGCTTGTCCCGACATTACTCCTTTGAGATAACAACCTTGATCAAACCAGCTTCGTGCTTCAAGGCGGTTTTGTCCTCAACGAAACAAAGACCAGGAATATATTACAGCTCTAGCAGATATGTGTACCCTCATATTCACTCTCCACGAGCAATGCTCCCACAGGGCCTATCAAAACACCTTCAAATGCCGCTCAGCCCGGGGTGGCAACCTCGGCCACCCAACGCAGAACCTCCATCTCGACCATACGGTCCACCTACCCGCCCCACCTCCGGCCGAGATTCCCGACCCAATGTGCGATCAGAAGCAGACACGGGCACTGCGACCTGTGCCTGGAAGCTGCAAGGCGTGCATGCGGAAGGAGAAGATGGCGAGGCAGAAGGCTGGTGAGTTGGCCCTTGGGAGGAGTGGCGTGGAAGTGACTGTTGACTTTCTTGAAGGCGAGACGACGAGGAAGAGGGAGGATACAGCGACAGGTGTGAGGAGGAGCATTCTGGGATTGGAAATGCTTGTGGCTGGGGCGGGGAAGGAGAAGGAGTGCTGATCTGAGGATGTGACATTGCGCCGTGCCTGACATGGCGATCTGGTGCTCTGCCACACCAAAGTTGATTGCCTAAGGTACCCAAAGCTTCTCTAGCTTGGATCGCTCTCACGGAAAGCAGATTCCACAGTCAGATTCAAGTTGGTATTATCAGGCTTCTTTAGTTGATCACTGACTGAAGCTCCATGCTAATCCGGTTCCTTAGGCAACTCGACCAAGCAGTTCCTATCCCCTGTCATGATGCCAAACCGCCAAAGGCGCATGCAGTTCTGCACTGTTGCCAGATGGATGTCTTCTGCAGGGTTATGGCTGCAGCGGATATCTTTCGACTGAAGAAGGGTGAATAAATGTCGCCTACCAAGGGAATCTTGGGAAGTCCCACGCGTTAGATTAGCGAAGCTAGCATTGCTTTCCCAGACCAACGCTGTTCTTCCGCCGAGTTATTCAATGAGTCGATAATCTGCCAAGTATTGAGATGGCAATTTCCTCTTGTGTTATGAGCTGTAGATATTACCGAGTCAAGTTTTCATTATTCGTCCAAAGACTCATAGTTCTCAGGTCCGTCACCAAAGTTCTTACATACAGCTAGTAGCGGCGGTAATGTCACGAAACCGGCAATCGCCACGACAAGTGTATTTAAACAATTAATTCCAGAGAATTTCAGATGGTCCCATGCTACATATGTGGAATTTGTAGTTTTAGTTTTTGTAACGCTAAGTACGAGACCTTGGTCGCAGGCCATCGTTGTGAAGGCGCGGGCACCTATGGCTGGAGAGCTGAAGCGCCCGCGCATAAGGACTTGCAGGTGGCTGTCCACCTCGCAGCCTTGCTGCTTTTCAACAAGTTCCTCTTCTCATGAACCGGAGACCCGGGCCCCATCATGGCGGATCCGCTGTCTATTACCGCAAGCTGCCTTGCGCTACTCAGCGCTGTTATCAAAACTTCCACTACGGTCACCGAATTCATCCGTGGCTGTCGCGAGTCCCGCAGAGAGCTCACCATCGTCAGTCGCGAACTCTCGGACCTGCGCATTGTGCTGGAACTGCTGAAGGACGACACCGATGGCAATCTAGGCCATGTGCTCCCTGATGTTGTTCAGAAGCAGATCCTATCTATCATCGCAGACTGTACCAATGTCACGACTGATATCGATGATATCCTCGAAAGGCATAAGGGCAAGCGGGGCGCGATGAAATGGGCTATTGACGGGAAAAGGGAGATCGCCGGGAAGAAGAACACGCTGGAAGCTCACCGCGGGGCCCTCAGCCTCGCGCTGGAGACTGTAACTCTGTAAGATGCAGACCTTCTTGGTTGTCGCTGTGGTACTGACGCATGCAAATCAGCATGATAGCCAAGGACATCAAGAAAGATACGGGTGACATTCTGGTCGAGACATCTGCAATCAAGGGTGATACCAGCCAAATACTGGCTGAGATACGGAAACAGAGAGCAATATTGCTTGTGCAACAGGAAAATCCCGGCCGGGCATACTTGCTAGAGAAATACTTCGACAACCTCGCTACGGTTGCGGAATCTGTATGCAGTGATCATATCTGGCAAGATGATGCCAGTACTTCAAGTTCTGAAGGGTGAGTGCTGGTTGGTCCTTTTTTAGAAGCATCGTGCCTGATCTGCTCTAGCTACCAGAACTCAACTACCATTCCTCAGTCGGCCGCTGTAGCTGGGGAGGACTTTACCAGTGTGGGTGTTGGTCTTGACACCGCAGGGGAATCAATCACCACTTCGGCGACAGTTGAGCCGAAGTCTCCCGAAGGATTTGTAACCGGCAATGTGGTGTCTCATTGCATAATTCCAAAGAAGCCAGAAACTAGCTGTGGTGGCACCGAGGCTGATAATGACGAGTTTACAGAGGCTGGTGGCGACAACCTCGGCGATATATCCCTAGCAATACACAACATTGATATGTCGTGGTTAACCCGGCAGTATCCTCTGCGCTACCCTAAGCAGGTCACGGTTGAGCCGTCCGCCCAGACTTCACCTACGGTCGACAAGATGCCTACAGTCGGGTCAAAAACGGGAATGGACGATCCCACGGAGAGCCTGCTCCCTCCCAACTCTCAGTCACCGCAAGCAGGTGCCACCTCGAGGAGCAGCCGAGAGGGAATTGACACAGAAAGAAAAAGTTCACAAATTTCAAGCGTCCAGCAAACAGCTCAACAGAACGCTGCTGCACATGAGGAACCGGAAACCACTGGTAGGGAGACGGATCCGCAACAAGAAGATGCAGCAGTAGACGCTCCAAGTACGTCAGCTGGATATGAGAAATATTGCGTGGGGATCATTGGCGGCGAATATTTGGCGGGAGCGTGGGGAGCTGTCTTCTCAAAAACGAACAACATAGTCGCATATGGTGATGTCAGCGGCAACATGATATTGCTCCAGAAACAGATCACGGGACAAAAGATTCACGGGATCTCTCTGAACGATCTTTTCGAGGGATTATATCCATATGCCTACGTAAAACACGATAAGAGCATACATTTTCTGACTACCGATGGGTCAGCTGTTGTCGTCTACTACCAGGGTATCGCAACAGTACATGATCCGCTGAGGAAGACGAAGGGTGTACTACATTCCCACCAAAATTCGTCGTTTCCTCCGAAGAGCATGATATCTTTCGCAGTAAGTGGGACTGAAGGCTTGGTTGCTCTGCCGAGTGGCCAAACCATGCTCGTGTTCAACGTGCGGTTAAAGTTGCGGGGCCTTATCAAGAGAGACATGACCACACTGGTGAACCCAGTATCTCGACCCGTGAGAGACAGCAATGTCCAATACTGCTTTTCGAAAAGCGGGAGATGTCTTATTGGGGTGTATAGCGATGGCCATGCGCACGTGTGGCGTCGTGAAGTTGGGGAAAAGCTGCCAGAGAGCCGACCGGTGGTTTTGAAGCTCGAATCCAAGTTTGGGTTTGGGATCCTGCTAGCACGCAAGATCTGGCTCCACTCGGTAGCGTCAGACGACACAGTAATTGCGCTTGTATGGTCCCGATGGCAGATCGATTGGCGGTCGGCTTCAGCAAACCAACAGCCGGATGTGGTGCTGTCGAAATGGGATATCAAGTCGGGGGTGTCTGCTAGTCACCACATGCTCGGACGAGAGCATGTTCGTTTCTCAGACGATCGTATTTCTGGTCGTTGGAGTGCATATCCAGAGTACCGGCTGTCGCCAGACTGCAAGTTCTTGGAGGTGGGATGTTCCGAGTCGGGGGCCGAAATTCTAGAGGTAGAGACTCTACTGAAGATCGGTATAACGAACAAAGTAAGGGAGTTGCTTCCGTCAGAACGTGATGCGGGGTACGTGACGAGCACTATCGAGGGGGACATATGGCGGGTTGTGTCAACTTAACCTGCTCTCGTCAAAGAAGGTGCCGTATAATCATTTATTTATGTGGTGATAATGGAACTGGCTTCGGGAAGGAAGATGAAGAGACGAGTCAATTAGTGATGACGAGGTCGGGATCGAAAGGGCACACAATCAGGGTGGGTTGTGCTCCAAGTATGTTCTCCGCGTTATCCTGGCCCTGAACATCCTCGAATGTGCTATTGCTATGGTCACAAGCTCCTTGAAGGGCCAGAGATTCTCCAATTGCCATTCTTGACACTGAGAAGCGCATCCTGTTGGTATGCGACGGTCGTCGTTGGTAGTTGGCGTGGATCTTGACCAGAACAGGGGGAAAGTCCTCCAATTACGTGACAGGGCACCTAATATGTATTCTAGAGTGCAGTGAAATGGCGGGGCATCACGGAGTTAGTGCCTGGGGGGGCGTTCCATGGCGCTGGGTGGAAGATCAGCATCCCCCACACTCCGAACACAAGTCAGGGATGTTGTAGGTATCTGTTCCTCTGCAGACCAGGACTTATCCCCCTTTACATACGATGAAATCATAAGTTGCATTATTCAGAGGAGCTTCAACCTGCAGCTGGATATCATTGTAAAAGTGTAGCAAGTTCCGCGAGTCTTTACTGAAAGGTTGAAGCTGCCCTAACCCGGCAATATGGAACCTCGAAACCAACCCCCCCCCCCCCCCCCCCCCCCGTGTCGAGATGTACGAAATGGTGCCCGCCCGGTCCAATTCAACCACTGAGGGACCGCCCGCCAGTAGTAATTCCGTCGAGTGCCTAAGTAGGTAGCCCGTAATTACAGCCTACTACGTACCTAATTATGGCGTCACTGAACGAGGTAACCCAGCCACTGCACGGGCTTAATTAGGTTCTCACTTACCCATTCAGGCGCTGCGGGCTCCTCTGTATCCACAACTGTCGCAATTGGAAGAGCCTCGCCAACTTCCACATCTTAACAAGGCTCCAGTATTGATTGCCAACGTCCCCAGAGTATCCACCCAAACTCAACCACTTACCTTTCTCCCACACCTACCTCTCTGCATAGCTACGTATCTCTTTAATTGGCCCTCTACACTGTCGCATGAATAGTCCGCACGCCTCAGCTTCATCATCATGGCCAAGAAGGCTCGCCAGAGAATCAGCTATGGTAAGTTTTGCTTCCTCTCCTTCCCCATGCGGACGTCGCGCGCAACGAGAGACAATGGGCGCCAACCCCGCACTGGCTCGATGCCACGCTTCATGCCACGATATGCCACGGGCCCCGACTCGAAGATCGTCACGAGCTTCAGCCTGCCTAGCTAGTATCCAAAGTAACGTCGACTAATCTCAATCGCAGTCCTCGAGCTAGCCAATTCTCAGGCCGGTGGCCACAAGCTCGGCGTCAATGGCCTGGCTGTCGACAAGAGCAATGCGATTCTGTAAGCTTCACAACTCGAACCCAGCCCTGACCCGCGGAATGCCCGCCAGCTAACACCATCTCTTCTCAGCTATTCCGGTGGCAGAGACGGCGTTGTCTGTGCCTGGGATCTGAACCTCGATCTCAACCGCGACGCCTCCGCACAGGAAGCCCCTGCTGCCCCGAACACGACAGACTCCAAACCGAAGACAACAAGCAAGTTTCGGGCTCAGACGCAGGCGCACATGCACTGGATTAATGATATTGCTCTGGCTCAAAACGACACGGCTGTGGTCTCGGCATCATCAGACCTGACTGTCAAGGTCTGGCGGCCGCACTCCGAGACCCAGACCGAGTCCGTCAAGATTGGCGAGCATGCCGATTACGTCAAGTGCGTCGAGACCCCTCCGGCCGACGCCGCCACAAACTGGGTTGCCTCGGGTGGTCTGGACCGCAAGATTTACCTATGGGATCTGAACGGTGGCGGCAAGACACTCGAAATTGACGTCAAGGGCGAGGAGATCGTCGAGAAAGGCTCCGTCTACGCGCTCGGCGTCGGCCACAGCATTATGGCTAGCGGTGGACCCGAAGCCACCGTCCGCCTATGGGACCCGAGGACTGGAAAGAGAATCACCAAATTTGTCGGTCACACTGACAATGTACGCTCCATCCTCATCAACAGGGCCGGCGACTCCGTCCTAACCGCCAGCGCCGACCAAACGGTCAAGCTATGGAGCGTCACCGCCGGCCGCTGCATGTATACCTTCACCATGCATAACGACAGTGTCTGGTCTCTATATTCCGAGGCCCCGGACCTCGGCGTCTTTTACAGCAGCGATCGCTCGGGACTAGTTGTCAAAACCGACGTGAGGGGGACAATCGACGACATGGACGACGGGCTATCCCTGGCCATCGCCCAGGAGAATGAAGGTGTCAGCAAGGTCGTGGCCGCAGGAAACAGCATATGGACCGCAACGTCCAGTTCATCAATCAATCGATGGGCAAATGTCGACACTGGAGCCGATATTCAGTTGCCCGAAGCCTTCCGACGCCAGCGAGCTGCATCTCTCACGACTTCCAGACCAAGGCAATCCTCGCTTGCGTCGACGACGAACGGGGTCGCCCGGAAAGAGATACCGGCCAAATCGATTTTGAGAATCTCCAATACGGCAGTCTTCCCGTCCCAGGCTACGCGGGAACCCGAGACAGCCACGCTAAGCGCTGTTAGCATGACGCGAAAGGGATCAGAAATCATGGCAGACCCCCCTGCTCACGGTCCTGAACCAATTCATCACTTGCCCGAGGAAACAATTGAGGGACAGTTTGGTCTGGTGAAACATAGACTCCTGAACGATAGGAGAAGAGTCTTGACGTTGGACACAGCTGGTGATGTCTTGCTGTGGGATTTGATCAAGGTAAGTTCGAAACGAGTTCGTGTTTTCGTTGGCAAGAGGCTGACAGGTTGTAGTGCGAGCCAATCAAGCGTTACGGCAAACGGCATCTCGAGGATGTCGAACCTGAGGTCAACACTCTAGAAGCAGTAGCACCCTGGTGCTCGATCGACACGAGCTCGGGCAGCCTGACCGTGGTCCTTGAGCCGTTTAATTGCTTTGATGCAGAGACATACGCCGACGACTTGGTGCTAGGAGAACCGGTTGAATTCCGAGATGACCAGAGAAGTAAGATTCCTTGCTAAAATCAACTACAGCACATACTTACCTGTTTCTGCAGTCAATCTTGGAAAGTGGATACTGCGATACCTCTTCGCAAACTTGATTGACGAGGAGATCAAAAGGGACGAGGTGTACCGGCAAACTCTGAACGAGGCCGTAGAAAGACGACTTGCTGCTACAACCCGAGCAAATCCACCAACATCTATTGCGATTCCGTCCTCTAGCATACCGGGGTGGGATGGATCAGAGTTCGCCACAACACCTCGGGCAAACGGCTCGCAATATCCGATGACTCCGGGGCTAGCCATTGGTCTCGCCACGCCTGGTGTCTCTCGTCTTCCAGATGTCCCAGAAGGCACGACAAGTCCAACCAGTCCGTTAGACAAGAGGGCGTCACAAGCCAGCCGTCCATCGACTGAACGAGAGGATTACTTCACAAGTGTAATCGCACCCGTTGAAGGTGCCTCAAAACCTGCAGCAACGCCTGCTACCCCGGCCGAGCAGACTGCAGATGCCAAACCGGCTGGCGATGCAGGCAAAGAGAAAGAGAAGGATAAGGACAAGGACAAGGAAGCTAACGGCAAGTCTCCCAGCACACCATTTGGTAAAAAGTTCCGTATGGGCATGTCATTCGGCAGCAAGAAGCTCGGACGCTCGGCTTCGACCAACACTGAGAAACCTGCGGTGGTCGACGAGAAGGCAGAAGAATCCGAATCGTCCTCTACCCACGAAAAAGAGGTCGATGATAGCTTCCTCGGCGTCATTCAGAGAATCAGAAACGAGTACGACAAGCAATTGACGGATACTCCGGACCAGCTCATCGAAACGCGGGTAACGCCAAGCTTGTCAAGTGATACACCGGTTTTGAAGCTTCCATCAGGCACAAAGGTCATTATCCAGGAGGAGACCACTGGTGGAAGCGCCAACATATACCAGGGCACGGTGGAGACGGTTGGCAAGGATGCGAACATCATCGAGCAGCGGGGACCCATGTGGTTGGGCGAAGTGCTCCTCCAAAACCAGGTTCCGCAGAAGGACCCCGTGAAAGTGTCATTTGTGCTTCAGCCATGGCAGAAATCATTGCCGGATATCGCGACAGCCGATGGGAACAATCGACTCAATGCGAACAGAATGCTCCGTGTAAAGAAGATACTGGCTTATGTCGCAGAGCGAATTGATCCGCCTCCTGCGGAACCGGAACCGGACGCTTTGCGGCCGGAGGAGTATCTCGAGCTCTATTGTAATGACCAGGTATGTACACTCTCCCCCCTTGTTCCTGCTATAGTGCGGACAAAGTGTTCTGACTCCCGAATAGCCATTACCGATTACCATGAGCCTGGCTACTCTCCGCGCTCATGTCTGGAAAGGCGGCAGCGATATCATGCTGTACTACAAGGCGAATGGACGGAAAGAGATCCCCAACCCTCCTCCCCCTCCACAACCGGCTCCCGAGCCCGAGGAGGTGACTCCACCGGCTGCCGCGCAAGCTCCTGTAGCGTCGACGTAAATGTCGGGTAGACATCAAAACAGTTCGGCGTTAAACCTTCTTTCTATATAGTTCTCTCTACAGGGGTATAGGACCAGCTCTGATGTTGTACATAGCGTTGGAAAAAGTGGCTTCCCGCGCGCAGCGTAGTTGCCTAGCTCATCGATGAGCCTCATGTTTATACAGAGTTGGGTGACCATGCCTCAACGCCGCTAATGCATCCGTTTTACATACCTCCCTCCGATCGATCGTCGTCCAGTTCCATTTCGTACGTGTTATGCAGGTGCTCCGTTGATGGCATTGACTGCAAACTGGTAACTCCCCAAAAAGATGGCGCCGCCAACGCTGATCCACGCAACACGCGGGCCCATTCCCGCAAAGAAGGGCCGTAATCCATGTTCCCGATATATCATCCTCAAGACATCGCCCACCTTCTCCTTCTGCTGTGATAACATGACCCTCGTCTTCAACACGTCCAGCGGCGTGGTGATTCCTGCTGCTGTTGCGCCGGCGACACTGCCGTAGAGCGCACTTTCCACGGCCGTGACCTGGACTTCAACCTGTGGGCCTTCAAGCTTCCAGTTCTTGTTCTGCTGCCGCTGTCGACTCCAAGACTTGAGCCGCTCCCATAACGGGAATTGGATGATCGTGAAGGGCACCTCGCGCATTACGGTAATCGACCACCCGCGGTATAGTTCGCGCCACACACCGGCAAGGCCAACATGCGAGTACTGCGAGAGGATGTTCCTCAACGCCGCGGCGCTCGATCCGCCATGTTGCCCCGCTTGCGCGCGCTGCTTCACCACCTCGGTCGGGACGCGAATTGCGCAGGCGGCGACCTCACCCAGGCTTGCCGCAATCATATGCTCCATCGGCTGCGTCCAGGCGCTCGTCTTGCCCGCATTTCGCTGGCTGAGGAATGTTTTCGTGGCCTCGTAGGTACAGAAGAAGAAGGCGGCCCCAGGCGCGGAGCCGACGAGGGCGGAGCCGACACCGCGGTAGATGCCGGCGAAACCGCCAGAGGGGAAGAAGCCGGCCGAGGACTGGAGGCGGGTTTTGAGGGTGTCGAGAGGGAAGAGGGTCAGGTCGACAGTTGTGCCGGCAAGGCCGCCCGCGAGGAGAGCGGTCGAGAACGGGGGGCTCGAACCGCTCATTTTGAGGGTCGAGGGAAGACAGGCAGAGGCAGGGTTCGTGATAGGGCCAGCGAGGCTGGGGCCGGGACTATGAGGGCGCTTGTGACTGCATTGGGGTGAATGTGGTGAATTGAGAAGCGCGTGTAGCACTGGTGAAGCTCCGAGCTCGGTATTAGTGAGGTCATGGGAATTTTTCTTCCTCCGAAAACCCGGGCAAAAAAATTGGAGCTCCAGCCGGGGGGTCACCTCCAAGCCACTGTAAACCACACCACACCATCCGATCCCACCTTCAAGCTCCCCTCCAAGCTTCGCAAAACAGCACATCAGACCGTTCAAGGCCTTTTTTGCGAAGCTCTGAGAGCTCGCGTATGATGGAATGGGCATTACACCACAGGTGTTCCACCACGTCCCAAAGCCAATTTCTTGGATCGAGTTCCTCGATGCCCTGAGAGCAACATGTCCCCCGCGGTTCCCACTTGCAAAGGTTGCGGCGCGGCGAAACATTGGTTCGTGCCCCCAGGCCCGAAGATGCTTGAATTGACTGCTGATCACAATTGTTCGGTCTTATAGGTGTTGCCGTCAGTGGAGGCGTCGACTCCATGGCCCTCGCCTTCCTCTTGAACCAAGCCCAGATTATCAGCCCGAACATGAAGATCGCAGATAACCCCATTGCCAAGATCTCGGGGTTGGTTGTGGACCATAAGATTAGGAAGGAGAGTTCGGAGGAGTCATTAGCTGTATTTCGCCGGCTGGCTCAGTTCAAGCACTTCAGTCCGCACCGCTTGTCGCTCCATTGGGGTGGTGAGGATCCCGCAGAGCTTTCGAATATCGAGAGCGTGGCGCGACGGCTTCGGTACCGCAGGATAGCGAATTCTTGTGTTGCGCAGGGCATCGAGTCGCTGTTCTTTGCGCACCATAGCGACGACCAGTACGAGACGGTGCTGATGCGGTTGTTGGCCGGGCATGGGAGCAGGGGGTTGAGGGGCATGTTGCCGGCGAACAACATACCGGAATCGTACGATATTCATGGGGCATACGAGAGCGGCCACATAGATGACCAGGCCAAGACGATGCCTTTTCTCAGCTTCCACCCAAAGAGGAAGGCTTGGAGGTATGTGCGCCGCCAACTGGGCTCGGAGCTAAACCCAGAAGTCCATGCGGCAGAGCTGGCCGCCGGGCTGCGGGTTGAGCTGGACATTGCGTACATCGAGCGCGAGTACGAGACACAGACGGGGAAGATGCGAAGGCTCCCGCTGCTGCCGCCGGTCGAGACCGAAGACGCCGGGATCATGGTCTACAGGCCGCTGCTGGAGTTCAGCAAGGACAGGCTGATAGCGACGTGCGAGGCGAACAAGATCAAGTGGTTCGAGGACCACACGAACCAGGACCAGACGCTGACGCCGCGGAACGCAGTCAGGCAAATGTGCAAGAACCACCAGCTGCCCGTGGCGCTGCAGAAGCCGGCTATCCTGCGCCTGTCGCGGAATTGTGTCGCGAAGGCGCGGGTGCAGGATTCGGAAGCGGAAAGATGGGCGACCAGGACTGTGATTCAGAACTTTGAACCGAACGCCGGGACAATCATCATCGAACTGCCTGATCTGTCGATTTCCAGGCCTGCTCGAAGATCGAATCACGCTAGGAAGCGGCACGAAGCACGCATAATACACCGCCGGACGATCGCCGCGCTGCTCATCCGCCGCCTCATCTCCTTCGTGACACCCGAGACCCACCTCCCGCAGATTGCGAACCTCCAAACCACCGTCTCCCGCCTCTTCCCCGCCATCGCCCATCCTTCCGACCTCCCCCTGCTGAGCGCGACCCCCAAGGCCTTCAACCATGGCAGCGTGCTCTTCATCCCGCTGCAGTCCCCCTCCCGGCCCCTGAAGTGGTTCCTGAGCCGCGAGCCCAACCCCTCGAACCAGCCGCTGCCCTCGGTCTCGGGCCCCACGCACTCCGCCGAGGAGGTCAAGAGCCCGCGCGACGGGCCCTGGTACCCCTGGCGCTACTGGCGGCCGTTCGACGGCCGGTTCTGGATCCGCTGGCGGGGCAAGACGCAGGCCGAGGTGCGGATCGCGCCGTTCGCGCAGGCGCACGCCCAGGGGTTCCGCGAGGGGCTGGACGAGAAGGGGAAGGCGTACCTCGCCGACGTGCTGAGGCGATACGCACCCGGAAAGGTGCGGTATACGCTGCCCGCGCTGTACGCATCGCGCCCGAAGGAGGGGGAGGCGGAGAAGTTGGTGGCGCTGCCGACGATGGCGGTGCAGCTGCCCGGACTGGAGAAGTGGCTGCAATACGAAGTTCGGTACCGGAAGGTCGACATGGACTTGTTGGAGAGTAGCCTGCCCGCGAGGGATTACAAGGCAGACGAGAGCCAGGCTCCGAGACCAAGGCGTAGAAGAAGGGCGAGGACTAGACGGAGGAGAGAACTTGTGTGACATAGAGCTGTGTGAAAATAGATACCCACCTCATGTACGAGACGAATGAAGCTTAGATAAATTGTGATTCTTGTGTGTATTCATCAGGGATCGTGTATTGATCGGTATATGGCAACTAACTAGTATATAAAAACGAGAGCACCCACCCCGCTACCTTTGCATAATCCAGCCCAGCCAAAACGCCAAATGCAAAGCCATGGTTACATACTATCCCCGCCATGCAGATGTTGCAGTAGCACTGTCCTCTAGAACAGATTTTGAGTTCCTCCCACTACCTTCCTCGCAATACGGTCACGCCATCTCCCCTCGAGTCCGCTACTTGGCGTGACCGACGGTCAAACGCTCGTTGCCCGAGATGCCATCGAGGTGGAGCTCGCTCCCCCCGAACGCCTTGCCCTTCCTCGCCTCCCAGGACTTGGGATACGAGTTGCTGCGGCGCGTAATGACCAAATCCTTACCGATCATGACGATGTCGCCCGACAGGCTCGACGCGTGCGCCAGGCCCTCCCAGGAGGCGGGGTAGGCGAGCTTCATGTTCCCGCTGATGGTGCTGTGGCTGGATTTCAGGCAGCGGAGGGCCAGTTGGCCGCCTGCGATGCCGGACTCGTACGAGGCGGTGGGTGTGTTGGGCCGACGGGGAGGGCGGGGAATTAGCTTGTATGGATCATCGTTGCCGATGGGGATATAGGGGATGTCCTTCGGGGGCTCGGGCTTCCAAGGCTCCGAGAGCTGCGAGTCGGATTCCGTGATGGAGACCCAGAGGGGTTCCAGGATGGCGATTTCGGTGCCGCCGGATTTTGTGTCTGTTGATAGCTCGCTGCGTTTGATGTCCTGGATCATGGAGACGTTGAAGATCGGGAGCAGCGTGAGATACATGTCGCCCGAGAGGCTGCTCAGCTCGGCGGCAGAGGTGAAGGCCAGCTCGGCCTTGATGTTCCCCGACGCGGATGTGATGTCGATGATGTAGTCGCGCGGGGGGATGAGGGTTTCGGGTTTCTCTCTTCCCAACGCCTTCTCGATGGGTTCCCGGACTTGCACGTCGCCGGATATGGTCCCAACGGAAAGATAGGCGGGCTTGGGGTTTTTTTCGTGCACTGGCTTAGGCCCGACTGCGATTATGGCTGCACCGCTGTCAGAGGCGACTTTGAGGGAGTCATAGAGCGGCCAGTAGCCTTGGATATCGCCGGATATGGTGGTGATGGAGATCTCCCGGCAGTTGAGGTGGAATCCCTCTGGTGGTGTTCCGTCGATGGTGACCCCAGAGTCGCCCTTGGAAGTGGCATCGGCCATGAGGTCGGTATTACTGCTTGCTCCTTGGACCCGACCCACAATGGTAGAAATATCCAAGTGCTGGGAGAGGTTGATGGAGAGGTTTTCCATTAGCTTGACGTCGAGGTGCAGGGACTGCAGCTCTACGAATTCCATGTCCGCCTTCTCAGGCACCCAGATCGTAGCGCGGATCTTGATGCATGGTTTGGCGGAGGCGCTCCAGTCGATCCGGGAAGGTGTCTCAATCAGCAGGCTCTGGGAATCCGAGTTCCAGCTGATGCTCGGCTTGAGCGACTCGTCGTTCGAGATGATTTCGATATCGATGCTCGGGGCGGGGCTGTTGTTCTGTTGCCGGCGGACTACGATGTCGCCGTAGACGTTGGGCTGCCAACCTGACTGGCGGTCGTCGTGTGCGACTTTCTGCATCAGGCTGAGGCTTCGGCCCGGAGAGAATTCCAGGGGATAGGCTTCATGAGGGAAACGGTATTCGGAGTCCAGGCAGCTGGCCGAAGGGTTCCAAGGGACTGGTAGAATGGGACCGTCGCTGCTTGGTGGTGCTTTGTTCGGTGGTGCGTTCTCTGGTGGCGTATTGCCCGGCGGTGTGGTGACAGGCTCCTTAGGAGCCGACGGCGTGTGTGGTTTCTGCACCATGTTAGAGTATGCTTGGAAGAATTGTGCTGTGAGGAGAAGTGTGTGTGAAAAGCTTGGCAGTCAAGCTGAGCAAGCTGAGCAAGGTGATGAGATGGATGGGGTATATGTAGAGACGATGAGCCACCTACCTTGATCTCAACCACAACATTAGTGATGGTCACGAATATCGCAATGCCGATGGAAAGTAGCAACGCAACCCAGAGCACGCCCTTGACCGTCTTCCTCGATCCCCAGCCAGCAACCCGCTTGCGGACCCGGTTCTTCCAGACCGGCACGAAGCCCGACTCCTCATCATAAGGCCGGCCGCCCATGCTCTCGGGCTCATGGCCGAGCAGACGTGTCGATTCCTCGGGCACGCCCATTGCGGCGGGTGCAAAAGTCTGGTAGTTCTCTGAGCGGTCGGGCGACGACGTGGTGGGCGAGGTGGGCGACGGCGTGTAAGCTGGCGGTGCCTCGGCAGGTACGCGGAAGAGAGGTGAGCGTTCTGAGAAGAGACTCCGTTGCTGGTGGGTGCGTGGTGAACGGAGAGGGGTACTTGTCGACGGAGAGTAAGACGTATAAGACGCTTGGGCAGAACTCGTCGATGCAGACCGCGTATGCGATGGCGTGGCTACACTCCCTCCCCAAGACTGATCCTCGACGGCGACGACAGCATCGGTAGCGGTAGCGGTAGCGGTAGCGAGGGAAGGAAGAGGTGACGACGCAACCGTCCTCTCGCTATTTATCCTCTCCTCCCTAGCCTCTCTAGCCTTTGAACCCTCTTCATCTCTCCCGGCGAGACTGGGGTCGGCCACCAGCACATTCGGTACATGCGGCACACCGGCGGACGTCGGTTGTGCAAACTGTGGGCGTTGGCTCTGGCTCGAGCTCTCCTGCTGCGGGGGATATAAAGCTGACAATGAGGGGTCCGACGCGTGGAAGTAACCATCAGTAGGCGACAGATGGGTGTCGATGTCGTTGTCGCTAGCCGCGTCCGAGTCGTCGGTCAGGTCGGCGGAATACAGATTATCAGAGTACGGGGCCGGCATAGCTGCGGCGACTGTCCTCCTTCTCCCGGTCTCAAGCGCCTCTCATACAAGCACGCCGAAATAATACAATAAACAAAGGGGTCCTGTTCTAGCACTGGAAAACGTCGGACGTTGGTACGGCGGCTGAAAACGAACCCGCCAACCCGCCAACGCTGAAAGCTCACGAAGCTCGAACCGGGGCTTGGCAGATGCGACCCCACAGTCTTGCTGGGGGATACGCAAGCAAAACAATTAAGCAAACGTAGGGAAGAAAGTCCAGTTTTTGCGAGATTATGTGAGTTATTGGCAAGACACGTACGAGTGGGAACGCAATTGAACACGACTGCGCATCCGGTCTTGTAAGAAAGGGGAAGGAAGTTTGTCACAATCAGAGAGCGCGAGAGAGTGAAAGGGAAACTTCTGTTGGGCCCGAATAGTTTTGCCTCTGTAATTAGCGTACAGTAGAAGTCAGACTGTCCAAAACTACATGATCGGCCCACAGAGCGAAGGATGCGATATGGAGGAGGGGACCGATTCGTCAGCCCGCCGATCGTAGATATCGATACTCGTACCTCCCACACCGTCATCTGCAGGGCACATCCCCGGTCAGCTACCTGGCGGCCTAGTACGACGGTCTGGGACGGCGACTACTTCTTGCAGAAAGAGGAAGCTCGAATGGCTGGCCCCAAGAACGGGAAGGCTGGCCGTCCAGTCGTGAAAGGGCCCGGTCCTATCAGAAATGAGGTGGGGTATTAGGAGAAACTTCTCACCGATTATTACCGGGTCCCCGCTACAAAAGTACTCGATAAGCTTGATTGGGCTTTGGGCCGTGTGCTGCTGCCCATCCATCCCGACCGCATCATCGGCTCTTGGAGCCTGCAGGTCTTACGAATGGGCTGCGAGGACTTGCAGGAGAGAGGCATCGTCGTGGTTGGGGCCGACGCGGCATGACGACTGCCGCACGTAAGCCCTCTCTGAATTTGGTATGTATGCATACATGCACGCATGCAGCATGCTGTAAGGCCTCTCCACGTGAACAAAGATCGACTCTTTTGTTCACCAATACTTCCAGATGCTGTGTTTGTTTGTTTACTGACGGTCACGCCATTGACACTACTAGCCGACCTCATTTATTTTACGATGGCCAGCTTGGCCCTGCCTGCCTCGAGGTCTGTTCGGCCAGGATGCCCTGTCGTTGCGCCCACAGAGACATGTATGCTATGAAACGGTGCCAGTGCAATTCGCTTCGTAATGTATTTCATTGCGTCTCCAACTCTCAGTTCTTCCGAATGGTATCAACAACCCTCCTCGTGGGATGTCCTTCAGTCCCTAACGCCCGGGATATGACAATATGCCTCTAAATCGCGAGCCATGTTCCAAGCGCCAGATCCTATGCCAGTGTCAACTCTTTGTTTCCAGTTGATATCGAGATTCGCCTTCTTGCGATGCAGTCCCGTCCTGTCTCTTATATCCCAAATCATCGCTGCTTCCAAACCAGCCCTCACTCGAGACCGAGTATTCGTTTGGAGTTCTCATACATAATCCAGGTGATGCTCAAAGCCGGAGCAACCTTCAGGATGTTTGGCGTTAGCCCTTTATACAGCCCGCGATATCCTTCGTTCTTAATCGTCTTCTGCGCAACATCCCAGATGCCCGTGTATGTCGGAGGGTGCATCACCGTCCCCTGCGTCTGCAGCCGGGTCCGGAGCACGTTAAGCGGGTACACGACAGTGGCACCGAAAGCCCCGCTAGAAGCTCCGATGACTCCGGTCATGATGTTGCCCGGCACAGCATCTTCTTCGTGAATGCCCGCATATTTCGCCATGTAACTCTTGTACGACGACTTGAGCAGTTCGAACATGCCCATGTCTATGGCACTGTACGGGAACATGCCAATGAGGCCCATGGTTACGCCACGATATGTCGATCTGAGTCCGCCCGCAAGCCACATCTTCTTAGCGGTGTCTACGAGGAGGGCATTGCCGGTAAGACCGCCGTGGACGGTCGAGCTTTGCAGTCTGGTCATGTGTTAGCGGCCAGGCAGGGCCAACATCATAAGAGGTGAGCGTACCGAAACTTCAGCGTATCAAGGGGATATACGCAAAATCTGAATGCCCATTGTCAGCGGAAAGTCACGTCCAAAATACTCAAGTAACTGACTGGGCAACCATGCCCGCAACTCCACCAGCGGTGAACTTGGAGTAAGAGCTAATCTTCTTCGGATCGTTATGGCCCTCAAGCCTGGCGAGGGCACGCTTGGCAGCCTCGTATGATCCAAACTATAACCACGGTCAGCAGCAAAATCTTACAGCCTCGTCAGAGAGAAAAACGTGCCTTAATAGCACTTTCAGGCATGATCTTTATCACGTTAAGTCCATTGCCTGTCCACCATGTCAGCATTGGCCCTATAGTTAGCGGCTCATGTCGGTGACATTCAACTGCTTGAGCTGGACGCCCAAGACCAGACGACAATCATAAAGGGGCAATTAGGGCACGTTACTCACCAGCGAAGAAGCCGCGAGCTCCGCCAGAGCCCCATAGGTCCTTGACGGCGTCGCCGAATGGCCTGCCAGCATTTTTGAGCGCAAGTAGCAGCTTGCCCTGCCGTATGGCATGCATTGCAGTCTCCGTGCTTGGTCTGGTGCTCACAAGGAGGTAAACCTTGAGACGGTCGAGGGGAGCAGTCGCGGTACGAGAAACACCGCCGGCGATGGCACCCGCGAGAAAGTAACCTGTATCAGGGACAAAATCTGTCAGTTTTGTCCTCTTCTTGTGATGAAGTTTTGAATCCAGGTCCGTCCCGGATAATGTGTCTAGGGTGCCAGCGCCGGTTTGAGATTTCGGTTTCGCTCTGTAATCCTCGTTTGCGGCAGCTTCTTTTGCTGCAATGTACGACTGGAACAAGGCGGCGTCCATGTGCAAGTCGTCGGCATCGGGCGAGTTGGAAGGCGATGTCAAGTCTCGATATTGTTCGGCAGACCGACGATGTCGGTCCGATCCCGTAAGAGGCGATTCCTCGGGCGACGAGTCGTCAGGTGAGGGCGTCGAGTTCGGGGGTTTCTCACGATCCGCAGGTTGTGCGATTCTCAAGATAGAACCAAAGAGATTTTGTAGAAGGAAGCCGGTCGTACCTAAACCTTCAAGAGTCTCCTCCGTCACCACCGAGTCACCCTCTGAAGTGAGGGTGACAATGGAGGAATAGAACGATAACACCGCCTCTAGCGGCGCAGTGCTATCGTGTGTCGGCATGAAGAGCAGGAAGTCCCTTGAAATTTCGTCAGCCATAGTCAAAGTCATGTATAGCTTAAAATCAAGCAAAAAGATATGGCATAGAGCTCTGCTCTGCGTCTATGACACCACGATTGATGATTGAGCAGGCAGTGGTGTGAACAACAGTAACTGTGCAGTTCGACTCGAATCCATTCACCAGAAGAAAAAAGTTCGACTTACCGCCATTCGTCGAAACTGATATAGCCATCGTTGTTGAGATCGATATCGTCGAAGAAGGTGCTGATTCTTCGCATGGGAACAACCAGACCAGCCCCCTTGAAGGCTTGCTGGAGCTCCTTCTTGTCGAGTTTCCCATCGTGGTCCCTGTCAATGGATCGAAAGAGCACCAGGAGCTGTCGCTCTGCTTGTTCGACAAAGTCTCGGAACTCTGGGTTGCGAGGTACAGTCAGTAATGGCGGCGGCTAGCGAAAAGAACCATTCACGTACCGTGATATTCAATCTTCCCATCCGCATTCGTGTCGACGGTGTTCATAATCTTCTTCAGCAGATCATCGGCGTTCTTCATAGCTATAACACCGTGTCAGTTGCCATAGCCCAGGGCCGAGGTAACGGGCAAACGCTGACGATGATCAATTCGCTTCAGCCCCTTTTGCAGCCCCTTCAAATCCAGGTATCCGGTGGCCTGGACATCCAATTGCTTCCACAGGTCCTCCACGCGCTTATCCCTCTGGTTCTGCGACTCCAGCACCTCCATCTCGAGCTCGGTAACCAACTCTGTCACCCCCATGGCGCGGCCGCATCAGGACAGGCGAAGAGTTCGGGGTCGGGATCTGAAGGCCCGCCTGTGGGAGCATGGAGAGGGCTAGATCAAAGACACGTCTGGAAGCGCATAATGATGTGTGAAAAGCTGGGTTCGGGGGGGGTCGCTATATGCGCATGCTTGTGGAGCTGGGGTTGACGTAGGAGGAGAAGCGTGTGTCTACCAAGAAAAAGCAACACACTACGTGGTTCGGGAAAGGCCGCATGCCAAGACCGTTTGTACTCGAAAGAGAGCCACAGCGTCAAAAAGCGCGGAAAACTGGGCTTCGCCAAGCGAAGCAATCAGCGGCCGCCGATAGGGGCATTTTCCTTATCGCGATCCTGGCAGGCTTGAGCCTCGTAGCCGCCCATCGGTATCGTCAGCCTTGTCATCAACACCATCCCCCCCTCTTTCTAGATGAGTCGACTTCCCACTGCCAATATCCCAGAGAGGAGAGTCGTGCGACTCCTTCCAGGTGGAATGGCTGCAAACTACTGGGAGTCGTCGCAGCGCCGGCATTGGCAGTTCACCAAGGATGAGCTGATTACCATGCGCCAGAAGATGGAGGACGACAGCGCCGACCTGGTCCAGATGTTTCCTCTGCCGCAGTTGCGCCACCTGAACATATACTTCAATCAACGTTTGTCTCCCGGTTCTGGGCACGTACGCGATCAGTTGCTGACTATTTTCGCACGCAGAGATCAATCGTCTCGGCAAGCGACTCGGTGTGCGACAGCAAGCCATGGCCACGGCTCAGGTCTACATCAAGCGCTTCTACTCGCGAGTTGAAATCCGCCGGACGAACCCCTACCTTGTCATTGCGACGTCCGTTTACCTATCTTGCAAGATGGAGGAATGTCCGCAGCACATCCGACTGATCGTCAGCGAAGCGCGCTCGCTGTGGCCCGACTTCCTCGGTCTCGATACCTCGAAACTAGGCGAGTGCGAATTCTTCCTCATCTCCGAGATGAGCTCGCAGCTCATCGTCCACCAACCATACCGCACGCTCACGAATTTCCAAGCCGAACTAGCTTTGAGTCAGGAGGATATATCGTTGGGGTGGTCCATCATCAACGACCATTACATGACGGATCTGCCCATGTTATACCCCCCGCATACCATTGCGCTTACGGCGATACTACTGGCATTGGTGCTCCGGCCCACGAACACGCCGGGGCAGAATACCCCTACTGCTGCAGGTATTGCCGCGGCGACTGCGGCCCTGACGCAAGCTCAGGGGCGGGGCTCCGGGGGCCTGGCTGGTGCTGCCCCCACGAACGAGAAGGACAAGCAGCCGGAACCGCGGTTCGGCCGTGTGCAGCGGTTTGGTGCTTGGCTCGCAGAGAGCAATGTTGACATTGCGGCGATGGTGGACTGTACCCAAGAGCTTATTTCGTTTTATGAATGTCATGAGCAGTATAACGACAAGCTTACGCGGGAGCAGTTAAATCGCTTTGTAAAGGCTAGAGGGCTGGACAAGTGAAATTCGGCGGGCATGAGTTGTCAAAACCAAGCTACGCAGGCACAAAATGTGGAAGCTGGGTTTGGAACTCAGATGTGTTTTCTATGGCTCCAAGCTCCGACGAACCTGGCCCCCGGCGGTCTCGCTGGAGACACATGTTGGTTTCGCTTTGTTGATCCGCTTGACGGAGCAGCGCGTCGAAGCTTTCTGGAAAAGAAGGAGTTACAACAAAGATTTATTGGGCATAGCTTTGTCATTGCGACAACATGCTGGTCAAGGACTTTCGGCTAGCTCAGGCTGTGCTCGCAAAGAGTTAGGATATAGGAGTCAAGGTCCGGCTGATCGGGACATCGGCCTGCTACATTTCCTGAAAAGGCATTTGTGGCGGAGTTTAGGTGAAGGGCAAGCATTTGACTTGAGAGGCGTCGGCGAATGCTTCCTACGAGCTGAGTTTGAACAGGGGGGTTGGTTTTGTTGGTAGTTTAGCGGAAAGGGCGAAAGAATTCCTATCACGAAGCGATGATAGACTAGAACTTATAATGCCATCAGTTACAATACTAGACGATATAGAACTTCCTGACCAGTGGGCCTGAGTTTCGTCTGAGAAGCGCAAACCCATTTTAATGCCATCAGTTACAATATTCGACGATAGAGAGCTTCCTGACCAATGGGCCTGAGTTTCGTCTGAGAAGTGCAAACTCACTTCCGTCCCTGTCTCAGTGTGGCCACCGTTTTGTCGCAAAGTACTGAGGTATGTTGGGCATATGTTGCGTTACAAAGGATACGTATGTATGTATGTAGATGTGGAAATGCGACATAAGTTAACGGCTTCTACAATCTAACCATCTTGGCCGTACAGTTGAATCTAAGAACACATCATTCTAAGATCTGCTCACCCTCCCCCAAAAGTCCACAACAGCATCCGCAACCTCTACGCCCTGCGTAATCGCAATCTCATGCCCCCCCTCGATCAGAACCTCCTCCACCGCCTCGCTCCCCAGCACCCGGTGCGCGTCCTCCAGCAACTCGGCCCTCACAATCACCGGGTCCGTCCTCCCCAGCACGAAGCAGATTTTCCCACCGCCCAGGCCCGGCACCGAGGCGTCTTCTCTCCGGGCCGCGAGCAGCGACCGCAGGACCTTCCAGTCCAGCTCCCCCTGCTCGTAGATCGGGGCGTGGCGGAGCGTGCTCTTGTATGCGGGCACGAAGCCCGGGTGGGAGTCCAGCTGCCATGCTATTACCTCCGAGACGGTCCTCCCCGCCGTATCCGGCAGCACCGCGTTGTCGAATGCGTCTCCGCCTGTGGCATCGCTGTTCCCTTTCCGGGGCGCTGTGTCCGGCGCCACCTGCGCCTCCGGCTGGTCCGCCACCTGGGCCCTGGGTCGCAGCCGCATCTTGATCAAGCCCTGCAGGAGCCATTCCGGGAACAGGTCTTCGGAGTAGAGCAACTTGCTCTTCCATGTGATGTGGTCGAGCCGTATAAGCCCGCCCGGGGCGACGAGAGTCAGCGTCTTGACGCTGTGGGCGTGGTAGCGTGTGAAGGAGGCGGCAATGGCGCCGCCGAGAGAGTAGCCTATGAGATGGAAGGCGTTGTTCCCTGCCCAGGATAGGGAGGATGAAGAGAGGACGAGGTGTATCTGTGTGATGTACAGGCGAGAATCATAGGTGAGGTCGGTTGGCGCATCTGAGTAGCCTCTGCCAAAGAAATCTGCCACAGGTTAGTAAAATGCAGTGGTTTAGTTCCCGTTCCGACTCAAGAGAGTATCTCTGATATCCTCATCTTTCCAATTGTCAACACAATAGTCCACTACAGGCAACACTAGTTGCACCACTCATAAAACCAAGCCCTCGAGCCGAAACCAAGACTCCAGGCTAACTAACATCACTGCTCATCTCACCCATCATCCAGACAACTCACAGAAACCACAAGCCTCTCACGCAACTTACCAAACAACATAACTCTACATCCCCTCTCAACCAACCTCGCCGCCATCCCCCCCAGCGCCAAGCAAGGCGTCCCAATCCCATGGAGCAACAGCACCTTCTCACCCCCCTCTGGCCCCCATTCATAAACCCTCACAGACCCATACGCCGTCTCGACATCCCGCCCACCAGGAAGCAGATCAGGCGGGTAGGGCAGCTCGTCTCGCTGCAGCGTGCTCAGCGCGGGCAGGATGGTCCATCTCGGCGATCGCGCCGGCGGTTTGGGGGTGGCGGGCTTGCCGGTCAGGGCCGGGCGGAGGTACAGATATGCGGAGAGGCATGCGGCCGTCGCTAGGATGGCTGGGGTCAGGAGGCGCCCGTGAGGGAGGTGGACTTCCAGGATCTTGTCTTTCATACTTGGCTATTGGGCGAAGAATTGGCACTAGGGTCTGCTTCAAGACGGTTCAGATGGTCTATTGAATGTATTTTTGGACTTCACAGACTAGTACGTAGTACTGCTGGACCGGAACTGTCCGCCAGCGGGAGCGGATCTGACACTATCACCTGACCTACAGTTACGAATCCTACCTCCTGAAGAGTTACAGCTCAATACCGTGGAGGAATGCTTGTTACATGTTTGCTTAGACTTTCAAACTTCTCACGATGCTATATGGGACGGGGCGGTGCTATCACCATCGGTTAAGCGGCATCGATCAGCCAGCCGAGGGATACAGTCATTGGGCAGCAACATCGTCCGGCCCTCGGAGTTCGGGAGGGAACACAAGTTCATAATCATTTGCCATTCAAGTTTCGCAAAATATTGAGACGAGTTTTTACGAAGTGGCCCGATTTCTTCGAGGCTCAATCAGCCTTGCAGCTCAAGCGTCCCGACATCTGGCGTCGCCGTAGCCGACTCGGAGATGGCAGATTTGGACGGAGATGTTTCGGACACACCACGGAGCACTGTGCAGAAGCAAGGAGGGAGAACGTGGCTGCCACACTTTCGTGAAAAGCACACGATGTGCGTGGCTTGGTTGGAGCCCGTTACCCTTCGTTTCTTCTTTAATGTGCTTCTCCTTCTCCCTCCCGTGGTTGGCCGCAGCTCCATGCCTCCAGAGTAAGCAAACAGCCGGAAGGCGTAGCAGCTTTCCCCACTAGGTGAGACAGAGAAAATAGGCCGCAGCAGGCGATGTACAAAAAGGCAATCTGGATCCAGGTCTGGGCACCACCCTATAGGCCGTGGGGAATGAGGAAATGGCGGTGTGGCAGTGAAGGATGAGAGCTGTCAAGCACTGGTCCGAGTGCCCTATCTTGCAAACCCCCAGATCGAAGGCGAACGAAGCACAGGCGATAGCGCACCACCCTCTTCCATACGGTTCACTCCGGTGGTGCCAAGACGCCATCTAATGCACACGGTATTGGGTTTGATAACTACTTCGTACTGGTCCCTACGGTAGCACCGTGGGATCTGCCTGATGAAAGTGCCTCCGCGAGTGGTGCAAGGAGAATTCAAGGTGCATGGCAATGAGGCTGGATTGGACTAAGGTAGCAAAGCAGGTTTTGGCGATTGACCCACAGCGGATTGCTCCACACATCCCACTTGGCTCTTCGATTCCAGTCCAGAAGCAACGGGCTGTGTTCGACAGACATCTGCAGGACACTTTTCCTGGCAGGTTGGCAAGAAACTTCGCAAAAAGGAAGTAATCGGCCTGACCATGGATCGTGGAAGACCCTTCCATGCCTTCCAATGGACCCTTCAGGCACAGGGCATACTTTGCCAACCCCCCTTCAGGCCAGGGACACGAGATACCTCGTACATGTGGCACAGACTGCGAGCACTGTGAACATAATTACCCTCCCCATTGTTGACCCGATTTTGAAAGACCGCTGACCAAAATAGCAACCCTCCGCCCCGCGGCAGGTTGGAGGAGCCATTGACGAATAGAACAGGCACGGTTGGTGAATGGGGTTTGAAGTAAATAGACCAAAGTGGTTTGCATGAATGTTATATACCATTAAAGGATTCGCGATGGTGAGATTGAACTGGCAAGCCGAGGATAAAGTGAGCAGCGGGAGTGCAGAGCGGGAGTATGATGAGCAGACATTGGGGGTATTCCTTTCGTCACTCGAGTCAGGTCTTCAAAAAGGTGCAAGTCGAGTCGAGAGCTTGAGGTGTCGCCGTGTCTCAAGAAGGTTCCGTCTTTCATGCTTGCTGCACCAGCCCAGGTCACTGCTTGCAACAATGGGGTGGTCTGGGTGGTCCCGACAGTGCGAAGCGAATGGACCTGGTACTAAGTTGCGCCCCCTTGGCTGGCAGGGTCCTCCCCCAGTACGAAGCTCATCCGGATGATGGTCGCCCAGCAGATCGATTCCATTCATGCAAAAGAGGGCTGGGTTGTGTGGGTACCCGCTGGTGCAGCGCTGGAATAAGAATCCAGTGCTCGATAAGGCGGCTGCTGGTGCAAGCCATTGATCATCCTGAGCCATTCAACAATTTGGCAATTATGACCCGCGTGGCAAGCGAGAGCGCCTGTAAGCAGAACATGATGGCCCAGCGTATCAAGCGCAGAGGCAGGAGAGAAGGGCACAAACACGGGAGGATATTGAAGGACCCCTCCAGTTTTGCCCCCAAATACCATCATCGCATGTCTATCAATGGGACAAAGAGGAATAGCATTGGCTTGGGGCTCGGGTGGAGCAGGGCCATCAAGGAAAAGCCTCGACAAGATCTGCGAAACTCTTTCCCATTGCCTGCTTGTCGGACCACACCCAGCCCAAAACCTGCATCGGCGAATCTCACACTGTATGAGGATGTGGAGCAGACGGGTAGCGTGTGAGGGACACAGTGGGAGAGAGAGGGAGATGGGGGACAAGAACGAGAGGCAGAGAATCCCATCTCTTGGGTAACAGTAACTGGGTTCCAGCCGCCCACGTTTCCGAATGACAAGCCTGAGGCCAAGCGCAGACGCACTAGACCAGGTCATTTCTCTGGAGTTTCGTTCTGGCAGGGCCAGCTAGCCAGTCAAGGCGAGAGGGTGTTCCCCACCCACGGCGACAAGGCTGCTGCTAATGGCCACTGCCTCGCACTTAATTATGCGGGCTTGAACCACCTGCAGATGTGCAGTCGGGCCAATATTGGTCAAGGCCCAGGGGAGAGTTTCAAAGACACTGTGACACCATGGAGAGCGCAGGCGAAGCCAGGCGAGTCGGAGGAGGTCGGCGAGGGTCGCATGGCCGAGGAAACAGCCTCTCTGTCTGGCTTCCATCGCGAACGCTCGACCCCGGGCCAAAGTAGTATCCGGACCGCACGCACGCACGTACGCATCGCTTGTGTTTTCATTCACGTTCAGGGGGAATGGAACACTGTGATGACTGTATTCGGCTGGGTACCGCAAGGAATGAGAATCGGAGGAGGGGCAAACAGAGTTGTGTCACGGGGACCACGAGAAAGACCGACGACCCTGTTGGAGGCTTCTGGGCTGGCCCATCCAAACGTTGCTCATGACTAGGTCGAGATTGACTGTTCGCACTGGGGGGGAGGGGGGACCAAAGTGGAAAGCTGCTCCCAGGTACACACACTCGAAGAGGCGTCGGCCCACCTCGGGCACGGTGGTCAGTTGATCGAAGGGACTTGTCGGGTGAGGTGAGGTGAGGTGAGGTGCTTGTTTGGGTGACTGGAATGATGGATTTGGGAAGAAGGGGGGGGGGGGGGGGGGGGGGGATGACGAGGGTAATTTCTCTGGTGCTGCAAAGAGTCACTCGCCCACCGGACTCACTCACAGTCGGCGTGAGAGCCGGAGGTACACAGTGTGGATATCGATCCGTGTCTTGCATGCCTAGTACCTGCATGGGGTTTTGTCCAGCCTGGCGACAGGGCACTCCGATCAGAACCAGTGGGCAGTGATGTACGAGGTACTTTGGTAGGCAGCTTCTTCTTGGTGGACAGGCTAGTACCGAATTACTCACCTACATCTGCAGATACATAGGCATACGTTCAGGGTTATGTGGTAGGGATTTCAAACCAAGCGGGTTGGGGGATAGAGAGGGAGGCGAAATAGCCACACCACCCACCATCCACCACACACAGACGCACTAATTACAGTGGGCTATTGCTGAGGCTGCACAGTGAGAGGCTGCACAGTGAGAGAGAGGGACAGTGGCAGCCAGGCTTGTATACTGTCCGACGCACTGGGGAGGTTGACGGGCAGACGACGCCATGCCCCCAAAATTAACACAGGAACGTTAGTCCACGACGGGACTAGCCTGGGATCGGCTGCCCAATGGAATTGCAGTGGCGAATCATGGATGGCGTCAAGGTGTGGGTCAACAGTGCACTGTATCCACAGCACTGTGGCTTGTCCCCTTGTCATTGGACAAGCTGCCCTGTTTCTCCGCTCCACCTTCCTCCTCGTCGTCGTGCTCTTCTTCTTTTGTTGTCTGTCTCCCACCACCACACAGGCAGCATCAAGCTACCTAAGGATTGGACGCACGTACACACGTACCTCAGGTACCCCGAGTGTGGAACCGGCAGACCACCAGACCACCCACCCACCGTGCCACCCTCCCCCATAATACGTAGGTACCCATGCCATCCACCATCCTTCTCTTCTCCCATGCTGTAGAGTTCCCCCATGTCCCACCGCATTCCACACCAATATTCTTCTGCTGCTGCTGCTGCCCACCCAAACCACCACCACAGTCCCGAAAGTCACTTTTCCCGCCCATTCCATTCCCACTGTCTAAACTAAAAACCCACGCCCCACTCTTTCTCCCCCATTCATCCTCCGCCTGAACCAACAAAAGCATCGCCTCCTCCGGCTCACCACTCCTCCTCCCTCACCCACCACCCATCTTCCCTTTCCCAAAACCCCCCCCCAAATACCTTAACCACCTCTATCAAATCCCATCCAAACGTTTAGACGGTATTACCGAACGACCAAAAGTAAATCGACTCTTCTTGCTCCGACCGACAGAACCTCTTCAATCTTCTTGCATCAACAAAACGTACGGGCTCACCCTGCCGACTCCCTGCCGGTTTCATTGTTTGCGTTTCAAAAGCTGATTTTAATACCGCAGCAGCTCCATCAAGACCCCCAAAAACCGCCACCACCCAACCACAAACCGCAACGGCCATATACTACTACACTGCCTCCCCCAACGGCCAACAAGACGACGGCGACCATTACTCTTCCAACAAACTACCATTTTGTGTCTTCGTGGAATTCTCTTCGACCGTTAGATAATGTCTCAATACTACCACTTCAACCACCAGGCACATCCTACCCCGGCGCTACCCGGTGCCTCCCACAGTCATCATGGCGGGCGGAATCGGAGAGCACCGAGGCTGTCGGTCTCCCAGAACTCCCACAGACAATTCCGCGGCGTGCGCAGCATGAAGGAGCTGACTGAGTCGGCATCGCTGTCGACCTTCCGCACCAAGTTCGAGGCCGGCCGCTCCTTTGACCTCGAGGACGACATGGAGTTCTGCCCCGGCCTCCTGACAGAAAGCGACGTAAGTCTTGCTTGTTGATGGTCCGTGTACATCTAAACAAACAGTCGACTGACCATGGCCTGTTCCCATCAGATGGTTTCCATCCATAGCGCTTCCGAACGCTCATCTCTCGCGAGCAACTCGCCCGAATCCTCTCCCACCCAGCAGCCCCAGACTGTGGCTCCTGCATTCTCGCTCAACTCCTCATCTCCACCCTTCATTCCTCCCACATTCCAGAGCCAGCACTCGAGCCTCAAGCTGCACCAGCCTGCCGCTACTCGCGTCCGCAACGCCATCCCCATCATCAATCCCGCCACGGGCATTTCCATGTCCAGCCCACCGCCGTCGGTATCACCCGCCAGGATGCAGCAGGGCATCGGCCGGAGATGGTAAGAGGTCGTCGCGCCCGCTCTCTGCGAAGGGAGCCGGGATTGGCGCTGACCTCGCCGTCTGCGCCGTTGCAATCTGATCTGTACGACGCGCTGCTCATTCATCTCTCAGGCAGTCGTCTCATCTTGGCGGGCACCGATAAACCAAATCAACACAAGTGGCATCGATGATTTTTCTCTTGCGGGCTGGGTACTCGAGGCTTCGGCGGGACTGCTGGTTTCCAACTCCATCAGGCCCATCCCTAATCTCTCCTGTACAAACATCCCTACTCGACATACCCTGTTTAAACCGACAATTATTCGTTTTCAGGCTTTACCTTGGCGCGACCTGAGAGACAACATCGATACCATTTTTGTTTTGTTTCGGCTTTTCTTCGACTAAATACCACAAAATTCTTGTGTCCCGACCTCGAAAGATGGGGCTGTTTTCCGGCATGAATGGGGCGTTTCACCAAAAAGGTGGTTTTGCATTTCAACAAACATTGCATCGGTGTTCTAATCACACACTACGGCGGAGTTTTTCGGGTACTCTCTAATCTTCGGCATCTATTCTCGTTTCACGGGTAGCGGGGGGTTTTCGACTTCATTTTTGCGCCTCCAAGATGATACAAAATTCTCTTGCTCTCATCATGGTGACGTTCATGGGTCACGAAGTCATTCCAAAGAAAAAAGAATTTCTCGACATATAGAATGAGTGTCTTTTCAGCAGCTTGTTCAAAGCGGGGGCAAATGGGTGTTCTTGTTATGGTCTTACATGGGAAATATCAACTGGTCGGTGGCGGGCAAAGACGTGCGTTTTGCTATTGTTTTGCGGAATCTCCAAAGCTGGAAACGGGGTTCGAGCCTTTCATGGTGGAAGGTTGGAGTTGGTCAAAGTCTTTTCTGTTTCTTTGTATCACGGGGAGGACGGGAACACGGGCTTGATATCCTGATTCTCTTCCTTTTTTTTTACACTCTACTACTACTACTTAGTTCTTCCTGGGACGGGCTTCTCTTGTACGGGTTCAGCATCTCAGGGCAACTGGGGGGGATTGTGGAAGGTGGAACAACCTTGTCTGGGCACTTGTCGCAAAGCATCTGGGAGTGTTGCGTGTTTTGGGAGCGGTATGATATGATACAATGGGAATCGGAATGTGGTGATGGGGGATACCAGGTTGGGTGTCTTTTGTGTTGTCGGTGTTCAAATGTATAGGAAAGGCTCGAGGTTGTTGGAGTGTCCATTGGGGGACCCCGACTGACGAGCTTTCCCGGGATGTCTTGGTAGTGCCCATTTCGACCTTGCACAAGATGCTGGCAAGGCGGAAATATACGATACGATTCTTGGTTCACCATTATGCTGCTGCTTCTCGTGTGCCATGAACCTGTGTGAACTGATATGAGAATCGATTATGTGCAGATATGCGGAGTCAACGGTAAGACCGGGAGTGCCTGTGCTCCCCCTGGACCAGGGTCCTGTGTGAGACCTCGCCCGAGCTGAGATGTACGTTGAACGCTTTGCGGGATAGAGTGCTGGGGGATTCTAGACCACTTCCTATGACTACTCAGGTTAATTGATGCCTCATTTCTCAAAGTCTATGCTAGTGGTCTCCTGATCCGGTTGTGCATTTCGACAGGCTGGCCGGAATCTGACTAGCTGCCTCATCTGGGGGAGGAGAAGGAGGGAGGAAGAGGGGTATCAGTAGACTCATCTCCCCCATTACATGCCCCCGGGGGTGGGTGGCATAGAAGCCCCTTATTATTGCTGCGAATCCATATGGCAGGTACGCCCTTTGCCTTTTGCCTTTCACTTCTCAATAGCCATAGGTCGGTTTCAGTGAAACTAGGTAGGTAGTTCATCCTGCGCTTACCAGCCCGTCTGCAAATGTCCGAGTGATACCAGCTGCGGTGCACATTGCCCCGTGTGTGGGTTGCCCACGACAGGCAGGTGAGTGAACGTGCCTGCTAGGAAGGTTAGTTCCCATCCAGAGCACCGCTCGACAGCGCCCACCTGGCGTCATCTGATGGCAGGTGTGCTGGAGCTGCCCGCATGCATGTCTACATCTACCTTACTTTTGTTTCCTTTTTGGCTGGCGGAATCGGTACAGACACGAGTTGCAGGAGAAAATTGGAAATTGCAGCATCCCAGTTGGCGGGATCCGCATTATGTAAGCCATTCCCCTCTCTCTCCTTCGAGCCGAAGGACAATCCACATGCGCTGGAGCTCGGCTTTAGCACAGCGTAGCTCTTAGGTAAGTAGGTAACGGTGACGTCATGCGAAAAGTAAAGCCCTGGAACCTGGTGTGTGTTTCCCGACTGCGGTGTTTCTTCGTTTCCTTTTCATACAATACGCTCCAGCCAGACAAAGAGAGATTCCAGCCAGACTTCAAGAAAGACTCAATTGGGACCACCAGACGCCAATCGCCATCGTCAGATTGAAACGAAGCCGAACGAATCCGCAGAAGATGTCTTCCCGATTCCTATCCGTCTCGAGCCCGGCTATGAGGGCCAGCGTCAATGTGGGGAGAATGGCGGTCATGGGACGGAGCTTTGCATTCTCATCGAGCGCGAGCTCTGGCTTGAAGGAATCGTCTGGTCGTGAGTTGCCCAATCCTTTCCCCTCTGCATAGCATGGCGAAGCACTTGGTAGTTCATTATCATGTCTGCCCGTTTGCCCGTCGTGCTGCGTGGCTCTGGTCATAGATTCTAACGGAAACGCCTCTCTAGAAGCCGACCACGACAAGCACAAGCAGGATTCGCTGAAGAAGCAGAAGGATGGCAAGGGCCACTGGAAGCCCGAGCTGGCATCCGACTCGGAGGAGGCCCTAAAGGCGGACCGGTCTGGGCATGAGGATCCGGCGGCGCTGCAGGAGCGGACGAAGAAGGCCGCTGAGGAGACCTCGAAAGCCGGAACCAGCATGCGCGATGGATTGTAAGGTCCTTCGGTTGGATCTAGAGTCCCAAGGGTTTCATCGGGTATCTACCGGGTAGATGGTATTGTTCATAGGGCGGGGTGGTTGTACTCATATGCATAGGTGACGACTGGGAATAGATTGAATTGTTCAAATTTTATCTTCATGTCCAGCTCGATGAATACAGGACTGAATTGACATGTTAGATGGTATGGACGTTGCTCATCTCACTTTAGTTCACATTCCCCGATGGTGGCAGGGTTGCTGCCGCCCGAAGAATAAGATCATGAGCTGGGAATCCAGGAGCTTGACCGGTGGTGGACCTTGATCAAATGTCTGACGGCTATGATAATTAGTCGTGTCATTCAATTTCCCCTATGATCTGGAATGACTTGGTGCTCAATTTATCGGAGCATGAGTAAGATGTGCAAGACTGCAAGCTTATCAGTAGTAATATGGCCAAAGCTCTTGGGCAGAGGCTTCTTCGCATGAGGTAATCTCAGCACTTCCTCCCGAGCCTTTGCAGAGTGAAGTCAACGAATCTTACTGTATATAAGATTTAAGTCACACCAAAACGTAGGCCATCTCCCACACGCCATTAAACCAATCTGTCGTTCAAGTGTCTTGGTAGATAGGAAGTGGTCGATCGGCACTTCTTCAACGGTCCAACGACGTTTCCTGGATGATGATCTTCAAGCTAAGATAAGGATGGTGACACGGGTACTGCATACGAAGTTGACTTTATCTAGCAACGAATTGCAGTCATTGGTATATATTCTCTTATTCCCCCCATTCAAAATAAATGTGACAAGCTTAGTCTACGCTCTGGACCTGCGACGTGTAAGCCAGGTCCTACATAACCCATAAAGTCCTTCTAGCCACGTCCTGCGTAGCCAACGTAACCGAATGTCAACTGAAGCTCATCGAGGATAAACCCTTCATTTCCTAACCACATGGTGTATGGCCGAAGAGATGAAGACTCTGCGTCTTCCGCCACATATAGTTAAGGAGATGTTATATCCGTTGTCCTTGTTAGTGGAAAGCGGCTGGGAGGTCGATGCGTGACAAGTTCATGGTATCTCCTAGAATCTCATGCGTCCGGGAGTCAATCTTGGACCCGGCATGTCTGGTGCTAGCTGTTGTGATGGGGTGCACAGAGACTGCTCAATTACATCACCTTCTAGTCTCCTGACCATGACATTGTTATGGAGCCATGGCATAGATATTCTATTCTTCTCCACTGGAGGGGGCAGACCTCTCGTCTCTCTTGGCAATATACGACCTAGGAAGCATCTTGGCCACCAGAAATGATAGCTTTACTTGATAGGGGAGGGCACTGCTCCTGTTGAAGATTGTTTGTAGTCCATGTGTAAGTGCCAGAAGCACTCAGAAGAGAATATCACCCGGCAAGACATTTGCAGAACGGGTGGGTGTAAGTACACAACCGTAGGCTCGCCTTCAAGAAAGCCCAGCTGGAGTGATCGGAAGCCAGTAGTATATATTCAGAATGAGGGAGACGAGGCGTGTGGGAGAAATGTGACCTTTTGCCAGATTTGGTGTTGTTTTGGGAACAGAAAGCTCAATAGGTATTCATTTGCATTATATCACTTCGTGATACTTGGTCGCTTTGGAATGGAGAGATGGGATGTTCAAGAGTTTCTTCTCTTGAGCTTTAGACTTGACTCTCTACAGCGTTGTCACTTGGACGAGTCGATCGTTACTTTAGTATTATTGCGTATGAGGTCAACGATTCGCAAGTACAAGCTTGCATGATGAGGACGCGCCTGCTGCAGTGAAGCAAAAGCTAATCTCATGTGACAACACATTGGGCAACATTTAATGCCTGTGTACTTTCAATTCCTAAGACTAGTCTTAAAATCGTACAAAACCATAACTATTGGCATATAGTTGATCTCCCGATTCCATGGCTCAGGACCAAGAACGTCAGAGGCAAGCCTGGCCGTTTACATCTGATTCGCTTCCCGGCGCCAAGCACTGCCCCTGTAAGCGACCGTCAAGCGGGTGGCCTAGAATCCGATGCACCTGGGCCGGACCTGGATGGAAGACTGTCCCAGCAGCTGCTGTCCGCGCAGAAAGAGCTATCTTTTATGATTGGTAGATACAATGCCCCTATCAGAAGGTATTCATGTAAAGAACTTACAAGAACCCTTGATGTTCGGCTACATATTCAATCTAATAATCTCCGAACTCGACAAACGTTCTATTCAGGTCGATTTGCCAGTAAGACCGGGTATTTCGTCACCTGCTTGGCGACCCAAGCCCAGGCCCTGCATGGCCCGTCTGCCTTCGACACACACGTAATCCACCCACTCCACCCTAGCCGTCTCAGTCTCCAACACCCGCCGCGGAACGACCAGTCTTCAACGAACATTTCCTCCATCTATCACCAAACGCCCTACCCTCCTCCGTAGCCAGCTACGTACTCGGCGCCTCACCCTCCCATCTGCCTCGGACCCCGTCGCCACCGGCGGGCCATCTCCCCACGCCCCGAAAATGTCGAACCCGAACCAGCTCTTCCTGCTCGCCGACCACGTGAAGCTGTCCCTCCTCGAGCGCCAACGAGCGCAATCCCTCAACCTCGAGAGCGACACGCAAGACGGCCATATCTCGCGCTCGCTCGACCAGTTCCGCGATGGGCTCGAGGCGCTGCAGAAGGAGGAGAAGCGCCTGCAGGACGCGGGCGATGAAACGTACGTCACTTTTGCTACCTCTAGAGGCTACGAGCTTCGCGATCGAGGACAATGGCTGGAACTAACTGATGACCCAGCGCCGCGTTGACAATCAGCGACTCGTTGCCTTCGCTGCAGAAACAATACAACGACCTCACCTCACAGTTCCACGGCTTCTCCAGTCCCGGCACGACCTCGACCCTAACCCACCCCAACGACCCTCTTCTAAGCGGCGACTTCGCCCACGCAACCTCGACCAAGCCACTCAAGAAGTCCCTCCGCAACTCCGCCGTCCTCGCCGCCGCAGCCCCCTCCCCGAAAACAGTCCGTTTCTCCGACTCGCCGCTGCCCCCAGACGGCGATGTCGAGGCCCAGCTCTTCGGCAGCCACCAGCCCTACCGCGACGACCCGGACTCGGCCGGCTACAGGGACCACGCCGAGGGGCTGTCCAATGAGCAGATCCATACCTACCACAACCAGGTCCTCTCGGAGCAGGACGAGCACCTGGATCGGCTGGGCGAGAGTATCGGCCGCCAGCGAGAGCTGAGCATGCAAATCGGCGATGAGCTGGACAGCCAAGTCGCCATGCTGGACGAGGTGGATGTGGTCACGGATCGGCATGTGAGTCGGCTGGATCGGGCCAAGAGGTCGCTGGGGAAGATAGCCAAGGACGCCGGCGAGAGCAAGCAGATGATGATCATCATAGCGCTGATTATCATTCTGATTCTCCTGATTGCGGTTCTCAAATGATGGGAGGGACCGTGTTGGTGTCGGTGGGCTTGAAGCTCGAAGACGAAGAGGGGGGTTGGGTAGCTCTCAGGAACCACAAGCTGGCAACTGAGAACTGGGTACAGTGGCTTTCGGGAACCGGCGCATCGGATGGTTTGGAGTTGACGGTAGATTTGCTTTCCGTTATTCTGCCATTTAGGTATATGCGCTCGCGGCAGGACAGCACGCATCTTGGGCTGGCCAACGAGCATGGATAGCGCGATGTTGTCAAGTTCTTTCCAAGGATATTTATTACCCTCTCACGTGAGATAGGTTTAGCAGAGGGCCTCTCATCACGTCTTCGTGTATCAAACTTCTCTAGAGCAGAGTGGCTCATTCATAATAGTATCATTCTTCCCGTAATTCCTATCCCCACCGTCTAGAGTTAAGCAATTTGGCACCTTAACCAGTCCAGAGCCCCCATACGAGGCCATCGAAGCGCCGAATCAACGAATGATATCCCCTTCCTTATCAATGCCTTCCAATCCCTCCAAAATGTCACTCCCACCAAGCATGCCCGAGCCCCCAAAAGTAGCTCTCTGCTCCGCCGACCATACCTCATGGAACTTCACGCTTTCGTCACTCGCAGCCACAACTATACAGCCTTCCTTGGCTGTCCGACTCTCAGACTGGTTTCGTGCATCACCCGGCCCCCCGGGATAGGGAATAGCATACAAGGCACGATGCTCACCGTCCTACGGGATAGCCCCAACTTGCTTGCAATCTGGCCAGCTGAAGACCGCAATACGATAGGGATGTTCTGGCTGAGCGTACCCAAATGTCGCAGCGATCTCGCGGCGGGTGGTTGACCAGATGAGCGACGTTACCTGCGATGCAACGAAGATGGTAGCGAGAGCTGCTCCAGACCGTGTGTGGAAGAAATGAATGCACTTGTCGTTGGATCCACCACCTGTTGCAATGAGCCCATCCTGCCAGGGACAGAACGCGATAGCTTTGACTGCAGCACCATGTATCCATCGGTGGTTTTCTGATCCGGCTTTGATGTGCCTGACGCTGTCTGGCGATGTTCTAACTGTGCGAATGCTCGTTCCATCTTCAGCCATAGAGGCTGGCTCCTCGCTCCCATGACTATCATATTCCGAGATGCTGTGACTCTGTGGTCGTTTGGCTCGGCGAATAGTTGAACTTGATGTGCTGCCGCGCCGTTTCCGCTGGAATAACTTCTCTACTTCAAACAAACAACAGAGGTTGTCGTTGGCGCCAGAGGCAAAGAATTCGCCATTGGGGGACCAGACGAGTGCACAAATTTGCTGAGCATGGACTGTAATGCGACCTACCAGTGTCATGGTACCCGGCCAGTTGTCTCTCTCAACTTCCCATGCTGACGGCCATTCGACGATATAGTAGTAGACGTTCCCCATCTCGTCACCAACGAGTAAGTCTTCGGTCAAAACGTTGATGCCTGGTGAGTAGGGATTTTTGGACTGCCTCGTCGTACTCGTCGGCCGCTAACCAACGCAGTTTATAGGGAATGGCTGTTGGCAGTCGAATCGAGGAAGCAAGCTGTCGTAAAGTGACATCAGACCTAAATATCCGTTCGACCTGCTAAATGCAAGGATGCACTTGCTCCCATTGGTAGATGAAAAGGCAACCGAAGTCAACCAAGCATCAGAGCCACCTTGGTTTAGCACCTTGACCCCTAATGGCTCTGACCAGCCGTAGAGTATGTTGCCCAGCCCGACTGCAAGAGTTGAGCAAGTTGCTGAGTATGCAAGTATCGAGCAGTAGTAGTCATCACGAAGATTCGGGGCATCTAGCACTTTGAATGGCGCTACTGGTAAAGCTCTAGTCTCGGGCGGCCGCGAAGCTTCTTGGGCGAATGTCAGCAAGATGGAGGAGAACAATACACACCTTAGGTTTCACCGTACTTTGTTGGTTGTCTTTCTTAATCCATTCGGTGCCATTCCATGTTGTCTTCAGGTCAATAAGAGCTTGCCTCACTTTCTGTTTTGGGGAACAATAGGGGAAAGTTGAGAACTGATAAAAGTCGAGGATTCTCGTGGCTTGGTCAATGTTTAAAGCAGTGGCAAGCCGACCTTCATGCTTCTCGCTCTCCTCGTTCGCCTTGGGCTTCGAGCTGGGGAAATTCGTAGTGAAGAGTTGCGCGTTCGTTCCGCTACGAATGAGCCGCCCGTGGCCATCATCGATTGCAGCCCCGCTGGGTGCGATTCCACCAACTGCCCAGACGGTCCCATTGCTTGCCCGCCTTTCGCCGACTACCCTTTGATTCTGGGGAAGTGGTCCAAGAACGGTTCCAACTGTTGCTGTCAGCTAATACCGGTGCTGGTGAGATAGGGGCTCACCAATCGTGTCAGATCTCAAAGTTGGGCGAAAGTCTGAAGCCATGGATACCACGGCCCTTCGCCGAATAGAAAATGGATCAGGGCTGGCGCTGCCATGCCTGAGCAACTTTTCGGAAGGCGACAGATCCTCGACCTGCTTCGTTGTGCGGTACTTTTCGAAGGTGGGAATAGAACCATCTCGGACGGGCACAAATCGATCAGGGGATTTGAGAGAACCAGTAGCACGCTGCGTCGGCCGAGCGGAAGCTTCCCGCTTTAATGGTTTCAGAGTTACATCTGCGACTGGCGAGGGCAACGAAAGATTGGTCTTTGAAGCTAAAGACCTTATGAATTTAGACTGAGGCTTGCAGGGCGTCACCGGGTTGGAGGGCTCCCCGCTCTTATACGAAGAGTCATAGCTCACCAACGAGCCCGGGCCGTCGAAACCAAGGTAATAGTTAACGGGCGTTCCGCATCTCTCTGGAGATACGTCCGCGGAGGAGTAACCGGAGTCTGCTGGGCTGGAGAAATGGCCTAAGAACTTTGAAACAACACGACTCCTACGGGACTTGGCCATCTCAATGTATCGGTATCGATGATGGCGGCCCAATGGGAGGATATTGGGGAAGTAAAGAGAGTATAAAAGAGAGAGCGAGTGTGTCTTCACTGAAGCGTTGATCAAAACTGAGCGGTCGAGATACAACCGGAACCAGCCGTTGGCATAGCAAATGAAGGTGTGAAATCAATAATACCTAGTCAAGCTCGAACTGAGCCAACCCAAAGTCTTCTCCCAGAGCTGTCGGCGAAGCTCAATCTATGTATGGGTATCGACACGCGAAGTTGGTGATAAGTAGTGATACTTACGAGACGGCACCATAGGGGACAAGAGAATTAGGAATGGAGAGAGTGAGAGGGAAGGAGAAGGACATCTGCCACTGGGAAGAGTTCGCCTGGCTGAAACATCTCGTTCAAAGTCGGAGTATAGAGCGCAGGAGCGAGTTATACCTATCCTGGGACGGCCAATATGCCGTTCATAACTTCCCAAGTGCTGTAGCTCCAAGGTGCCTGCGAGATGAATCAGCTTTCCGCTGAAGCTTGGCTTGGTCTTTCAGATGTCAGGTAGGTGCGGTATCAATGTGAGCCAAACTCATTAAAGAAACTTGACACCATCACCCAGGGAGCAGCCGAAGAGGATAGAGCTTTCCATCAAGGGATAATAACTGAGATATTGGGACGGCTTCATGAGACATCAATTGCCATAAGCTCCGAATAGTATGACACGATATTCATCGTGACTACATTGAGGCCAGAAGGTTCGGAAAACAGACTGTTCAATCCAGGCGAGCAGTCTCATGAGGATTCCGGTCGACCTGGAGCTTGAAGTCGTTGGAATGTAAGATGCGCCAAGTACCTTATGAAGGTCACTTAAAGTGGTAAATTAATGACAGGCTACAGGCATCTAACTTAATCGATATGCGGGGCTAATAAGCTCTGGCTGTTTTCAGCCGGCCTAGTGCATGTATAACTTTAGCTGACACCTTAGGTAGAGTAGAGCCGGCATGGCGGGGCATTGGAGGCACCCCAGGTTCATACATACTACATATATCAGATCATGAGCTTCATCTACCTCGGCCACCTTTCCAGTCACCTTCATCATTACGGCCTCTAAATCTCGAGGCCATTGTCACACCAGTATAGAACCTCTCATCCCGCCATGGCCAGCGTAGCCCTCCCTCCCCTTCCCCTGTTCCCATCTCCATCTCCCTTCAGAGCCCCAGCTAACAACAGCTTTAGCATGGCATAACCCGCTCATCCCGCACCACCCGCACGGAAACCCAGCGCCAAGCCGACCTCGACAAGATCGCCAACCTCACCACCCTCCAGACCTCCATCCGCGCCCGCGTCGACTCGAACACCCACGACGCCGAGACCTTCGCCCTGAGCACCAAGCTCCTGCGCCTGAACCCCGAGTACTACACGATATGGAACGTCCGCAGGCGCTGCCTAACCTGTGGCTTATTATCAAGACGGTCGCCTGGATCCTCGCCGTCGGCGCCGCGCAAGAGTTCTTCAGCAACCTACATTCCCTCAGCGTCATCCGCCGCCTTATCTACCTCTTCGTCGAGCGAGACCCCGCCAGACCCCGGGTCCCGAGGACCAGTCGGGAGTGGGAAGAGTGGTATTACACCTGACGCGGATGCGGCGGACGAGAACAAGAGCGTGGACGACAGAGTAGAGAAGGATGGAGCTTCTGAAGAGGACCAGAAGCAGGATCTGAATGTCCTCAAGTCAGAACTAGGCTTTACAGTCCCTCTCTTGTTGGCAGCCCCTAAATGCTACTGGATATGGGAATATCGCCGTTGGCTCTTGGAGCAGGGCATTTCCCGTCTGGACGTGCCCGCCGCACGGAGACTATGGGAAGAGGAGCTGGGGTTGGCGAGCAAGATGCTCACCAAAGACAAACGGAACTTCCACGCCTGGGGATACCGACGGCAACTCGTCTCGAAGCTGGAAAGCGATGTGTTGCAAGGTACGAGCATGGTCGAGTCGGAGTTTGAATACACGACGAAGATGATCCATGTCGATTTGTCCAATTTCTCGGCATGGCACAATCGCGCCCAGCTGATTCCGCGGTTGCTGGACGAGAGAGGGTCGAGCGATGCGGACAGGCAGGCATTCTTGGATAAAGGTACGTTCGACTTGGCAGTGACATGCGGGCGATGGCTATGCTAACGAACCGCAGAATTAAACCTCGTTCGAGAAGCGCTCAATGTTGGCCCTGAAGACCAATCGCTCTGGTACTACCATCAATACCTGATCCTCAGCTTATCAGACTCTGCTGGTCGCCTAGCTATAACGCCGAACTTCAGCATTGAAGACAGGGCGAGGTACGTGAAGCGGGAAATAGTAGACATCAAGGATCTACTGGAAGATTACGACGATATCAAGTGGGTATATGAAGCGTTGATGGAGTACACACTTGCATTGTCCGCGGTGGAGCAGCGAGAGCCCACCGATGAGGAGAAGCAGGATCTAAAGGAGTGGCTCTCCAAGCTGAGGAAAATGGACTCCATGCGGAATGGCAGGTGGGATGACGTTGAACGACTTAATGGATTGGCATGATTGTCATGAACTCTTTTTGTATTATAACTATCTGCAAGAAGGCAGGTGTACGAGACAGCACAATGTATCGACCACGTCCACTAGGCTGGGATCGATCCACTGCACTTCCCCTTCACCAAGCTTGCGCCAACACCAACGAGCCCGTCAAAGTAAGCTAAAAGCGTCTCCACCGGGATCATATCTATGAGACCCAGAGTCGGGTTGGAGGACTTGAAGACTTGCCCGCCGAAGAGCACACGCACGTAGTATCCGCTACCGTTCGTAGGAGTGCTTGTCGGCGCACTGGTAGTGCTGGTAGCTGTCGGCGTGACGACGCAGGAGCAAGCGGAAGAGACGGCCGCAACGTCACCGTCGCAGTTGGACACCCAAGTCGGCAGGGGTTGTGTCCAGGTTGCGGCCGCAGTCAAGGATGGGCAAAAGCTGCTGGCTGATACGGACTCCTTGATCACCTGGCGTAGGCAGTTGTTACGGTTGCAGCCTGGTGCTGGTGTCGGGGTTGGGTTCGGAGCGGAGCCACCTTCGTTCTTTTTGTAGAGCTCGAAGACGACTTCTGAGCCCATGCCCGGCCATATCATGACGTCGAGCTGGAGGATGGAGAGCAGCCGGGAGACTGAGCCATCGTGCGCAATGTTGTGCAAGTAAATGGTACTGCTCTTCCCATCCATGACTTCCCGTAGGTGGGATGCGAGCTCAGCAATCCAGACTCCGAAGCTTGAGACACTGGCGGGGAGGGATGACGGGGCGTCGCGGTAGATCTGGCTGTATTCCCACTGGCCGATACGATAGACGGCGTCAGTAAGTTTCTGAGTTATGCAAGTGGTGCTGTTAACGCCGTCGACAAGCTTGCAAGGAAGGGGCTTGGCATGACATTGGCGCGCCGACAGGTTGTCGTAGTAGTGGTCCATGGATGCATGGAATCCACCATCCGAGGGAGGCACCCCGGAGATATCATCCAAAATCGCATAGAGCGGCGCCGAGGAAGTAAGATGCTGTGTCCACGGAGGGTTGCTACCCGACTTGATGGCGTTGAAGAGGTCGGAGCTTTTGCTGCAGCCGTACTGCGGTTCCAGACTGTCCACACCACTTGCCTAGATGCCAAGTTAGTCCTGCACAATCATAGTGTCTGCGCTGCAATATACCTGGACGCTAACACCCGTAGACTCGGTGGTTCCCCACATGCCGTTGATGACCATTCCGGAAACTTGGGTAGTGATGACATTGTTCGTCACCCGATACTTGACCTTGCCAGTCCAGTCCTCGCCCTTGCCGGGGAGGAATCCGAGGAGGTCGTGGTAAACCCCGTACAAGTCCGCGCCGTGCGTCCACGAGTCATCCAAGCCCGCTGCAGTGATCTGGGGGAACTGGCAGCTACCAATCCATCCGGTTGGAACCCACGGGTTGACAGGGGAGCTGTAGATTTTCCAGTAGGCCTTTGCGGAGTCATGGCCTGCAAAGGGCTCGCCGTAGTAGTAAAGCCCCTGATCATCGCAATTCCACTGATACGGCTCGACTGGAAATGCGTTGGACGAGTACGGCGTCCGCTTGTGATGCCGGTGAATCTGTGGCTGGTGAGATCGCGTCGCACGAGGATAGTAGGACAACTACACTTACCAATTCCACATATTGAAGCTCAAACTCCTCGGAGGGCTTGACATACTCCGTCTTCCTGACATGGGGCATGTTGCACCAGTTGTAAGTGCCATACTTCTCATCCGGGGTCTCCGACGTGTTGAAAATGAAGCCATATGCGCCCTCGCCATTGAGAACTGCCGTGAAATTGTTGATCTCGGACTGGGCCGGCGCATGCCAGCTTATATCAATTGCCTGCGCGGTTGCCACTTGCCCGGTCACCGCGACCGCGACAAACAGGGGGCGCATTCGAGCCCAGAGAGCCATTGTTAGCTGCAGAGCGAACGAGACAAAAAGTACTACACTAAAGACAGCGACGAGTCTGGTCACCCACGCAGAACCGCAAATCCGTCTGCGAGGGATGAGCGTGAACGGATTCATCCATTCTTATACTTGATGGAAGCTCAGGGTGAGCTTCCCACGTGGATGGGTCGTATTGAGGGTGATGAAGAAAATGGGTGGAAAACCGTCCGAGCTAGCGAATCCAACCTGCAGTTTCTGGGATCTCGAAGTCGTCTCAACGGGGCGGATTCCGTTTTGGTCCCTTGTCCCGCCGGCTTGGTCAGAGGCAAAGAAGGATAAAGTTCGTCGAACGTTGTTGTAAGTGGAGAGTTCCTCAGCCACGTGTCAAGGGGAATCCGCCGACTGGTCACCGCGGTGGTGCTTACGATTTGACCCCGGCAACCCAACCGACAATATCAGGACCCAGTAAGATAGGTACCTACAATAGTTACCTTACTGATCACGTACGAGGCCCGATTTTGAAGTATTCTGAGCGCCAGTATCTGTCGTCCTGCTTCCTTGAGAAGGTCCTTTTCTTGATTCGACGCTATAAGTAAAGACTGCTTAGAACTTTCTGTGGCATATGTGGAGAGCTTTTGCTTAGCTGCCACGGCAATATTGGATTGTACTTGGCGCGCCGAGCCCAAGTCTGAAAATTATCATCCTTCAAATATGCATTAACAGAAATGACTATCAGATTTCTCGTTGGCTTCTACAGAATGCCTTACATTGTCTTTCACCATACTGGAAAGGTCCATTCAGCAGTACTTATCTACAAGCTCTCTGAGGCCTGGTCTCCACCCTAGGGGCAGCTTTTCCCTGCTGCGAACGGTCCTTGCTCCCATATGGTCAGGACCGCACATATAAACAGTTAAATAATGTACTTTGATAATCCACGCGATAAGCACTGATAGCAAGCAACTCTAAATTGCTCCCCGAAGCTCACCAAAAGGACAGTATGGAGCTGGTTGTTCCCACTCCATTTTAATGATACTGGATAGGGGATTGCAAGGTTCCATGACAATCTGAGGGGGTTTTTGAATAGTTTGCTTGTTCAAAAAGTGTGATTATACCAGAAGAGTCTTCAGTTTCACTACAGAGACTCGGAAGCTGAACTAGTTGCTGAAGATTGAGACCATTAGCTGGAGCTACCATGCCACTTACGACAAAGGGAAAAAGGCTCCATAGACCTACAACAAGTATGCTTTGATTTTAAGCAGTCTGAGAACTTTCTCTTGCCCAGATTTTCAGATCGTGTCGAGTTGGGCAAGGAAATGCAAAACGATCCGCGAGCTGGAATGGGAGTTTGGTGGCGGCAAGCTTCTTAGTTCAAATTGTTCGTAACTCTGAGTTCAAATCAGGAAAAGAAAACCGAGAACTACATACGGCTTCTTAGCAGCCCATGAATCGACAGCTAGGAGAGATCTAGACAGTTCCAGCGAGCTACTGCCAGACCAGTCATAAAACAGTACCAACTTTGCTCAACTCAGGAGCTGGCATGTCCACGACGACAAACAAGTCACCAAACATTCACAGTGCATCAAGGACGGTAAAGACATCTTGGGGTAGCAAACGAGCTTTGCGTTCTAAGGAAACCAACTGAGTCATAATGTCAATTTCCATGCCATCTTCCCAACGAGGCTTCGGCGGTTGACAAAATACGGGTTTGAAAAATCCGAGGCAGTGAAAGAGAATGTTGCCATGTCTGTGCTTGCCCCGTGTGTCTCTTCAACCAGTCATGTTTGCCAGCCTCTCGCCCTCTTCCGTGAGAACCCGGAATCCGCAGCTATTACACACGAACCAACCCAGGACCTCCTGGAAGGCTCACCCATTCAAGACCGTAACGCCGGAAGCAGTCTGCATCTAAGAGAAGAAGAGCTGCGACAGACCAGTTGCTTAGACAGTCTCGTAGTCGCCGAAGGTGTTCTCGCCGGAGTAGGTGATGTAGAGGAACCTACGTAGTGGTCTGGTTAGTCTTTGTTACTTCGCTCATCGGGGTGAAAGCGACATACCCATCCTCATCCTTGTGCTCCTCGTAGATGCTGCTCATAAGCGCAGCTGTTGGCGGCAGAACCTCATCGACGAAGATGAAGATGGCCTTCTCCGGAGAGAGCTTGATTCGCTTTCGGATAACATAAACGAACTGGCCAACCGTCAGGTCCGCGGGAACCAGATACTTCTTCTTGTCGATGGTTGCGATATCGCTCTTCTCGACTTTCTCGCAAATGACCTGTTTGGAGACTCGTCAGTTTTGAGTACTTTGAGGAGGATGTGACGAAGCTAATCAGGCAGAGGGCAAGGCCGCTGCTAGCCAGGAGGCAACAGCGGCATGGGCACCTCGAGGAACGCTGATGTGCGACGAGAACAGAAAATACTTACGGGAATCCGATCCGAATACTTCTGTCGGATGCGCTCGGCCTCGGCCTTTCGCTTCTCAAAGGGGTGCTCGTCCTTAAACTTGGATCGCATGATGACGACTGCTTGCTTGCTTGGTGGGATGTGTTTGGTGTCGAGGACTGGGCTCTGGGGAGCGTGCGGGATTTAAGTACGACGCTGCGAAGAGGTCGATGATGAATGCTGATGACGGATCGGAGAAAGGTGTAGAAGGGAGAGTTAGGTGGAGGTTGTTTGCGTGGATGGGAAGGCAAAGGAATGGTACGTGGGTTTGTTGCCGCCTTGGGTCACTGGTGAATGGGCGGTCACTTGCTGGGAGGGAGGCGGACAGCGCGGGGCTGATGAATGACTAAACGGGTGGGCCATTCTACTTTGGGGTGGAAGGCGAGGTGTCGGTGAATCACGAAGGCTAGGCAGGTGACTTGCGGAGTCAGAAGGCAGCCGCACTGTCCCCTGCCTGGAGGCTTCACGGGACCCCTGATTTTGTGGAGGCTATGGTCCCTTCTGAGACCCGAATTTTGGCAGTAAAAGGCTGCTGGAAATATCACTCTTAGTCTGGATCTATTCGACATGACCGGCCTAAAACATTCGTGAAGTCATACCGACTTGATATGAGGCCATTCTGTCTTTGGGGTTGTTGGTGAGAAGACAGTGCGAATACTGTACAGTCAATTTTGCCTGGGGCATGAATGCAGCGGGGGGCGCAAGGTACGGAGGGTACTTAGGCCTCTGGCTACAGGAACGCTAAACCGGGTACCTAGCCTATTACCTTAGGTAAGTAGGTTGGTAAGGCAGTTGGTCGAATTCACCCCACCATCCGTCACTGACTGAGCTGACCAGGGGTTGGACCAAATTCGAGCTCGGTTGAACATTCGATTTTACCAACCCGGCGACCAGCGACCGAGAAAAATGGCTTGATGTGTCTGTCAGTGGCATCATCCAATTGAACACGATTAGTGGCTCCTTTTGGATCATACTACTTATACTTTGGAAATGGCCTCCAATCGTCAAGCACAGAGGCTGCTGGCCCAGCTAAAATCCCGGCCAATCTCCAGCAGTCATTTGCAACCATTCCCTTCCAGTCGCAGAGCTCTTTCAAGCTCTGGGAAGCCTCAATTAGCCAGCCAAGGACCTTCGAATTCCTTCAATCGGCTGTTGTTGGCAGCAGTTGGCCTTGGAGTCGCTGCACCGCTCTTCTACAAGATGGTATGGTGACCGTCTAGAGACCTGGTGCTCAAAAGCTGACCTCTCCATTAGGCTACACAAGATCCCGCGCAATTGGACTCCCCAACCCTTGCCGAGCGCGATGCCCTTGCGAAACGGGAGGCCGGTGTAACGGACGACTCCCCGATGCGATTGCGTATGGAGAAGTTTATCAAAGAGCAGCAACAACTAATTGTCAAGGAGCTTGAGAAGTTTGACGGGACAAAGTTCAGGAAAGACGAGTGGGCCCGTAAGGAAGGTGGAGGTGGCATCACCTGTGTGCTCCAGGATGGCAATGTCTTCGAGAAGGCCGGCGTCGGCATCAGCGTTGTCTATGGTAACCTCCCGAAACCTGCAATTGCCAAGATGCGGGTGAACCACAAGAACCTAGACGACACGGTTGATTCCTTGCCCTTTTTTGCGTCGGGCTTGAGCCTGATCATACACCCCAAGAACCCTATGGCGCCGACGGTCCATCTGAACTATCGGTACTTCGAGACTGCGAATCCAGATGGGTCATCGGCTACTTGGTGGTTCGGAGGCGGTAGTGATCTGACGCCAAACTACCTCTTCGATGAAGATGCGGTGCACTTCCACAAGACTCTTAAGGAAGCTTGCGACTCTCACGACAAGTCGTACTACACCCGATTTAAGAAATGGTGCGACGAATACTTTTACAACAAGCACAGGGGCGAAAGCCGTGGCATTGGCGGTATCTTCTTTGACGACCTGGACGATTCGGAGAAGGACGTCGAGAACACGTTCGCCTTCATCCAGGACTGCCTGAAATCTTTTCTACCAGGCTACCTGCCTATTGTTGAGAGGCGGAAAGACATGCCGTTCACTGAAAAGGAAAAGGAATGGCAGCAGCTTCGAAGGGGCCGATATGTCGAATTTAACCTGGTCCACGATCGAGGGACCGCATTCGGCTTGAATACGCCTGGCTCAAGAGTCGAGAGTATACTTATGAGTTTACCCCTTACCGCAACTTGGAAGTATATGCACGAGCCTGAACCCAAGAGTCGGGAGCAGAGACTTGTTGATGTGTTAAGGACTCCTAGAGAGTGGGTCTAGGGCTCATGTGCCCGCCGAAAACGATCCATGTAACATTATGTACTCATCATCAAGAAATGTCATAGCATATAGAGAAAATAGAGGCGGAAAAGCTACTATAGTTGTTTGGAATAGTGGTGGTTACCATAAATCTGCTAGTGATGCTTAGTTCAACCCAGACCAATGACAGTTGTTAAATCGCTTGTTTCACACTGTATTAACTCCAACGGCTTTCACACACCTTGACTGTGGCAACTAAACTGCACTTCACTGCAGAAAAAGCGACTCCTGCCCTCCTCACATTAGCTTTTATCTCGCTTGGAAATCCAATTCATATAATATAGTCGTGCTATCGTCAGAGCTTTCCCTTCACTCCGCGGTTGAGAAATGACTCAATCTTGAGTCAACGAGAGTTGCTTCATCGACAAGCTTCACTCTCGGTATCCCACATCTTGCATATAGGGATCATGAAGTGAACTTGTGTCAGCCAGAATGGCAACTCTCTCATCACCGAGGCATGTTCTGACCTCGCTCATCAACTCCATCGCCAACATCCCAGCCCCGCAGGACAGAGTCGAGCGACCAGGCCACAACCCTCAAGCTCCAACAGACAACCCCCTGAAGTCAATCCACATATCTCAGCGCTCACTGATCGTAACTCTCCACGTCCTCTTCCCATCTCTCGTCTTGCCGGCACTGGATCTCCTGGACCGGAGCCTCGTGACGAGAGTTGTCCACTCGGAGCATTCGGATCAGGACGACTTAAAGGCAGAAGGGGAGGATGGCCAGGGGCAAAGGCGGACGGAGGAGCCGAGTTCGGGGAATGGAGCTGTGTTCTATCTAGTTCGCTCTGTGGCGTCGACGATGTCAAGACGGAACTATAGCGGCGGCGGCGCCACGACGACGACGCAGCCGTATATTGTCCACCTAGATGCCTGGAACTGCTCATGCGCGAACTTCGCATTCGAGGCATTTCCTGCTGGCGTTGTAGCCGCCGAGGATGAGATTCTACCTGCAAATCATGAAGATGTCCCAACTCATGACAAAGAAACGGCGGTAGAGTGGCAATTTGGAGGTTCAAGCCTGGATGGGGTTTCGAAGGCGGATGCTCCGGTTCCATGCTGCAAGCATCTGCTTGCGTGTCTCCTGGCCGAGCGATGGGGTGGCATGTTGGGGAAGTACGTTGTGGAGCGGATGGCTAGCAGGGACGAGGTAGCTGGCTTGGTTGCGGACATCTGAAATGAGGCAACGGCTTGCATGCTGTATTGTTCCAGCCCCAGCTGTTCTCACATGCTATCAATGTACAAGGCACACTCAATTCCTACGAGAATGCCCGTCTTCCTGGTCAGACCTTCCGGACGCCGAAGTATTAAAACATGCCCGCATTCTTGAGTCTATCGCAGGTATCAATCACCTCGTTCATGCCACTCCCTTTCTTTCCCGCGCCGCCGCGCCTGATGTCTATTTCTTCTTCTCCTTAGACTCCTTATCCTTCTCCGACGAGCCCTCCTTGGCCTCGCCGTTCACGCCGTTCACACTGCTCTCCTTCTTTTCATCCTTGCCGTTCGTCTCGTCCTTTTTGGCCTCTTTCTCTTCTTGCTGCTGCCGGTTCTGGATTTTGTTCTCGATCAAGTCGTGGAAGGCGGTGATGGCGCGGATCAAGCTGCTGAGGTAGATAGCCATGAGCTGATCGTTTGTCTTCGTGCTCATTGCGTAGGAGAGTTCCCCGCTGGTGCCCTTCTCTTCGGCCTTGGGAGTCGAGAGATTCGGTAGGAGGTTGAAGACGTCTTGGAGGTTGCCGAGAATGGCGTGATTTACAGGGAGTTGGCCATCGAGCACCTTTTGTAAGTATGCACCGATGTCGCGGAGTCGGAGGTGAAGGCCTTGGAGAGATTGCAATTGGTTCGTTATGCGGGTGGAGAGGGTGCCGACTGCGACATCGCGGATATCTCGTAGGAGGTGCTCTACGCCGATTTCCTCTGCTTCCTCTGCCTCGATGATCGATGGGGTGTGTACGAACGTTCGGGATGTGGTGGTTCCGTCCTGAACGAGGGCTGTCAGTATATAGTTCTAGGCAAATGAATATCCCGTGCTGCACTCACATCCTTAATCTCTTCGACTGAAAAGTAGGCGTCTGTTGGCACGCCGGCCTCCTTTGGTTGGACATCGATAATTACCAATAGAGGATTGGGTGTGTATCGCTTGAAGAGCTCGTTGATCTCGAGATCCGAAGCCCGCAGCTTCGGGCCGGAATGGTACCATCCTATCAGCTTTTCTCTTGCGTTGACCTTTTTGAACATATCGTTCATGCCCTCGACGTAGTTGTGGTCCAAGAACCACACTGTCGGGTCCTTGTCATCCTCTTCGAACGGTACTGAGCAATTTGTCAGCTTTCTTGCTTAATATGATCACCACGTAGACTTTGTAAATGTTACCTGCGAAACTGTTTGAAACACGGACGTTCTTCCCATCGTTCTGGCCTAGTAGGACTCCTACCACTCGTCTTTTTGAACCCTTGACTACTGCTCTGTTGTAGTGGTCGACGACGGACAGGAGCACCAGCGGAGCTACGGAGACGTTTCGGGTGACGAGGGAGAGAGTTTCTGCTGTTGTGGCAGGCATCTTAGAGTGGGATTTATGGGTGTCGCAGGGGTTATGAGTTCGGTTCGTGAGAATGTTGTGGGATGTAGAGTCGGCGTTGATTTTCAAAGAGTTGTCGTACTTGAGATGCTGCCTTTCGATCCAGCTTAGTTCCCAATTGGGCCTAGCGGCAAAAGAAGCGCGAGCCTTGTTGAAGTCACGTGTTTCAAAGAGTCAAGCCACTCCCGCCATATCAGCCACAAGAATCCCTCATGCTGGCTGAAAGGTTCCGCTCACATATTCACGATTATAACAACGGGAATGTTTCCAGTACTTATGGGCGCTTGTACATCATATTTACTTAAGATACGATAATTGAAGCAACCATAATTTAAGGTTAGTGGCTAGAGACCAACTCTAGTTTTATGGTTCGTCCGAGGGTCTCAGAAAGAGCCTGTGCCCCGACAGCCTCTTCACATTGAATCCTTTCCCACATCCGCACTTTTTGTGTGCATCAGTTTCTTGGCTATTAGTTTGACTGTGATTTTTTCTTTCTTTCTGGCTCGAAAGGTTATAATGAGATATGGATACTGCAACTTCACAAAAGGGACCTTGAGTCCCACAAACATCGAGGCTGAAGTGCCAACTAAAGCTTGGATGTTGGAAGTAAAGCCAACCAATGCCGGCCAACCAGTCTAGGCTGCAGCCTCGAAGCCTCGTTCTTCCAATCTGCACTATGGCTGAGGACAGCTCACGTGAACTTATTGGCACCATGGACAAGCCACAGCCTCATTCTTTTCGGCCCGGCTGCAACGACTCATCAATTCCAGGTGTCGACAACGCAATAATTAGCACCGTCGGATAGAACCACGTTCCTCGCGAGGGCCATAAGCATGGTTCGTCTGCCTTAGCAGAGCGTTGCTGTTCTAGTTCGAATGCAAAGAGTAGTGAATCGTGCCAAGCTTAAGAGCTCCATGCCTCAAGCTAAGCCGTCCATCTTCCCCAGCCGACAAGTATAAGATGCAGCCCAGTCAGCAGACTTGGAGAGTCCAAGGCGTGCCGCTGGATTTCGACAAGGAGAGCTTGGCCGATGTTCTTCAAAACCATCCAGCTCTGCAGATCGCAAACACTACAGGGAACGGAGGCGATAACCAGAACAGAGAAGTAGGGAACGGCGTCTGTATTCGCACACTCGCGCCGAATCTTCGCATCGACCAGGTCGCAACTGTTCGCTTCTACCATCTGCCGGCGCAGTTAGCCACGCTTGAACCAACCAGTCATTTAACGATTCACATACCAGCACCTTCCGGGAACGCACGCACCAGGGCCACTCGGAAGAGTGATGTCCTTCCCAGTGTCAGACTAGTAATCGATCAGCACTTTGATGGCATCACAGTGCTACGCAACCCCGGTGGAGAACATCACGTCGACATTCTTGCTGTCTCTGGTTTAGGGAGTCATCCCTATGGTTCCTTCACGCACAAAGGCGATGGCCATATGTGGCTAAGTGACAGCCTTCCTCGTGACATGCCGACAGCCCGAGTGATGATCTATGGCTATGAAAGCAGTCTCCAGCAGAGCACAAGTTTTGCTGGCCTAGATGATTTCTCCAGCGTGCTCCAAGTCGCCATATGCCGGCTGATTCGAACGAAAATGAAGCCTCTCGTTCTTATCGGACATAGTCTCGGTGGGCTGTTGATCAAAGAGGCATTGATTCGAATGGCAGAGTCTGACCTGGATGCGGACCTGATCAACCTTATCTTCGGGTCACTTTTCTTCGGCGTTCCGAACGATGGAATGGACATCGAGTCATTGATTCCTATGGTGCACGGCCAGCCAAATAAGCCACTTGTTGAGTCGCTTAGCAACATCAAGTCGGATGTCTTGATGATGCAGAAGCGAGACTTCAACAGAGCCTTAAGGCGGACGAAACTGGAAATTTTCTGCTTTTACGAGACGAAACTGTCACCCACGGCAGCCAAGGTAAGAATCTGTTCAGTCAGCCGAAGCAGCATGCCAACATCACTGCAGGATGCCAATGGAAATTACAAGATGATCGGCCCTAAGCGGCGCCTTGTAAGTCGGGCCTCAGCAACGAGCTGCTTGCCACCCGGCATCCCATTGGATCACTTAATAGCGGTCGACCGAACGCACTCGGAGCTGGTCAAGTTTGCGTCACATGATGCTGTGTACGACATTGTCAGCTACATTCTCTGCCAGATACATCAAAGATCTCCAAGCAGAGAAGTACCGACTAGATTGCGTACCATATCATCCACAGTAGCAGAAATAACACAAAGCAGTCATTGGATCGTCCCATTCGGTCGCAACAAGGACTTTATCGGGCGTGCGTCGGTTTTGGACCAGCTTCTTGACTTGATCCCTCCTACTAAAGAAAAGGACGATTGCCAACGGACGGCTATTGAAGGCCTCGGTGGCGTTGGAAAGACGCAGATCGCACTCGAGGCCGCCTTTCGCGTCCGGGATGAGCATCCGGATTGCTCTGTCTTCTGGGTTCCGGCTGTCGATGCCACCACATTCGAGAACGCCTACCGCGAGATCGGCCGACAGCTGAAGGTTGATGGGATTTATGAGGACAAAGCAGACATCAAGGTGCTCGTTAAGAAAGCACTAAGCCAAAGTGCTGACAACTGGTTCTTGATCATCGATAACGCCGACGACGCCGAGTTGCTCTTCGGCACTGCCGGGGCTACACCATTGTGTGACTACATCCCTTTCAGCCGCCAGGGGTCTATTCTGCTCACAACAAGAAACCACGAGGTCGTCCGCAAGCTTGACATTCCGGGAACTAACGTTATCCGGGGGACTGAGATGAGTAGGGAAGAAGCTGTTGAGCTATTGCACAAAACCCTAGCTCCGCATCAGACGAGCGATGGCGAGAGCACGACAAAGCTGCTTGACTTCCTGGCGGATCTGCCGCTCGCCATTAAGCAGGCATCCGCGTACATGGACCAAACCAGTATGAGTACAACGCAGTATCTAACACTGTGCCAGTCAAGTGACGCGAACTTGATTGAGCTACTTAGTAAGGACTTTGGAGATCGAACCCGCTATAAAAGCACTCGAAATCCGGTTGCCATCACATGGCTGATTTCATTCCGTCACATCTCCAGGGATAATTTCCTCGCCGGTCAATACTTACGATTTATGTCATTTCTTGCTGAGAAGGAGATTCCCAAATATCTCCTCCCGCCCGGGGACAGTCCGCTAGCGTTCCACGAGGCGATCGGCATGCTGAAAGCGTACTCATTTATCAGCGAGCGGCCAGGTCAAGAGGTATACGATATACACAGGCTCGTTCCGCTGGCGATGCGAAATTGGCTAGCGGAGGAAGGAGACTTTCACGCATGTGTCAGAGCTGTAATTAAACAGCTCAGCGAGGTATTCCCAGATCCAGAACACGAAAACAAGTCAACATGGCTGCGGTATCTTCCACATGCGTTGGTAGCATTGGAATTCCGGGAGAGTTCAGCCGACGGCGAGGCAGAGGCCAGGATTCTCTATATGATAGCTCAGAGCCATTATATCCTTGGAAAATATAAGGAGTCAGAGAAGCTTTTCCGGCAGACCCTTAGGATTGAGACCCAAGTGCTAGGTGTTGAGAATCGCAATACACTTGTCAGTATGAGTCAGCTTGGGGTTGTACTCGGTACGCTAGGGAAGTACGAGGAGGCCGAGAAGGTCCAGCGGCAGACGCTTCGTTTATCAACTAATGTACTAGGCGTTAAGCACCCCGATACACTTGTCAGTATGAACAACCTTGGGATGGTGTTTATAAACCAAGGGAAATATAAAGAGGCCGAGGAGCTAAATCGGCAGACACTTCAGCTTTATTGTGAAGTGCTAGGCGCTAAACATCCCGATACAATTACAAGTATGAGTCAACTTGGAACAGTGCTCGCTTACCAGGGAAAGTACGATGAGGCCGAGGAGTTATACCGGCAGGCGCTTCAGCTTCGTATTGAAATACTAGGCGCCGAGCATCCTAACACACTTAGTAATATCAATAACCTCGGAGTAGTACTTGATCACCAGGGGAAGTACGATGAGGCCGAGGAGTTATACCGGCAGGCGCTTCAGCTTCGTATGGAAATACTAGGCGCCGAGCATCCTAACACACTTAGTAATATTAATAACCTCGGAGTAGTACTTGATCACCAGGGGAAGTACGATGAGGCCGAGGAGTTAGAACGGCAGGCGCTTCAGCTTCGTACTGAAATACTAGGCACCAAGCACCCCGACACACTTACTAGTATCGGTAACCTTGGAACAGTGCTCGGTCACCAGGGGAAGTACGATGAGGCCGAGGAGTTATGCCGGCAGGCGCTTCAGCTTCGTATTGAAATACTAGGCGCCGAGCACCCCAACACAGTTATTACTTTGAGGAACTTTAGGGGTCTCCTACGTGAGCAGGGGAAATACGCGGAGGCCGAAGCGATTTAGTAGTGATGGAATATTTCCATGGTCTAACAGACGTTTATCATATCAACTTCTCTTGGTTAATGTAGTTCGTCGCGGGGGACTAGACCTCTACATCTAACAACTGGATGCTCCAGGCTGACATATCGGTATTCATAAATTCTTTCCCACTCTAACTGATGGGCTCATAGAGGAAGCTGCAAATCTATACGACAGTCATTCACCTCGCCAATATTTGAAAAGGTAACTTACTGTGGTAAGTTCCGTCTGGTAGCTTGAATGCTCAGAGTCGGTAGGCAAGTATTAAACACACGACACCTTTAACGGATGTAGGTGATAAAAATGCGTCCCCCCCCCCCCCTTTCAAGGATGGAAATGAATGACCTCTCAGCGTTGTTTTACGGCGCAGTTCTGGATTCATGGGCGCAAGAGGTTGCGAGTCGGTGGAACGCATGCTTCACGGATAGGCGCACACAGTGTGGGGGGCCATCAAGAGTGCGCGCTGCGGGAAAAGGCGAGTGTGATAAACGCAAAGCGACGGCTGCTTCGCTCATGTGGTTATTGCACGGTCGGTCGCGGAACTCTGTGGACTTGACAGACACGGTTGCGACGAGGATTTTCGATTGGAAGAACTACCTACTGCGTAGTATCTGTGGCGGGCGTTGTACGTACCTTAGGTACCTAATCAAGTTACAAAGTACCTAGGTAATTAGTTAGTGAGGTGTTCGTTCGGCTGTTTCTTAGCGTAGCAGCCTCCATTTTCCCGCCTGTCCCTTCAGGTTCCTCCCTGCTAAACTACATTGTACCTGCGTGGGTACCCAGCAGGCTACCCGCAGGCCCGAGAGGTACTTTGCGATACTTCCTCTCCGCCGAGGTCCACGTTTTCCATACCCGTACCGGTGGTAGCTCCCGGTTGCGCGAAAGGCGCTCGTACCTCTCTCTCTGTCTCTTCAATCCCGGCCACGACGAACCTTGGTTTGCATTTATTTTTCCCGCAAAGCTATCCGCTGCTTCACCTCGACATCTCCTCTCCGCCATCCTTTTTTCCTCCCACCACCCTCTCCCTCCCCTATTTTAATCGCCGCCGCCGCTCTCCTACGCGCCTTGGGTCAAAGGGCTTCCTACTCCCGCTCCTAGTTCGCAAAAATGGGTTTGGTCGAGGAAGAAGTCAAGCGCCTGACGGGGCTCGTCGAGAGCCTGCAGTCCAGGATCAAGCAGCTGGAGGATCGCACTTCTGGCGGTCCTCCCCAGAGCACCGAAGAGGTCCGCATGCTGCTCATTGGGCCGCCCGGTGCTGGTAAGCCGCCTCAATCGAGGTGTTTTGTTGATGCTTCCGAGGACACATGGAGCTAACTCTACCCGTCCGTGCAGGCAAGGGCACGCAAGCTCCCAAGATCAAAGAAAAGTTCAACTGCTGCCATCTTGTATGTCAATTGATCCCCTCCGCCTGTTATTCTCTTGTCTATACAGCTACTGACGGTTGATTTCTCCAATTCCAGGCTACCGGAGATATGCTGCGATCGCAAGTTGCCAAGAAGACTCCGCTCGGCCGGGAAGCTAAAAAGATCATGGACCAAGGCGGCCTAGTCAGCGATGACATTGTCATTGGCATGATCAGGGAAGAATTGGATAATAACAAGGAATGCAAAGGAGGGTACGTTGCCTGTTCCTTCCGGAGCGAGGCATGAGAGCGGGAGTGCTGACTGCGCAACCAGATTCATCCTCGATGGCTTCCCTCGCACAGTTCCTCAGGCCCAGGGCCTCGACCAGATGCTTAGGGAGCGCAAGCAGACCCTCCAACATGCCGTCGAACTTCAGATCGATGACTCGCTTTTGGTTGCCCGTATCACCGGAAGGTTAATTCACTCCGCGAGTGGCCGCACCTACCACAGCACCTTCAACCCACCCAAGGAGTACATGAAGGATGACGTAACAGGCGAGCCTCTGATCCAGCGCAGTGACGACAATCCCGAGGCGCTCAAGAAGAGATTGGCGACCTACCACAAGCAGACCGCCCCTGTCGTTGAGTACTACCAGAAGAACGGCATTTGGAAGGGCATCGATGCGTCGCAAGAACCCGGCCAGGTCTGGAAGAGCATGCTGGATATCTTCGAGAGCCAACGAAAGGGCGGCCGCCCGTCCGGTATTCTTAGCCGGATTACTGGCCGGAGTTGAGTTCGCCGGGCTCCGGTGCCTGAGGAAGAGACTTATTGATGTCACGCTACCGACCATGAACGTGGATTGAACTTTTATGGATTACGGTGGACTGGAAAGGATTCAACGCCACAGGCTGCATCGGTGAGCCGCTCTCGATCTGAGGAACCATGTATCGTTTAGAGACCCTCCATCACGCTTGTATGTATCACTGTTACACTAATTACAAAAACTGGCGGTTTGCAGTCGGATATTTTGTAACCTTACCCGCTGGAAGTTTGCTTGCAACGTCTGTGCCGTGAAAATATGCCTTGGTCGTGACAGTGCAGATGGCGAGTTCCCCTTGCCGCCTCCGAGGCGCTCCTAGGATGGCAGATGCCGGGTGGGCTTACTGTCGTTACACTAGACATGCGTGCGAGTGAAACAACAACCGTAGTATAGTATAGGACCTACGTAACAGTCGGATATCATATAGTTCCCTGTGAAGCCTATCTCAGTTTCGAAGAAACGCCACAAAGAACGCAAATTGTGTGAGAATGGCCTAGGCCACGCAGCAAAGACTAGAACTTCGATTACGCCAACACATCTTTCAACTTTAAAGACTCTTCACAGACAGCTCCCATCACAGCACGTAGACTCCTAACCTTTGTGACTGTTCCATTGGCAAGTTGGGGTACCAGACGATTCTTACAGTCCGGTCCCGAGGCATTCAGACCCCAGCACCATGAGCACAGAAAGTCCGCGTCTTTGTCAAAAGCTGGCATGGAGAAATCCAAAATAAAATGTGGGTATATTCATAATGAATCCTATCTTCATCTCCTTCACATAAGTTGCACCCGCAAAACCCCACGTCCACTGCAAAAGCAAAACTCTATGTAAAAATGCAGAGCTTCCACGCAAAACGCAATGCCGAATCGAGAAAATAAGAAGAGGCCCCTTCCCCCGCAACGAAATCCAACTCCACAATGCTTGCTATTTGGAGGCAAAAAAGGTGTTTCTCGTGAAGAAATGAAAGATGCTGATCACTCTATAGGGATGTGCCGAAGAAGGGGGCGGACTGGTCTGCCGGAATCCCCTACCTCCTTGGTGTGGCTAGTTCATCATTAGCCTTGGTTGACGTTGAAGAAACATGGAGAGGACGCCCTACCATTGACCATTTGCCGCTGCTTATTGAGCCAGCTCTTGGGGACGTCGTGCCTCCTCTGCAACACGACGTGGTTGCTCTGCAGCCGGCTGGTGAGGTCATACCAGGCCGTAGCAATGAGCGCGTTTTCTCTTTGCAGACTCTTGATGACTTGGTCGCTCGCAGCCTTTGAATAATCACAAAACGTTAGAATACCGAAAGCAGTGGCAGCTAATGAACACGGGTTTTGGAGAAAAGCATGGTAGATACATGTGTCGTTGTTACATAATCGACGGCAAAACAGAGATGGAATCACACATACCTTTTGCGCCGCCGACTCTCCGCCATCCTGTGTAGCCTTGAGTTTCCGTTGCAGGTCATACTTGGCTACCTCGGCTTTCTCGAGTTGCTGCAGAAGAGAAAAGTTAGTCATATTGTCCACACTTATGCGCAACAACACCATGCTTGGACCGACTGCCGACCCTATCTGCGCCTCTTCAAGAGTGACCGCCACCATGTCTGGCCACTCTTGCCCTGGCTCTCATTTTGAGAGGCATGGGAGACACGGGGAATAACGGGGGTGTAAGCCGACCGCTCTGCGGGATATCTGCCGTTCAGAATAGCCGTGGGTGGTACGGCCGGCAACTCCATCATGACGACTTCGGCCATGGCAAGGGAATCAAGGGTCGGCACATCGGTTCGCTTTGGCAAGGATACAATAACTTGAGGACCGGAGCCACTCACCTGTTGTCGCTCCTTGAGACGATCACGCAGTTTTTCAACCTTCTCGTTGGCCTTTCGAAGAGCCTGGGATAATTCTTCCGTTGAACCAATTTGATCGGGAAGCTTCTCCTGGCCATCTTTGGCTTCGCCAACCGAGCTGCGAAGCTGGTCTTTTTCAAGAAGAGTCTGGATCAGTTGCTTTTGTCGCTCATCTAGATCAACAACTAAGTTCTTGTTCTGCTGCCGTAAGGCATCAAGCTCTTCCCGCAGGGATGCTGATATAAATTTGTCAGTAGATTTCAACTCTTCGAGAGCGCCAACGCTGTCCTTCTCGACGGCCGAGAGATCTGTCTTGGCGCTAATAAGATCGCGAGACTTGTCAGCGAGCTCAGCCTGCAAGGCCTGCATTTGTCTTTTTTTGGCATCAATCTCGGATTGAGCTTGGAGGAGCTGGACTTTCAAGTTGCCAAATGCCTCGTCTCTGTAGTATTCATGCGTAAGTAAAGGCAGGAAACCATTGGAGCAAGATGCTTCTTCAACAAAGCGGACTAACCCTTCCTTTGTCAAGCCATTGGCTAAAGCGCTGACCTGCGCTTGAATGACCTGGTGCTTCTCGAAAATCTCGTTGAAGTCTGTCTGGATTCTCTTGCGTTGCCGTTGTTCCTCTTCCAGTTCTTGTCGAAGCCGGGCGTTCTCGGACGTGGAGCCCATGCTAGTTCTAAGCAAGTTGTTCTCCGCCTTGAGTCTAGATATTTCGAGACTAAAATTGGGGCCACTCCCGGCCTCATTGAGCTCCTGCTCCAGGTTAAGACCAGCTGAGATGGCAGTCGGCGAGACCATAGCCTCGCCGCCTCCGGCATGAATCTGCTCTTGAAGGTCCGCAATTAGTCGCTCGTCGTGGCCACGCTGCGACTCAAGAGTGACAAGTTGCTGCCTCAGTTGGAGAATATCCTCGCGCAGAGCTCTTCGTTGTGTCTCGAGCTCAACATGCTGCAACTCGTAGTCCTGGAGTTTCGAGGCATACTGCTCGTTTGTAAGTTCTAGCTGTTCGTTTCGCTTCTTGAGATTCTGATATTGGGCAAGATCCTGTTGCAAGGACTCCTTCTCGTAAATGAGGTTCTGCATTTCCGTCTGCAGGTTCTTCTGGCTCTCAAGCTTCTGCTTGTACCGCTCGCCAATGTTGGCCTTTTTGGAGAGCTCCTCATTTTGGTACCTCAGCTCCTTGACCTCATCGTCAAGGGATTCGGCTTTCTGGCTTTTCTGGGAGAGAAGCTCGACATCCTTCTGCAGTTTGCGCCTGACAACACGGTCATTTTCGGCTTGCGTCTCTTGGTTCGCGATGAGCTCGTCTTGCTCTCGAATCTTGTGCTCGAGGGCCTTGATAATCTGAGAGTCGGAAGCGCCATCGCGTGTGGTTTTCTTGAGAAATTCCAGCTCTCGGTCTTTTCGGTTGGCTTCATCCTTCAAATCATCATAGCTTTCTTGCAGGTGCCCAAGTCGTGTCTCGGTGTCTGCAAGGTGTTTCTGCTTCCTGTCCAACTCGGCCAGCAAATGGGCTTTCTCCTCCTCAAAGGCAAGATCAACATCCCGATCTTCTTGGACTTGCTCAATGTCAGCAGTGTCAGCAGCGAGAGCCATTTCGTCCTTCTTCTTCTTGACAATCATCATGAGCTGTGTGAGAGTGGCTTGGTCTTTAATGGCAGTTTGCAGATGCTGAATGTGTTCCTCGTTGTTTTCTCGAAGCAATGCGACGGCTAGCATTACGGCAATAAGCTGGACCACAATAGAGATTAGAGAAACGTCCTGGTCCCGAGGGCTTGGATAAGGCTTTCGAAAACCTACCTGGCTAATACCCTGTGGATCTGGCTTCTCAGCAATGGCACGGAAGTCTGCAAGCTTGGTTTGATGCTCAAGCCCAGGACACTCCCTCCGGACCAGCTTGAAGAGCCCTTTGTAGACGGCTTGGAGATTCCTCTTGTTGTTCAGCCACGTCGACGGTCCGGCGTTTCGCTCGATTTGGGAGGCATCGTAGGAAGGGTCCAAGTCCCTGAGAATCTGGGATAGGAGGACGCCATCTGTGAAGTCGTCCAATGAATCGGCCGTCCGCTCGAGGGGGAAGAGGTTTGCCTATGATATCAAAGCGTTAGCATGAGCTCTAAACAGTGGAGTAATCAACGGAAGATGATGGAGTCAGTAGGGGAAGAGGAAGAAGCAAAAAAACCGGCACTTACCCATTCTAACAGCGCGGCCTGCGCGCTATCCTGATAGTATGACATGGCTGTCAGAGCTCAGAGAGCAAGGCGGAACAAATGCTACCTTGTCGGACACGATGGATGGTCTTTAAGCTCGATATCTTCGTGATGCCCCAACTAGGGAGAGGTGACCTTCTCAAGGACGCATCTCGAAGCGGAGCAAGCGGGTATAATAACTTTGTCAGTGTTTCATTGTTTCGTGCCGGCGGTGGCACTGTTCAAGGGCAAAAGTCTTGTCGTCTCAAAAGGCCAGGTGCATTGTTCAGATCTCAAGCTCCTTATCGATTACACCCGAAACTTGAGGTGACGCGACCTGAACAGGGGTTCTGGGGCTTACAGGGTTGTTTTCCACTGTATTTTAAACACCATGTACTAGCATGCAGCGCCCGCCTTTTGGCTTGCATAATCCCGTGTTCCCTTTGTTAAAGCAGGGCTAGACAGCCGGCCTCATATTGGCCGAGGCGACATACTGCCACTCTTATTGAACACCTTGGATGTTCCTCCATTGCGCGTGGATCATGGTTTGTTCACATCGAGTACAAAGCAAGTTGTTCAGGCGACTGCTGCTTATAGTGACCGCCTTTGTCCTGAATGCCTAGGCGAAAACCTTCGAGTCTTTCAGCACAGGCTCCAAGATTGCTGATCGACCGCTGCGAACCACTGTGGATCGTCAGACTTTCCCCACAAATGCGCTATGACATGTCCGAGATTCTGCAGACGTGAACAATTAAAGGATGCTTCTGTGCATATTGGGCAGCGTAGGCGAAGATCAGAAACACCGGCCTGTGAACTAAATCTCACCATGCAGCATGTTGGTCCTTAACACTTAATGACGTCGAGGGATAGAGCCACAGAGTTGCAGGTTAAGTTACATTCCACCGGGCGGGTAGAATAGGACGGGCGGGTAGGCAGATCCGCCAACATGGGGCGTCGATGGCTTCGGGAACGCAGAGCTGGTTTATCGGTGGCATGAACTTGCAACTGCTCTACATATTATGGCTTGAATGCCAACAGCCCCGTACCTAGCTAGAGTCTATAAGACACAGGGACGTCAATCAAGTGCCAACGCGGTTACATTCTTATGGAATGATTGGCATCATCTTACTTGCTGCAATATGTGAATAGACATAGATGAGTAAGGTAAGCATATATTTCCCAGACTACTACTCTCTACGTACGTAGATTTCCATGTATACCTTTCTGTCACTCATCCAAACGCTAGTCAAGTTATTCGGTTTGACGCATCTTGAGGATAGAGGTCCAGCGTATTCAAGGGGATCCATCGGCGCAATCAAGGGAGGAACAAACGCGCATCTTCGTCTTAGACTCTGCAAAAATATGAATTTTATCACTATATGGATCCCGGTATTTAACGCCAAATCCATCCCAATCTTATCACAAAGGAAACATGCATTTCGTAGCCGCCGTCGTTGGGCGGATATCATTAAGCGTATGCTTCAGTCCAGCCAAAAGTCCTCCCAACCTCCTACGCCAGTATAGTACACCATCAGACCACCATCAGCCAGCGAGAGACTGGCCTTGCTGACACTGACGGATATGGTCCAAAGTCGGGCATCGCTCAGCGAGTGACGGAAACCATCTTGTCTTCTTCGATACGGACGTCAGTCTTGCCCCAGGCCTGAACAGTCTCGATAGCTTTGACAGGTGCAATCGCCGCGAAGCCGCTGGCATTCAGTTAGCATAGGAAGCAGTGCGCTGTCTTGATTTCTGGAAGACGTACTTGATCAAGGAGTAGGTATGGGTAATCTTCCCACCAGCCGAGACGATGTCCGCCTTCGCCTTATCAACTATGCTCTGCGGCACGGCCTTCTCGAACCAAACGATGACTGATTTTGATTGATCAACAGCGAGAGCGCTGGGGAAAGCCGCAAGGGCAGCAACCATAAGAGTGGAAAGTCTCATGATGTCGGATTTGATGCGGTCGGAGTCGGATTTGTAGAGCGCTTAACGATCGTTCGAGCGAGCGACTTCGATTATTGTTGTTCTTCTTGGAATATGGCGTCGAGTGCAGGATTTCCTCGGTGAATATGCTCAGGGGATAGAGTCGACGTGTTCGTAGTCTTGTAGTGATGGCGTTGGTTTAGGAACGTGTTGCAAGGCGTTGGTGACGGAAGTGGGCAGTTGAAAAGTGTCTTTGTCATCCACTCCAGGGAGGTCGATGGCTTGCTATTTGGCCTGGTATGACAGGTGGCGTTGCTGATTCGGCCCACCTTTTTCACTTTGGGTACTTTTGGTCGCATGCCTGTCAATTTTTAGGCTTCCGCGTTCGGAAGGTGGTGACAGCGGCTTCTCCAATTGGGCCTTACCCTTGATCTTCTAGTTGATCCTGTTCTGTATGAGTTGCTGCACAGACGCGTACTTTGATTTACTAAAATAAAAATTAAAAGGTAGAAGAATGTAAAAGCAGTCTGGGAAATGGCTACTTGACAATCAATCCAAGGTTGACAACCAGCAGCCTCTGGACCAGAGATAAGGAAGCTCTCGCAAATGCCATCTACGCCAGACTCGATGGTCACAATCTTGAGTCTGGTTCAATGGCTGTGGCATTCTCACATAATACATGGTTGCGTAGCAATTACCATTGCCCAGGAACTGTGCACATGACCTTACACGGAAGTTGGACGAGGGTAACCCAACAATGACTGAATTTAGGGGATATAAGCAGTAGGAATGACTAGGCTTACAGTCAAAGCAATTACTCTCATCTGGGTCAGGAATTGTTTCCGAGTAGAGTTATAGACCGCCTTGAGGAACTGTTCCATTCCCTCTAATTATTGGACATTGTTCCGAGCTTCCCCTCTGCGCACCATGTGCCAAGACCTGGATAGAGCGAGCACGGGGATTGGCTCTAAAAACTGGCTTCTGGCATCTACTTGTAAGTGTGTATCATCGACTCATCAACTTGTACATCGCTATCACATGGCTTGATCGCCCGTGTTCGCCCTCTTCTTCAGTCTTTCCAGCATACTATGCTCTGGCAGGGTGATCTCTGGTCGTTAATGTCGATGTATGGATGATGGCAAGCTCCTCGGCGCAAGGCTTGTGTGCGGCTTGTGCTAGAATTGATCTCAGGGGTCCTCTCCCAAAGCGCAGCCCAGGGCGGGTTTCGCTGGATCACTCCAAATCACCATCCGAGCCCGGTCATGACCTCGTGGAACTACGACACGTCCCGGCAAAGTTCAACGACTCCAGGGACGGGTCTTGTTCCGTGTGCGATATCATATCATGGCTCCTGGAGCGAGTGCCGGCCGAGGCGCAACATGAAGATCTCCTGCTCGTCAGTACCACTTGGTTGCAGCCTGGCGATTGCCGATTTGGCCCTTGGGATAAGTCACGCCCGGTCCTTGTTCTCGTCCGGCCCAAGGATATCGAGAAGCGTGACCGGCATTTCTGTCGCGCATTGGAAGTCTCACGAAACCCTAGGTTTGCCTTCTTGGATGGATCGTCCCAACTGGGGAAGACAAACCCGTACTTGCAGCCCAGTCGCTTCAAGCCGGATGTGTTGGATTATGGGCAGGTCAAGAATTGGATCAGTATATGCAGCGAGCATGAGGCATGCAGGCCACAGCTGTCTCCCATTCTTGCACTTCGACTTATAGACTGCTCCACGAAGGAGATTGTGCCAACCCCGAAAGAATGTCAGTATGTTGCCCTCAGTTATGTTTGGGGAATGGATAAGTCTTCAGTAAACATTAATGACGGAGCGAATGCCCTGAAAAATGCGCCTGCAACTATCAAGGATGCTATCAGCGTAACATTAGGCCTTGGCTATCGATATCTCTGGGTTGACAGATACTGTATTGACCAGAACAACATTCCAGAGACGCATGCTCAGGTCAGCCAGATGGGATCCATTTATCGAGCTGCCATCATCACCATCATTGCCGTTGCTGGAGACTCTCCCGGGTATGGCTTGCCGGGGGCTGGCAGCAGATCACGAGACCGACAACCACGGGCGACGCTACGCAACAGAGAGGTGATTGGCTTGCTTGATGAGCCTCGGGAGCGGGCGGAGAAGAGTTTGTGGGCGACAAGAGGATGGACATATCAAGAAGCTCTGCTCTCCAAGCGGCGGTTGGTGTTTACCCACCAGCAGGTTTTCTTCGAGTGTCAAATGATGATGCGCGATGAGGTCGTCGTTGATCCACGTACCCGCCTCAGCTCATCCAGGAGATCTATGTTCCATACCGAGGCATTCGGCGCCAAGCCACAAGAGGTTTACGCCTACATCTCGCAGTATTCATCGCGACAACTGACGTTCGTGAAAGACCGCCTTATGGCACTCTTAGGGGTGTTCGAGATCCTGGCGCAACAGGCGCGACCTGTGTATCATGTCCACGGCGTCCCGATTCTCGCGCCTCTGGACAATACGAAAGAACCCCTCGCTCTAAGTTCTAGCTTTGTGCATTCAATGACATGGCATACCACGGGAAGCGCGAGGAGGCTGGCGGGGTTTCCATCATGGTCATGGCTCGCATGGTCTGGACCGGTCAGCTGGGGGCTACTAGACAGAGTTTGGAGCCTCAAGGACCTAGAGCATAATCCTGGGGGGTTCATATCACTTGATGCGCTTCGAGATATTGAGATCTATATTGAACAGCAGGACGGAAACATCAAACAGTTGGACAGCTATGATAGATCAGGACTCAGGGCATTGGGTGACGGCATCAGTCCACCGAGAGTGATCTATATCGAAACAGATGCTTTCGATGGCGACCTCGTTTACCTCCCAGAACCATTGGATGAGACCCACAGAGCTTGGAAAATGCAACTAGCAGGCTTAGCAGGTCGCTATTGGCAACCCTCCTCGATGATACGCAAACCTGTACCGATGAGCGCGGGCTACTGGATCACATGGATAGCGGCCAAGGGAATTCGCGGCTACCTTGAGTGTACACTGATGGATTTGTCCCTCGAGGAGTCACTTCGTGCGGGCCCTGCGAAAGACGACTCTTTCAAAGTGATTCTCCTCGCTGAAACGACCACCTCAGCTCCATCCCTAATAGCCAGAGTCGTCCGACGCAAAGGTGATGGGTACGAGGTAGTTGGTTCCATGCTGTTCTCCTGGCGAAGTTTCTACGCATTATTTCCGACACCAGAAATAGTTGGCTTCGTTTCCATGACGAAAGAGGAGTTGAGTCCGACTGTGAGAAGGGAGAGAATCCGTTTGTTATAGGATGAGATTGGATGTACGAAAAATTATCATGGAGCAACTTGGTCTGCTGCGGTGGCTCAAGGCGACAGGTTCGCCTTGCTTCCCTTGTGGATTCCTGTGGACAACTCCGTCCTTAACGATTGATTGTATCATGGTCCCGCTGTGGTGAAGAGTCGGATTTTAGCTGCGGCTTTCTGGGACGTTTCGAATAGCCCGCACCTGAGCCTTTGTTAGTAGATGCCTTGGCAGATAACTAACGGGCTTGTGTAGAAGAGCGCAGAACAGGATCGTGAACAACAGGATGTTATGTAGCGGCCTGTCTCCTGATGAGGTTACATGCATGAGAGCCGTCCCCATACCATCACAAATTCAATGGCTGAGTCTCGTGGTTTGTCGCGATCGTACCAGGTACTCGCTTGCTTCAAATCCCTCAGGTCTTAGGAAAGTGCAGGTAACATGGTGACTCCTGAGATTGCGTCTTCTGCAGCCACAATGCCTGGCCTATGGCACGGGGTGGTGCTATTGAAGCAGTCCCACCCACTTTGATAGTGATTATTACTACTACACAATCTACAAATACAATCTCTTGAATTCACATCCTGAGACAGGTCAGCACTCCCCGTTCAGGCCACATTTCAAGTTCCTCAGGTCGTTCTTGTTCAAGTCCAAATTCATCCCCAACGCCTGACCACTAACACCAAATCCATGCCCAACCACGATGCATTATGCCAGCATGTGAGAGTACAACAAACACTGATCTAAGTCTTTGCACTACCAGGAAGACTGTCGTTCTCTCCCCATATGTCCTTGCTTTCCTGTTCTACTGCTCGCATAGCGACGGCAACATCTTCGAGCTTGGCTACTACGTCAAGCACTCCCTGGTTCACCCGCTGGAAGTACCGATCGTTTGCCTCACGTCTTCTCCGCGCAAGAAGGATGTCCACCTCCGTTTCCTCCTCAAGCTTTGCACCCAATCGTTCCGTACCGATTCCACTGCTGCCTGGCCGAGCGCTAGTTGTTCCAGCGGTACTTCGTGCAGCATCAGTGCCGTCGCCGGTCTTGCTCAGATCACCAAGCACTGTCCCTTTGAGGTTGCGCACCTCATCACCAGACGCGGAAGCAGTGGTTTCGATGGCTTCGTCAGCTTCGCTTCGAGCCCAGGCTTGCGCAAGGGCGATCTGTGCTGCCCGAAGCTCGGCGAGCTTGCGATCGTGATCCGGTCCAAACACATGTGTGCCCCCAGATGCAGACAACTCGACCTCTTCCAACGTAGCTTGCATCTCAGCCCAGAGAGCATCTGTCCTATCGGTGCTTCGTGCGCTTTCCATAGCTCTCAGGGTCCGCGTTGGTCGAGTGACTGACTGCGCGACCACCGAGCCGCCGTGAAGAGAGCCATTGCGTTGTAGGCCCGACTGTTGCGGCTGTGA